>OZ005740.1:206095578-206723078 GCA_963930735.1 Dioctria linearis
TCTATAAATTTATATGTAGCTTGAAAACCTTCTACTTTTTTTGTGAAAGCAATGTATTTTTCTTTATTTAGTGGTAGTAAATTAACTTTACCATCAAAAGCTATAGCAATATCTTTAATAATAAAATGAGCATCGTATCCACTCAAATTGTGAAAGACCACTGGAATTACACGACTATCTTGAAAATTTATGTTGCAATTTTGATGAGCCATCCCCCGCACCTTCCCGGTCATATGGCTGTGATCTATTACACGTACATCTGAATTTAAAAATTCGGATTCACATATATGACAAACGGTCTGACTTCTTAATTTACTGGCAAGTTCCTCTGTGATTTCTTCTATAGAAATTTCGCAAAGAAATGTTGCCTCAATATCCTCAGCTAAATTTCTGAGTTCACAGGCAAACCATTTTCCACAATCTGATCCTCGATATGAATGATAGAAATTGAGAGTTGGATCATAAGAACACATAAAATAAAGTCCAATGCTATGTATCTCATGCTTTTGATAACGCCTAGTACTACTTCCAGCTGCAACATTAATAGGATGTAACAAACTCTCGGTATCAGCATATACTATATATGGACATCGTTGTTTATAATTAAAATTCTTAAATGACAGCCACTTCGCATCTTCTGTCGGTAAGATTATTTTACATGAGTTAATTTGCTCGCAGTCCATGGTGTGGTGCTTTAGCTTAACTTCAGTATGGAAATAATGAAGGCATCGGTCGCATATCCACTTTTTATGTCCTTGCCGTGGTAACTGTGATGATACTAATCGTGATAAATTCTTTATCCAACAAAAATGATAATTAACTTCAGCATCATCGTCATCATCATCACTATCATTGCTATCAAAGTCATCAGTATTATCTACGTATTTATCCTGAAGCATTAACAAGTTGATATGTTGCAGTAATTTTTGGTTGGTTAATCTTGTTGGTACAACAGTAAAATCACCTCTCTTTTTTTTCATTATATATATATTAACACTAATGTTATTTTTTTTTTCAAACCTGGAGATGTCTTTCATTTGTATCGGGAAAGTGATGCCATCTAAATTAAGTATATTAGCGTAATATGGATATGAGCTTGGACGATCTGCATGTAAAGTAGTTGAATGTATAGCACTTACAACACTCCAAGCAAAACATGCGTTATCTGAATTTTTTACATTAACACAAGCTTTTTTCCGTTTTATTTGTGGAGGTAAATCTATATATGATGAGCCTGTAAGCGGTACATATTTGTTGATGTTCACCGCCAAGTTAATAATTTGACTTAAAGCCCATCCGCTATCACGCTCTTGAAACTCATCTAAATTAGTTAACAATACACCTTGTATGTTCTTAACAAGTTCTTTTAAATTACTTCCACCATCAATTGTATTATTTCCTGTTGTTAGATACTTATATTCTCGAACTTCTGTACCATCAGTAGTTAATTTTTTAAATTCACAGCAAAAAGAAGTGTTCACTTTAATTGTATTAAACTTTCCCAATATTTTTTTCAATCGCGTCACTAACAGTGTTCCAACTCGTTTCAAAAACAGTTTAGGATCTTTAAACGTTTTATTAATAAAAACACCTGTTTGAATGCGATTTTTGAATGCTGAATTTATATCTTTCCACACTATAGACTCATTTCTTCTATCAAGTTTTACTCTACCACCACCACCACCACCACCAACATGAACTAGTGATGTAATATCGCATAAAAACTTTTTCATATGGCCTATATTCGTTTCTAAGTTTTTCTTTTCACCTATTGTCTTAGCTCGTTTTAGAGCTTGATACATTAAACCAATATTACTTTTACAATATTTTATCCACTTCTTTAACTCATAAATATTATTTGCTTGAAGTAAAGGTATAACTTCTTTTAAATTATTTACTATTTCATTTGACATTTTTGTATAAGAAGCCATCTTTAGAAATAACTAAAATACCTGATTCAATCAACGTGAGTAAACTGATCAACGAAAGCGAAAAGCTGTACTCCTTATATACCCCTCCAAGAAAAAAAGGTATGAAAATAGTTGAATAAAAGGCTATATGTATATACACACATACATCTAGAAGAAAAAAGTAGAGAGAAACGAATGAATAAAAGAAGATAAAAGACCTACGAGAAGTAATTTTCATATAATATTTATATCTAGTGCATTATTGCAATTAGTACATACTACAAAATGTTCAACCAAAAAATCATCCAAATCATCAAAATTAAAAAACGACCTATTTACTAATACTTCATCATCAATTATAACATTTCTATTGATTGCACAATAGATGCAGTAGGGTTCAGTATTTGAAATTATGTAGTGGAATGATATTTTTATTTCAAAGTTATCGTCATCTTCATTATCGGAATCTGTATCAATCACTGCATGGTCCAAGTGTATGTTCATATCCTCATCTTCATCATAATCAGACTCAGGAATTTCTTCATCATCATCGCAAAATAAATGTAATATATCAAGATATTCCCGCAAAGAAGCAATACGATTTATCCCTCTTCTTATATCATCTTCCAAAGTATTAGATGTAGCACTTCTTTCCGAATTTATTGAACGAAAGTAGATTTGGCTATTAGATTTTGGGGCCATTGAAATTCCTGAGCTAGAAAAGTAAAATTGTACATGAAAGGGGGTGTATTACGCTGATACTTAAAGATCAGTCAGTTTTCTCAAGTGGCAGTTATTAATTTGTATCTACCTACCTTCTATTAATTTTCAAATTTTCCTTAGGTATTTCAAAAGCTTAAGAAATAAATAACTGATAATTGTATCATTTTTACAACTGTATTTATACTAATTTCCATCATTTATTTTTGGTGCGGTTACCATTTTCCTGTAAATTTATTCTAACGAAAAAAAAGAAAACAAAGCGTTTTGCGGCTTTATTTTATGTATAGAATCTTTGTTCATATATGAGAAATTTAATTACAGTTAAATTGCTTAATTTCTATTTCTCATGAAATTTTTATCAAAAGTTGCGGCTTCTAATTTTTGGCATAACAGGATATAGTGGTTTGAAAACGAATTGACTTGAATTTCTCATGAAATTTTTATTCAAAAGTTGTGGTTGCGGGTCGCTTACTAAAATAGATGATGGGAATTTTACGCTCTAAATTTGTTAACCACAATTGATTAGATTTCATTGCATTTATAAAAATTTGGCAATTTATGATTGATGTCTAATTAGTTTAAATCGAGCAGTTGTACGTTATTCTTATCAGTTTCGTATTCTGGTCATCGAGCCAGTTTCATACGTGTTATCACCATTATGAATTTCAAGGCCAGTTTTACGCTAAATTTATTATTCGAAAAGTCTGGGGTCAGTTTTCTTATCAACCTCGTATTGCGGTCATAGAACTATTCTCATACGAATACATTATGCTGCCGGCGCAATTCTTATCAGCGATAAAACGTCATTATGCCAAAAAATATTTTTTTAGAAATTATCTCTGGTGAGGTAAAATAAAATAATCAACTTTAACAATTATTGCTTACTGTGTTTTAATGAATGTTAAGAAGTTCGAGTTGTGCGTTAGTAAAGATCAGCTACAATTATTGTGTGTGGGTATTAACAAAAAATAAATGTGTAGGTGTGTGTGTGTGTGTGTGTGTGTGTGTGTGTGTGTGTGTGTGTGTGTTTGTAAGGTCGGAGTATAAATTTTTTTTCAGAAATACCACCCCCAAAAAGCTATGTCGGTTCTAAACCAATTTTTATCGAAATTTTTCTAAGTCCAAATGTCATTTCTGGACTTAGAAAAATTTCGATCAAAAGTGGTCTAGAACCGACATAGCTATACTACTAAAAGAATTAAAATAAATTAAAAAAAAATTTATTAAAAGAAAAGTGTTTTGGATAAAGCCCCTGCCAGAGTCACACGAAGGTACGTAACACTTAACAGTGGAACAGTACAGTGGAATTTTATCCAATTGAGTTTGGATTCTATGAGATCCGGCATCAGCGCATGTCAGCACGTCACCTTCGAAGAAGAAGATGTCATTGTATTTTCTACAAATATTAATTATTCAGGTTTTTTCCTCGATATTACAATAGTCGCGTTTTAAAAAGGATTTCAGTCTTTCCAGTCGACGATTTATGGGACGATGCTTTAAAATATTATATTTATTAAGTCTGTCATATTCAAAGTGATTTTACGAGCATCTACTATAGTTTCAGTTTCATTACTACTTAAAAAAAATATTTGTAATTCATTATTACGAGGTTTAGTTTTAGTTGTTGCGAGAAATATTTCTGGTAAAATCTCTTTGTTTTTTATAACGATTTCGTCGTTTATGTGAATACGAAATGGCATTTCTACTATTAGTCCGAGAGCTAGCAACGTCTCGAAAAAAAGAACTTTAGTTCGGCTGATTCTTTGCTATCTCCCGTCTTTTAACATCTCAATAGTCATGCGGCCAATCTGGGTCGTGGGAGGGGTTGCGTTTATCAGTGCGCATTCCGTTCCACAGGTAAAAAAAGCAGTTTTCACAATGATTTTAGTTCGAATTTTTTTTTCCTGTTTGTTCATAAACATGGAATAATATAAATTCACTATTCCCAGATAATTTTCTCGTTGCTAGCACTGTGCCAGACGTTCTATCGTTAACAAAGAAATGTAAAAAAAAATGATTTTATTACGGCTGTAATTTTTATACCAGCTATTTTAATTATCGAACTACATGAAATGAATTTGCCAGACGATAATTCGGTTGCTCATTGGGAAAAGCCTTGAAAATGAATTAAGCAACAGCATAAGTAAGACTACTGTAAACCACACGAATATCCTAAGAATCTAACTGCACAAAAAATTAATAAATAGGTGGCATTGAATTTAAATATACAGTCTCTTATATATGCCTCTTCAAGAATAGTTTGCAAGATAGATTTCATTTCGAATAAAAAGTATAATTATATAAAAAAAATATAGAAATTTGCTAGTAAACTTTAAAATAAACAAGTAAAAAAGCTAGAATTGGTCCAGGACCAATTCTTATGATACCCTAGAATCTAGATGAATGCCCTTATGAAATTCCGTATTGTCACCCTTCTGTGGTTTTTGAAGTGGTTTTTCGCAGTTTATTTTTAGAACGGTTTTTCGGATAGAAATAATGATTATAACCAATTTTATAGGATTTCGTGTTCTGAAGGAGTTTTTAGTGCAATGAAAATGTCTTGGACTGATCGTTTTCAAAGTATACGTAAAAAACCTCTAGAAGGAGTTGCCCGATTTAGTCCATTTTTGAAATTTTATTTGCTAGTGCAATGAAAACATCATGTACCAAATTTCAGCTCTCTACCGTAAACGCGTTCTCAGGCAGTGTCGAAATATATAGCAGAAAACGAAATTTTTGTATGGCAACCCAACGAAGGAGTTGCCCGATTTGTCTCATTTTCAAACTTAATTTTACTTTTTTTTTTAAAGTCCGTGTACAAAATTTCAGCTCTCTAAGTATACGCGTTCGCGATTTATCGTGCGCACAAACGGACGGACATGCAAAAATCAAAATAACCATCATTATTTCGAGGTGTTACAAACGGAATGACAAACTTAGTATACCCTATAGATTTCATCTAGGGTATAAAAATATATAAAATAAAATAGAAAAAGAGAACAGATGTAAAAAAAGTTAAGAAAAATAAAATAATTAATTAATTATGGCTAGTAATAAAAAAAATGCGTTTTTTGTGATAAGGATTCTGAAAGAATTATACTTTTTGCTGAGGAAAAATTGAATAAGTGTAAAAATGTTTTAAATACACGTGTTAAGTTCAAATTGAAGTATAATAATGTGAAGTTACCGGAAAATGTTAACGCTATTACGGACAATGTTACAGCAGCTTTACAGCTTGAATGAGAAAATATCGTGAATTATCTGAAAATGAATCTTCAACAGTAGGAGATCTCCACAGTGCATCCTGTTGTACTTCCCACGTATCAAATTCATCACTGCATTCTCATGAGAGTACGTCAGATGTTGCTGCTCCAATTGTGGATGATAACAATCCAAATATCGATTGTGATTCAATTATACCAATGCAACAATCAACTAGTGAGCTTTCTAAACAAGTTCCTGACAACAAAGAAAAGAATACCACTGAATCTATTGTGGACAGTGAAAGTGTAAGTATGTTTTTTTTGCAAACAAAATCGCAAACAATGTCACTGTAAATCGCAAGAATTACATTCATCAAATAACGTAAAACTCTCAGAAGAAATGATCAAGTCACAAAACTAAAAGAGGATGAATTACTACAACAAATCTGCACATTAAAGTTCATAGGTGGATCCGATGATGAAGAATTACTGGAGAGCGCATTTGTCACCTTGGAAAGATTTGTCTGTCATATATAGGGAGTTCGGCAGATTAACAACGTCAACGATGTCAGATTCAGTTATTTTATAATACGTATCAGTCAAAAAATTTCAATGACAGTTTTTGGAAAAAATGCAGAAATTTCGATCCATCAAGCTTACCACCGTGCAGAGCTGAATTACGGCAGCATTTATTGAGAGTCCAATACGTGACCTCATTTTGGAGAAATTCTCACTCTAAATCTCCTACATCATTATCACCTCTAGCTTGTGGCTGGGCCATCAACAATGACACATATGATTTCGTCTGGTTTGTTGGGGATCAATTACCACCATCAGTGGCTGATATTATTGTTCAAAGTTAGGCTTGATTTGAAAAATGAATGAAAATATCATTTACATCAAGTTGTTGATTAATATTTATTCCTTACAGATAGTACAGAAGACAAAAATACAGAGGACAATGATATCGATGATGATAATGCTGAGAGTAGCGACGATGACGAAGAGATTTTATGTGAAACAATCTATTCAAAATAAAACTATCAATTTTTATATTCCAAATAATACCTTTTATTAATTTTCCCATCGAAATCTATCCAAGTTCCAATTCAATAGCGGACCTGCATAATAGTGGATTTGTCCTTCCAGTATTTTATCCAGCATATCCCCAAATCTGAGCCAGATAACTCAATTTTGCCCATGCTCAAATCGCTCTGGTTCCTAATGAGGAACCGAATTATCGTCTGGCAAATTAATTTCATGTGGTTCGATAATTAAACTAGCTGGTATAAAAATTACAGCCGTAATAAAATCATTTTTTTTTAAATTTTTTTGTTAACGAAAAAACGTCTGGCACAGTGCTAGCAACGAGAAAATTGTCTGGGAATAGTGATTTTATATTATTCCATGTTTATGAAAACAAACAGGAAAGAAAAAATTCGAACTAAAATCATTTTGAAAACTGCTTTTTTTACCTGTGGAACGGAATGCGCACTGGTCAACACAACCCCTCCCACGAGCCAGATTGGCCGCATGACTATTGAGATACTATACGGATAGGCATACCAAAAACCTAGCCGAACTAAAGTAATTGCTCGAAAACGTTGCTAGCTCTTAGACTATATAGTCTTGCACCGAGGTGATAAATTATACGTAGTTTAAAAAATTACTTAGTTCGTACCTATTGTTCCTCTAGATCGGTCAAAGTGCATACTATGCGCTGTGGGATAGCTAGTAGCTGCGTCAAAGTTTTGAAGCTGCGACCATAACACGGAGATAGGAAGAAAAACTAAAATAGCAAGTTCGTTTTTCCAGGATAATTATAATCAAAGTTTACATGTATCTAAAAAAAATATATTCGCTATTTTTACTATATAATATAACGTGATATGAATTACCGAATATGACCGAATAATTGCTTATATAATGGCCATTCTTGAAAAATGTGGGGAACTAGTTTGGTATTTTTAATTTATCTTGTAAGCACGCTTATAATTTTGTTGTTAATATCATATTGAATTAAAGGAGTATAATGGGCTTACTTTAACTAGCTGTAACATTGTAGGTTTGAATTTGCTGATTGTTTAATATGTGTAATTATCGTATTGAATTTTAGTTCTGTAGTTTGATGCAGCGATTTTGTCTCGTAAGTACTATATTTGAATTCGGGTTTGTAATTTTGTATTTCTAGGCTCTAGATGCAAGTCTTATTTTAACTGATTGTAACTGAATAGCTCTCAATGTACTTAAATCCATCGATTGTGTAACTAATCTATTGAATTGTATTTCCGTAGTAGTACGTTGTAAGTTTAGTTATGCACTACTAGCACTTAAGTTATTGTATCACTAGTATTATTTTCTTCTTCTTGCTTTAGCTTGTAAAACCTTCCACTTGTTTGTATAACTATAATGGTAGTATCATAATAGGAGTGTAAAAAGCTCCTCTGTAATTTGCCATGTTTATTGACCGAATAAATAAATAATAAAGTCCGAATTCTTCCCTATTTGCAAGAAGAGTTCTTCTATAAGGTACGACTTTTTCCTATTTATTTATGATTTCACTTTCTGGATGTGTTGTAGGCTAGCTAGAATTGCTTTGTGTAAAAAATCTTGATATCCTTACCTCCTTTTCTTCAACGAATACCTTACAAATTACTGTTGAAACTTTACAAAAATATTTAGTATCCGCCCTAATTTTACGTGCAATAATTTCTTGTACAATAATATAGCCAAGTATTCGCCTATACTTATCATTAAGAATTTTGTTAATTTTATAATAATTTGTAATAAGCAAGCCCTTAGGAGTTTCTTCTAGTATTTTCGAAATACTTATTAGCTAAAAACTTACAATGTTAGGTATAACTTTAAGAAGGCTTTACGAAAGGCTTTCCTTATCTGAAATTAACTTTTTTGCCACAGTATTAAATTATGTTCGAATATAACCAATATAACCAATATAACCAAATATCGATGGAGGACACAAGATATCTATCCGGATTAATTCCGAGTTCTGAAAACATCGAAATAATAATGCTCTTCTAATTTATATTAAAATGTATTTTTCATTGTAAAAATGGTATTAAATGGACGAATTCATAAAAATATATATAAGTAAGCACGGCAGCCACTTGGTTATATGAATATGCGGAAATATGAAAAAGCTCAGATATGTTGAGATTTAAAGGAACTCGGTGCGTCCTTTCTCACGGCTCACCCGTGCTTTCTCGTAGGAGAAAAGGTGACGCCGCGCCGGGAGCCAGTTTCCTTTGATTTGAAAAGATTTAAGTACGATCAATAAAACACACCATTTCACACAATATTTCATTCAAATTTTACTTTATTGTAATACACTGTTTATTTTAAGGGGTAACGCCACTGTAACGGTTAAAAAAAAAAGTTTTTTCACTAATTTTTTTCTCGCGAAATTAAAGGTGTTTGAATAAAACCTTTTAAGGGTATTATCGGGCATACATTGAACTTTTTTGATAAATTTTTTGACAGTGAAAAAAAACAAAATGGCGGCTCCACAGCCATCTTCCCGGGACATGATTTGCTTGCAGTGCTCCGCGACACGCAGCACCACTGGTGCACATTTGAATCTAGACCAAAACAAAAAAAAACCATTAATATAGTGGCTTATAACTAGAGAATGCCGTACGGATTTTTAAAAATATTAATTTTTGTAGATTTGGCCCGCGTTTGAAATAAAAGTTTGATTTTGGCGAAAGAAACGGCAGGTTTTTTGTTAATAAAAAATCAACAAATAATGTTATTGAAAATCCCGTACGGCATTCTCTAGATAATGTTAATGTTCACATATGATCAAAATTTCAAGTCGAAAATATGAAAATTGTTCGAGTTATGCTGCGTGCCATTTTGAAAAACCGTGCTTCGAGAAAAACGTATTTAAAGTTTTGAGAATAGTTTTTTATTGGAAAAAAAAATGAAGGTAAAAAATAAAAGTTTTCCGATAAACAAGTTAAAGTTGCAAATGTTCAAAAGGTCAGTTGTGTTCAATTCGGCTTTTTCAGTCAGCTTTAGAAGAAAGCTGGCGATAAAGCTGGCTGAAAAGCTCCAATTGTGTTTCAGGCCTTCAGGTAGTCGTTTCGGAGCAAGTTTGACGCGCTTGATGGCGACCTCCATTTTCAAAGGAAAACAAATTTTTTCTGGCACGGGACCTTTTTTTTCTTATTCCGGAGGGTTTAAACTATTTTTTAAGCCAATAAAAACAAAATCGATTTTTCAGGAAATTTACAGTGGCGTTACCCCTTAATGAATTTTTAACGAAACTTTCTTGCATACAGTGTATTATAATGAACCTTCGCTTGCCTCACTTGCTTCTGGTCCTGACCGAGTACCGAAACTAACTCAACGAGAAAAGTCTTCTTGGCTTTCGTCGTTGCTAATTTAAAGCCAAGAAATCAAGCGCGCATTTGCTTTGTCAGCACAATTGACTTGTGCGATAAAGCTTTTATATAACTCGCTGGTAATGCGAGATGAAGTTAAATATTTCCACGTTCTTTAATTCAGTGTTTATACTGAGGTTAATTTATGGCCAAAAACGCTACGTTTGCATTTCTTACATTTTGAAATGTAAGGAATGCTGACCAATTTGAAAGAGGAGTTATAATTTGGAATTTAGGGCGCATACAATGTATGGTTATGAGGCCCGTGGTGGGTGGCATCATAACAGATACATTTAAAAATGAATCGATGCGCTGATGATACCGCATTTACATCATCCATCATGGGTTCAAATTTGCATCGTAATATTATCAGCCACTTGCATCCAAGGTTGAATTTTGCATTTGTGGGCCAAAATTCAGCATCTAGCCCATTATGGCAGCCCATAATTCACTTGTTGAAAATTTCATTCATATGGCTTGTATTATGTGCTATTTTTCCTACATAATTATATATCACTTTTTATTCAGCACCCTTTTATTTACATTCTCGCTTATATGAATTGACTTGCAAAATTAGTTCATATAATCACGTGGACACTGTACGTAGTTGGCCGATAATTTTTTGACGCAAAACCGGCTCGGAGAAGGCCCAATATGTGGTTTGCTACGGGCTTGCAGTACTACTATATACAAATATTGACGAGTGCACATTATAATAGCCATAATTGTGGCTGCTAACGAACAGGAAATCATTTGTACAACATATCCTCTGCTTAAAAGAAACTGAATGACTTGCCAGCAAAGTCTTATTAAATAAACACATGGGATTTTAAAATAATCACATTTTACATAAAACAAAAAAGATTTATTTAAATGTAGGAATGTTTATCAATAGTACTTAATATATAAGACCGCTGCTTCACAAAAATTAAAAGAAACTATGATTGCCATCAAATTCCTTTTTTCTTATGATTGCATATTTAAATATAACAAAGGAATATTTCCATAAAGTAAGAAAGAATTATTTAAATTGAAGATGAGCTCATTAGATTAACCCTCTCGCTGCTCCACGCGTATCTATATATTCGCAAAAAAACCTGAGTCCCATTCGCTCCGAACGAATTTTTTCGCGTCGTGTTTTAAATTAATTTCCCTCTAAATACGACTATTTTCGCTGCGTATTATTTACGTTTACTGCTCTACAGGATGTTTTTCGCTGGGTAAATACGCTAAATACGACTATTTTCACTGAGTATTATTTACCGCTCTACACGAATATTATCGCTGGGTATTTTTTTTTCGGCTACGAGAGTGTCCGAACCTGCAAAATATATTTGGCAAAATCAGCCGCGTGCACTCAGTTGTTGCTAGCATTCTGAAGAGCAAACACGTGTCGAAATTTTCACTTTAATTATTTAAATTTCTATAGTAAGTGTTTTATTTATAATATTATTAATAAATATATTTAATTTATTATGCAATTTTTATAGATGGCAAAAATATATGTCGCTGATGCCGAGTAGGAGGCAATATTAATGCTGTCTGAGAGTGGAGACGAATTTCTCGATGAAAGTTCATCAGAAGAAGACAGCAATGACGTTGAGGCAATCAGTGACTCAGATAATGCAGGTGATGACATTGAAGAGCCACAGCACAAAAAACGATTTTGATAATGCATATTCAGGCCCTACGAGAGGTAACGCTGGCTCTACGGAATTAGAGTGTTTCACAATGTTTTTTACCGAGGAAATAGCGACAAAAATAGCTAAGGAAACAAACTTATATTTCCAATTTGTTCTTACTCAAAATTTAAATACAGATAAATCCCGTCTAAAATGGTGCAAGGACACGGACTTCAAAGAACTATATTGTTTCTTTGCTCTAAGTCTTCTAATGCCTCAGATAAAAAAACACTCGCTTAATGAAAACTGGTCCGAAGAGTAGTTTCGATCAACCCCAGCATTTGCACAAATAATGTCAAGAGACAGATATTTGCTGATTTTGCGGCTATTGCATTTTAGCGATAATACTTCACCGCCCATTGCGGGTACTTCTTTACGCAAAGTCAAAACTATTGTTGAAGAATTGAAAAAAAACATTTAGAGAAACTTTCATCCCATACCAAAATATTTGTATTGATGAAAGTCTTATGCTATCAATGGACGTATGTTCTGCAAACAATATATACCCACAAAGCGCCACCGTTTTGGAATAAAATTCTTCGTTCTGTGTGATTGCAAAACGGGTTACGTCCTAGACTTTATTATTTACACAGGAGGAACTACAGAAATTGTTGATTTTGTTATTGCAAATCTTGGTAAATCAGGTAGTATAGTGTTAACTCTTATGAGTGACTATTTGAATAAAGGCCATACAGCATACGTCGACAATTGGTATAAAAGTCCTGCACTAGTTTCCCATTTATTTGCAAATAAAACAAATGATTGCATGTGGCACTGTAAAAGCAAATCGCAAGGGTATGCCCATTATGAACCAGAAATTGAAAGCAAAGCAAGCGAAAATCTATTAGCAATAAAATGGCACGACAAGCGAATGTTATGCTGTTGTCTACAATCCACACCAACAAATTGGCTCCTTCTGATAAAATTGATCATAATACCGATGAAAATGCTCTCAAGCCAGTCTCCATTCTAGATTACAATAAAAGCATGGGCTCTGTTGATAAAAGTGATATGATACTAAGTTCCACAGAAACAGTGAGAAAATCAATAAAATGGTATAAAAAAACGTTTTTCCATTTATTTGGCCTAGCAGCTTTGAATGCCTCTATACTCTATAATCAGCTGAATCAAAAGAAACAACCAGTAAGAGAATTTCAAATGAATTTGATAAAGCAATTACTTCGTGCATATCATACACCCCAACAACGCAATCAATCGTGTAGGCGTCCAGAAGCTACCAATTCGCGCTTATCAGCTAGACATTTCCCAACGTTTCTTCCTGCAAAAGAATCAAAACCGAACCCAACAAAACGTTGCGTTGTATTCATAAAAAACCAAAAGCGAAAGGAATCTCGTTATATATGTGAACCTTGTAGAAACATAACATATGTATTGTACCTTGCTTTGACATTTTTCATACCAAAAAAATTATTAATTGTTTGTAAGATGGTATTATAAGTAAATAGTTGAAATAAAATTTCTTTGTATTTGAGTAATGTATTATTCAATTAACCCGTTTTACGAATGTTCCAATTTTATAAAAATTTCAATGTGGCTCTTGACTGTAAAAAAAAATTCTTAGCTGCTCTACGCGAACAAACTCGCTGTATCTAAATTCAGTAAACGGCTCTACACGAATTAATTCGCAGCGTATAAATCGTCAACCAGCTCTAAACGAATAAACAGCAACCACTGAAATATGTGCGCACAGCTAGCACAAAATCTCAAAACATATTGCGCAGCGAAAGGGTTTTAAGAAAACACATTTTCACTCCTGCCAAATATCTGTTGCTTCAGAAAAACTAACGAAACTATGATTGGTAGTAAATTATTTGGAATTAAGTGTGGTTTTTCCTAAATTAACAATTTTGAACAAAACAAAGAAGTACATTATTCCCCGGATAATTACCTCGAGTGGTTTGAAGTTTTATTTGTGCAATTAACCGAGAAATTGAATTACTCGACCCGCTCATGGACCTCATTGAGACCACAAATGTGCTCAGAACGATGCTTTCCGGCAGAAAATAAATTTTTCATATGAATAGTGATTTTTTCTCCAAACAATCTATCTCTGAAGAAATTAAATAGAGAAATTCAGTTCAGTTCGTTTTCTGAATTCAATCGGGAAGGTTGCCAAAGTAGAAAACCAAGTTTAAGTCTGATGAAATAAATTTATTCACTTCATACTATTAAATGTGTAAATTCAAAATATCCGAAATAAACAAAAACAAAAATAGGGAGGATCTATCTCAACCAAAACAATAGCATCAAAATAACTAAAAACGAACACGTAAGTATATATGTACATGTATATATATTCTACAAATATTAAATGGAACAAATGTGAAGCAGTTAACATAAAATATAATCTTTAATTTTCTTCTGACTCATATTTTTTGCTTCTGTTTTAAAAATCATATATTCCATATTTTCCAGTTCCTTACAACTGATATCTTTATGTAACATATTTTTTCGAAGGGTATCGAAGGAAGGAAGTAATTACTTCCTTAAAACTGGGGGGTTTTAATCTCTAAATGCTCTTCTTCATTTCCTTCATCATCTCCATGATAACCATCATTGTGATAATTCTCTTCAAACACTTCCTTTACTATCTCATCAGATAGCATGCCACAGCATTCAATGTTTGTGTCACATAATACGTAATCATAAAATGTTCGTCGCAAGCTTTTACTTCGCCGTCTTTTTATTTATAATTTTACAGTAAGATAAAAGTCGAACTCATCCAAGCATTGCTATATTCGTAGTATGGAAGAGGAAGGATTTTGTTTTTAAAGCATCGAGGATTCTAGGTTTTTCCTATTACAACTGCTCTTTTGTATGTCCCTGTAGCATTACATACAAATCACAAAGTTATTCCTGATTTCTCATATTTTTCACCCTTAATATTGCTGCTTTTACGAACCAGGGTGCCTCGAGGTAATGCTTTAAAGTTTAAAGAGTAATCCACTTTCGTCGACGTTAAAAATGATGTCTGAAGGATAATTTTACAAAAGCGAAGGCAATAGGTCTTTTATAAATTCATCAGCTCCACACAAAATCTGCCGCAATACTTTCGGCATGAAATTTTTTGAATTGAATATTCTCCTTTTTTGCCAATGCCACAGCTAGCTGTTATTAGGCTCAAAATCCGAATTTAACTTAACTTCGAGTTCTTTCGCCTTATTTAAAATCATTGAAGTTATACAATAGTGTTTTGCAATCTGACTTGATTAAACCACTTAAACAGGGAGTTTTCGCTCTCCACGTCCTTATAAGTACTTGTTCGTAAGCGTTTGCGCTTAGTATTTTTGTTGTACACTTCAACTTCACGAATCTTTTCTTCATTTCTGATCAATCTATTGATAGTGGAAACATCACATTTATATTCCGAAACTTTTTTAGTTTTAGTTTTGGTTTTAATGTGGTTTAGTATATCAAGTTTTTTTCTTGATGATTAATATCGTTGCTTCTTTTTATTCATAACTAAAAATGTATTTAACACACGCCGTTCTTGCAAATCCTTGAATCAAACTTGACAGTTCAGTCTTCCCCACCTTGAAGTTGGCTCCAATAACCTTCATTCAAGATTTTGAGGGTATCGAGGGTAGATATCCGATTGAAATAGTATGAGATATAAACTTACGTGTTCATAAAGAGATGGCAGTTATTAGGTTTTAGTGCTAATGCAGAAAGCATGTATCAGTGTTGACTTGTATGAAATAAAGCAATATTTTTAGATTTCAGAACTTTTGGGTTGTAATGCAGATTGGGCATTTAAGCGAGGAGTACATATATGGGGACTACGTATTGTTTTTAAATAACAAGCCTGTTAATTCGTGTCACATAGGACTATTTGTAAATTAAAATTCAATTACTTTCCGGTAAATTCCTTAATAAATGCACTCCCACCCAATCTTACTAATGCTTATGACAGACATGGGGTATCGATAATTAGATATTTACATCTAGATATTCCGAATATCTACATATTAAAGTACCCCTGACAGACATAAAAGAGGATATTGATGCAACAAACCGTATCTACTTTGACCTTTCAATTCAGTTGACAGATTTTTAATCGTAACCAATTTGGAAATAGAAGTGAAAACTATATTAGCTTTAATGCAAGCTAAACCGCAACAATTAATTGTAAATATGCGACAAATTAAAGATTTGGAACAAAAAGAGAATAAATTGCGTCATCTTGCAATAAGATCTTGGTTGAATTGTAAAATGTATTAGCGGATATGGTGTCTCAATTCACAATTTTGTGTGAAATGAAGAACAGTGTAGTCGAAAGTTTTATTTTATTTAAATATTTTGGTCCTTTCGACTCCATGTTGAAAAAAAAAAGTTTGGTTCTTCTTCTTCACTTTCTTGGGGAATCACAGACACATTCTTGCGTAATTCGACACATTATCATATTATTATTAACAACTAGATGGCACTGCGCAACGTAATAAAGGCCGATGATCAGGCTATTCCCAGTAATTTTTGAGGATATAGATAACTTGATATATAGTCTATACCCACTAAGTTTTCTGGGTGACACACATGGTGTATCAAAAAGATATTTCGAATATCTAGATATCGATATCCCAATCATACAGAAAAGAATTTTCCGGCCGGCGATATTTTATTCATTAAATTAAAGAAAATCCTTGTTTTGAAAAAGTGGTTGTTATGGAATTAGTTCACCTTTTTTATACTCACGAGGAGACGGGCGTTTAGTATTAACTTCCTTGACTAGTTTGTTTCTGTTGCTCTCGATGTTATCGGCTGCCAGTCTGCTTAATTCCTCAAAAGAAATGTTCTCACTGTTTCTTCCACATCTGCACACAAAGCTGCTGTTAGTTGGTTGTGCTGATATCGCTTTGGGTCAAATCCCTAATAGAAGTTTTTGGGCGCTCTGGGCTGTAACTCGATGAGGCAAACAATTTAGACCCGACTGAATATCGGGTATATGGGCGTCCCAATCTCGTCCATCTCTTCTGTTAGTCGTTGCCGCTATTGCTGCTGAAATTGTTGTGAAGTATCGTTCGATTTGACCATTCACTCTTGGAGTCTTCAGAGCTACTTTCTGATGAGTGATATGATTCTCTTCACAATATTGTTGGAACACTTTAGATGTAAAGGCGGTACCCCGATCAGTAACAACCCTGGTAGGGGATCCGAAAAATTAAGATAGTTCCTCCAACGCTTTTATTGCGTACTTAGTTGTCGTATTGCGGACCGGTCGAAGTATTACAAATTTTGTAAAAGCGTCTATAACTCCTATTAAATGTAAATTCCTTTACTGCTTTTCGCGTATGGACCCAGATGCTCCATGTGGATAGTGTGGAACGGTATTGGTTCAGTTCGAAAGCAGTTAAGTTCGTAATGTGTTTCGTCTTTGCCCCTTTTATTGTACGCACATGGGACGTAGTTTTCTATGTATTTCCTCACAAACTCGGGAGAAACCAATAGGTTTTACGAATATGCTGCAGAGTTCTCTCTATTCCTAGATGTCCTAGACCATCGTGAGAAGTCTTAAGAATATGCCATATAATCCCCTTTGGCACAACGAACCTCAACCCGTCAGTTGTTTTATAAAACAGTTTCCCATTCCTTAATTCGTAGTTCCTAATTATGTTTTTATGCTTCGTATATTTCTTGTCAAACAGAACGTCGGTCGATAGTTTCTTTGATTTCTGCATCTTGCCTCTGCAAGGTAATAACCCAATCGCTTTCAGTTAAGGTAACCACCATGGACCATCATATCCGACGCTTCCTCTTTACCCATATCCCTATTTTCACGCCCTACTCCTGTTGCTGTCCGACTCAAATCCCTAATCTACAATGCATGGTAAAACCACGTCGTCAAATCGATATCGTTTGCTGAAGAATGCATATAAATACACGAAATATGTAAATAGTGGTAAGCTGCCAAATTAAACAGCTGTTGACCTGTCAATTATCATAAATGTTATTGCTTTGTCGATTTCATTGGAGAATTACATCAAAGGAAGTATTTGGTCTCAATAATTTATACTATAATATAGTAAACTTAGTAAACTAAGAAATTGCTTGGGACAAGTCGAATAATATAAAATATTACTTTCAAGACTGTCAGTACAAGTTCCAGTTCACAGCTGTTTTGTTCTAAATTCCCCTAGATAGTTCTAAATTTGCTGATTAACTACTACGCATATGCTCCTGCTCATGTCGTCAAATGAGTGAAAGAGAGGAGACATTTTCGCAGGCATGAATTTTCAAATGCATGAGTGGGATGCAAACACAAAAATCCATGTCGTTTTGAAGACGTGGTTTTACCATGCATTGTAGATTAGGGAAAAGCGTCCACGTGTGACATTCTGCTGCCACTTCTATACTCCAGTGTGCAGTCGTACTGCTGTATCTTTAGCCACCACCTGACCGGGCGACTCTGGGTACGAGGTTTCTCTTTGCATGCGTAGTCTTCAAAGAGGCACAGTCTGTCACCACCGTAAAACGTTTCCCCAGGAGATAATATTTAAAACTCTCTAGACTCTCTACTACAGCTAGCGCTTCAAGCTCATAGTTGTGGTATACTTCTCCCGTTACCGTTGTTGTTCAACTAAAATATGAAACTGGCCGTTTCAATCCATCGGCGGAGTCTTGCATTAGTATGCCTGCTATTCCTTTTGAAGACGCATCCGTATGAACTTCATGTTGGGCGCCCGGCTCATATGTTGCCAAAATGGGTCTAGTTGGCAATTGTTCCTTAGGTACGTCGAAAGCTGCTTGTTGTCCTTCAGACCATGAAAAGGTCACATCCTTTGTCAATTGCTCGTTTAATGGTGCCGCGATACGTGCGTAATTCACAATGAGGCGCCTGAAGTACCCAGTGAGACCCAAGAATTTGTCTCACCTCCCTAACCGTTCTCGGAAAAGGGTACTCCTGGATCGCTTGACATTTTACTCTTCCAAGTTTTCCAATACGCAGACAATCTATCGTAATTGGTGTTTTCGTAATCTTCATTTATTTTAGCTCACCAATTTTATTTTTTTTCAACGGGGGTTGAATATCACCACTCGGTCCGTCTTTCAAGAATTAATAACTCCTTCCATCTTTTAACTATCCCCACCCCAGGACGGTTTGTATAATTTTTTCCAATTATTACAGTCGTATCTTGAACACTGTCATCCACTACCGCTATTTCGATTAGTGTCTGTACCTCGCCGATTTTGACTGTCTTTTCTATTGAACCCAAGGATCTACAAACTCCACCCGCGAAACATCTTAAAGTTATTCTCCTTTTTTCGTCCATTTTCCATCCATGTTGACTACAGTCTGCCCAACGTATGGTTGACCATTCGCTACCTAAATCAACGAAAGCTCTCAAAGTCACGCCTCCTATTTCTATATCCTTATATAATTCGTCTTCTTCCTTCCGTAACATTCGTACTGTTTTCGAAATTTCATCCTTCGTTCCAATTCCCCTTTGTTGTGTGAAGATGCACGTATTGGGTTTGCGTCCTTTTTTCCCACATATAAAACAATTCCCAGTGATCGGCTTCGTACTCCTACCTTGATATTGTGGTACTGGTAAACCTTTCCTCTGTAATATCCCTGCAATTGGTGGTGTATTTATTCTCGCTCTGCCGTTATTATTCGTCAACGCTTGTTCACCGATTACACGGTTTCGCGTTATTTGCTGCTCAGTAATGCCTTCATAGTCCTTGATCTTCCTTAAAAGCTCTGTTGGAGTGCCACAGTCAGACGCGGTAAGAATCGTAGTTAAACACCTATCTCCGATTCCTGGCACAAAATATTTCATGGTTGACTCCATACTTAGTTTTCCATGTTTTGCCAAGTTTCTATAGGTTCATTTACCTTTCGTTTTCGACCCATTAGTTTAGCATGTATTGCTGTCTCATCTACCGCCCTTGGAAACCCACTAACAATATCTCTTTTGAGCTTTCCCCAAGTATCATTAACAGAATCTCGGGCCTGGTTCCAGAACTGAGCCGCTTGTTTCAACCTCAACGAAGAATACAATAGGGTAGTCCTCTCGTCCCACCCATAAACTGAACGAAGTATTTCTACATTATTTACCCATTCGGTGGCACTGAGACTATGTGGGTTGCCTGGAGAGAATTCAGGGATCACTCCGTTATCTCAGCCATTCCAAGTCTAAAGTTACCAAACTGACATTCGGTGATTCAGATGATACACTCCCACTTATAGCTGACCGTTTACGAGAGAATCAATTCTAAAGACCAAATACGGTTAACATCTTTCAATCTTGGTAGTAATCTCTTTGCTGAAATATTCAAACACCTTTTTACGATGTAATTTTCATTTAAATATATTGTTACCTTTTCCCTTCGAGTGTCCCACTTAAAACTTTGTGTGGTCTGCTACAAACATCGCTACCTCGCCACCTGGCCGAGCGGTCACCAGTTGAAGGCGATTTGATCTGGGTGATTTGTGAAAAATTTGTGGAAAATGCGTCGAATCCCAACCACTTGTGGCAAGCGGGAGCCCTATCACCTGGGGTTCCTGGTCTTCTACTCCGAATGTGATACGATTGAGCGGAGCCCGAGTTCCCTGGACTGCCGGCTTCTGTATAGTTACGTGTTTGGTTAAATCTGCCTTACCCCAGCTGTAGCCAGAGGGATTAAAAAAAAAACCTCGCTTTTTCTTGAAACGTACTTCTTCGGATTTATCTTTTAATTTTAACAAAAACTTTCTTGGATTACAATTTTACAATGCGCTTTTTCTCTTTCTTACCTCTCAGACTATTCTGATCTATCTCCACTTACATCGAAAAAATTCTCGCGCCTACGTGACTAAAACCTATTCCTAAATTCTCTCCAAGTTTTACATAATTGCCCTTGTGTCAAGGTTTCGTTAGCCTCAGCATTTATTAACAGGATTTCGTCTAATTGTAATTTTTACTACATGCTACATTTATTTTCTTTTATGTTAATGTTTTCATTTACTTTCAATTTTTAATACCTGTCAATTTACTTTTACATTTTAATTTTTAATAAGCTTCATCTAATTTCAGATTCTAATACGTGCCAAATTTCTTTTACATTTGATTTTACTGTATATCAACATTTTCCTTTAAATTCAATTTTAATTTTAATTCAATTTCTGTGTATGTCAAAGTTTTCATTTACTTTCAACGCTTTAATAAATTTTACGTAATTATTTATTGGCGTTTACTTTTATCTCTGTCTAAATTGTCGGCGTACTATAGATTGCAGGTGCAATATTCGTTTTTTATTTTGACGTTTCAGACTAATTCGTGTGGGTACTTCTGGGTACATCGGTCGGGGTGGTTCATTTGAAGTGGAGCAAATTTGAAGAAGAATTGTAGTGAGAGCTAGGAGTGGAGTGGAAATGAGTCTTTTACTTTGGGCTTAGGGTTCTGCTATGGTTCGAGGTCTATCGTCTGACAGAGAAGCTGTCCGATCTCTTTGTCTCGTCTGTTTCATTTTCCCGAGGTATGTAAATAGACGAAAATTTCCTCGAAAGTAATTACGCAGTTTTCTTTTATCTTGAGTGCAGGCAAATGTAAGATTTTCCGAAATACTTCCAGCATAATTTAAATGTCAACATTTTTCAAGTTTTCTACTCTCCGTTCAAGAAATGATGAACTTCTAAACACTACATTTTATTGTTGAGAACTTATGCATGGGTAATTATTCCACTCATCCTGAAATGGACGAATACCTTGATAGCATAATTTTGGAAGGTGAAAGCGATGACTACCAAGAACATTTTGTAAATGTACTGCAGCGAATGGTTAGGAGGTATTGCATTGGAAAAGCTCCCATTGTAAAGGCACTTTCACACCAAAAACAAGAACAGAAAAATGCATACCGAAAAATTCAATTTATTCCACTTTAAAACAAGATTTTTGTTCCAATGATTAATAAAATTCAGAGAAATAGGATAAACTAAGAATTTTACTCAGCAAATAGTTATATTTATTTCAGATTTTGAACAAAAACACTACTTTTATGTTTTATCGGCCGAAAAACTTTTTCGGCGGAAAAATTCGTCCGATAAATCATAAAAGTTGTGTTTTCTTAAAAATTGTAAGATAAATATACTATTTTATTAGTAAATTTGTTAGTTTATCCTATTTCCCATGATTTTATTAATCATTGGAGCAAAAATCTTGTTTTAAAGTGGAATAAATTGACTTTTTCGGTTGACATCTTTTCGATTCTTGTGTTTGATGTGAAAGTGCCTTAAGGAGGCAACCCGATTTAACAATTTTTAAGATTACTGCCCTATATCGAGAGATTAAATTTCTCTCTGGATTATTTCCTGACAATAAGCCTCCAAATGATAGTTGGCCACAATTTACGGGAGCTGACTGCTAGGGCTGAGGTTGTTGCTGGTGCCTAACAGAAGCGGGGTAAGTCATCTTGCTACAATATATGTATATTATATATATATATATATATATATATATATATATATATAAGGATATTGGAATAATTCTATTAATAAAAACTGTTAATCTAATGATTACAAGGTGTCTGCCCACAAAACTTATTATTTTTTTTACGGTTCGCCCAATACAAATTTAGCGAATCTGTTTGTCCTCAGACTTGAAATATATTCAGTATTCAGTAATAAAACGCCAACACATTTAATCGTTAATAGACACTGTTCATTCAAATTTTATAAATCTTATTAAAAAGAAAATTCATCGCCCGCTATACAGGGTGTTTCCCACTAGGAGGTCAGTAGAGCGGGAGGTGATAGTACTCACTTAGATGAACTAAAAAGTGTATGGCAGGGGGGAGGGGGGGGGGGGGGCATATCAACCATTTAGGAGTTACAGGGTGATTAAGAAAAAAAGCTAGTTTTTCACAAAACACCCTGTATCTTATAAACTACAGTGTGTACGGTCACACTTAAGAGCTCATTATATGCAGAACTTCATGGCCTTTCAAACGACTGCTCAACCACCTCCACACCCCTCTCCAATCATGAATTATGGTTGTCTAAACTAAAAATTTTGGATTTTCTTACCTTTTTGTTTAATTTAACCTCTATTATTTTTGAAAAAGGTCGTTAACATAACTTTTTTTTATAAAAACTGTAAGCTGCAGACTCTCCTCTTTAATAGACTGGTAGACTAGTTCAATAACTAGTTACGGTAGCTACAGAACTAGTTACCTCTTGAATTATAACTTGCGTTACTTTTAGCATTTCTTGTCATTGCCGGAAACTATCGTTTATAATGTAGACGTTGTAAATAGTTGTTGGACCAGTTATTGTGAACTAGTGAAAGAGAGTACTTTTGTAACTAGTTGTTGGACCAGTTATTGCTAACTAGTGAAAGGGAGTACTTTTGTAACTAGTTGTTGGACCAGTTAATGCGAACTAGTGAAAGAGAGTTCTTTTGTAACTAGTTGTTGGACCAGTTATTGCGAACTAATGAAAGGGAGTACTTTTGTAACTAGTTGTTGGACCAGTTAATGCGAACTAGTGAAAGAGACTTATTTTGTAACTAGTTGTTGGACCAGTTATTGCGAACTAGTGAAAGGGAGTACTTTTGTAACTAGTTGTTGGACCAGTTAATGCGAACTAGTGAAAGAGTTCTTTTGTAACTAGTTGTTGGACCAGTTATTGTGAACCTGTTTTATAGCCATTCCCATTACACGAATAATACCGTTTTAAAAGAAGTGTAAACAACGATGTCAAATAATTTCAGAAATTTTATTTTTTTCTTGTAATTATAAATAGTATTCATATAAACAACATAAACATATCAAAACCCAAAATAAATTAAGTAAGTACATATACAGGGTGTTCCGTAAATGTCTTTAATCCTTTAAGGGGATGAAAGTAGAGGTCATTTCGGTCAAAAAGTCTAGATACTTTTATATCGAACTCCGCTTGGTTTTCGAGTAAATCGATAATATCGATTTTCGAGATTTTGCATACCTTTTCAAAGTAATTTCGTTATAAGTTCTATTGTAATTAATGGATTGTGACGTTCAAACCATTATTTAAAAGAACTCATATTGGCCTTTCTAAGAATGCATAATTAGTTATAATTGTGCCTTTAAATATTTAAAAAAAAACCGTTTTCTCTAGAATTTTTTATTTCACCAAAATTTTCGTCGCGATTCAGTGTACATTTATTCGAAATATCACCATTGGACGAACTTGGCAAAACTATGAAAAAATTTGCGCAATATGTCCCTTTTCCAAAATGACCTCCCTAAGTCCTATCAACAATAATAATCAAAAGTTATAAGCAAACATTTGGAAGATGCGCCCATCGAGGTAATCTTCAGTTTTTTCGTAAGATTCTATCTCCTCCTACAGTTTTTAACCTACGACAACCATTTATATGTCATTGTACGGGAATCTGAACTGGCTATTAGATAGGGTACTTTTCGATTTCGAATTTCGAAAATGGAGGGGGTAATTTCGAAAAAAAACACTTTTTTACCAAACTTGATATTTACCTAGATTTCGTTATTCCGCATCTTCATTTTTGCGGGAGGGGCAAGCTCTGGTAGGGGCGGGAGTTCAAAGTTTCAACTGTAAGCGGCTAAATTTTCTCAACCAAGCATTGTTCTAGCAAGTAAGTCCTAAATTCATAAATGGAAAAGACATTTTTGGTGGTTTTTATTCAAATATAGCCGCTTAAAGTTGAAACTTTGAACTCCCGCCCCTCCCAGAGCTTGCCCCTCCCGCAAAAATGAAGATGCGGAATAACGAAATCTACGTAAATATCAAATTTGGTAAAAAAGTGTTTTTTCGAAATTACCCCGTCCATTTTCGAAATTCGAAATCGAAAAGTACCCTATCTAATAGCCAGTTCAGATTCCCGTACAATGACATATAAATGGTTGTCGTAGGTTAAGAACTGTAGGAGGAGATAGAATCTTACGAAAAAACTGAAGATTACCTCGATGGGCGCATCTTCCAAATGTTTGCTTATAACTTTTGATTGTTATTATTGATAGCACTTAGGGAGGTCATTTTGGAAAGGGGACATAATGCGCAAATTTTTTCATAGTTTTGCCAAATTCGTGCAATGGTGATATTTCGAATACATGTACACTGAATCGCGACAAAAATTTTGGTGAAATAAAAAATTCTAGAGAAAACTGTTTTTTTTTATATTTAAAGGCACAATTATAACTAATTATGCATTCTTAGAAAGGCCAATATGTGTTCTTTTAAATAATGGTTTGAACGTCACAATCCACTAATTACAATAGAACTTATAACGAAATTACTCTGAAAAGGTATGCAAAATCTCGAAAAACGATATAATCGATTTACTCGAAAACCAAGCGGAGTTCGATATAAAAGTATCTAGACTTTTTTGACCGAAATGACCTCTACTTTCATCCCCTTAAAGGATTAAAGACATTTACGGAACACCCTGTATTCTAAAAAAAAAAAGTTCAACGAACAAAAGTAGACAAAGTAGAAAATGGCATTAAATTAAAAAAATTTCCTATACTTAGTTCTTCATTTTATTAGTAGGTACTTACCGAACAAAACGACATTAAGGTTTTCAAATGTTTTGAAAGCTTTCTTCCCATGAATACCGTCATAGTTATATTCGGTAATGACGGCAGGACTGAGGGATTTTCTTCAAATTGTCTTCGTACGACTTGACGCCCAGTTTTTTAATTGCATCAACCTGAAATTGATATGGTTAGTTTCTTATCGTGAATATAAAAATCAGTAACGCACATATTCATCAATATTACCCTCATGTATGGTGTTTTCGACTTGCTCTAACTCAGCCTCTTTTTCTATGGGGAAATATTTAGTTTTTTCGTTGGATAAAAATTCCTTTTTTGCTAGCTGTTTAAGAATTGTGGTTGTTTCAAGCTGCAGATTAACCATCTTTTCTGTTTTTTGTTCAATTATTTCTAAAATAGTAAACGTTATTTAAAAATGTAGTATATAACTATTAATGTACCTTTAACTTCATTAAGCACAGAGTCTTTGAAACATTTAAGATCTTCACGGATAACACTCGTTATCATTCCTCGCAGTTTTTCATAATCTGAATAGAAGAAAATAATAAATAAACCTTGTCAATATACAGGGTGATTCTGATCAAGATACCTTCCGGTATACCACGCGATTCCTTGAGGTAAGCTGATCAAAAAATTGTTCCATTCCCCCCCCCCCTCTACCCCCCCCCCTACCCCCTAGAAACCTTCCTTTAGGAGTGGTGGCCAGTTGAAGATATTCGTGAACCCTGATGGGAATAAATGAGTATAACTTTTGAACCACGATATAGATTTTGGTTATTGTTGGCTCATTACATAGCCAAGAATAGTAGCTGTTGAAAAGTGTATTACTCTGTATTTTCTAATTAAGCATCTTTAAATTATTCTCAAATATTTCCAAAATTTTGATTTTTTTACACACAAAAGTTTTTGAAATAAATAACGGTATTTATGAAATTTGCGTGTAAAATAAATCAATGTTTTGGAAATATTTGAGAATAATTTAAAGATGCTTAATTAAAAAAATACATAGTAAAAGACTTTTCGACAGCTACTATTCTTGGCTATGTAATAAGCCAACAATAACCCAAATCTATAGTGTGGTTCAAAAGTTAAACTCATTTATTTCCATCAGGGCTCACGAATATCTTCAACTGGCCACCACTCCTAAAGGAAGGTTTCTAAGGGCGGGGGGCGGGGGGGGGGGGGGGGTATGTGGAACAATTTTTTGATCAGCTTACCTCAAGGAATCGCGTGGTATACCGGAAGGTATCTTGATCAGAATCACCCTGTATATTCAAATTTTATTTTTACCATTGTTAGCTTCCGTTCCCAGAGTAGCATTGCAACGTATCAATTGGCCAATTTCATCATGGGGTGTATTTGTCCGTGTAGTATACGTAATGTTCTCCATTTTATCCATTTTTTATCTAAAGGAAAAGAAATGGTTCATATTAAAATATGTTCTAAGGTACCGGCGTGAATAATTTACAAGCAATTATGAAGAATAGGAATGAGTAATTCGGTAGCCTTCCATCTCAAAATTTCTTCCAAGCATCTAGGAAGTCTTGAGAATTCCTTTGGAATTTTCCACTGCTTTAAAGACTCTAAATTATCGGAAATAATTTGCTTAAGCGCTGAAGTGAATCTAATATTTGTTTTATTATTAATTAATAAAAGCAGCATTTTTCTCGTAATACCCAGGACTATTAGATGCATACAATCCAAGGGGAATTGCGTAACCATTCCTATGTGCAATGTTTCCAAAAGGTGTGTGTTGTTTAAAAAAAAGGGTTTATGGTACGTATGATCTTTTCTTGTTTTAAAATCCTCATCGGTCCGAAGAGGCCAAGCATTTGCAGCAAAATTCACCGTATTATCAATTCGTCTGCAAACTTGTGTACATTTTTGACAGCCTTTTAATGCCCTTATATTAAAAGATATTCTTTTTTCCTTAATTAAAATTCCATGCTTTGTCAAATTTTTAGCTTCCTCGGCAAAATCGTGTAGGAAGTGGTTCACGTTAACAGGTTTCTTTTTTCCTAAGTAGGCACCAATCACAAATATTTTAAGGCCCTTTCTATTCACGATTTCTCCCAAAATTGGCCATAACGACTCCGCCGAACTTTTATAAAGACTTAAACCGTCAATTCCAATGTCCTTAACAATATTATTGTAAAGGTACAATATGTCTCCAATTGAATATAACTGCTTCCTGAGTCCTATGTGCACATATTGTCCAGGTGCCACACTGCGTAATGTTATATTTTTTGTGGCCTTTATTAAAGTCTTAGAGCTTTTGGGAACCACAAT
Source organism: Dioctria linearis (assembly GCA_963930735.1). Taxonomy (NCBI): domain Eukaryota; kingdom Metazoa; phylum Arthropoda; class Insecta; order Diptera; family Asilidae; genus Dioctria; species Dioctria linearis. Next base: position 206,123,301 of record OZ005740.1, read on the forward strand.
ATTTTCAGCCCTTAAAATTTGAAGAACAGCGTCAGCACTTTCTCTTGAAGGATTATGTTCTATAATCCATTTTTTTATTTTTTCCTGTACGTTGACATAGCGTGAAGAATAACAATTAATACGCGATTGGCCTTCTTGGATTTGTTCTTGTTGTTCTGGTGATTGTTGCTGCTGTTGTTGTTGATTTTGATTTAGCTCTTGTTGCTCTGGTGATTGTTGCGGCAGTTGTTGTTGGTTTTGGTTCTGCTCTTGTTGCTCTTTTGTTTTCTTATAAAGTCTTAAAAGATTCCTTTTGCTTAATCCAGAATTTGGCATATTAACAAACTGAAAAGTTAAAATATCCCGAAAGTAAATAAAAGAAACTACTTAAGTAGTTTAGTCATTGTAGACTCAAACAGGTTATGTGGTGAAATTTTTCCGAATTAGCTGAATGCCATTATATTTTATTATATTTATTATTATATTATTATATTATATATTATATTATTATTTTATTATTATATTTATTATATATTATTTTAATTCCGCTAAAGTAATCGAGCATGGTAAAGATTCGTCTTGAACGCGTCGACGAAAAAAAAAAATTAATTAATTATGTAACACGTTACATGTAACTCAATTCATATTAAAATAGCATAAAAAGGTGCGACGGTAATTTTTTAATTTAACTTTTGCCTGCATTGAGATTCTTTTGCGACTTATGAACAACACCATTAATAAATATAAAGGAAAATAATCAAAAAGGAGGTTCAAATAATTTTTCTCATTACATTACTTCACTAGTTTCTGCCCGTTAATTAAAAAAGAGAATGATTTCGTAAAAACAATGCAACTATAATTCACCTTAAAATTAAGATAGCAAATTTTACTTAAATTTATTTGCAATTTATTTCACGATCGAAAACACAAATTACGCGAACACGTCTGATCACTTCACTAAACATCAACAACTGCTGCCCGATTCCAAAACGCCGACAAGAACATGACTCATAAAAAAATTCCCTGCAACAAGAAAATGATGAGTCATAACAAATACATGTAGAGCAGAGTGACGTAATACGTGGAGAGTAACGTGTAACGTAATTGATTTTCATTTGCAATGCAGAAAGCAGTTACTAGTAACTACATAAGTAACGAGTTTCGACTGAATACGATATTTGGTAGCTAGTTACATAACTAGTTATTTTGGTAACGCATTTCTGTTTTCCTGCTGGGTGGCTGCTCGAATACAATTAGATACATATCCATACCCCACTGTATATGAGTGTAACCTACAGGTCGCTTTACGTGCTTGTGTCCTCAACTCCAGTGGCTTGTTGCCAGTATTCAATTAGGTGCAGTTCCATTTCCGAGAAATGGAAATCACTAGTACCTCTCGCCGTTGGCCTTGAGGTATTATCTCACTTCTGAAAATGTAAGAGTATTTAGAATTAAATTACATTTTTCTTACTCCACCGACGAATTGATAATTTTTCCTTAAATCACACTACTTCACAATTCACATCCACTGCACTTGTAGGCCAGAGCCCGCCATTGCGCCCCCTTGTCACGACTTGTCCTGAGCAGTGATGCCGTTTCGTATTTCGACATCGGAGGTTTGAAAATGGGAGTACTCTGAACTAAAACGGAGTAAACATTAACAATACATGAATTAATATATTGTAATTTACGTATTATTATATACTAAAACATGTACTCTCAACAAACTTTTTGTATATTATATTTTATTTAACTTTAATATATATTCATACAAAAAAGAACAAAACAAATGATAAAATTCAGTCTTTAAATAGCGAATCACAGAATTAAAAAAACAACATTATTCAAATAAAAAACTGGCAACAAAATCAGCTCTGCTGTCATGTTCAGCCATCTGTCTCTCTCTTCAGCATCGTTTTTTATATAAGTTTATTAACCCAATCGAAGAATTCCAAGTAGCTGCTTCTACTTTTCCCAATATTTCTTTTCCACACATAATGGAATTTAGCGTTTCTATGTTCAACAAGTTCCGTTTTTTGTCTTTAATTAAATTAACTTGTGCAAATATTCTTTCTGCGGTAGCACTGCTATGAGGCAAAGATAAAATAGACCCAATAAATTCTTCTATTTTCGGGCACATTTTCTCACCAAGGCTATCCTTTAAATTAAAAACTTTGCTCCAATAATCTTCTAAATCTAAATCAGCAACCAACGATGAATTTAATAAATTTCGCCATTCATAATCTAGGTCTTCGACTGCATCTTCTTTGACTAAGTTTTGAAAACAGGCAATTAACGGCGTTAGACTTTCGCATAATTTCGAAGGATTAATTCCTTCTATTGCCATCAAAACTTTATCATCAAATTTTATTCGACTAGAAATTTACTTGCATAACTAAATGTAATATTCTAAACATCGTTTCTTTATTACTTCTACTTCAATCTCGGAAAGCACACCAGAATTAATAATTAACTCAGCATTCGCACCAATGTAAATATTTCTTGTGATTATCTGATGTTCTATCTACATATTCCTTTTTTATGATATTTGACAATATTGTTTTAAAATATGATTTAACTGTCGTTAATAAAACATGAATCCTAGGGCCTTCAGACTGAAACTCAGTATTGATCTTTTTAGTTATCTTTAAAATGTAAGCCAAAAATGCAAAATAAACCTTGTTCACATCATTCAATTCATAGTTAATTTTACCGGGTAAGTCTTGATGATTTTCGAAATTTTCGTTTAAAAAATAATGTTGCAGTGCATTCCATTGTTCAATAATACGTGATACAACATTCCCTAAGGATAGCCATCTTGTGTTTGAAACTTTTAAGATTTTATGTATTTTTACATTGGAATTCCTGAAATTCTAACTGACGCTTGGAGCTATGAGAAAAAAAGAAATACACAACAAGATTTTCAATTGGAATGCAAGATATTTTTAAAAAATTTATGATTTCCCCATAAATAGATTTGGCATCACACTTGTGCAACTTTATTATAGATAGAAATCTGTCTCTTACCTTTTTAATATCCCTGTCGAAGTATCTCACAATCAAAGCTAAGCACTTAGTTGTGCTTACATCAGTTGTTTCATCGATTATAAGACTATATTTTTGATTTCTTAGTATATTTGAGATAGACTTCAAATAATCATCTTGAAAAATAGTCATGACAGTTTCGGTCGCTTTTGTTTTACTGCAATGCAATTCCTTGGCAATAGATGAATCTTTTGCTACACCTTTTATCAAACTAATTATAGGTGTTTTAAGGCTAAATGCCAAATTATACTGTATTAAGAACATAATCACTTTCAGTTCTGCAGTTTTGACCAGTATAGTTTTTTTTTCAAACTTATCTTTCTGTAAGCTTTCTTCAATGTTCAATTGGTTTTTAAGAACTCTTAAATTTGTATCATGAAGATGAGATTTTTTGTGCCTATCAATATGGCAAATATTATTAGATAGTAGTTTTTGGCAAGCTTTACAATAAGGTTTTTCATGTCTTTCTTCCAACCACTTATATTTTCCTTTCCAGCTTTCTCTAAATTTCTGATTTCTAGAAGTGTTCTTAAACGGATGTTGTTTGTCGGTGCCATCGTTTAATGTCTGATTATCTGCTTCTAAAGATGAGCAGCCACCTGCAGTAGAATTTATTGATTCTGCCAGCCTTGCCCTTTTTGCTATAAATCTGGAAATTTGTTTATTATTTTGTCGTAAGAAATAATGTTGATCTATAACAATTACCTATCCATTAAAAGCGTCTCCTATTTAACAACAGTCAAAGACAACATCAGTTTGAAATTATAATTCTTCTTCTTTTCATCGTATTAGGCTTGCGCCAGTCGGAGCAAAATACTACATCATGCATAATAAGGTGTGGTCCGTGGTCAAATATTCAGTTTCTGCAGTTTACTGCGCAGTTTGGAAATTTTCTACATGAAGCTGAACTGTGCACTCAGTTGCATGAACTGAATAAATGTATGGCCGTATTCATGAGGTGGATTTTTACAAAAGTTAAATATTTGTTAGAATAAATTATTTCATTATTTATTATATAAGAAATTATTATGATTAAGAAAAGGAGTACTTAGCCGAATGGAGGAGCACGGGAGTACAAAACCCTAAAATGTAGTACAAATACTCCGATCGGAGTAAAACCGCAACGCTGGTCCTGAGGCCTATGTCAACAGCGATCTTTTAAGAGGACTACACTCACTGATCATCGGATCACGACTCCTTTATCTATAATTCACTAGTTTGACGCCTCAAAACACTCGAGACCACAATGACGGGCCACCACACCAATAATATTATTCTTACTGGTGGCAGTGGAGGTTAATCACAAACACACACATGGGCGATTTGCTATTTAACGGTTACACTATGTATATGTTTTAGGGAGTTTGAAATTGGGAATAATATTTGATAAAATGCTTCCTTTGTTCGTTAAACATGCGTATTGTACTTCTTCAATTTATTGATATAACAATAATGAATTGAATTTAGTTGCCTTAACATATTGGGCTTACACTTTGCAAACTATGTTCTTCGATTGACTTCATATAAACGAAAAAGAAAAAAACTAACAGAATATGACGGCAGGCTGTCAGTCCGATCTCTTCCACGATGGGATACTGGAACTTGGCATTGGCGCTGAATTGACATCTCACTCTTCTCTAATTACAGATGGCTGGATAAGATGTGTACAAGTCGAGCTCTGGGTTTACGCATATACTAAATGACAGTGGCGTTGTTGATAACCAGTACAACAGTATACTTATATAAGATTTGAAGTAAAATAATTAACTGATCCGTTCACATCCTTATTTAATCCATATCTTATCCATAATTACGATTTGGCGACTTGCAAGTCCTGGGGCGGGCAGTCGTTTCTTCGTATTACTTACCTAGATTTACTGTTGTGATGGTGGGAAAATGGGTGTCTTTCTTTCTTCCTCTACTCGTTCGAAGAATTCTTGGCGAAATTACGAATTTAGCCAGAATTTGCTGCGGCAGATTATTAATTATTACAGTACTTACAAACTCATTTATAGAAAAATTTCTGCGTGGCTAAAGTGATTATGGTTGTCCAGAGAAGGTAACAAAAACCGTAATTAGATCAAAACAGATTGGAGTCTTTGAGACACAAGAGGTTGTGAGAATACTATGCTGATAAAATGAAATAGATGTGGTGGACATATTACTGAAAATATAGTTGCCTTGTATAAGCACAGAATCCTTCATAAATAGGACCATGAAGAGTATCTTGTCTGTACTTACACGAACATGGGACCACAGCCATAAAACACAATCCAAAATAATTGAAAATATTAGAAAATTATAGCAAATCCTCCGCAAACGCACAGCACGCAGCCTCATGTAGACATGACACAAAACAAATTACCCCAGAAAGTAATTAATTACTCCCGTCGAATAAATCGAGGAGACAAAATTTTAAAAAATTAAATAAATGTACAGAATAACGAATAAATAAAAAAATAAAAATTAAATGCGGACAGGAACAAAACCAGCAAGCTCTACTTCTTCCTTCTATGCATTACTGCATTGAATAATTCGCAAGATATTACTAAAGTTCAGCGAAATTTTTGCGGGACTTGAAACTATGGCGAGATATGGACCACTCGATTCGCAGACTGCAGCGTTTTTTCCGTCATTCGCGTAGTTCCCCCAAGAAGAAAAGGTGAATATCATAAAAAAAATTTGTAAGAACGACGCACGGGATGAATTCATTTCCGCTTCGCTGGGTGTGAATGGTTTATAATTTCTCGCTTCCGCTGAGTCCCGTCGAAATTCTCTCAAACTCCTGCCTCCCACATCCGCCAAGCATGTTAGCCAATCAATGGTGCTGGGCGAATGAGACGTTTTCGTGTTTGAAATGGCAGCTCAAGTTCTAGCATTTTTACAGAATGCACTCTGATTTTATGCATTTCTTGCATGACTTGGAAATCTTTTCATTTTCAGCTTCGAATTATGTTAGTTTTTATTGCTGTTGTTGTTTATGTTGCATTATATTGTTGCGGTAAGTAAGTTATAGGAGGGTTATCCAAAACCTGCCGCCAATCACGAATCATAATCAAAAAGAAATTCGTGCCTAATCCAAACTACGAGCACCACATCCAGTGGCCCTGACACCACTTACCCTTTCCCAGTAGGAAAGTGCAGATGTTCTGCCTTCTTGCTGCTTGCTCCAACCACCCAATGACATTGAGGGCAGAATATTTTTTTTCAGTGTCCCTAATGATGACCTGCAAGTTTAGAAAAGGAGCGGACCTAACCAACCTTCATCTCACGAGGTCTCCAGGAAAAAGGAGGAAAAATAAGAACATGACGTTATAAAAGAATTTAATGAATTTGACTCGATGCGACCCCAACAATTTTAGAGCCCTTCTACCAATGCGGTATTACAATTTATACACCTGGAGCTCACAAATCTATACTACGAACATGTTTAATAATAACATGTTAGGTCATCTAGCCTTATTTCCGGCTTACATTGACCCAGTTTTGGAAGCTGAATTGTACACTTGCAAGACGAAAAATTTTAACTAGCCCTATCTTCGAGCTCAAATACGAGGAAAATCAATGACAAACTGACAAACCCAATACGGAGTTTCATTATTCTCGGCTACAGCTACCGTTCCTGGCGCGATAATTCACAACTAATGTAATCTCTAATAAATTCACACGACAGTATTCACGCTTTTGGATAATATAACATAGAAAAAATATAAAAAATATAGTTGAATGGAACTTCCGTGTAATCTGGTCCCTCTAAGGAGCTCCCTGAGGCGGCTAACTGATGTTTGAACCACTGAAAATTTTGAAGATTAGAATAATTTACGTTGTGAGAATGCCCTAGCACAATCGCCACTCTTTACTATGATATAATGACCTGTTCGACGAACCTGAAAGGAAAAAGGGGGAATTCATCAAGGTAGAAATAAAAAGTATGCAACGCAAGTTACCGGCACCTAGAGTTGCCACAGGTGAAAAAAATCCCTCGATGATCTGAAATAAGAAAAGGAAACAAATGAATTACATATCAAATTTGAACTATTAATAAACAGAGTAACAAATGAACTAATGAACAAATAAATTTAAAACTATACAGCATGCAAGATTATTTTTTTAATACCAACAACACCAAAACAAATAACATTGAAGGCAGGGAAGTACGATTAAATTAACTACAATACAATCAATTCACCTGCCACAAGATAAAAAAAACACATAGAACTTATCAATCAGGTAACTGATTAGATTTTACTGAAGATTAGTGGACATTTCAGGTGAGAAAACACCCAAACAAGCTCACCTGTACAGGTGTCCACCAACCTTGAAAACAACATAAAACATCACTAAATCCACAAACTGGTAGTACATACCTGAAGATTATAACATCCCTCGATGAAAACAACAGAAAACACTACACAATACACTATTAAATTTAAGAAATTTAACAAAATCACTTCGCGCGCGTTTGACATTTCTCGATTTATAAACACGGCGAAACTTCATGTTCCCATGACATTTGACTTGCTAAACCGGGGTAGAATCTTCGCGCGATTCTAATGGTCGCATTCGTTTCGCGGTATTTTTCGCGGGATTCGCGTAATTCGCGATATTTACAATTATAATTTGCACTAATGAGTGCGAAAGACAAGTACCGTGCGAACAAGACAAAACAGGAAAAGTCATGAAAGGATTATTTGGAAAGAACTAAAAATGGTGCGTCGATAAAGTAGACCAGAAATTCGTAAAAATTAATAAAAATCAAGAAAATTAAGATTAAATCCTTATGGTAAACATGCCAAAAAATGTAAAATTCATTTTGGCATATACCAATAATAATCAAAAGTCTTAATTTATATACAAAAGGGCAATATTTTGATAATTTCACATTATGGATAGTGAAATTGAAACAAATCTGTCTATAAAAGGCGTGTCATTCCTTCATTCGATCTCTTTTCTTTCGAGTTGTCATCTAGTTAAAATATGCCAAGCTGGTCATAAGTTACTTTATATGCAAAGTTTGTGTTAAAATCAATAGTTCATCGGAATTTTCTGAACTTAGAAATTTTTTGATAAAGTGTTCATCAAGTTTACCTAAGAAGTTAAATGAGAATTCTGGTTTTTACAATTGGTTGCCAGTTCAAGTTGTGGATTATACGGATCGGTAAAGGAAGTTAACAAATTAGTATTTTCTGGACAATTTAATTTGTTAATAATCATCAAGAAGGTAATCATTTTACTCAATTTTCTGAACAATTTGAGGTTAAGGGACAAAGGTAATTGCATGCCATAAGGGTATAATTACTGGTCACAAATTATCTAATCAAATTGAATTTTTAACATTAATAAAAATTACTCTTTCATTTAAGCAGTTAATAGGTATAAATAGATTGAAGTGCAATTTTTATTGTGGTGACATTTTGCCAAAGACATGCCTTTATGGTATTTTTGGCAAGACATGTCTTAACAATAAAGATTTGGCTAAAATCAATTATTGCGATTAATTTTAAGTAATTTAGTTAAGAGTGAAATTTGTTGTAAAATATGTACATAGATAAGAAATGAATTAAAAAATGCATGCATGTGTCAGTCAGTAGAAATATATTTGAGTAAAGATTAATTTTTTATTTTTTTTTACATTTATTAAAGAAATTAAAATTTAAATTGTGCTAAAATTGAGTTAAGCGTAGAATTATTGAAGATTTTAAATTAAGTGAATTTGATGATTAAAGATGAATGATAAACAATGATATCTCTTTCTATCGCTACACTACCCACCACCATTTTAAATTTTCAGAACACCACAAATGTCCATGTCGATTATCGGAATTGACGACAAGTGTGATTTATAAACGTAGATCACTATATGTCAATTACAAGAATTGACATATCGTGTCTTAAAGTTTTCTTTTTATCATTAAGTTCAAAACAGACCTATTCCAGTTTTGTAGGATGGAAATGCTTAGCGTGAATGATAAAAACTTTAAACTTGATAACCTTTCTGCTCTGTGATTGGATTTGTTTTCAGCCTTCCTATTTTCTCAAATTATAAACTTTAAACACTCCTCCTTCTAGATCATATATCCCGTTTTGCGGTCAATTTCCCCATTCGCGGTATAGTTTCAAGGTACCCATGACATGACCTCTTGAAAAACAAAATTCTTCAATAAACTTTCAATATTTTAAAAAGAACAAAACCTTTTTATTTAGTTCTAGCAAAAATACGTTCGTCACTCTAATCCTAACAAAGATAAAATCATCATGTAGTTCAATCTGAAGTTCCTACTACTAGGTCTAATTGCAAATGATCTGTGTCGTTGTTACCAGTTTAATCACGAATTCCTGTCCTCTCGATCTTTTATTAATCTAAAAACGATAACTTATATATATGTATGTATGTGTATTCATTTTAGTAATTTTATGCTGCTAATTCTAATTTTTATCATATGTTCTTCTCGTTTTGTAAGCAACGACTTTCTATTACCGAAACATCCCAATAATTTCTGAGAACCTAAGATATGGTTTCAGCAATAAAAAATTTGATGCACTTCAGCGGTTCCTCTGCAGCCTTTTAAGCAATTTTTTTTGATTTCACTGTGTGCGGGCGGAACTAGGTGCGCGTGGGGAGGTACGGGCTGCTGTGTATAACAAGCAATTTACATATAGTCCAAATCTGTTTATTTTTTTTTATTTTTTTTAGACATCATCATAGTATGATTAGATAATTTTGGTTTACCGTATGACGCTGTGAATGCAAGCACGATGGTGATATAATGTCTAGGTTTACTCTTGACCCGTTCTCTGTAATTCAGTTATGTAGTTGTCTTCCGTTAGAGTTTATTTTGCTGTCACCCCAGCTGGTGTGCCTAGCATTCCAATCACCTCCTATTATAATGGAGTCAACATTTTCTCCCATGTCTCCGATTTAGTTAATGGTATCTAATAGTTTATTGGCTCCTATTGCGGACGGAATATATATACTACCTATTAAAACCTTTTTAATGTGATTGTTTATTTTCAGTTCCACTTCCGCCAGAACAAGGGGTGTTTGTAAGTTTGTTGTTGATATTTGCGAATACCTATTTAATATTATTTTTTAATTATAAGGCTACTCCCGGGCTTTTATATACTCTGTTATATATTTTAGGGGTTTGATTAACACAACAACACTTTTACCCACTATGCACTTTCAATCACAATTTCTTTCTATCAATCACAATTTCTTTCTTTCAATTACAATTCTTCCATTCACTTAGTATTCTTCACAAACTAACTTCTATATCTAATTTATGGTACAGTATATTTTCTTAACCGTATTTTCACTTTATTTGATGTACCTTGTTTTCTTAAATGTGCTAATTGTAAACCTAATCTTTTGACCGATACTTGTTCAGATTTTTGTGCTAACCACGACGACATTTATTTCAGGAGATCTCAATACCGACTGTACTTGACTTGGATTTTTGTAATCGCAAGTCTAGTTGTTCAGGATAGGAAAATGCTTAATTAGCATTCCTATCCTGAGAAAATTGTGTGCCGCTGGATATTTTTAAACATGCCCAGAAATATCGCGACGGACGATGGTTGAAATGAAATTTGATATTTTCATAAATATCAAACCATCGTCTTGCTATCGTGCATACATTGTTGCGATCACAATGTATGCAGCTCGCGACAATTTGCTGATAAGGGCTTTTTCGGTGAAGACTTGATCGTTTCAGTCTTCACCGACGTAAAATTTGCATGCGCCCGATATGTATGTATGTGTATATGTACATACATATCGTATTTACGACAAATCTTACTGAAGGTAGGATTTGTCGTGGGGCTTTTTTTTATCGAAACGACTTGGGTTGAAATTTAAAACTTTTATTTTTCCCAAGTCGTTTTGTGGGTAAAATATGTTGATTATATGCGAAGGAATTTGAAGAAATTGCTGATGGCAATATCTTCGCCTTGTTAGGAGATAAGCTAACCATGTTTTAAGCATGATTAGCTTATTTCTATTTATGAAAATTAAACATTTTTCAATGATTTTTCCAATGATAATTATTAATTATAATTATCGTTTTTAACCTTTTTAGGTATACAACACTCTTAATGTGTTGTACTGCATGAAGTTTAATATGTGCTTGCTATTGTCTTTGGTTTCCGCAATCGCTGCAAGTCAGGCCTATACTTATTTAGGATACTAACTAGTTCTAATATTCGGGAATTGTTTATAAAGATTGCACGTTTAATTCAATAAAAGAGATGTTGTTTGTAGTCATTATGGCATGTGTTTATTATAAACATTAACATAGCTTCCCTTTTCTGGTGTAAAGAATTGCATTTCTCTATGTTTTCCATAAAGTCGTTAATTTTATTAAACAATTCTTCCAGCGGAACTCCGAAAAGCTCGTTTGAGAGGCTCAAGAACCCTTGAAATCTGTTATTACTGCGAGGTGGTGAGGGGGAATTTATTTGCCCTTAAGTGGTATTAAGTAGGGTGTCTCTATAGCTAATTCCTTTCTTGATTGAGGAAGGTTGTACTAAGCTTCAAACGACCAAAGTCTGCCTTGGCTGTTTTTGTTTTCAATATTCTGTCTCTTTTTTCCTTGAGGAATTTTTTGTACATCGGGCACCCTCGGTAATTAGCGTGGTGGCCTACTTTTCCGCAGTTTACGCAGGCAGGGGTCACCTGGGTCTCCTTATTTGACAAAACTTTCATAAGGTGGGTGTCTTTTAAGACATTTGAAACGTTTACACTCACTCTGAGGCAGTTCATCGCAAGATGACCGAACTGTCGGTAGAAATTTATTATAATATATTATGCGGAGTTCTAATAAAGTTTGGAATAGAAGACTGATAAAAAAATTTCTTTGGAAGAAACTCTTCACATTTATCAAGCGGGGAAGAATATATATACACTGCCGTATTAATTAATTAATAATTTTTGTGCGGCGTTCTGAGATTGAATCAAGATCGAAGGATGATTCAGATGGAAGAGGAAGAAATTGTTCACGGGGAGGTCTATTATATATACACTGCCGTATCAATACATTTATTTAATTTTTTTTTTTTACAGCAGGTTTCTTCTCTGGTTTTTTTTTTGGTTCCAAGGATTTACGTATATACATACGTATATACATGTAGCTGTACGTCCTCCAGTCTGTAATTATTGGTTAGATAGTCTTTTTATCTCGAAAATCCTCAGCAAAACTCCTTTTCTCAATTTGAATACTTCGGCCCGGTCTTGTTTTGTTCTTACTTTTTCGGGTTTTTAAATAAATTTCTCTATACACGACTAATGAAGACTTCTTTTTTCTTTTTATCACTCAGAAAATTCGACTTCTCCAAAAATCACACCTTTCTTCCAAAGCCAAAAACTCTTCTTCTTCTCCTTTTTCTTGTCAAACTTTTTTCAGCCTTCACCCCAACTAGGTTAAAAGGCCCAGTTGTGCCCAACGGTTCCAGCCGTGTAGGATTGTCCTATGGGTGAAGCCACATTGTGCAGCATGCTGCTTTGTGTGCCTTCGACCTTAAAAGTTGCCGCATGGGTATTTCGCTACAGAAGAAAAGTAATCAGAAATCAAAATCTAAGAAAGGAACAGGAGCTGTCCTCTATATGACAAACCAGTAGCGTACGACCTATACGCTACAGTCTCATTGCTCTTATAGTAGAACCGAAAGAATCTCGCAAGTCCACATAAATATGTTGTTAGTGCAAGCTTTTTTGCTCTTGGTGAACCAGGTGAATCAAAAAAATGAAACTCGACTGTCAAGATTGAGAAGTATGTTTATTCGACGACGATTAAAAAGCTAATCTAAGAAGTAGTTCTTTACCATTTCTAGAACCGATTTGCAACTATAATTTTTGTTCAATGGAATTCGAAATTGATATAACAGCTGCGTTTACGCAACTACCAGCTTGAACTTTGTTACAAACTGTAGGTACTATTGGCTATGATTGAATGAGTTTATACAATGCAATGAGTTTATACAATACAATTATTTAATTGGAAATTTTTGATTTTGATTTAGCAATTATTGAATGTACAAACATATGTATTAGGGCACATTTCTTCGTACATGTTTGGCTTTTATCACATTGTTATTTATTTATTTTTTGTAACTGATTTAAACCTGTAGGCAATTCAATATTATTGTTGTGATCCTGGTATCTGATTATCTAGTTACAACATGGACTAGGAGTGCTTTTGATAAAAGTTCACCAACCCAAAAATCAGATGAATAATAAAAAGTCAGCTAAGTGCGAGTCAGACTCGTGCACGAAGGGTTACGTACCATCGTTCAAAATTTACCACTATGTACTTTTTATTTATTTTTCAAATGATAGTATGTGTCATTTGAAAAAATAATGCCTACTTATGATAATAATAATGAATGAGAATCAAACGAGGAAATAAACGCCGAAAAATCACGTTTCTTGTATGGGGCCTCTTTAATTTTATTTTTAATATTTGTTATTATAGCGCCAATAGAAATACACACTGTGAAAATTTCAACTGCCTACCTCTTTCGGTTCATGGGATACAGTCCGGTGACAGCCAGACAGACGGACATCGGAAGCTTCGTAATAGGGCTCCCGTTTTTACCCTCTTTACAATTGGCACATGGAAAAATTTGTTCTTTAGGTCGAGGGTCGAAAATAGTGTTGCCTTAGATAAGCGATCAATGTTGTTGTTGCTTAATAGCAACGGATACCGGTCTTTTATGACGAATTTATTTAACTGCCGATAATCTATGCAAATCCGTTTCGTCCCATCCTTTGTATTGACCAGTACAATAGGGCTCGTAAAGTCACAATTGCTTTCTTCGACTATATCATTCTTGATGAATGGTTACATATATTTGTTCACGTACGATGTTATTATCCGTTGAGGATAGACTTCTCGGATTTTCCCAAATTGGTGTGTCTTCACGCAGTATTATTTTCATCTCGGCTGGTGGTGTGATCTTTAACGTGCGTCCAATCTAGTCTGGGGACATCGATTTGTAAACAAGAGAATATTGGTGAATTTTCGCTTGGTTGTACTTCAATCTTGGTTGGAGTGATTCTCAAAGATACCCTAATAACGTCTTTCCTATAACAACTTCTTTTGCGAATATCTGCTGTGGGGCCACATGGTACACTTCTTCAAAATTACTGGCGTCGTCGGTTGCAACTTTTGCTTTGAATGAGCCCAAGGCTAGCATTTCTCCTGATCCAACTCCTCGACACAGGATCGGCTTATTTAACATTGCTCTACCCAGCTTTATATATTGATACTCGCGAAAGAGTCTTGGGTCGCTTTCAGTATCTAAGTAGGCTCTAACTTCAACACCATCAATGTCTATTGCTTTACTCATATCGTTAGAATCCTTTATCTCTTTCACATATGCTATTATCCCTTTTCAGGTCACCATCTAATCTTTTCTTTGGACAGTCCGGCGCCTTATGGGCAAAAGTAGAACACAGCAAGCATCTTGGTCCTAATTCCTTTCTTTTACATTCTTTGGAATGATGACCTCGAAGGCCATAGTTGTAGCACCGGAAATCTTGATGCGTTTTGCTCGATTGTTGCTTACTTTTATTCTCATGTCGTCTTGACTGCCCTGTTTCTTCACATATGCTCGAATACGTTTTTAATCTTTCTTTAAAGTCATCTAAGTTTTTCGTGCCATGAAGCGCTGCTTTGTTAAATTCGGTATCCGGAATGCTTTTGATTGTATATGTAATAATAGCCTCGTCTTTTAATGAGGCATTCCGACCCAACTCGCTGATAGTGAAAAATAATCCAGAAAGCTTTCATCAGATTTCCTTCTACGTTTAGTCATTTTCATGTAAATATCAGCGCTATTATGCGACTTCCTAAATTCAGTTAAAAAAAGTTCTTTTAATGAGGACGAGCTCTTAATAATGCCAGCTGCATAGAGTGCTGATCGAGCTGTACCCACATAAGCCTCTTTGTGTATGCCATTTTTTGCAAATCTCTAAATTTTAATGTATCTGCCGTTTTCTAAAAATCACTTAGCCATTTAACTATACTTTGTTCCCCATCTTTCCTGCTGATTTTAGAAACAGAGCTCTCAATATCTTCAAATATTAATATATTGGATGCTACAGAACTAGTCTGCACTGATGTCGCGTCAACTATCGGAGAAGAATTGGTAGATGTTTCACTCTCACCACTGTGCACTGTCGTGGATGTCATTGGCCCTCCTGTAATGCCCGCTAGAACTTCCTTGTATATTGACAGTTTAGTTTCGAGCTGTTTATATCGATCTAGTAGAATTTCTTTATTTCTAGAATTTCTAATTGACCCAGCCTCTATCTCTGCTCTCACGAATTGCGACCAAGATTTTTACAAGCAGTGTTACTCCATACTTCGTGACATTTCTATTAAGCTTTTCTCTTATGATGTCTTAATTTTATTATGCTCTTTTACTGACAGTGATTCATATATATAAAGCCAATACACATGAACACTATTTCTATAATTAAATCGTATGCATATAAAATATTACGCACCTTACACCACTGCTACCGTACTGTGTTGCGAATTTACCAACCACTGGAACTCCTCCGCTGCTGTTGAAGAGAGTATGAGAGACTTAAAGAGGGAGAGGAGAAATGAAAGTCCTACTTATCTAATCATAGTGCAAGGTTTTATTCGGAAGCATACATACTATTACGTGTTGATCTAATAATCACCCCGTAGCTCTAGCCGATTGGCTCTGAATCATCCATGCGAAAATTGTGTTTTCCTTCCTCATTTTTTTTTTTTTTTTTTTTACTTAAGTTCATCCCCGAAGCTCTGACGGGTTGAAGCTATATTCGACTAATGAATTATTCTGGGAATGACTCCAACAGGACTTCTTCACTCATCTCAATTAATTTCAACTTATTGGAATAAACAAAAACTTTCAGTTCGGTTACCGCGGAGTTTCCCTAGAAGGCCTTCTGGGGAGCTAAGTAGTATAATTCGAATAGACACGCTAAAGAAGATTCTCCCTTGGGGACGATTTCAGTAATATAATTCTGCTAAACTAAGCCCCGGCGTCGATGTACAGTGTTATAGATCCCAATTCAAAAAACTTTAACAATGGAAGATTCAATTCGATAACTTTGAGATTATTAAAACTAAGTATGAAAACGTTAATATAATTCTCAATTGTAGGCGCTCCTGTGATAGGACTGCACTAGGTAAGTTCATTAAACCTATTATAGGTCATCTGACAAACCCGATCGCGATACTTAGATATTTCGGAAACAAATTCCGAAAACTTTTAATTCGTTTATATTGTTCTAGGTGCTCCTGTATTCGGATTAAACTCGGTAAGTTCATTGAATATTTGGTTTAGTTCGGTAATTTTGATTTTTTAAGACTAAGTATGGAAACTTTAATATAATTATCTTATTGTAGGTTCTCCGGCGATTGGATGGCCCACGGTAAGTTCATTAAAAATATTAATTTATTCACTATCAAATTTTGGAAAATGAATGCCATTTGTTTTATTGACGAGTCGCTCCGTTGGTCGGAGTACGCATTGTGAGTTAGTACAAATATATATCTTATGTGTATATGACCATATGGTTTATTACTTATCCTGGTTAGGCGCTCCCGTAGTCTGACCAGGCACTATAGGCTTATACAGATATTTATACACATGAAACCATATTGAGATAACTTTGAGGTTATTGCTCTACTGCACCTTGATGACGACTGCGAGAGGTGCTCCGTTACGCGGGATACTGTAAGTCCACGCCAATGTTTATTTAATCAGTATATACATGTAATTATGCGGTTTCGAACGAAACTGTGAGGTTCATCGCCGATGGTATCATGAAGATGAGTACCGTAAGCGCTCCGTTAAAGGGGTTGTATACGGCAAGTCCACACTACCATTTATTTAATCACTTCTAAGATAATTTATGAAAATGATAAGTGTATTTATTAATAGTCAGGTGCATCGTTGTTCGGGGTACGCACTGTAAGCCTCCGACACCACGTATATGCAGGTAATTAAGTCTTTTTAAACTAATCTACTAATCAATTCACTGGCAGAAACCATGTAAATAATATATCGTTATGGTTACTTATCTTTTTTTTCCAAGCGCTCCTGTGACCAGACCTCCGCACGGTAAGTAGTGCCGATATGTAGGTATTCGTGATCATTTACCTTTATAAATGAATATTCTTGCCAATCCTTAGTACGATTCTTCGCCGACTTATCGTTCCTTCAATTCAATTCACCACCTCATCGGTGCAACACTCGGCCCTTCGTTCATCTCCGTTTTCCTTTTAAACCAATTTTCCTTCTCTGGTTGCAATAAAACTCAGACCAAATTTTTGTTCTTCTTGGTTCACTGTTCTACATCATCTACATCATGGCCGGCTGTCACTCATCCGGCCTTTTTATAGCCCAGATTCTCCCCGCTACTCCGCATGGTGCAGTTTCTCACTGACAGCTCTGACTCGTAGATGTCAGGGCTGTCACATAACAACGGCATGCTTTGTTTTACACATGAGCATACCCCTGCTGCCGCCGTGCTCTGATGCGACCATAACAGTTTTTTTTTTGAAGATAATGAAGGTGACTAAACCACTACATAAAAAAAACGAAAGAGCACTTGTGTAAAATCGCTTTTTTATTCCTTTTAATTTCGTTTCGAAATTTCTTATTCACAATGGTATACTTTCAATATTTTCTATATAAAGATATAGGTTTATTTTCCAACTTTCTATTCAATAATAATTGTATGTATGTATGTATATATAATTAGATGGTAAGCATTAAGTACTATACGTATGTACAACGTACATACAAAAAAGGAAAAGAAGCAGACGCTGTATGTAGGTAAGTATATATGCCGTGTGAACGAAATGCATGACTGATAACGAAACGCAATTTATGCTAAATTGCATTTTGTTGCAATATGAAAATGCATTTTTAAATGCATTTGAAATTTTAAATGTAATTTTGAATGATTGAATTTAAATTAACTTTCAGGGCCAACTTGGCAATGCATCGATATATTGCATAGGGCAATATATTGCTGCATGGATCTTTATGGTTGTGATTTAGGCACCTGAGTCACAACACCCCCATTTGTGGGACCAAGTAATGCAGAAGATACACGTTTTTATAAAAATAAACCCGCGATCTCAGGTTTACGTGATTGTTTTATAATTCAAGTAGCTAATTTAATACAAGTAGACAATTCGATATACTAAGTAATTTAATGTAAAATAAACAATTGGATATACTACTAGGTAATGTAATCTAAAAAAAAACAATTTAACCAGATGCACGCTGCGATACGATTCCGTTCAAGTCTCTGCAAACAGTGACCTTTTATCTCATGTCGTCAAGCTCGTCTCGTCTCATCGGCTGCTGGTATTGCATGTGTTTTTGTATATGTTGGTGTGCTTCATACGAAAGTATGAAACAGGGTGATTATTATTCTTTGTAAAGTTTTCTCCAATTGTTTAGTGAAATGGGGATGCCCACATATACGTATATATACATACTTACATACATATATATATATATATAACAACCGCAACCCTACATCTAGTATTTCGTGACAATTAAGCACTTGTGTTCCGTTTCGGAACACAATTTAAAATTAAAATAAATAATAAAACTTATAATATAAAACTCACAAATTAACACAGCTTCACACGATGATCATAAAAAATAATTAATCAGTAAACCCGCGATGACGTGGCCTCATCGAACGTTGTGGGATAAAAATAAACAAATAAGAAGCATCACTAAAAGGTGCAAACAGATCATTTGTTGGTCTGAGACTTTTTAATCAAAAATCAAAACTTTCCTATTAAAGAAAGTTCCTTACCACGCTGCGTAACGATCTTCAAAACATCTTCCTGTCAACTGAAAATAAAAAAGAAAACAAATCATTAATAAATTTATAAATAAACATTTAAAATATAAACAACTTACCTGTAACCAGCAGCTGTCATCAAGTCTTTGACATATTCAAGATGGCAGCTAGCAGCACAAAAAAATCGTTCTCATTACGAAATCCACGATGACATCACAGCGTGACTTAAGTATGAATTTTCACAAAATGACGCGCAAGTTACATATACAAATATGCAACGTGACCTAAATACATACCTCGACTTGCAACGTGACAAGACAGACGACACCCTGAGAAACGTCCAGCGATTAGACATTCCAACCCGACCAAAGCCAATGGCTTGGTAAGTGGTAAATTTTCTCATGCTTCAAAAATATGCACTCAGCATAAACATAGAAAGAAGATTCTTTCTATGAAAACCAAAACGTTGTCTTCCCTTATGTGAAGAATGATAAAAGTGCTTACTCGGCGACACGAATTAAAGAGATAATTTTCTGCACTGTAAAAAGTTAGTTAGTTAGTCTGTCGGTAACTTTAAGATCGGTTAAGTCCAGGTTGATAGTAAGATTTTATATATTATTAAAACTAAATAGTAATAAAGTTCATTTTTATTTTAAAGGAAGTGATTGTTGTTTCTGTGATTAAATAATTTTCTTTTTCTCCTACTACCGCTCAGCGGATAAAATAACTGGCGCAGTCGGTAGGATACTTTTCTGTAGAACAAGGATCCAGTGATTCGAACTTATCGAAATTTCATAGTGAACGTAAACGAAAAAGTTTATAGTGAACGTAAACGAAAAATTTACGAAATTATTTTGTTTTCAGTGTATGAAAAAAAAAATTTTTTTTTACTAAAAATAAATAATAATAAAGTGTGAAACGCAGTGATCTAATGCAAAATTTACTGGATCACGAAGAAACGACCACTAAATTAACACAATTCTGGAGAGAAGAAATCATCGAAACTTAGCGATTGACCGCAACAGAGGAATGGCACTACCGGCTCAACCAAATATAATGGAGCAATGTTTAGTTGCATTGACGGAGATCCTAGGCAGGCAGGCTCAACAGCCATCTATAAGAATCAGAATTGAGAAAGAACTACGATTTTTAGCAGCCTTTGAAGGAAGAGATGGAACTTTACCGGCATTTATTGCAGCTGTGGATCGAGTAGTAGCAGAATACGGAAACCAGGCACCCCTAGTATATACCGTAATTTATCATGAGAAAATCTTAGGAGCTGCAAAGAACTATCTAGAAACAGCACCCCCAGCATCGTGGGAAGAATGTAAAGAAAAGCTAAAACTACACTACAAGCCAACTAAGGACCAAGGACTTATCATGAAGGAAATAAGTGTATTAAAGGTCAGTTCAATTTTAGAATTATCAGATAAAATTAGAATGATTGTCAATGACATTGCCGAATGTGCTATTTTTAGTTTATATCAAAATGAAATTATAAACAACTTAAGTAGTGTTTTAATTTTAAAAGTGAAAGAAATTACAGCCGGGTCATTAGCAGCAGAATTAATAAATAAATTTAGTCTAGAAGAAATCAGATCGATAATTAATAAATATGTAGGACAAGATCAATACAATTTAAAATCATTTAAATTAGACCCAATAATACGAGACAGATACCAACAGAAACAATACGGACCAAGACCAAACAGAGAAAGTTATAATAATTCGAGCTCAACACAAGCTAGTTTTTTTCAAAATAATTCCAAACAATTTCGGAGCAATCATTTCCAAAATAATCCAGGCCAGCCTAGAACTAACATTTGGCATAATAATTCCCCCCAATCGCGACAAAATAATTTTAGACAAAATCGAAACAATAATTTCAATAATAATTTTGATCCAGCGCGAAGAAATTTTCCTAATAATAGTATACAATCCAGAAATCATTTCCAAAGTAATAATAACCAACCCCAGCCAATGGAGATTGATGCAATAAATACTAATCCTGAGGTAAATCAATTAGGGGAGAACGATTTTTTTATAAATTAGCCTCGGATACAAGAAAAATATTTATTACAATCACAATAAATGGCAAAGAGTTTTGTGCTATGATTGATACAGGATCTACGATAAGTTTATTAAATTCAAAGAGTGTAGGAAGTGACATATATGAAAAAATGATAGGAAACAAAATTCCAATAAACACCATTGAGGGACCAGTAAAGAGATACACAGAATATGTCAAAACAAAATGTCCATTCGAATTCAAACAACCAATTAATGCTAGAATGAGATGGATAAAAATTCATTTAGATAAGGATTATGACTTTTTAATAGGAATGGATTGGATCGAGAATAATGCTAAAAGAATCGATATCGAAAATAAAGAAATAATATTAAACAACGAAGTTAGGTTACCATTTTTAAATAAAAGTGCCCAAGTAGAAGTGAATATGTTAGAAGAAAGTATTTGAAAAACATACCTTTAAGTCACTTAAATGAAGAAGAAAAAAACGGAATTATGAGTCTATTGGAAAAACATAGGAAGTTGTTGTATAAGGAAGGGGATAGATTGACAAGTACAAATAGTATTGTACATGAAATTAAAACGATCACAAATGAACAGATTAATTCAAAATTATATCGCTACCCACCTCGACATGAGGAAGAAGTGCGAAAACAGTTGAACGAAATGGAAACCCAAGATATAATTAGGAAGAGTAGTAGTCGCTATAGTTCACCAATAATTGTTGTTCCAAAGAAGAAGGATAACTCTGGAGAAAAAAAATTTAGAATTGTAGTGGACTACAGAAAGTTAAACCACGTCACCATAGATGATAAGTACCCACTTCCTAATATAGATAGTATATTAGACAAGTTGGGTAGAGCTCAATATTTTAGTTCCCTAGACCTTGCAAAAGGTTATCACCAAATTCTGGTCGCGGAAAAAGACATAGAAAAGACGGCTTTTGTAACGCCAGCAGGTTTATACGAGTATGTCAGGATGCCATTTGGTTTGAAGAATGCTCCTGCGACATTCCAAAGGTTAATCAATGATATACTAAGAGATTACATCAATAAAATTTGTGTTGTCTATCTAGACGACATCTTAATTTTCTCAACCACACTAGATGAGCATTTAAATTCCCTAGAAAAAATCTTCAAAAAACTGACAGAGCATCAGCTAAAAATCCAAGCCGATAAATGCAGTTTCATGAAGAGGGAAACACAATTTTTAGGACACGTCTTGACAAAAGATGGAATCAAACCCAATCCTGACAAAATTGAGGACATAGCCAAAGTCATTCTGCCTAAAACAGAAAAACAATTGAGAAGTTTCCTAGGTATGACTGGTTTCTACCGGAAATTCATGAAAGACTATGCTAAAATAGCGTACCCCCTTGTTAAATATCTAAAGAAGGATGCTAAAATTAATATCAATGACCCTCAATATATTGAGGCTTTCGAAAAACTAAAAATGTTAATATCCTCACACCCCGTTTTAAAATTTCCTGATTATGAAAAGGAATTTACTTTAAACACAGATGCAAGTGATTATGCTATCGGAGCAGTTCTCTCGCAAGGCGGCCATCCGATTTGCTATGTGTCAAGAACATTGAAAAACCACGAAAAAAATTATAGTGTGACGGACAAAGAGTTTTTAGCTATTGTTTATACAGTAAACTATTTCAGACCGTACTTATATGGTCATAAATTTAAAATTATTACAGACCATGCCCCTATAAAATATCTAAACTCGAAATATAGAGGAAAAGAATTTTCTCAAAGGAACCAACGGTGGCTTCTAAAGCTGCAAGAATATAATTTCGACATTGAGTATCTTAAAGGAAGAGAAAACAAGGTTGCAGATTTCTTAAGTCGAATAAATAACAGCCCCCATATCAATGAGGAAAACAGCAGTGAATCCAACATGGACCTGTCTGACACTATTCATTCAACGGCTGAGCAACTCTTAGATCACATCGGTATTAGAGAAGAGATTGTTAATAAATACAAAACTCAATTAATATTAACGTATAGCCCAACAAAAGAAATACAGGTATTACATGGGAGAAGAATTCTAGAAATAAACCCACAAGTTGAGACAGAAATAATTAAAGACATTCTGAAGAAATATATGAAATCGGGTCATGTAGGAATATATTCAGAAGTAGAAGACAAGGATTATAATAAAGTGCAGCAGTGTATTATTGAACTGTTTTCAAATGATCGTAGAATAAAATTTATGAGATCAACGAGAAGGGCACAAGAGATACAAAACGAAGAAGAGTGCCATAAGCAAATTTCACTTTATCATTCAGGCGAATCATTACACAGTGGTATTAGTGAAGCTTATAAAACTTTGAAAGATAAAATTTATTACCCAAAACTACAAGAGCACATACAATTGATTATTAACAATTGCGGAAAGTGTCAAGGCATAAAATATGACAGGAAGCCTATCAAATCTGTATTAAGTGTAACAGAAATACCAAATAACAAAAACGAAATTATTCATTTAGATGTGTTTCATTATTGCAAACAAACGTGATAGGAATTGGACGAAAAAGATCGCCATCCTTGAGGGTTATTTAGCAACATTCGAGAAGCCTAAGAGAATCATTATGGACAACGAGTTCAAGTCTGAGCATGTAAAAAATTATCTCATCAAGAAGGGTATAGAAGTGCATTGGACGAAGCCAAACAACCATACCGGCAATGCCGATATAGAAAGGTTACACTCCACACTGATAGAA
This sequence comes from Dioctria linearis, assembly GCA_963930735.1. Lineage (NCBI taxonomy): Eukaryota > Metazoa > Arthropoda > Insecta > Diptera > Asilidae > Dioctria > Dioctria linearis. Next base: position 206,146,914 of record OZ005740.1, read on the forward strand.
AAAATTCAAGCAGTAGATGGTAACATTTCATTAGAACAAAAACTACAAGAGGCAATAGGGAACTATAATGATAGGTATCACTCAACCATAGCAATGAGTCCAAGAGAGGCCCATAAGCTAACAGACTATACAACCTTAGTAAAGAAAGTACATACAAAAAAAGAGAGGTATATCAACAAATTAAACAAACATAGAGAAATCTATACCGAAAAACGGCAAGAAGGGTATATTAAAAATTATAAGAGGGTGAGACATAAAGACCAACCATATTTCAGGAAATACCTATTAAAAGATGTACATTTATCAAACATTAAAAGATCGTATAAATTTGCAGGTAACCGCAATACTGCTATTGATGATGATAGGTACAGCTCAAGGGCTACTGCAGGTACAGCCAATACCCGAGGAGGACGGACATGTAAGAAAAAAGCTCAGGCAAGTGGAAATATGTAATGACACTAACACAATTGTGTATATTATAAATCCAGAGGAAATATCACTAATTTTAAATCAACTAGAACTTTATATAGGCTATTTAAAGTTGGAAGATAGGCAAGCTTTAGAAACAGAAATTAAATTAGTTAGAACTAAACTCCGAACTATCCAAAACCCAATAAAGCAAAATGATAATAGACAGAAAAGAGGTTTATTGAATATAGTAGGTACACTTAACAAATGGTTATTCGGGACTATGGACGATAACGACAGACAAGAAATACTTGAACATTTACGAATAATTGATGAAAACAACCACCAAATCATACAGAATGTAAATCAGCAAGTAAAAATAAACAACCATTTTAACAAAACTTTATCAGATTTAAAATTACTAATAAAGGATGATCGAAACAAAATTTTAGACTCATTTAACTCAACCAATCAACATTTAACAGAACTAAATTATAAAATACTATTTTTGGAACAAGAGACTAAACTAAGATACATTGAAAATAAAGTTAATCAAATTCTTGATAATATTATGGCTACAAAAAATAATATAATCCACCCAAGTATGCTAACTCTTGAAGAATTAGATTCTTACGACATAGATTTCCATAAATTAAGTTTGTTAAAAGCAGGGGTAACGAAGTACAAAAACCAATTTCTTGTATTTGCCATTAAAATTCCAATCAGTTATGTAATCGCCGATTTACAAATAATCAAACCAATTCCAAATTTGTCAGGATTTGAAATTAAAGAACAAGAAGAACTTATTGTTGAAATACAGGGAAAAAATTATAAATACAATAAAGACGCAATATTGAAGGATCTAAAACTAAGTAAACATTGTATTTTCCAGAAAAAGTGTTCGTTAGTATACAATAATATAACAAGTATTGAAGAAATAGATGATGAGACTATATTGTTAATAAAACTGCACAGGGACATTATGTGGCAAAATTGCGACAAGAGAAAATTTAATTTAACCGGAAATTATTTAATAAGTTTTAATAATTGTTCTTTAGGAATAAGAGATAAGAAATTCCACAACAAGAAAATGGTCTTTGCAGAAAAATTCTATTATCCAACTAGTGATATTAAAAAGATATTTGTCAAGCCGATAAATTTTGAACAGATAATTTTCGAAAATATAAACAATACAAAAGAAATTCAAGAACTTAAATACCATAAAACAATTATGTACGGAACCGGCGTAAGCATTTTTATGACACTGATCATAGGATTTTTGGGAATTGCCTTGTATTTATCATGCAAAATGAAAAGAGAAAAAATTACGATAATAAATTCGAAGTCGGAGACTTCTGACCTAAAGCGGGGAGGAGTTACATATACAGATATGCAACGTGACCTAAATACATACCTCGACTTGCAACGTGACAAGACAGATGACACCCAAAGCCAATGGCTTGGTAAGTGGTAAATTTTCTCATGCTTCAAAAATATGCACTCAGCATAAACATAGAAAGAAGATTCTTTCTATGAAAACCAAAACGTTGTCTTCCCTTATGTGAAGAATGATAAAAGTGCTTACTCGGCGACACGAATTAAAGAGATAATTTTCTGCACTGTAAAAAGTTAGTTAGTCAGTCCGTCGGTAACTTTAAGATCGGTTAAGTCCAGGTTGATAGTAAGATTTTATATATTATTAAAACTAAATAGTAATAAAGTTCATTTTTATTTTAAAGGAAGTGATTGTTGTTTCTGTGATTAAATAATTTTCTTTTTCTCCTACTACCGCTCAGCGGATAAAATAACTCGCGCGGCATTGTTAAAGCCATCGGCAGACACAAGTCTCATTGTGTTTCTGCCTATAAATAGCGAGCTGTAGAAAATTACTCTAGTCTTGACTGAGCATCAAGACAGATCGGCCGTAACATTGAAGCCATTTAAGTCTTGCTTAACAATAAAAAATCACGGGAAGTATATATGAATCCCTTGTACTAACCTTTTATACAAAATTAGTAATATTTTTTTTTTTCAGCATCCTATATTGGGAGTATTGACCCCAGCCTTTTCCCATGTGAGCAGGTCTCTGACGCTCACTTTGACAACCCAATTATACTTTTTTTTTTACTTTTATTAATAATAGTTCCTTTTTATATTGCAGATTCTGAATTAGAAACGCCAGCGGAGGCACAGAATATTTAAATTTAGTATAAGTTAAAATTTTAATTAAAAAAGGGTAATCATTGAATTAGTGAATTTCAGTTAGATTCTGAATTCTCTAGTTGATAAGAAGAATTTGTGAATAAATCAATTAGTGAATTTTTGTTATTTTGAAATTTAACCTGTCTTATCATTTCACAAACCGGCACCTGCCCCTTTTTATGCTAAGCCCACATTGGGACTTAACAACTTGGTATGTTGAATATATACAGCTTACTATAATGATAAAATTTTATATATACCAATTTGAATTGTTTATTCCTAGTATTTCGCACTTGCTAAGTTATTTATTTAATGAATAATATAGTGATAAAATAAAATATTTTACTTGAATTGTCTGTTCCAGTAATTCAGGATCTTCACGACTACTCAACATTAGGTATGTTAATAAAGTAGTGAATAATGCAGTGATAAAACAATACATTTTAATTGGAATTGTATATTTCCGTACATCAGAATCTTCGGGACAACTTAGCACTTCTTGGTGGCCCTGTGAAAATATTCAATATTTTACTATACCATGCTATGCGATGATTTTGTTTTTCTTTTTATTGAATTGCTGTAGTCTCGTATTTAAATAAAAAATTCTCCCTTTACTTACAAACAATATGCGCAGTTTTGGTAGAGATGTTTTTTCTTCCATATTTAAAATGTTTTTCGAAATCTAGTAACTAGATCCCATTTTTTCTTTTAATTCCTTTTTGAGTTACTACGCTGGTTTAACTAAAAAAATATAGCAGAAAGTGTCACTGGACTTATCTGCCTTTGTCCGCGTCGAACTTAAAAACGTTGGTTCTCTTTTCGTTCAGCTCACTTTAAATGTTTTCTTTTAGTTATCACGGGTGCTCTCCAGCCACCCTCGTCCTTTTTATTTCTTTTTAGAAAAACTTTCTCGAGCGTTGCCCATAATGCAAAGGAATATTTTCCCCAGCACTTTTCTTTACGTCTCCCACTTTCTATCACTTGATAGTTAATACCGATCGCGTTTTTTTCTTCTAGCTTTCCGGCCTCTCCATTTCTTCTTCCTTTTTTCTACCATCGCGCACGTTAGCTGTCAATCTCATGGGAAGTTGCCACCAGGTGCCAGTGCTACACACACGATGCTGCGTCCTGTATCGTGTGGGCCTGCGACTATAACACTACATATCCATATTACCCCTCTTTGTCCTAATCTATTCTGTTCTCTAATTTGTATTTCATTAAATACCAGATTTACTTCCCACTATTTATTGTGCTGTTTCTTTATTTTTCTTTGTCAAACTTAAGACCATTGTTGTGTTGCGGAGTATACAACTATGGTCCCTCACATATTTCCCTTATTAGTTGAATCTAAACTAAAATTGGAGTACTGAAAAGGCAATTTCGTTTGAGTAAACACAAGAAAACTATATATTTTTACTGATTAACGCAAACACAGTCTGGGAAAATAAACAATACAAAAGATTCACAGGAAAAACAAAATAATATTAATTTAAATTATTAAGTCAAGAACCTTTTCAGATTAAAAACAAAAACCTATTTTTCCCCACATACATCATCGAGTTCAGGCACTCGTGTCGTGTCCCAAAGCAATCCAGTGAAAACACTCGCGTAATTCAATTGTAAAACAAACTTTATTTCTTTAATTACGTTAAATTATATGACGATATAATTAAAAGGAGTATCACCCGTGATCGATACTTCTCATTAAGCTCTCTAATTACAACTAACTGAAAAACGATACCGAACCGCTATCTTTAATAATACCCAACTTCTAACTGAACTCACCGATCTAGCGAGTCGACCGTGCTCACCTCCATTCAATTAGGCGGAAGCGACTTTGACCCAGTGACCAGCGCAATACCTTGCAATCATAATTATAAAGTATTACGCTAATCACTGCCGACAGCGGGAGCCCCCAATACTGTATGTAAACAAACAGTGAGCCCAGCTGAGTATTTCACTATGCGAAGTGAATTACTTAACCATGACTCAATGCCCAGTTACACACAGCAGTGGATGCGCCAGTTTACAAGTAAACAATTCGCAATCGCCAAGCATTTCACTGTGCGAAGTAAAATGCTTAGTTACTGCAAATCGTTTAATTACTTGTGCATTTGCTGCTAGCTCGAGTCGTGATGTCACAATTGCACCAATTGAATATTGGGTCACGACATTCCTCCCCCCTGAGAAAAACTGATTCCCAAGAGGAATCAGATCGGGGTGGTCAGTTAGATTACAATATCTAACTTAACTAATTTATACCAAAACTAAGAGACAATATTCACTATGATCTACACAATTTTTATAGCTATGGTTCGGTTTACATTATTTACGTCATTTTACATCTTGTGATTTCATATATAATTTCTGTTCTATTCTTCTATATTCTTTTCTCATTTTTTTTCATTACCTTAACAAATTTTTGTTTTTTTCTTTTTTCATTCCTTTTAATTACCTTATCATATATCCGTTTCTTTTCTTTACAAATTTCAATAATAACAAACAATAATTCTTTAGTTCCAATTCTCACTAATCTTTATTTATTATACATATATATTTAATTTCCATTCTTTATTCTAATTTTTACACCTATTATACATAATAATTTCTCTCTTATGTAATAATAATAATATATACCTTAAACAGAAGACAAGTGTAATTATAATGCCAACAATTAATTTCCTATGGCTAGTTCTACGTTATTATCAATTCTATTATCCATATAAAAATATCAAACTTGTTTTTTTTTACATAATTTTACCTAATCATACTGCGTGCATAACTACATAAACAGAAGCATTATAATCTTAATATACTTACTACTACATCATGGTACATATATACATGAAGTTTCCCTTACAATTTTATCAAAATGAATTAATTTTGAAAATATTCTTATTAGCTATAATACCCTCTTCTCCTTATCTATCGGTTGCCCGTGCCAATTAAATCAAGTGGATTAAAATACATTATAGCTACTCTAACCGGACGAGATGTTTTCCCACGACGGTCGGCAAGCTTCCAGTTGGCAAGTTTGCTGCTGTTGGCATGACTAACTCTATACTGTCAGTCCCTTCTTTGTTCGGCTCCGTTGAGGTTGGTCTGGGATGTTTAATGGATGTCTGGATAGTAGGTAGTATTGATACTCTGCCAGTACTTACTCGTCCTTGCTGACGTTTCCAGCGTCTTACATGGAACATCATTACTGCTACTAGGGTCAAGCTGACGATGCTTATCAGCCCGGTCAAAGACGGTGCTGCTAAATAGATATGGTGCGGATGATTCTGCTGCCGGTGAACTTCTTCAGCCCTGATGGCGCTCTGAACCTTGGCTATCTTCTCAGCATGATCTTTCCAGGCTTGATTAAAATTACCTGCCGATAGAAGTTTTAGCTCTCCTGTTTGTCCCTTTGGAGGTTCGGAATTCCTTGGACCTGTTGGTGTCACTATGTTTTCCCATATATCTCCTGCCAATGATTTTGTGCTACACTTATTTCAGCTTTTGGAATATTAATACATATTACATACATATTTTTTTTATTTCATCTTGTAATGCAAACTTTTTCGACTCGCAAGTTCACCACTTTTTCAATAATCGGAGTTATCGATATATTTTTATTCTTATGGAATCGACCATTCCAGATCTTAGTTCCACATTAACATTTTCAGCGACATTTATACACCGCTTTTTGTTACAGAGGCTTCTTTAATTTTATTGTAACAAACATGTCAAAGAGACTTAATGCTCTGAGTGTCGGTTGTTGGAACAATTAATCAAAATGTTTAAAAAAAACAGTTTCCTTTGGGCACGATGAAGTTCTCTCAATTATATTGAGAGTCCATACGTACTTCGAGATTTGTTTTTTTTTGTTTTTTTTTTTAATCTCATATAGTACTGTATATATGTATATATGTTAGAAAGTATACCATATTACAGACCTCTTAACACAAAATTATGCGGTAGTAGTTCCGTCAGGTTTTCTAATTATTATTATGTTTATCTAAGATGTAGCTGTATTTTCGGACCTTCTCACTGTTGCTCCAAGTTCGGCATCCGAATCATCTATGTGGACTTCATCTACGGTTACCTTGTGCATGTCTAACGCAAATCTTGATGGTTGGAGAGTTTGTGTCTTCTTTTAAGTGCAGCATTTTCCGTGTGGGCAGGATAGTCCAATTTGTGGTGTATAAATTAACTCTCCTACGGTGCTCGAAAAATACTCCTGTATGAGGTATCGGCTTGATACTATGTCCTGTCTTCCCTGTCTCCGGCAAGGTGTAGAGTGCAAAAATGTGATTACCGCTTTCCTGGCGAAAAACTAAACCCTATGCTTATATATGATACTAATCTATAGCAACCCTTATATTCTCCTTAATCATATGTATTTTTTTTTCACTTTAGAAATCTTTACTTTTGTTCTGCATTCTACTTCAAACCTTTTTCTTTTCCTTCTTGTCTTCTTTACAACTTTCTTTCTTTAACTCTTTTAAAAACCTTTAAATTTTTACCATATCTTCTCTTTAAATCTTATATTTCTTCTAAATTTTCAATCTTTTCTTAACTCTTATTTTTAACAACCTCTTCTTTTGTTTTTCAACATTGTTAACATATTGTTTTCCTTACATTCATTACTCTTTTAGTTTTTATCTTTCTTGAACCTAGTTTTTAATTTTCCATCTCTAACTTTAAATATTTATTTATTATCTTCATACATTTTTTTATTCTTCTAACTTTTCCTTTCTATTTCGTGTCAAGTAATATTTTGTTTTGTTTTTATATATTCTCTTTCTTTTAGATCTCTTTTTTGCTTCTTTTAAATTTCTCTTTCTTTAAAATCTCTTATTTCTTTCTCAAACTTCTCTTTTGTTTAATTTCTCTATAGTTTTTTTTTCTTTTACCTTCTTACCTTTTAATCTAGAAATTTACCTGGATGCACTGGGTTATCTGTATTATTCCTTGCACTTCCTTATGGCCATGGACTACCAAACTCCGTTCATCAAATTTCTTCTGAAATTAGAGGGAATTTGTTGGAAATCTTTTTGGTTACATACCCCGATTCCTGGGTCATAACCTTTACCTACCTTGTACAGCCCGGTCAAATTTGGTGTAAAATATGTCATATTAATCTTATTTCTGACCGGCGGATCTACCATACCCATTTGCAAGCTATATTTTTGTAGCCTTAATTTACCTTTTTGCGGCGAGGTCCACTGAGATCGCCGTCGACTGTGATTGTCTCTATGGTTCCATGCAGATCGCCTGGAAGGCTTGCGAGTTTCTGTTTGCCCATGCGAAGAATCAGGATTTTTTACAAAATAGGCTGTTGCATTGGCGGTTCTTACGAATGCACGTTCATCCTCCAGCCTATTACCACTGTACCTATTATATTCCTCTCGCCTCCTCCTCTCCTCCCTAAATTCTTCGGCTCTTACCTCTTGAATTCTCGCATTGTCTTGAGCTGTCTCTATCCTGCCAGTGTTAGGTTTCCATTCGTCGTCTTTGTTATTAACACTTTGCCCGATGATTTCTGCCATGTTCACTTCAACCTCCTCTATTCTGGCATGTAAAGGGTTTCTTCGACTGGCGAAATGCGGAGTATTTGGTACCACTTGTCCACTAGCTGCGCCATTCTTAAAAACGGTGCTTTCTTTGGTTACCTCACCTGCGTTTTGTAACCACAGTTTTCTATTTACGCAGTCGATGACAGCTCTGTCCCTCAGGAAGTCCATTCCAAGTATACCGTCGGCTGGAATTGAATCAGTGTCGCCAATGGCATTAAATTTGCAAGCCTGCTGACTATTATCTATCTGCAAGTTAGCCTGACAAGTGCCTATGGACCTCCTAGCGAACCCAAAGAGTCCGCCAATCCTTATTTTCTCATGTGTCTGTATGGGCGTATTTATTTTTATTCTATTGACCTTAATTATACTACATGAGGATCCAGTATCGATTAAAAGCGTAAGCTTGCCTTCTAAAGCTATGTCTGATGGCACTGTGATGACAAATTTATTACTGGAAGTCAATTTTTCTTCTTCTCTATCTGCTAAATACTTCTTTACGCAGATATTCGTGTAATGGTCACGTGTTCGGCAGAATTTGCAATACAGCCCCTCCCTTCCTGAATGGCAGTTATCTTGAATACTAGCTGCACAGTTGGCTACTCTGACGTGATGAATTTGGCAATTGGATATCACGTGCCCATATTCCTGACATCCCGTACAGAAAGGAACTTGTTGGCACTCTCTCGAAATGTGTCCAGGTTGACCGCATTTGAAGCATTTGACAACTCTGGGCTGTTGTGCTGCCCTAGCCGGAATTTCCCAGTTCCTTCCTGATTGGTTTGGCCTCCGTATCGATGGAAAAGGTATGTGGGACTGTCTCTGTCTTTCAACATTAAAATTACTGGTCATCCATCCTTCCTGTGATGATTCTTTGTAATATTCTGGTGCTTTTTTCCATACCCCTGGTACCTTAATTTTAAGTCTCCTAGCATCCATCTCAAAGTAGTCGGCCTCCTCACGTGCTTCATCCAGAGATCGAAATTTGCGTCCCGTCAAATATAGCTGAGTAGTCTGCTGCATAACACCCGCCTTGAACGTTACCACCGCGTCTGCCTCAAGTTCCGCTATCAATCCCCCGTCTTTCTCTGGATACTTAGCCGAAACTGCCGCCTTGATTTGACACAGTAGCTCCTTAAGTCTATCCGCATAGTCTTTTATGTCGTCACCGGGCCTTTGAACACATGCTATCATTTCAGCTCGGAGCTCACAGTACGATTTTTTTGGCATATAGGCAGTTTAATTGTCTGCTGCAATGCCTCAAAATCCTTCGGCTCCTCCGAGCTTACTAGATAATATGCGTCGTCTAACAACCGATATCTTACACATTTCATGAAGATTGGCTGTTCCTCGGCCTTTAAACGATCGTAAAGATCTTTGTAGCAGCTCAGGAAACGGTGAACTTCCTTCAACAGTTTGGGCGTTCTTTCTCCAGAAAACGTGGGTATGTATCTGGACACCAAGTCCATGACTTTATCATAAGCATCGGCCATGGTTTCCTTGCTGGTTTCTCTGAGTTTTTTTCTTTCGAAACTTGGTCTTCACTCGTCTTTGCTAATGTCTGCTGTTCAGCTTTCAAAATTTCTTCTTGCCCTGAAGTACTCGCTCTTTCTTCTCGAACTAGACCCTCTTCTTGTGATAATGGTGCGACTCCTAATTCTTGCTCTAGTTCAGTGGCTGTTTTTTCTGCCTCCTCCAATTGCCTTTCTAAAGACTTTATAGTTCCTTTTAAAGCCCTGTTTTCCTGTTTGCACTCATTCAACGCTTGATCAGTTTCTTTCTCAATTCTACCAATAACTTCAAAGGTAGATGTTATCACCAAATCTAAGGTTTCTCCCTTTGTGCTTTTCACTGTAGCCTCACTTATATCCTCCAGAAACTTATTTACGTCTTCACTCGGCAATCGTTTCTTTAATTCATCCGTTAGATTCTCTTCTAGGTACCGCCAGTCCTGTTCGTAATGTTGTAATATCAGCTGGCACTCCTTCAATTCCTGCGTTCTGGTTTCCAATTCCTTTTCCTGATCCTTAACTCGTAACAATTCTTCCCTCGTTAGAACGTTACTTCTTCCCACTGACATCTATAGTCATTACCTAATTTTCCCTTAACTCTCAAACACTTCTCCTAGACTGTAACTAATTGCTTAAAAACTCTATACACAAAATCTTGAACTTTTCTACGGTGTTTCAATAATGTTCTTTCCTAATATTCAATATTTCTCCGAACCTACTTCCAAGTTTAACGCCCGAATACCCGCGAATACCTTAAATTTACCTAGGGTTTGACAACTTCCCAATGACCAAAATTATAACCCTTACTACGCCGTACATTCCATTCCGAAAAATTAGTCTTTACTTACTTAATCTACTAAACTGCTAAAGCTACTCCTTTTGCATACTACACTTTCACACTATACATTTCATAAAACTCAGACAACCTAGCCAAAAACAATCTCACGCAACAACAATCACCACCATTTATACCCTTTTTCTTTACTTTTCTGCAATACTTTAACCTGTAAAGAAAATTAGCCTAAGACTGGAGCAGCTAAAAAAGCGTTAACTCCCACAAAAATAAACAAAACGGAGCCGCTAAAAAAGCGTTACTCCCACACTTTAAAAAAAATGGAGCAGCTAAAAAAAAGCTTTACTCCTATAAAATACAAAAACCCGGAGCAGCTAACAAAGCATAACTCCCACAATTCACAAAAATATGGAGCAGCTAATAAGCTTTACTCCCACAAAATACAAAAAACCGGAGCAGCTAAAAAAGCATAACTCCCACAATTCACAAAAATATGGAGCAGCTAATAAGCTTTACTCCCAACAAAATACAAAAAACCGGAGCAGCTAAAAAAGCATAACTCCCACAATTCACAAAAATATGGAGCAGCTAATAAGCTTTACTCCCAACAAAATACAAAAAAAATTAATTGAAATGAATTATTTCACTCAAAAGTTGACTTTTGATAGAGTCATTTGCTTTGGCTGAATAAATTTGCAAGCATTTGGTTCGGCCTTTCAATTTTTCACAATTTTTATGACATTGATTTCAAACCTTTGACAAAATATTAGAAACTCTTCAGTTCAAACGCTGCCGGGATTAGATTTTGGAGAAAGGTGTTGGGTTTTTTTTTTTTTTTTTAATCAAAAACCTCAAAAACCGTGCTATTTTCCTCACGGTCCTTAATACTTTTTCATACACACACCAATTTCTATTATTTTTCATACATATTTGTAAATCCTATCGGAGTTGGTTTTATAAATTTGTTAATATTTTTAATAACTACAGACCTCTGACTCAGAAAGTTTGTGTCTGCGCGCCTGACAGTGCCGTTCCTAAAGAAAGAGTTTTAGGGTAGTAAACGTGGATGGATTTACATGGGTCTTTTGATTTAGATTAGGTGAATGGGGAGCTTTCAGATGGGATAAAATGGTCTTACGTGTTGGTAATTTTGGGGTGGGGTGGTAACTACTACCCTTTGAGAGTGCCGTTTGTGATGGACGAGTTTTAATGTAGTAAACGTGGAAGGATTTACATGGGGTTTTTTATTTAGATTAGGCGAATGGGGATCTTTCAGATGGGATAAAATGCTCTTACGTGTTGGTAATTTTGCGGTGGGGTGGTAACTACACCCTTTGAGAGTGCCGTTTGTGATGGAAGAGTTTTAAAGTAGTAAACGTGGAAGGATTTACATGGGGTTTTTTATTTAGATTGAGTGTATGTGAAGCTTTACGATGGGGTAAAATTTTGGGGCTATTGGGGTGGGGGTGGTAACTACCACCCTTGAGGCTATCCAATTTGGGCCGTGTGTGATATATGTCGAGAGTCGAGTTTCCACAGTCGTTTTTCAAGTGGATTATCGAGAGTTGAGATTCGATTTTCGGGAGCCGATTTTCCAGAGTCGGGTTTCGAGAGTCAAGTTTCGAGAGTATGACTAAAAAGTAGAATATAAAATATATTAAAAAAAAATTTAAAATAAATAACTTTTGTAAATGAAATGCACTAAAAAGGAAAAAATAATTTGTTTCTTTCTCAGTGATATAAACACGAAAAATTTAATGCAAAATAAGAAATGCTACAACTCAGATTCAATTTTAAAAGTTTGGGCATGATCTGCAGTTAGACAATTGTGATTATATGTAGTTATGGATGCCCAAAGTTTTAAGATTTAATCTGAGTTGTAGCATTTCTTATTTTGCATTAAACTTTTCTTGTTTATATCATGAGAAAAAAAAATATTTTTTACTTTTTAGTGCATTTTATTTACAAAAGTTATTTATTTTAAAAGTTTTTTTAATATATTTTATTTATGTTATAATTGTGTAACGGCGTTTCGGTGGGATGGCTGCGGATAGCTCGTCGGATCAAAGTTTCTTAAAAATTAAACTCCTTCAGTTACAATATATTAATAAATTCTTTATTAAACGCAATAGCCTACCGTTTACTATGCTAATCATATATTATCCTAGGTCTAATTCCTTAAAGTTTATGATGTGTACAATATATTAGCCTTCGTTCAATTCTATTTTACCACTAAGACCTGATAGGGAGGCAGATGATATTGCAAAGGAGACTTGGTTTCCGGGTACGGGTACTCTTCACTCGACGTACCAACGGAAATATTCTCTAGTTTAAAACAAGTAGGAAACGGCTGGTACGGGGATTCTTCACTCGACGTACCAACAGAAATAAATAATTTTGTAGAGACGGATAATAAGGGGATTCTTCAGTCGACGCATCAAATGAAAATAGCCTAATGTGACTGCTTCTAGTGGAACGGATGATACGGGGATTCTTCACTCAACGTGCCAACGGAGATTAGTTACTTCGAATAATTCTAATGGAGACGGATGGTACGGGGATCTCTCACACGACGTACCAGTGAAATGTCGAGATGGTACGGGGATTCTTAACTCGACGTACCACCGGAAATGAAATAAGTTACTCGGAATAATTCTAACATAGACGGATGGTATGGAGATCTCTCACACGACGTACCAGTGCGATGTCGACGCGATAATTCGGAAAAGACACGGGGATTATTTTACTCGACGTGTCAGGCTTGCTAGTGCTCAGTGCACTGACATATAATAAGTATGGACGGAGCCATCCTATCTAATTCCTATAGTCAAAAATGGCACAAATTTTTGCTAAAATCTATTTGTCTCTTTCAAGCTCAAAATGTACACTGAACTGTAACCAATTTTTGGAAACAGTACGGCTGTGTAAATTGGAATGCATTGGAATTGACATTAAAATTGAGACAAATATATTGTTTTTATACGTCTATCTCTTACAAGCTCAAGGAAATTCGACAAAAAATCTGCAGAGGAACACATTTTTCAGTAATATTACAAATGTGTTTTTGGGTTAATTAAAACAAGTTTAACTTTCTAAATAATTTTAATTTAATGCAATACTATTTTATAACAACTTTAGTGTTTCCAATCGACAAATAATAATTAATTATGAATCGGTGTGCAATTGTACGAAATAAAGGGTTTTCACAGCCTGTTCAATATTTGTGCCATTTTTGAAGCAAGAACGCTCAGTCCATTCTTATTATATGTCAGTGGCTCAGTGCCTGAGTGGCTGATGCTTCTACTGGCGCAAGTTGTTTATGTACAGAAAAGCTTTCAAGCTCTTTTGAAAAGGTTCTTGTACTTGGCTAGTACATATACAGGAGTGCTGATCATGCAGCCGGTGACTATGGCAGCTTTGGTTGCATACCCCACTGGAGTGGTTAGTTGAACTTAAGTTTCCACTGTAATTAAAAGTCGCAATTTCCAAAAAAAAAACTAAAATCTTCACATACTTTTGAGTTGTTCATCAATATTTCCTATCCCATCTACTAAATAGCTACTTTTATGGGTTTGAACCTTAGAACATATAACTAAAGGAAGCGTAATATACCCGAAAAATTGCGGCATTTCCCACTATGTGGTAGAATTCTGTTTATGTATTCGTTAATGTCATGGAAGTAGTTAATCTGAAATATTTTGGAAGGGGGGTTTGGCGCGATTATTTAAAAATGTATTGCATATAAAATCAAATTGTTATTGGAGATTTTATATTTTTTTATACAGAATAAAAGTTTTAAATATACAATACCTGTAAACCTGATTCGTTTTGCTCACTAATTTAGTTACATTTTATATATTTTTTTAAAATATTTTGAGGTTCACTTATTTATATCACATTTTACATCTTATTAAATATTTTGAGGATCACTTTATCACATTTTATATCTTATTAATATTTTGAAGTTCGCTTATTTATATCACATTTTTTATTTTTTGTAACATGTTGAGGCTGTATGACATACCTTTAAAGTGAATTATCTTATTTAGTTTTTGTCTTATAGAACACTTCTCTGACGTTTTCTCACCATTAAAAAAGTGTCTGGTATGAAGATATTTGTTGAATTTAATTAGGGAAGAGTAATGAATATTATTGCATTCCATGTGAGAATATTGATCTTGAAATAATGTCTTGCTAATAATTTTTTTCTGGACATCAATTTCTATTGACAAAAAATGTTTTTTGTTTAAAATTGTTTCGTTATCACCCAAAAAATTAATTTTATGACACAAAAGTCTTTCCGTGGTTTCGCAAATTTCCTTACCACTTTCTGATGGCATTTGAAGAAAACCTCGTGACTTATATGCTGGTAAGGATAAGGGACCTTATAAAGCCTTTAGGCATCCATTACAATTTAAAATTTTGATTATTTTATATATCACAAAACCAGCTATATAATGAACTACATGTTTAGTGTATTCACTTTAATTCGAAGGATACGAAACATAATTCTGTTCTTCTAAGCACTGCTGATCAAGATTCTCTACAATATTTTCTTCGGCTCTATGGCATGTTCTTCATCTACTTTATTTTCCCCCGTCATATTCTTCCTTTCAATACTATTGTTTATTGCTACTTCAGGATCAGGATATTCTTGCGGAATACAATTCCCAATTCCGCCTTTCCTAATTGTAGATCGTAGATTGTAGATGATCCTGATTTAGTTTGTAAAATGGCACGAATGTAAGCTCTTTCGTAGCAATATATATAAACAAGTTCAATGTTCCTTAAGCAAGCGATTAATCCAACAAATCCAACTTATCTGCTAGAAATTATTAAAGGTATACCGGATGAATTTTTAAGACCTATAATTGTGGGCAGCCTCATAATTGTTATTGCAAAGCGCTTTTTTCTTGCATTCATACGTACTTACTCTGCGACTATTTAATACATCAAATGTATCATTTATTATAAGAATGAACGTTGAAAGTGGCTGGCTTCCAGCAAACTCAGGTAGCTTCAAAACATCTCTACAAAAATTCAATGCATCAGCCACAGATGTACTAAGTGTTTGGACTGCTAATCGCGCCTTCATTTTTGTGGAGTTCTTCTTTTTCTTGCAGCTTAACCAATTTCTCAAGATATGACCATTCAATTTCTTCTCCTGAAATACTTATAAGAACTTTCAAATCAGAAAGAGCATTTCGTACTAACTTGATCATAGGACATGGGTCTGGATGTACAATGTGATGATCATTCCTCCCAGTGATTTTAAAAGTAGGCACACGTTCTACGTTTCGGATATCACACCCTAACTTTTCTACGGCTGCTAAATTGACCGCCGCACCATCAAAAGTAATTGCCATAACTATAGCACCAGTTTGAATTACGTGCTCGGAACATAATATTAAATTATGCTTTTGTTCTGATGTTAGCGAGCATATAGCGAAGAAAGCAATGGGAATTTTCCGGGATTTGTTTATACATACTGCCATGAAAACTAAAATTTGCTTAGACATTTTCCCAGTTCCTTTACCATCACCAACGTCAACATAACCACAAGACTGATCTACATTCCAATCCACATGCTGCCTTATATTGATTTCGTCAAACACAATGTTAACGAAGATTATTTCTCCATTTTTATTCGCCTCATTACAAGCGTGACGTATAACATCAAATGTTTGTTTAGTAAATCCTGGTTTACAGTGTACATTTTCGTACCAGTTGCAAAGTCTTCGTGAGTGAGGAAGACAATTGTTGAAATTCTCTCTGACGAAATCGTACGCATTAGGAGACACGAAATTCAAATTTAGTGCAAAGATCGTATTATCGGATTCTAGGCCTTTAGCGGCGATTGGTTTTTAATTTAATCAGTTGGCGCTGGAAAATTTCTCAATTAGGACCTATTACTTCTCTTAAGTTTTCAGGAATTTCTTAATTGCTTGCTTTATCTTCTTTTGTTTATTGATTAAAGATAGCTTACTAATCCTTTGAGTTTTTCTCCCATTACTTGCTTTTAAATGTTTTACATTTTTACTTTTTTTTATAATGACTGATCTCAACCGTCCTAATTTTGCGTGCCTTTTTCTTTCCTTTGCTGAGGTGTACTCCAATTCTTCCTCATCTGATGTTTACATACATTCCATAATACTAAGGGAATTATGGATTCCCAACTGAAAACAAATAATAATATAAAAATATTTGGCAAAAAAATATATTTCCTTTATTGTGGTAAATTTATATTAAATCCATATTGATAATTTGTATGAAAACAAATATCAACTTATTTAAACCTTAAAGTAAAATCTTAAAAAAGAAAAAAGCTAGAATTGGTCTAAGATCAACAAGACAGACGGACATGCAAAAATCAATATAACTTTCAATATTATGCGTGGATGTACAAAAGGAAAAATTCAAACAATTAATTTGACTTATAAATTAATTTCAATTTCAATTCCGCTAAATATAAATATTGTGTATACACCTACCTACCTACCTATTTATTACACACGTATTCTTAGAAATGGAAAATGTAATCAAGTATTTTCCGTTTCATTACATAATAACCCGTCTGTTACTTATTTTTCTATCTCAAAGTTATTTCCGACTTATTTTCAAATTATTCAGCAACATGCAGACGTACAAAATAACTTTTAATATTATGTATGGGTGTCCACTCCATTTTGCTCTACCAGCATAGTTTTGATACGCTACAAAGGGAATGACAAACTTAGTATACCCTTCATTATCTAGGTTATCAAAATAGCTTCAAAAATATCTTACAGAAACTAAAGATGTCGAAGGTAGTGGGGTGCTCTCAACAAAAGGAACAACTCTTACAGACTTTTTGGAAATCTGGAAGAAATCAATATTATCAGTACGTTTATTTTTACTCGTAAGAAATTACCATAAATTCAGGATATTCTACTAGCATATCTTTCTCTGCTATCTCCACTTTATTTATATTCTGAAATAATTATTTAATTAATTGAAGCCCATCTACATCATCATATATTAATTACCTCAGAATTATAGATGGGCTGGAAAGTTGCGGAAAATGTAGTTGTCTTCGATATAGGACGGTTTTGTGCAACCACAACAGACATTACAGGGACTGCGCTACTTTCCTTACTATATGGTAGCAAAGGTGTCGAAGGCTGGTAAATAAAAAAATTAGATTCGCCGATTTCAGATTTTTTGGCAATATTAGAATTCTGGAATGTAACAGTTAATAAAGAAATGTTCCATAAATGAATTCACTTTTGTACATTAACATCGCGGGAACATTTGTTACATGATATGCAATCATGGATTGGAATAACTCCTTTTTCGAGGATTTTTCTGCTTTTCCTGTTTAAAATATTAAATTTATTGAAATGGTCCTCGCAGATATTGCTGTTTTATCATTCGGAAACCTAAAATAAAAAACAAAATATATGTAATTTTTCTTAAAATTTTTTCTGCTGCCGCCAATTAAAATACAATTGTGAACTACCATTGACACATGAGAGAACGAAAAAAAGGTGGGAACACCAAAAGGTAAACAAAGAAATATTTTGGAACAATTATCTTGATATTTTCGTTTTCGCATCCTTCTTTCGTTTGTTTTGCTCGTATTTGCAGAAAAGGAACTTTCTAGTTTAATTTCAGGATTTCAACTTGCCTGAAAAACGTCTTTCCGGGATTATTTCGCCAATTATTCCAACAGCACTGCACAGCACAATTCATTATTGAAATATTCACACTTTTATGAAGTTAAGTCCAACGCTTAATCACAATTCACAATTCATTATTGAAATATTCACACTTTTATGAAGTTAAGTCCACCGCTTAATCATTAAATTGTCACTTCAAACGTTTTTATTTAAATTTAACATAATTTACCGAACAATTAAAGGTTTTTTATTTAAATATCACAATAAATACAAAGCCCGGCGCAAAAACACGAATGAGACGTTTAATTAGAACTGACTAATGTCAAGTACACTTGGCCAAAGCTTGGCTACACTTGGTTCAATTCTTCTTGCCTTTGTACCTATGTGCCTTAATCAATTTTTGATATAATTTGTTACATTGTAATCGCTGGATCTACCAGCGAAGAGGAAAATTATTTGCAAAATGAAAATGAATGTTAAATGTTACTTACATGTAAAATATATTAGCATACTGCAGTCATATTCACTTTCAGAACACCCAACTTAGTCTCGGCCGCTTTGAGAGAGCTAAAAATTGGAGACTAATCAACTTTATATAGCTAGAATGAGGCTAAAGAAAAAAGAGATTACATCAAACCTTAAGGCACAAAGTATAGCTAATTCCAAATTAAGTTTAAGTATAAATCTTAAATTAAAGTACTATAACGGCAACTCAAATAAATAATTGAATCTGAAAGAGTAATTTGAATTTAAAAATGAATAGATTGTAACAGCGGTAACTAAATAAGTTAAAATCGTAGAAATTAAATGCAGAAAAAAAGTCAACTGGAAAAATAATTTGAAATAAGAATTAGGGTTGTTGAAGCGGGCAAAGTAAAAATAAGCCTTAAAAGGAATATTCATAGTAATCTTCACACTTATCTTTTACGGTATACGGACATAAGTTTTGTTAAAGCCTTAAATATGCCCTTTAATTCTTTCTGGCCTTCTTTCTTAGTAAATACGCCCGAAAAGAAAATGTTGCTAATTAAAAGAATTTAATCAAAAATAATTTTACTATGATTAACTTGCCTTAGACTTGCCAACAAACTTTGAAATTAAACAAAAATAATAACACGCCAAGCCACAGAGAACATCAACTCAAAAGTAGAAAAAATAATAACGGTCGTGTACTAAACTAGTACACTTAAATAAGTGGGCTATCATCTAGGATAAATCTAGTTCGATCCAAAAACCGTAAACGAGTTTGATGCTTTTTCATCTCTGGTTGTGCAGCGGGTGTTCTGAGTCGAGTTGGGTTTTAAGCGAGAACGAATGCAGGTTGTCAAGTTGGACCAAAAAGCCAATCGTGGCATTTAATTTAAAAAATAAGTAAAAAGAAGAAAATAGAAGAAAGTATTGACTTTTCAAGGTATTATGTATGCTAAAGAAGAGTTTCAGAAAGAAAATTTAGGAGGATTAATCCAGCTTTTTTTCGATTACCATGGGAGATCAGAAGTTGACAGTCCCTGTACCGTATCCAAGACAAGTCCTTTGTTCTATACAATAAAATAAATTCTTTTTTTCCAAGCCAAAATTATTAATTAGTTATAGAAAGAAAATTACCTTTTAAAATTGTTTTTGGGACATGGGATTATACTTGCATAGCCCATTTGATTAATTATTCGGATCATGTGCCTGAAATATAAATCTTGCTTAGGGTCTTAAAAGAGTATTTTCCTTGGTCAATATGCAAATTATAGCCGTATAATTCAAGCTCCTCAGTCAGTTATAAATTGAGGTGGCGGGCGCCCAATCTATCCTGGTAGCATGTGAAGTCGCTGTTATACAACTCACCTCTTTTTCACTGAACTATGGGACATGGTATGTATGTATGTGCTGCAGCAAATACTTGATTATGTTCAATTTGTATCAGTATGATTATTCTGTACGTCCAAAACAATTTTTGTTTTGAAAATAATTTTCCTAACGCAATGTGAAGGTTTACCCGAGCTTTTGAATTTCAAGTTTACTGGAATAATGGATAATTTTTTTTTGTGTAATTGAAATAGAAAGTTCCGCGAAGGTTTCTAAGAAGTATAGAAAACAATTCTTTATGTAAGTAAAGTGCCGTGAAAATTAAAAAGGAGGACAAATTCTAAATCTATCTATGTCATGTTCAAACAAAATGGGACTGGAAAAAAATTTTGTGCGCTAATTATAATTTTCATCCAATATAAATAGTTCAGTTCATTTAAAAAGTTATGTGTATTTAATAGCTTTGCGTCGCAACCAATACAAAAAGAAATGTGTTTTTCTATACGTACGTACCTACATAGTGTACCTACATAATTACGTAGTATACCTACGTAATATTGTTGAGATAAATCTCTGGATTTTTTTTTTTATGGACCTCAGTAAAATCACATGACAAGGGTAATTACATAAATACTAATAAGAATAAAAATATATTTCCCGACTGGTGTCTACAATTTTTTTCATTAGTTTAAACATTGCGCACGTCCATAATATGTTTCAGTTTGCAAATAATTTTCCTAGTCGTTAATACACTCCGGGTCATGGACAACCAGAATCAGCTGGAATCGAAAAAATTTGCGTCAAGTGCATTTTAAGAGTAGTTCGAGACATATATTTTACTGAAAAGAAGAGTTCTGAATTTGAATCAGTTTCGCTCAATAAAGTGCAATTATTGTAAGTCCGCTCTTACCCTAGACGAATTCATAAGGTATACGAAGTTTGTCATTTCGTTTGTAAAGCACTGAAATAATGCTAGTAGATAAAAATGGGTTGGACACCCACGCATAATATTAAAAGTTATTTTGATTTTTGCATGTCCGTCTGTCCGTCCGTCTGTCAATCCTCACGATAACTCGAGAACGCGTTCACTTAGGGAAATTTTGCACACGGTCTTTTTTTTAAAACAAAAATAAGTTTTTAAGTTCGAAAATGGGACAATTCGGATAACTCCTTCGTAGGGTTGCCATACAAAAATTTTGTTTCTTACTATATATGTAGTTGGACAGTGTCTTACAACGTGTCGACGTAGAGATCTGATATTTTGTACATTATGTTTTCATAGCAATAGTACATATGGTTTCATAAATGGATTAAATCAGGCAATCTCCTCTTGGTGTTGCCATATAAAAATTTTGGATTTTTCGGCTTCAGAGCGCTCCAGTAGCGGTAATGATTCCGGAGCGCTCCAGAACAGTTCCTATGAAATTGGTTATAACCATTTTTACTGTCCGATGTATCGTTCTAGAAATATATGCGAAAAACCACTTATTAAAAAAAATTAAACTTGCACAGGCGGGTGACCGTACGAAATTACATACGGGCATTCATGCAGGGTATCATTAGAATTAGTCTTATAGACCAATTCTAGCTTTTTTACCTCCTTGGAATCTGAAGAGATTCAATACTCAAGATTAAGTATTTATAGTAGAAAATCATTGTATCTGATATTTTGGTTTTATTCATTTGAAAGTGAAGTGTAGGTCTTAGACACGAATGTTTGACGAATGGTTGAGTTTAGGAAAGAAAACGGCTGTGGTAGATAAGATACCTAAACCATCGGTTCTTGTGGGGTTCGTAAATAAGGTCTATTCAACCGATATGTAATAAATAATTAATGAAGTAATACGTTAATTAATTCTTTTAAGACATTATGAGTTATGAGAACATTTGGAACGTTAGTTGTGAATTAAATGACATTTTGCCTTTATTTTGAAGGAATACTACTAAAGATAATTTTGGTTAAAAGTGCTAACATGCAAATGTTTTTTGTACATACCACTTTTTTTCATATTTCGAAGCCTTTTCATTTTCCATTTCCATTGCCAATTGGATCAGTTAATCTAATTAGTTGAGGAACTGTTTAATATAGCACAAGTGCATAGTTGCTGAGTCAAGATCTTTGGTGGTCCTATATGAATGCCAGAGCATCTTTTTTGGGTGATATGTTTGTGATGAAATGATCAGTTAGACTACAAGACCGCATAAAATCTATCAGGCAATAAGGGAACGAAATTTTTTACAAATAATAAATTTCTGAATTAACTGGCCATCTATTGATTAGATATATTATAACTTTTTATTTTTTTAAATTATTAGCGGAATTTCGCCTTTGTTTCCAAAAGTTTTAAGATAACTTTATATTTGAATTTGTTTACAAAATGATTTCTACCGGCCTCTCATTTGTCTTCAGCATACTACTGGGACTTTCAGCGTTCTTATTTCAAGAGTCTAATACTTATGGTTTCTTCCAACGCGACTCAAGAAAAAAATATGAGGAATGGAAAAATAAATAACAATAACACTGTGAGGACTGTTACAAGATGTTTATGTAATTTCCTCCCTTTTTTCACAAATTTTCCTTCTACAAAAATAGAGCGAAGGTTTCCCCGACAGAACCTCAGTGAAAACTAACTTTTTGAAACAGTTTTTTTTATAATTCAATCTTGAAGAAGCGCAAATTATCTGTCGCGGATGGGATAGCGCTGACGGGACGTTTATGTGAGTTGAATTGAAATATGATAAAGCAAGTTTCTTAATGTCTGTCAAAATCTCGTTATCGTGTAGGTACAATGATTTGTATTGTTTATTAGGAATGGAATCGATTAAAATTCTGGTGTAATTTGTCCTCGAGATTTGCGGAATCAGTACTACAATAAGGATTTGATCTTGGTAGAAGGAGACTACCATTTTAATATTTTTTAATGCTTCCATGTCTTCTACTAATTCTAACTCTTTTTTTGATAAAATATTTTTGCTCGAGAAAATTACTTGTTCAATTTCGTCTAAGTGAGGTCCCTAATATGAGCTGTTATATTTTGGATCGAGTCAGACAGTTGTCTGTTAATTGAAACCTGTTTATTATTTTCTCTAATTAAATTTTGGTTGTGGAATGAATTGTATTCTTGTAATATCCATTAATAAGATCCTTTTGTTGTTCTATTGAAAGATTCCATTTTCGTATGTTTTCTTAAATGTTCGTGTTGATAGTATTTGTGCAGTCTTTCTATAACTGCGTTACTATTATGATTCGAATTTGAAGTATAATATATTTGAATGTTTTTTTCTTTCAAGAGATTTCTCATAAGACTTGATTTCATTCCTAGTTCGTTATCTGTTACTATCTTTTCTATATTTCCGTAAGTGCTGATATATATCCTTAAAACTCTCCTAAACTCTGCTTCGCTTCTATTATTAATTTTAATAAACATTGCCACTTTGCTTTTTATAGAATAGAATAGGTGTAAATGTATGATTTGATTTCGTTTATTTGGCGTTTCTGATATTTTGAATGGTGGTTTCGTAGGATTCCTTTCATACTTTACCTAGATGCAGGTTTCGCAATTGTTAAAGAATTCTGCGACTTTTAGTTTCATGTCCGGGCGATGGTATTCACTTTTGAGTTCTTGGTAGATTTCATTCATTCCTCTATGATTATTTTCCAAATGTTTTTTTTTCTAAGAGAGTCTCTAATTCTTTTTCTTAGTAGTTACACTATGTTCATTCTGGATCACTTTTTTAGCCTCCAGGATTTCACCATAGATGGCGCCACAGTCGTTAGGTGGCTTGAGTCCATACTGAATGTGGGGTTGAGTCTTAGCTGTATGGGTTTGTGTCTTAGCTGTATGGGTTTGTGTCTTGGGTGTTGTGATACGGGACCGATTTGGGGGATACGAGACCATTTCCAGCATAGGGAAATAGCATAGGATTTCGATTTTGTTGCTGAAGTTCGCTTATTTTTCATCTCGAATCTTGGGGATACGAGATCACTTTGGGGATACGAGATCACTTTTAGCACTCTCCAGCATAGGGAAATAGCATAGGATTTCGATTTTTTTCTGGAGTTCGCTTATTTTTCATCTCGGACTTGTAGCCTCTAAGTTGACATTAAGTTTTTCATCTCGAGTTTTGGGGGTACGAGATCACCTCACCCATAGATGGCACCACCGTCGCTAGGTGGCTTGAGTCCATAATGTGGGTTTGTGTATTGATGGTACTGGTTTATGCCTTGGATGCGCCATTGTCTCTTGACTGTACTGGATCCACCATCGGCTTTTGACTGTACTGGATTATGTCTTGGATGCACCATTGGGCCTTGGATACACCATTGAGGTTGCCTGGGCTGCATTTGCCGATACTAGCAGCATGCCTTGGTTTTGCTGTTTTTTTAGAGTGGAAGTTTTAGATATCAGCATGACCTCATGATGCCGCCTTGGTTCTGCTGTTTTCTTGCTTGAAGATTTCTTAGCTTGAGAAGTTGTAGATATCTGCACGACGTCACATAAAATGTTGCGCATAAATTTCTTAGCCGAGAAGATGTAGATATCAGCATGACGTCACCTTGGTTTTGCTGTTTTCTTACTTGAAGATTTCTTAGCAAAGAAATTGTAGATATCAGGATGACGTCGCATTGATTTTGCTGGTTGGTACTAGCAGCATGCCTTGGTTTTGCTGTTTTCTTTAGAGTGGAAGTTTTAGATATCAGCATGACCTCGTGATGTAGCCTTGGTTTTGCTGTTTTCATACTTGAAGTTTTCTTAGCAAGGAAACTGTAGAAATCAGCATGACATCACATTGATTTTTTTTTTGCTGTTTTGAAATCGCCTTGGTTTTTTGTTGTTTTCTGTATTTTCATCTCGGAGATCGTAGCTCTAAACATTTGTGAATGGGTGGGAAGTTTTATTGGTAGAGGTTGCTGGTTAAGTTTGATCTGGTCTTGGAGGATACAATTTTACTTAAGTGCCCTTTCCTGTGTCTGGATACTCGAGGTTGGCTGAGAGCTTTAGTGGCAATATTTGATACTATGATTAGGATTGCCTGGGGTGTGTTTTACTGGGCTACGTTACCTGTACCAAGGCTTGGGTAGAATGTGTGCCGCTTATGCGTATTAATTAATGATGTGAAATACCCTAAGCGAATTTATATCGGGGCTGTATACTTTTCAGCTTGAGTTTGGTTTTAGTTGTTTACTTTAGTATGAGTGCCTGTGGTATGTTGCGCTGGGCTACTTGGTGGCTGTGGAAACGTTATCTAAGGCATTTGGTGGATGTGTGCAGATGGGTGTGTACAAGGGGTGCTACCGTAAAAGATTTGATACCTTCATTGTACTAGCGGGAAGCTTTAAAGATGGGAAGGATTGAAGCAGAAGCCGTAAAGGATTTGATACCTTCATTGTACTATAAAAGGATGAAACATGCGAAATCTTCATAAGTCGAAGTTGTTACCCACTCGAAAGCACACCGAATCCTGTGGACCTGCTGAGTAGATTAAAGCTGTTCACCTATTATCAGACCTGTTTGAAAAGCTCTTAAGCTGTTATCAGAGCTGTTTGAAAAGCTGTTAAGCTGTTATCAGAGCTGTTTAAAAGCTGTGAAGCTGTTATCAGAGCTGTTTGAAAAGCTGTTAACCTGTTATCAGAGCTGTTTTAAAAGCTGTTAAACTGTTATCAGAGCTGTTTGAAAAGCTGTTAAGCTGTGATCAGAGCTGTTATCAGAGCTGTTTGGAAAGCTGTTAAGCTGTTATCAGAGCTGTTTGAAAAGCTGCTAAGCTGTTATCAGAGCTGTTTGGAAAGCTGTTAAGCTATTATCAGAGCTGTTTAGAAGCTGTTAGTCTGTTATCAGAGCTGTTTGAAAAGCTGTTAAGCTGTTATCAGAGCTGTTTGAAAAGCTGTTAAGCTGTTATCAGAGCTGGCCTGTGCTACATGTTGGAAGGATGAATCTGGTTTCTTGATGATTGATAACGATAGCTCATTAAACAAGGGGCGCTACCGTAAAGGATTTGATACCTTCATTGTACTATAAAAGGATGAAACATGCGATATATTCATAAGTCGAAGTTGTAACTCAGCCGAAAGCACACCGAATCCTGTAGAACTGCTGAGTAGATTAAAGCTGGTCACCTGTTATCAGACCTGTTTGAAAAGCTGTTAAGCTGTTATCCGAGCTGTTTTAAAAGCTGTTAAGCCGTTATCAGAGCTGTTAAGCTGTTATCAGAGCTGTTTAAAAGCAGTTAAGCTGATATCAGAGCTGTTTGGAAAGCTGTTAAGCTGTTATCAGAGCTGTTTGGAAAGCTGTTAAGCTGTTATCAGAGCTGTTTGAAAAGCTGCTAAGCTGTTATCAGAGCTGTTTGGAAAGCTGTTAAGCTGTTATCAGAGCTGTTTAAAAGCTGTTAATCTGTTATCAGAGCTGTTTGAAAAGCTGTTAAGCTGGTATCAGGGCTGTTTGGAAAGCTGTTACCAGAGCTGTTTAAAAGCTGTTAAGCTGTTATCAGAGCTTTTTGAAAAGCTGTTTACCTGTTATAAGAGCTGTTTGAAAAGCTGTGAAGCTGTTAACAGAGCTGTTTGGAAAACTGTTTACCTGTTATCAGAGCTTGTTGATCTGATAAAATGGAGTAATGCCCCCATGGTAGAGTATCTGTCATTCTGCTCAGAATATGTCGCTTATTATCATAAGGACTCAATACGATCTCCTTTTGACTGACAGTGTACACGCTATGGTTATGGGATCGGATGGAGCTCTCATTGGCAGTTAATATTCGCTTGTTATTCAAGCATTCGACGTAGTGTTCGAAATTGATATGCTTCTGGACTACATTAGCCTTTACTCCTTTTGCTTTCTTTACAGTTTTACCGTCGTTTATACGCAGACTGTACATTTTCGAGCGCAAGCCAACAAATTCGCTCATGATTTTCCTATTCAGCTCATCCTTCATTAGACCAAGAATCTTTTTATTCATGAGGGGTAAATCGAACTGGTTATCTTCTGGGTAATCACTTGTATCAAATTTGTGTATATTTTCAACCATGAACTCATATGCATTTTTCTCTTCAAGTTCATATATTAGAGAATCTGTATGTGTATACATGACTTTATATTTATCTCCAAATTCACGCTGCATAAAACTGTAGTGGAAATCGTAGAGGCATATCTATGAAATTTCCATAACTGCCATTCCAATATAGAGAGGCTTTTTGAATAAGGTTTTGAGTCGCTGCTCACTGAATACAACTCAAGAATACATCGAACTACGAAAATGATACCTGATATTAACGCTTCCAATGCGAAACAACTGCTTTCAACTGTATACAATCATATAATTGTTGTTCCTGCAAAGTATAAAGTTGGAGATCCTGTACGCATCAGCAAATACAAGCATATATTTGAGAAAGGCTATACACCAAACTGGACAGCTGAGATTTTTAAAATTATTAAAGTTCAAAACAGAAACCCCATCACATATCGCCTGGAAGATTATCAAGGAAATCCAATCACAGGAGGCTTTTATGAACTGGAGCTGCTAAAAGTTAAACAATCAAACCTATATCTCGTAGAGAAAATCTTAAAGAAGAGTGGAGATAACGCTTACGTTAAATGGCTCAGATTTTCATCAAAACGCAATTCTTGGATTAATAACAAAGATGTTTTATAATTTCTTGAAAAACAACTATTACTATAATACAATTACAATAAATTTATAATTACAATACTTTTTTTATTTTACAATTATACATGTTTAAAACAAATTACTTGAATAAATGAAACTAAAACTATAATACATTTATTATTTACACTTGACTTAGATTCTTTCTGCGGCTGCTACTTGTTGATCTGATGAAATAGAGTAATGTCCTCATGGTAGAGTATCCGTCGCTCCGCTCATAATATGACGCTTATTATCATAGTGACTCAATGCTGCAATCTTTTTTTGACTGATAGTATATACGTTATGGTGATGAGATCGTATGGAGCTCTGATTAGCAGTTAATATTCGCTTGCTATTCAAACATTCGACGTAGTCTTCGAAATTGATATGCCTCTGGACTACATTAGACTTTACTCCTTTCGATTTTTTTACAGTTTTACCAGCCTTTATACGCAGACTGTACATTTTCGAGCGCAAGCCTACAAATTCGCTCATGATTTTCCCATTCAGCTCATCCTTCATTAGCCCATGAATCTTTTTATTCATGAGCGGAAAATTGAATTCATTATCGTCTGGGTAATCACTTGTATCAAATTTGTTTATATTTTCAGCCATAAACTCATATGCATTTTTCTCTTCAAGTTCATATATTAGAGAATCTGTATCAGTATACATGCCTTTACATTAATCTCCATACTCACGCTGCATAAAACTGTAGTTAAAATCGTAGAGGCATATTTTCGAAATTTCCATAACTGCCATTCCTATATAGAGCGGCTTATTGAATAAGATTTTGAGTCGCCTTAATTCCACAGCAACTAAATTCTCATCAAATATCGTTGCACTGTGGAAGTTGGGTGCCGCAATCCGAGCTTTTGCACCATAGCGACCTTCCCACTTCATGCAAAGCTTGATATCACTATACATGCGTACATTTTCCATGGTCTTACCAAAAGCTGCATTATTCATCTTCTTATAGCTGTCCTTCTCATGATCGCTTGTAGCCTGCATCCGTTTGGTGGTATTTAAGTCAATATGTGGTTTAAGCCAAGCTGATTGGTCGAATTGAAGTACCCGGTGCACTTTTTTCAGGATGAGTCCATGTGATAAGCATTGCTTCAAATTTCGGTAGTGTATAACATATTTAATTTTTGGATGTAATGTTGTCAGAAGCTTTTCTAATTTTGCTCCAGGTGGTGCTGCATGCTCAGAGCAAAACGGTAAGTCCTTATGCTTATCATGTAGATGTTGAGGATAATCCAAGTCGACTTCGAATATGTATCCAGTTGGAGAATCATCAGGAATTTCGGAAACGTCAATATTGGGAACATCAACCCATTTGAATCCTCCGGTTGGTAAATGCTGTGACATGGCCCATCCATAAAGGTTATTCACATCAATATATCAAGTATTTCTCTTTCCCCTCAGGCTTAAAACCATCCATATATTTATTATTGGCTTTACTATATCTGTTCGAACATTGACTTATACCACCTCGAATGCCTCTCTCTATGAATAGCAGTATATCTACGTCGGTTATCAGCTCTAATTTCACATTAGTGTATTTTAGCATAGCATCCCATGTTAGGCCTGGCATGGTGTAATAATGTGCTGGATCTAAATTGTATGTCTTCATGCACACTTCGCGAAAGTTCGCAAACACATCGGCCAATAGGAGAACATCAGTCTTAAGGTATAGATCTGAATATTCACCAAGTGTTTGTATTTCAAATTTTTGCCAGACCTCTTCAACATGATTGTAGTCATCAGCGGATATAGCACTGTCAGTCAGTTTATTGTAGAACGCTTCCTGTGTTGGCAAGTTCCGGAAATCCAATTTATCCCAGTCATCAATAAAATCATATGGGAAGACACCCTTGCGTGTAAGAAGTTTGATAGTGTCATCATCCAATCCCTGCCATACTGATCTTGTAGTGTTCAGTTTATCCATTGGCAGCAATGATGATAGTTTATTTAAAGATTCAGCCATAAAACGGAAGGAATGAATCTGAATTTTATGTAGCTGCCATCCATGTGCTTGGTGAACGAGATATATCTTTCCTTGTTTATTGGTAGGAGATCCACTTTCCCAGGAATAGATGTAGCTATATCCTTAATAATGAAGTGAGCATCATATCCAGATAAATTGTGAAAAATTACTGGAACTATGGAGCAATCTTGGTACATCAGATTGCATGCATTGTGCACTGGCCCTCGGTATTTTCCTGTTAAAAGAATTTATGAAAAA
The DNA here is from genome assembly GCA_963930735.1 of Dioctria linearis. Taxonomy (NCBI): domain Eukaryota; kingdom Metazoa; phylum Arthropoda; class Insecta; order Diptera; family Asilidae; genus Dioctria; species Dioctria linearis. Next base: position 206,176,727 of record OZ005740.1, read on the forward strand.
ATGAATTGAATTATGATTCTCAGTATTTACCTGTTAAGTGGCAATGGTCTCGGACTCGTTCCTCATCGGTTGCAAACGTTTTTTCACATATATGGCAGCAAGTATTTTCCATATGTGAACGCCGTTCCTCTTTAGTCAGGGGTTGCATTGGCCTGATGTTTAGCTTCTCCTGTACAGCTATGGATGCAATCTTTTGCAATTCTAATGCAAACCGTTTTTGACAATTCCTGCCTCGATATGCTCTGTAATATGAGAGCTTAGCATCATGTTTGCAGTGGAAGTAGAATCCTATGCTGTGAACTTCATGCTCCTGGATTCGCTGTGTATTTTGATCGTTTCCCTGAATCGGCTTCAATATCGATTCAAGATCGGCATACACACAAAACGGGACTGGATTCTTATGGTTATAATTCTTATATTCCAACCATTTCTTTTCCTCTGAGGGAAACATAATCATGCAATCATTTTGCTTCTCGCATTCGGGAGTGTGTGATGCTAATTTTTCTTCAGAGTAAAAGTAGAGCAAACATCTGTCGCATATATGCCTTTTAGCATAATTTTTCGAAGTTTGCTTCGATATGAGTCGGGAAAGATCTTTAATCCAGCAGAAATGATATCTGCTGGCGTCATCATCATCATCCATATGATCTTCACCATCATCATCATCCTGGTCATAGTCATCTTGCAGCATTAAGAGATTTAAATGTCGCTCCATCCTGTGTTTCGTAAGTCTAACTGGAACTGTGGTGAAGAAACGCTCTTTCTCTAGGATGAATACATTTATTGCTAAATCGTTCTGGCCTTCAAATTGCGCTATTTGCTTAAGCGTCATGGGAAATGTTATCCCATTAAAATTAAGCACAGTAGAATAATGTGGATATGATGAGGTCCTATTGGTGTTAATATTTACAGTGTTTAGACTTCAATTACATAGATATAGTAACTAGAATATCAATAATAATAAATATACCTACCTACATACATATAAAAAATATAAATTCATATTTTATCTTTTCCATTCTCTCCGAATGGGAATCTCACGCAAATTATGCTGAGTATGCACATGTGCCCGTCTCCACCAGACGAAATACGATATGCACATTTGTGTCGTATTATGAAGGCATGCATGGGAATCCGAATTTGTGTGAAATTCTCATTCTTATTATTTGCAAAAGAAAGAAACTAGCTTAGTAAACATTTTTGGAGTATTATAAATTAAGTTTATGAAAATATAATTTGAGTCTGGTTTCAATCATCAAATAAGAAGTTTTATTTACAATTCTACGTAGTATCTTTTTGGAGTTGGCGTTGCGGTACAAGCACCGTTAACATAGCATATTGTTAAAATCAAGGTACAAGTACCTTGATTAAGCAGCACGAGATTCGACGTAGAATTCATTACATTCTTTGGCGTTGCGGTACAAGCACCCTTAACGCAGCCATTAGATCAAGGTACAAGCACCTTGATCCAGTAGAATAAAAGAATTCTATACATATTTTGGTGACCCCGACGTGATACAGGTTTACGGCTTGTGACGCATATCAGAAGTAGCAATCATGGAGAAACTCGCAAAACAGCAGAAGGCGACGGGATCAGAAATTGAAAGAGCAATAGACAACTACATTAAGGACGGCCCAAGCAGGAGGCACCTGCAGTACTGCAAAGAAAGAATTCGTCAACTAGATGAATTGTGGAATACATTTGAAGATACTGACAACGAAATTCGCACTAATCATAGTAAGGATTTAGGTCATCCATATTATGCAAACGGCTATTACAAGGCGATGCAAGACATCTATCAAGCCCACCGCAGCAAAATACAAATGCATATTACAAGCCTAACCACCTCAAACCAAGAAGGTGAAAAATCAGAGAAGAAATTGCCTGAAGAAAATACAAACGCAGAACAAATCTCCATGGAACCACGTCAGCCTATAACAAAGCAAGCTGATCCAGTGAATGACATGGGGGAAGGCGATGTTAAGGCACGAGAAGTACACAGAAATCCGACGGATGAAATAAGCAAACTGATTAGAATACAAGAATCAGTAATAGAGTCCCTACGCCGCCTCCTAAAAGGAGTTGAGATTGGTTTGCATGACTCTTCTAAATATTTGTGTGAAATAAAGATGAAGACCATCAACCATTATTGGTCAAGAATCGAGACACTTCATCATAACATATGGGAGATCACAGGAGAGCCACTCAAGGCGGGCTACAATATTGAGGAGTATTTCCAATTGGAGGAGCAGGTTCAAGACATGCTAATCACTCTATCTGGAGAATTGGATAAATACCATCCTCAACCATCAAGGGTTATGTCAAGCATCAGCCCGACAGTAAAATTACCAAAGATCACGCTCCCTAGGTTTGATGGCGATTACCTGAAATGGCAGCAGTTCTATGATTTATTCCCCCAGATGGTACACGAACAACCTATGGGAGACTGTCAAAAGATGTGGTACCTTAAAATGAATCTCTGTGGAGAGGCAGAAAAGTTAGTTCGGCACTTGAGCTTATCAGAAGAAAACTACACCGCAGCTTGGAAAAGGCTCCAGGATCGCTACAACAATACTAGGCTTCTTGTAACGTCACTTCTGAACAAAATGTTATCTCAGCCTACTTTAACTACAGAGAGTGTATCAGGTATCAAGTCACTACATGATACAACTCAAGAATGCCTATTTGGACTTGACAATCTTAGCGTTGATACAGGAAGCTGGGACCCGCTATTATTACATCTGCTGATCAAGAAACTTGACAGAACAACACATGGGTTATACGAGCATACACTATCCCAACCTAAAAAGTTGCAATCAACAAACGAATTCCTCAGATTTTTAGAGAATCGGTTCCAATCACTTGAGGCTCTGGGCAACAAGGCGAAAGGATTAGACGAGCAGCATAGAAGGTCAGTTGTAGCAAAATCATTGAACTCAATAGCCATTCCTATGTCGACGTGCGCCTGCTGCAAGGGAGATCACAAGCTCTTCGCGTGTCAAAAATTTCTTCAGCTGACACCAACCAATCGCTTAAACCTTGTCAAAAAGGCCAGTATGTGCATCAACTGCCTTAAAACTGGGCACCTAGTATCAAGGTGTATCTCACGAGGCTGCTTAAAGTGTGCTAGAAAACACAATACCTTGCTCCATATAGAAAATATCTCATCAAATCGAGCAAATTCAATTCAACAAGTAAGCAGCAGCATTCAACAAACCTCGTCGATGAATCAAAATCACCCAGAAGATCACCCCAAACACTTATCAGCATATGCAGATCATTCCTCTGCATTACCAGCACGCAGCACTTAACTACAAAGAGGCTATGTCCTTTTGGGCACTGTAGTAAACAATGAAGGTTCAAGCGTAGATTGTAGAGCTCTTTTGGACTCAGGCTCTCAGCTAAATTTCATAACTGAGAGACTCGTCAAGAAATTGGGATTAGCACAAGTTCCTGAACTAATGGATATAATGGGAATTGGTCAAGGAAAACAGCAAGCCCAAAAAAGAATCACCATTTCAATAGAATCTAGAGTGAATGGCTTGAATACCAGATTGGAAGCCTTCGTTTTGCCAGAAATCACATCATACCAGCCAACTCGTACTTTAAATACAGCAACATGGCCAATACCGAGCAACATCCAATTAGCTGATCCACACTTTAATCGTCCTGGGCGTATAGACTTCCTAATTGGAGGAGAAGTCTACTTTCAACTATTGTCCGTTGGACAAATAAAGCTTGGAGGCCATCTACCTACACTACAAAACTCAGTACTTGGATGGATAGTAGGTGGAAAGATAAACGACATATCTCAACCAAATGCGACGTGTGGCATATGTAGTGAAGATGAAGGATTTGACCAGCAAGTGGAGAAATTCTGGAAACTGGAAGAACTTCAGTCATCAGAAACCAGATTTACCACAGCAGAAAAATACTGTGAGAATCACTTCGATCAAACCACTACAAGAAATATTGATGGGCGTTTTATTGTCAAGCTCCCATTCAAGGGTAATCCGAGCAAATTAGGTGAGTCAAAAGATCTTGCTCTACTGCGCTTCTCAGCATTAGAGAGAAAGTTCGCTAAACACCAAGATATCAAACTACAATACATCGATTTCCTGAGCGAATACATTCGACTCGGCCATATGCAAGAAATTGATATTAAGACAATTGAAAAGCCCTACTATTTTCTGCCACATCATTGCGTCGTTAAACCGGAGAGTAGTACCACGAAATTGAGAGTCGTTTTCAACGCATCCGCCAAAACATCTTCAAATTTATCATTAAATGATATTTTGTGCACTGGACCAAAAATCCAAGATGATTTGTTCTCTGTGCTTCTTCGCTTTCGATTTCCCAGATACGTATTTACTGCTGATATCGAAAAAATGTATCGGCAGATATTGGTGCACAATAACGACCAGAAGTATCAGTTGGTTTTATGGAGGACTGACCCTGCTCAGAAGCTCAAATGTTACAAGCTCAACACAGTAACATATGGAACTACCTCTGCTCCGTATTTGGCAATCAAATGCTTGCAGAGGCTCACAAAAGAGGAATCAGAGAAATACCCACTTGCCACCGAAATGTTAAAATCTAACTTTTACGTGGATGATGTCATGGCTGGATCAAATAGTTTAACTACAGCGGTTGAAGCACAGACGCAGCTAAACTCAGTACTTCAAATGGCGGGATTCAAACTAAGGAAATGGTGTGCAAACCATCCCCGTCTAATTCAGGGTCTTCCCAAAGAGGACATAGAGCTAGAGCTTGATTTTAATGATGGAACTGAGGATCACATAAAAACCTTAGGGCTCACTTGGCTGCCTAAAACAGATTCATTTTCAATAAAAACATCGTGGAACAATACATCCAAGGTTACAAAGAGGAGGGCATATTCAGACATAGCACACTTGTTTGACCCCCTTGGGTTCATGGCACCAGTAGTAGTTGTTGCCAAAATGTTCCTTCAAAGGCTGTGGGCTCTTAAAATCGATTGGGGTGCGGCCTTGCCACAAGAGCTCCACACAGAGTGGATTAGATTCTGTGAAGATTTGAAATCGTTAGAGAATATAAAATTTCCAAGACATGTATTCTCCCATACATCATCCAGTTCAATGCAAATACATGCTTTCGCAGACGCATCTGAGAAGGCATATGGTGCCGCGGTATATATCAGATCTGTGAGTAAGGACAATATCATAAGTGTAAGATTGCTTTGTGCCAAGTCAAGAGTCGCACCGCTTAAACAGACAACACTACCACGTTTGGAATTATGTGAAGCCAAGCTTGCGGCAGAGTTGACAGATCGCATCAAGACAGACTTGGACTTAAGAGACAAACCTACGTTCTTATGGACAGATTCAGAAATCGTGCTTAATTGGCTCAGTTCTCCCTCAGCATCATTTCATACATTTGTGGCTAATAGAGTATCACCCATCCAAGAACTAACTACAATACAACAGTGGGGAGATGTCAGTTCACGGGAAAATCCGGCTGACGTGTTATCGCGGGGCATATCACCAGGAAGATTGGAAACTTGCAATATTTGGTTCTATGGACCCCTCTTTCTACATAGTGCTGAGTCCACCTGGCCAATGTCACACACAATTGACACAAACAACATTGATCAGAGACTGGAAAGAAGGGGGATAAAATTATCGTTAGTTGCTACGGAGGAAGCAGTTAATTTCATCGATACGATCGATCATAAGAACTCATTTAAGAAATTGAAACGGATAGTCGCATATATGCTGCGCTTCATAACCAAGATGAAAATCCGTTATCTACAAAGCTCTCGTTTCAACCCAACAGTGCTTACAACATTCGAACTACAGGAGGCCCTCAACATCATAGTTAAACAAATGCAGCAATATGAATTCAAGGAAGATTCTACGCAACTACTATGGTACGGAGAAGTTAGCAAGAATAGTTCATTAAACAGTCTCGCTCCCTTCATCGATGAAAGAGGAATCATTAGAGTCGGAGGACGGTTGCAAGCATCGACACTATCTTACGATGCGAAGCACCCAATCCTACTTCCATACTCCCATCCGTTCACGAAGCTTATAATGACGGATCTGCACATGGACAATTTGCATTGCGGCCCACAGACACTCCTTGCAGCAACCAGACAAAGATTCTGGCCCATGAAGGGTAAAACCATTGCCCGGTCTGTAGTTCAACGATGTGTACGCTGTGCACGAGCTAAACCAAGGTTGATGACACAACTAATGGGGAACCTACCAGCAACTAGAGTGCAGCCAGCACGACCGTTTATGAATGCCGGAATTGATTTTTGTGGCCCTATTTGGACTCACCTTAAAATAAGAGGAAAGCGGCCGCTAAAATCATACATAGCGGTTTTCTGTTGCTTTGCGACCAAGGCCACTCATCTTGAATTAGTAACAGACTTATCGGCCTACGCCTTCATCGGAGCAATTAAGCGTTTTATAGCAAGACGAGGACACTGCAAGAATCTTTATTGCGATAATGCAACCAATTTCATCGGGGCTAAGAACCAGCTATCAGAACTAAACACAGTCATCCACTCCCACAATTCGAAGGAACTAATCATGAACACTTGTAGTGCAAAGGGTATTGATTTCCACTTTATACCTCCACGGGCCCCTCACTTCGGCGGCCTCTGGGAAGCCGCAGTAAAGTCAGCTAAACATTTATTGCACCGAGCAATGGGTTCTGCATCATTAACGTATGAAGAATTGGAAACCGTAATAATTGAGATAGAAGCCATTCTAAATTCAAGGCCTTTAACACAGATGTCCTCGAATCCAAATGATCTGACCGCTCTAACACCTGGTCACTTCCTTGTCGGCGAGCCCCTTACTAATCCAGTTAATCCAGAGGCTCAGTCCATGAAGATAGACATGCTTACAAGATGGAAATTACTGGCACACATCAAAAATGAGTTCTGGCAACGCTGGTCAAGGGAATACCTGAATGAGCTACAACAACGCCAGAAATGGAAAAGGAAATCCGAGAATGTCAAGCCCGGACCAATGGTTATCATTAAAGAAGATAATGTCCCAGTTATGAAGTGGCCACTGGGACGAATCATTAAAACTCATAAGGGAGAAGATGGACTAGTGAGAGTTGGAGACGTTCGAACGGCAACAAATGTGTTCCGCAGACCTATTCACAAACTATCACCACTCCCCATAGAAGAGGAAAAGCAGGAGAAGGGCAACTCTGCCAATCCTGAAGTTGAGCGCACAAATCTAAGATACAACGAAGTCGGCCAATCAACTTCGACTAATGCCGAAGAGGTTAGACAAGAAAAAGATGCATCCCCAAAAAATAAACGAAAATGCTCTCCAATCTCCACCATCACGACACTACTATTGACCTGCATGATCCTACCTACGCTCAGGAGCTCACCGGTCGAAATCGCGCCATTCAATTCCCAGCCGGGAATTTATTTTGAAAACCTGGGAGCAGCAAATATAATTGCAAACGAATGGCATTTGGTGGTCTATTATGACTTACGACCATATTGGGCTGAATACGAAACTCTCCGAAACGGAACTGCTATTTTGAAAAGCATGTGTAAACTGCTGATCGACAAGGGTCCATGCTCGAGAATCATTAGCCAATTTGAACACGTCTTTGAAGAATTAACAGACAGCAATGAGCTACTTCAATCTGGAGCAAGTAGAAATAAGCGAGGTGCTCTCAATATCGTAGGAAATGTGGCAAATGCACTATTCGGAGTATTAGATTCAGAATATGCTGAGAAGATGTCTCAGACTATTGAAAAAATTAACCAGAATGAAGGTCATTTACTACAGCTTCTAAGAAACCAAACGTCTATCATAGATTCGACAGTGAATATCATAAGAAAAAATCAAGAGATGAATAATAAGCACTTTCTAGAGCTAGAAGCCCACGTCTCTCAAACAGCGAATCGACTAAATAACATCACTGAAGAATTGTATCAAGAAAAAATAGCACAACTCTTCGCATCATTATCCATACAGCTAATGCTGATCAACACCAATTTTCAAAGAGCTCAATCCTCAATACTGGACGTCATTACCAACACTCATCAGGGAAGGGTAAGCGCAGAACTACTGTCGCCACAACAACTAAGGCATGAGGTAATTACTATCAAGACACATCTAGCTTCATCGCTAAGACTACCGATTTCACAAGACAACATAGCCAACCTTTATAACCTCTTGACTATAGAAGGTCGTACGGTCGCACATCATGTCATCTTTAGGCTGAAGCTACCTCTATTGGCTGCAGGAGATTTTGAATTATTCAGAATTATTCCAATACCAGTATTAATCAACGAGACATTTGTGGCAATCAAACCATCTTCACATTTCTTGGTCATCAACTTACATCGGGATCAATATTATCCACTGACCGAACAAGAATTATACTCTTGTGTTATCACAGAAGAAGCGAACCACATGTGCAAACAGAGGCATCCAATTTATCGAAAGGGAGCCAACATTAGTACTTGTGAAATAGAATTTATCAACCATAAGCCTCAGTCACCAAGTTGTCAAATTATGACCATTGAAGGCAAACAACAATGGATACAGCTTTACAATCCCAATCAATGGATATATGCTGTTAAGGAGAAAACAATTATAAACATCGTCTGAGGAACAAATGTCACGCAAGCAACGCTAGTGGGCTCCGGAATTCTTACACTTCAAGGGCATTGCACAATTAAACAAGAGTTCATAACAATCCAAGGACACAATACATATCCGACAAATTCAAGAACATCCTTTACTCCAAGTGGAAACTTGACAGACTTCATTGATCCTGAAAAGATAACACCTCTATCCCAGAAGACGTACATCCTTCAATCCAACCTTGAGGAACTTGAAGCATTGCAAAGGAAAATCACCTTACAACACCTTCATGAGCTGCCGTACCGAATTCAGCCCCATGACATACATCAGTACACCATTGGGTACATTGGCCTACTCTGCATACTCGTGATCGTGTCGTACTTAATCTGGAGACATCGAGCGAATCTTTGGGAGAACAATAAGACCAAGCCGACGCCACTTCCCCGCAAAAATAGACGCGAAAGCTTCACCGTAGAGGTCCACTTGGATGAGTAGTTGAACAAACCGTTCAACGCGGGGGAGGATGTTTAGACTTCAATTACATAGATATAGTAACTAGAATATCAATAATAATAAATATACCTACCTACATACATATAAAAAATATAAATTCATATTTTATCTTTTCCATTCTCACCGAATGGGAATCTCACGCAAATTATGCTGAGTATGCTCATGTACCCGTCGCCACCAGACGAAATACGATATGCACATTTGTGTCGTATTATGAAGGCATGCATGGGAATCCGAATTTGTGTGAAATTCTCATTCTTATTATTTGCAAAAGAAAGAAACTAGCTTAGTAAACATTTTTGGAATATTATAAATTAAGTTTATGAAAATATAATTTGAGTCTGGTTTCAATCATCAAATAAGAAGTTTTATTTACAATTCTACGTAGTATCTTTTTGGAGTTGGCGTTGCGGTACAAACACCGTTAACATAGCATATTGTTAAAATCAAGGTACAAGCACCTTGATTAAGCTGCACGAGATTCGACGTAGAATTCATTACATTCTTTGGCGTTGCGGTACAAGCACCGTTAACGCAGCCATTAGATCAAGGTACAAGCACCTTGATCCAGTAGAATAAAAGAATTCTATACATACAGGATATAGCGCTGATGTTATTGCCCACGCGAAGCATGCTTCATCATTATTTTTTAAATTAATGCAAGCTTTCTTTGATGCAATCCCCTTTGGCAGAGGTATATAAAATGATCCCCGAATCGGTTCAAACTTGTTGTATTATAGAATGCAGAGCCCAACCACTATCTTTCTCTTGAAACTCTTCTAGTTGAGTGAGTCTTGGGTCGTATATATTTAATTTATACCACTCATTCAAATTATCCTCCATACTGATTGGGGCAGTTCTTGCTTGGAAGTACTTAATGTCTTTAATAACTTAATTATCGCTAGTTTCTTTAATAAACTCACCGCAAAACGTTGTAGCAACTTTAATATGATATTGTTGTTTTAATGTATTCTTATTGCGGCGAGCAAGTAATTTGGAAGCATCTTGCATAAACAGCTTAGGATCTAGGTGGCTTATATTCGCGATAACACCTGCCCTAATTCTACCTACGAATGCTGTTGTTATTTCTTGCCACTTAACAAAATCACTTCTTATTACTCGTTGATTAATTCCTCCACCTCGATGGGGAGCTTTGATTAACACTCTCAACGATTTAATTTGATCAATGCAGCTGTCCAAATGTCGTTTTCTAGCATTCTTATTACACTTTCGAAATGCTGCTTGATATTTACGAATGTTTCTGTTGCACTCTTTAATAATATTGTTTTTATTCACGAAATTTGCATCACTTAAACACTTCAACACATCTTCTCGCAATTTCTTAATTAATGAAAAACTTTCATTTATTACTGCGATAGACATTTTTAATTTTTTTTTGTTCAACACTAACACTTTGAATCACTTAGATTGACTGGTGCTCCCCAAGAGTTTGCTTGCGCTTTTATAGCAACGGTTTGTAAACATGAATGATCCTGCTGCTACAATAATCATTGCACAGGATGAATTCTAACGAATTTGCTTACAGGCTGAGATGATATCGAATTACACGATAAGAAAATCACTCAAATTAATTTGATTACTTTATTCTGCTGGTCGAATTTGCAAATAAGATTGTTTACATGAATGCATGCATGAAAATGTGAAAATTTGTTTACATTCCAATGAAACGTTTCGATCGGTAAAATTCTTGGAACAATAAAATTTTTGGCTGCCTACAGGAAATCTGGTATCAAATTATATGAAAAGAATAAACATGAATCATTTGCTGATATTGCTTAAAGTTGTTTACAGCAGGATGTGAAAATTTGTTTACGAATTCCAATGAAATGTTTCGATCAGTAGAATAAACATGAATCATTTGCCGATATTGCTTAAATTTGTTTACAACAGGATGTTTACGAATTCCAATGAAACGTTTCGATCAGTAAAATTCTTGGAATTGGGTTGCTTACAGGAAGTGTGGTATCAAATTACATGAATCATTCAGTTTAATGTGCTGATATTACAAATTTGCTTTAAGCAGGATTAAACTTGTTTTGGAATCATGACTATAAATTGAGGAGCTGAAAATCAAGTGTTGATATTACCTAAATTGGTTTACTTTATTCTCTTAAGATGATGGAATTACATATAGAAAGATTGTTGGAATGTAGAAAGATTTTATTGAAATAATCAAGTGTTGCAAGATTTTGCAAACGCATTATTTTTTATCAAGATATGCATAGAAGAAGTTCAAATTATCTAAAGAGTTTAGCTCATTCTGAATCGATTTCCGAAACGCCAAGATGTCAGAAGTAAGTTGCTCTGAAATTTATTAAAATATTTTTTTTTAATAATTAATTTTTTTTCTCCAAATACAGCAACAGCAGCAACAACAACAACAACAGCAGCAGCAGAGCCACAAGCAGCAGAGTCAGCAGCAGCAGCAGAGGCAGCAGCGTCGCGAAGCTGTGAGTAATTTTTTTATTATAATTTATAAATATATATAATTTTGCTATAACTCCTAGGTCATTCATGGGATGAATATGTTGCGAGGGTCGCTATATAGAAGCGAAAGCTTCTATAATGACCTATCGCTAGCATTTGCAGCGATTAAGAGGACCATGAAGGCCGAAAAGGTCAGACTGCAAATGCTGAAAAGAAAAGTGAGCTACGCCAAATTGAAGGCAAATTGGCGAAGTTGAAGAAAAACATGAGTGTAGTGCGAAAATTCGAAATTTTATTATTGAAGAGTAAAAAGTGAAAACGAAAATTAATTTAATTTAATTTAATTTAAATAAGAAGTAATAATAATTATATTTATAATAATTTTTTTTTATGTATATAAGCTCTTTATTTTTTGGCTCTTTGGCTCTTTTCAAAATTCCTTAAAAATAGGTGCAAAAGGCTGTACACTGTATAAAGAAAAAGACACTAGCTAAACTAAAAAATCACAAACATAACAGTCAATAGGGACAACAAAAACAAACTAGACACGAATAGGTAAAAGGACAAAAAGTGAACACTATGTTCTCAAAAGAGACATAAACGAATACAAAAATTTTGAACAATGCCTAAAAGATGTAAAACAATAAAAAATTTTGCTTGCCCCTATTTTGACAATAGGGTAAGTGGCAGTTCCAAAAGTTCCAAAATTCCAAAATAATCTAATAAATATCTTACCCTAAATGAGCGAATTTCAACAAAAATTTTGCAATTTAGCACCGAGACCGAAACCGAATTAAAATAAGAAGTCGAACGAACGAAAAACTTACGCGATACCGTTATAGAGTCCCGCGAGGGCAGCCTGTAGTATCATGGGCCTCTACAAACTGCCCTCATCATCCCTCCAGCTTAGCATCTCTAACAGAGTGCTTGTCTTTCCCACAGCACTTGCAACGATTCCTAAGCGGAGAGAAGCCCCGTGGACTAGTGCTGCAAATGCTGTGGCCTGTTATCACCAGCGAAAGACAAGAGCTCCATCCTGTACCGACGATATTCGAGACGTAAACGTCTCTTCAACCTGTCAACGAAGTGGCGCTTAAGTGCGTGTGCGTGGTGTTGTGGGTCAGTGTTCTGATTCCCATTTTCGACTCTCATGTAGTACAGGTGAATTGTAGATATGGCCAGTGTCAACACAAAGCTAATCAAACAATTCACTCGACTACAGACCCTTGGTCCCCATAGAAATGATGTCCTAGTAATGCCGAAATTCGGGTGGATCAACTGACACATACCGCGCACGAGATCCATTAGACCCTGCAAAGCCGGACAAGTGAAGAACCTGTGAAACAGGGTGCCCTCACCAGCACAAACTGTGCAAATCCTCTGAACTCGGCGGTCGATATGTGACAACTGATTAGGATGCATAAGACTGTGATGCAGCAATTTGAATGCTACATCAGCATCTTTGTAACTAGAAGGATAACTGGAGACTACTCTGCAAGTTATCCCTCCCATCACGCCCATATTCACCCCGAGATGTGTTCGCCATCTGTTGTATCCTGTATACTCCGGAGGTCTTATTGACATAAGCACGTCACGGAACACACGTGTTGTAAGTGTGCTGAAAGGTGTGTGTGGTGGTCTGTTCAGAACGAAAGCATCTTCCAACTTAGTGCCAGGGTGACTGGTCCCAAGTTGGCGAAATCTCTCCCGCGCAGAAGCAGCCAGGTCGTGTAGTTGTGCAGTGTTAGTGTTTATTCGACAGTTTCCAGAGATATCAATAATATCTCCGAGAACCGTCAGTGTATGCGTGTCAGCTTCAAAACCCCGAGCATTACCGAACACTGAATCTATTAATTCAGGATTAAACCTGATTGGAATCGACGCGAATGGCGTGTACCTTAGAGCATTCCACTGAAGGTGAAATGCTGGCCTGATTCTGCCCCAGGTCTGAATCGTTGAGATTAGATCCTGTGGCCAGTCACGAGGATAAGGTTGTCGAACAGAGAGTAGGTAGTAATACTCCCCTATGCCAATCCCTCCCAGTACATTCACCCACAGTTGAGAAATCAGGCTGTCTCTCTGGCAAAACACTCTTTGGAATGCACGCACTTGGAGACACCTTGATTTCACAACCAAGTTAGTGAGACCTAATCCACCTATGTTGACTGGCAGACAGAGCGTGCTTTCAGCAACCCATCGTCTTCCGCACCAAAAGGCGTCTATCGCTTTTGCTTGAAGAAGACCTACGAAGCCTTCATCAAACGTCTCAGACTTTAGCAGATGAACGATGGATGAGGTAATCAAATAGTTTATCACGACTGACCTACCCATTAAGTATAATGGAAACAGTCGACTACGCCATGAGTTTACAGCTCTAGAGAGTTTCTCAAGAGCGATGCGGCTATTATTTGATTTACTCTCGCGTCCGATATACACACCTAAATACTTCAGGCAAGTATTAGTCCATTGGATGTTCAGTGGAGTATCTGTACGATCTCTCCACCTTACACGCCACAAGCCTTGACTCTTACTAAGGTTGATTTTACCGCCCGCTATACGTTCGAACTGTTCGAAAACAGCACGAGCGGCCGGAAAAGCTTCATCTCCTGTCAGAAAATAGACAGATCATCCGCATACGCCAACATAAGAGGCCTCACATTGGTATATGGTAGACGAACCGCATACTGTCCGAGCATTCGACGAAGATTCACCAGTAGCGGCTCCAACGAAAGATCATAAAGCATACCTGACAATGGACAGCCCTGTCTGATAACTCGATGAAACGAGATAGGAGCCAGAACTTGTCCTTGATGCTTAATCAAAATCGCTGAATCTCTATACAGTTTCCCGACGATATCGAGCCACCTGGGTGGAAACCCAAATGCCTCGAGAGCAGTCAAGAGATACTCGTGCGAGACACTATCAAAAGCCTTTTGCTGGTCAAGTGAAATCATGGCCATTTGTGTACCTGTCTGTTCATGGTAGGCAAACAAATGCTTGGCTACCGCGATGTTGTCGTAGATACTACGACCAGGTACACAATAAGACTGTTCCGGGTGTATTACCGAAGCAATCACTGAGCGGAGTATCGCCCCTAATGCTTTGCAGACGATTTTGTAGTCTACATTGCATAGGGTTACTGGCCTCCAGTTCCCCATCCTCTGCAAATCTCCCTTCTTTGGAATCAAGCGCATAACAGATCTCCTCCAACTAGAAGGAAAGTCTGAATGTGTCTCAACCGCCGAATTGAAGAGGAATTAATTAATCCCTGAAACGTATGAAGAATTCTGGAGTCAAGCCGTCATAACCAGGTGAAGTGTGTCGCCTTAGATCCTTTGTCGCAGCAATCATATCCTCCAATGTGACTACTGTATCCAGAAGCTCCTTACTGTCTTCAGAGAAAGTGGGAATATTCTCAAGAAATTCATGAGTGGTCGAGGATGTTGTCGACGTCGATTCAGAGTAGAGACTACTGTAGTAGTCTCTAATATATTCTGATAGCTGTTGTCCGTTGAGGACTTGTCCAGATTCATCAATTATCGATTCGACCTCACAAGAAGCAGTACGACGTCTAGTCGCCTGAAAGAAGTACTCGGTTGGAGAATCGCCTTCTCTCAGCCAGCGCGATTGGCCGCGCAGCACAAACTCCAAGCTGTGCTTGTAAGTCTGTATCGCCAAGCGTTCCTTTATTCCATTGAAATACAGAATCAACTCCGGCTGAGTTGGGAGAAGAGTTGTTACCCGAGACACCTCGGCCGACAAGCTAGAAGCTTGATAGCCACTTCGATTGAAATTCGTCTCGATAAAAGACCGAATCTGGAGCTTTCCAACATCCCACCATTGACTAAGAAAAGGAAAGTCAGCTTTCCTCTCTTGCCAATCGTGCCAGAAATCAATGAACTCATTGATAAACTGTTCGGAATTCAACAAATAGTTGTTGAATATCCAGTATGCAGTTCGTCTTTCAACTAGAGTGCTAGTCGCCACTACAAGAAGATGATCACTAATCGAACACACTTCATGAGTGACACTAACGAAATGTTCTAGTATTCCAGGTGAGACGTAAAGTCTATCAATTCTGGAGCGTGACTTCCATGGATATTTTCCGAGACCCTCGTGTATGATCTAGTCGTAGGATGCATCCAACGATAGATATCCACGAGTCTGAAAACACCGAAAAAATTCCTCAAACGAGTAGCATTGACAGAGTTGAACTCAACTCCAGAGTGCCGATCCATTGAGGGATTCAGAGTGCAGTTGAAATCACTTCCGAGGACAGTTTCGCCGCTAAAATTCACCAGACAGGACTGAACACTATCAAGAACTTATCTTGTAATGTCCTGGTCATGAGGAAGGTACACGGTAACTACCTTGATATGTTTGTCTTGAACGACAAAATCTAAGGAAGAAGCGAAGCCTAGGAAGATATCTGTATAGACAGGAGACGATAGTGTAAATTTGTTGGATACAATGATTGCCACCCCTGAGCCTCGGCGAGGCGCAGGTGTTGCAAACGTTGCATAGCCAGTATGTATATAAGCATAGCGCTCAAGTTGTGTATATGTGTCTTGAGTGAAATTCGTCTCCTGCAGAAGTGTAATGTCTATATCGAACATTTTGGCATGTTCGATAGTACTGTGTAATCTTGTATGAGCACTTAAACCCCCGGTGTTAAGAGAGCCTATCTTACACATTCAAAGAGATAAGAAGCTCAAACGATGAGGGTACGACGTCTACGGACGAGAAGAATCGACCAAGCCATGCTCCTGAATCAGCTCCTCCATCCTCCTATGGAGACGATCCAAGCGAGCTACATCGTTGTACTTCCCCTTTTTCTTCGACTCCTGTTGTAGGAGTAGAAGTTGAGGAAGTAACAACTCTGGCCTCTCCAGCTCCCGTACAGAATACTCCAGATTTTACCTGAATTCTTCTTGTACATGAGCTGGCCAAGAATGTTGCGAATTTTCTCCCTAGGAAGGGTTTCCATCCCCTTCGAGACCTCAAATTGGATACCATTCGAAATGGCTCTAGCACACGACTCATAGCCACTGAAGCTCGAGAGACCATTCTCACCCAAACCGGTCATGTCGCAATCCGAAACCTGCTCGAGAGACACTTCCGCGACCCTCACAACAACCTTCGAACCGCGAGCTCCACTATCGTCCTCCCCCGAGTGGGGCCGTTTTGATGCGACTGGCTTTGCTGGCTCTGGAGGAGGCAGCATCACCCGGTCCACCTTCGTCTTCCTTCTTCTCGTCCTCCTTTTTTTGCCCAGATGGCTACTCGACTCCTCGTCAGAAGTAGCCGTGTTTTCACGTGCCGACGTGGCGCCGTTTATAGCCAAATTTCTTTTGCCTCTAGGACAACTTCAGGCACCGTAGCCACTGGCTGCTCCAAAATAGCGGGTTGAGTGCCGGCCGAAGGCTCCCTCTCCAGATCGACAATTGTAGTAGTGACTTCCTTCGAGGGAACCCCCGGTTCAGCCTTCTTCCCGGTTCTCCTGGGGCAGTCAGCAATAAAATGCCCTACCAAATGGCAAGCATGGCATTTCGCTTCGGTGCCCACGTCTATCCAGTACCTCGAGCCGGATATGGTCAGGTAAAAGCCTGACGGAAGCGTACACCCCTTATTCAAGGTGATGGACGCCTCCCGGCTAGTACCGAAGATACCCCGCCCGAAACCCTCGTCCCCAATTTTAATGGGAATAGCGCGAACCTTTCCATGAACCCTCCCGAATCTCCCAAGGAAATTCGAGAGGTCTTCATGTTGGGCTCGCATAGGGACTCGCGAAAACACGACCTTCGTGGGCTTTTCCCTGAGTGGGAACGGCACAAGGTGTCTACCCTCCACCTCGATGCCCTCAAGCATAAGCTTGGTGGCGCTTTCGAGGGTTGTGGTATACACCTCAACCATTCCCCCAGCTATTATCCCCATGGAGAATAGCTGCTCACAGGAGATTACGCGGAAGATTGCCTTCAGGTATGCGCTCTGAGGATATCCTCTGATGTGCTCGAGCTGCATACCGTAGCTCTCATCCTGCCATCTCCCGTCGAAGAAGCCCTGGAGGCCCGCACTGGTCTTGGGTCGAGGCTTACCCGCGTCCAGTGGGGCTGGACGAGGAGTGATGCCTTTACCTATAATTTCAATTGTGGAAGCCTTATTGGAACTGCCACTTACCTGCGCAAAAGAGATCCCTGCGACTAACGCTGGGGATCGTGGTGCTGCTGATGGTTTTGTTGCTGCTGCTGGCTTTTTGCTCTGGCCAGTTGGCTTCGCTGAAAACAGTGGTAGCCTCACTACGACTCCGCTGGGCTTTGTCGCAGAAGCCTAAGCAGTTTTGACAACTTCCGTGAACGTACGGTGATCGTGTAGACTTGGAGCCATCGTCAGTGCATTTGCTACAGCTACTGATGCTGTAGCAATATCCGTGGGTGTTGGAGTTGTTGCCCCAGACTCTTGACGGACAGCCGTGCCTGTCCTAGAGATATTCTTCTCCATTGGAGCTGACTTCAAATTTCGAACTTTAGCCTCTTCAATTGGGCCCTTATTGGCCTTTTCAGTGGGCCCTTGCGCGTTTTCTTTGGAAGAGGAAGAAGAAGGCTTATTATTCTTCTTCCTCCTTTGCATTGATTTGAGGGGATCATCAGTCCCCTCAGCATCGTCGCCGCTCGTACTCATTTAGAGTGCAGCAGAACAGGATTGTATCCTCTTTGTTTTATTTAATAAATTTATAATTTGCAATGAATTAATTTTTTATTAATTTTTTACTACTACGACTTTAATTTATTTTGTAATTTTATTACTTTTAGGAACTTCGAAACTGACATTTTTTTAAGGTTGCCATGTTACCATGGCAAGGGCCAAATTTTAAATAATTTTCACAAATGTCACAAAATTGATTTGTTTTCACTATTTTCTCCAGAATTCTTATACTTTTTGAAACAATAATTAACTAACACAAATTATATTTTGCCAACAAAAATGTTCGTGTACGCACTATTACTCACTTATTTCGCTTTTGAGCTATATTCCTGCTGTAATTCTTCTTAAAATTCGCGGCGCTCAATTTGACACGTCCAGTCACAGGAATAATAATAATAAATAAAAAATAATTAGTTTCCCATCATTTGTTTTATTTCATCATTACATATATCCATTTATCTAGAAAACAACAACAAATCTAGGTACTTATCTACAACTTCCGCTCCGCAAAACCAAGGTGATACCAGAAAACAACAAAAAACCAAGGCGATTTCAAAACAGCAAAAAAAAAATCAATGTGATATCATGCTGATTTCTACAGTTTTTCTTGCTAAGAAAACTTCAAGTAAGAAAACAGCAAAACCAAGGCTACATCACGAGGTCATGCTGATATCTAAAACTTCCACTCTAAAGAAAACAGCAAAACCAAGGCATGCTGCTATGTAGTACCAACCAGCAATATCAATGCGACGTCATCCTGATATCTACAATTTCCTTGCTAAGAAATCTTCAAGTAAGAAAACAGCAAAACCAAGGTGACGTCATGCTTCTCGGCTAAGAAATTTATGCACAACATATTATGTGACGTCATGCAGATATCTACAACTTCTCCAGCTAAGAAATCTTCAAGTAAGAAAACAGCAAAACCAAGGCTACATCATGAGGTCATGCTGATATCTAAAACTTCCACTCTAAAAAAACAGCAAAACCAAGGCATGCTGCTAGTATCGGCAAATGCAGCCCAGGCAACCTCACAATGGTGTATCCAAGGCCCAATGGTGCATCCAAGACATAATCCAGTACAGTCAAAAGCCGATGGTGGATCCAGTACAGTCAAGAGCCAATGGCGCATCCAAGGCATAAACCAGTACCATCAATACACAAACCCACTCAAAACTCGAGATGAAAAACTTAATGTCAACTTAGAGGCTACAAGTCCGAGATGAAAAATAAGCGAACTCCAGAAAAAAATCGAAATCCTATGCTATTTCCCTATGCTGGATAGTGCTAAAAGTGATCTCGTATCCCCAAAGTGATCTCGTATCCCCAAGATTCGAGATGAAAAATAAGCGAACTTCAGCAACAAAATCGAAATCCTATGCTATTTCCCTATGCTGGAGAGTGCTGAAAATGGTCTCGTATCCCGCAAATTGGTCTCGTATCCCCAACATCCAAGACACAAACCCATACAGCTAAGACATAAATCCACATCTAGTATGGACTCAAACCACCTAGCGACGGTGGCGCCATCTGTGGTGAAATCCTGGAGGCTAAAAAAGTGATCCAGAATGAACATAGTGTTACTACTTTTCTTTTTAAATAGTTTTATCCTCCGTTCGTAGATGGATGGTATAAATTGCTTCAAGCACCAAACTATGCTCAGCAACTCTTTTTCGATTCTGGGGTAATTGATTTCGTGTTCGTTCAATGTTCTCGATATATATTAGATGGGTTTATTTTCTTGGGATAGCACACCCCTATGGCGTATTGGCTCGGGTCTGTTGTTGGAGATGTAATTAACCTTTTTTTGAGTGTTTGGAAACTCTCAATGTATTTGTTGTTATTTACGTCCATTTATGAATTTTTCTTCATGAATTGTATCATCGGTTTAGCTATTTCTGCGAAGTTTATAATGAATTTTCTATAGTAGCCGATTATTCCCAAAAATCTTTTGATTTCTTTCTGAGTTTTTGGAATTTGGTAGTTTTAAATCTTTTCAATTTTCTTTGGGTTTGGATGAATTCCCTTTTCGTTGACCACATGACTCACAAATTCAACTTCTTTCCTTAGTTGTATTCTCAGACGAGCTTGTTTAATTTTTTTGAAAACGATTCTGAGATTCTTAGTATGTTCTTCGGGGCCATTTGATAAAACTACTTTGTCATCCATTTATGGTATACACTGTCTTCCAATATTTTCCCTGAAAATATTGTCCATCAGTCTCCGGAAAGTACTAGGAACGTTCTTTAAACCGTTGGGCATTCGACGGAACTCATAATGCCCATTGTCAACGGAGAAAGCTATTTTTTCTACATGGTCTGTATGCATTTCTATTTGGTGGAAGCCGAGTTTTAAATCTATGATAGAAAAGTGTATACTTCTTTCCAATTTATCCAATATTTCCTCAATATTAGAAATTGGGTACGAGTCGCTTATGGTTTTCTCGTTCAACTTCCTGTAATAAATAACTAAGCGCCACGTAGTCTTATCGGAAGAGTCTTGTTTTTTGGAACAACGCTAAATGAAAAATCACAAAACGGCTTGTTTTAGTAACAAATGCTTTGTCATCATTAGTCTGACAAAAATGCGGGTAAAATAAACAAAAATGTTAGCTCTTGAAATAAGAAATAATTTATAGAAATACAAAATATTTGTTAAAAGTGCAAAATTTTTGAAGTTTGAAAACTAAGCTGTGTATATTGTTACTTGAAAAAAATTGTTATATTTACAGTTTATTTTGTCAAATAGGTTTTGTAAGATGTTAATCTTTTTAGTCGAACAAAACGAGAAAATTGTTAAGCAACAAAACCTTTGTTCCACAAAGCAATTCTTTGTAAAATAAACAAATTGTATCCTCAACTGCGTTTTTTTTTTTAACAAAAATTATTTTTTCTCCCACAAAATATTTTATCTAAATTCACAAAAATTTGTTGTATGAAAAAAGCTTTGTGAACTAGACAAAAGTTTCATACCAATTACGAACATTTCGAAGGAAAAAATGGTATACAAAAATAAAATGCAATGATTTTTTACTATTTCAATTCCAGTTGTTATTAAAAAAAAATACATTTAATAATGGCATATATTCAAAATATAAAAATTTCTTGATATTATACACTTTTAATATTACCTCTTAATTTGAAAACAAAAAATAATAATTGGTGAAAAAACCTTTTCTTGTCCATTTATTATATTGTAAAAGTACTTTTGGATGAATTGCCATAACATACAACAAGCGAGCGGATATTCAAGATTGAACAGGTGAAAAATGTTGAATCATATGTCTATGGCCTTAATAAGACTAACAAATGTGTACTTTGTACCATCAAAATCACCAAAATAGTTTCTGGTGTTGTGATTTCATACCCCATTAAATTATGAAAGGTTCTTTTTTTAACTGTAGTTTGGAGATGTAATCATCCAGTTCGGAGATTGTTTGGGAATCCTTTATGGTAAATTTAATAAAAGACTTTTTACCGGCCTCGTCTCAGGTTGTTTTATTAGATGTTGGCACTAGAAGTGCGTGAAGCAGAAAGCATATAGCTGCATTACGCCCATCTGTTAAATGTTAAAGTAAAAAATTAAATTCAGGTAGGACTTAGTCAATCCCAGATTTCAAGGGTTAATATTTGACTGATTATTCTGAATACCTAATCAGTTCTTCCCAATAGCAGCATGAATGCCTATACCAAGTTTATGGATGAAAAATACCTTCTTCGGGAGTTATTATACTAATAGAATCAGACAAAGTACACATACATATTTAAGAAAGGGGCTTCACTCATTTCGTTCACTCAGCCAATAACTACGAGTATCTATATATTAAATATTGAAACTTTTATACATACAAGTCTATGTCCATAGGGTTTTGTATATTGTGGCCACTTTTGAAAAATTTCTGGAGTCCCTGTTGAAGTTCTTATTAATTGCAATCCGCTCTTAATACAGCCTTTCCAATGATAGTCAAATTCATCCAGTTTAAGTCTCTCAAATTTAATGGAACTTTCATGGTCAGCCTCGACGGGATTTGGCTCTGTTTTACAGTATTAATAGTTAAATATTTTGTAGACCGTTCAATTTCACTTGTAACAGAACTTTCCCCAAACACGTAATCGAGCTTTGTTATTCTGAAACTTGTAATAAAGTTTTCCTTTTGGAGCAGCATTTTTTCTAGCAATAACATAGTACTCCTGAAAATATACATTTAGTAGTCAAAATAAAATATACTAATATTAATGTTTTTACCAGAATCTCACCAGGAAATATGTCTAGGATTTCAAGAGTTAATCTTTGACATACTTCAGTAGTCATTTTAAGGCTTATATTTGTAAAGTAGTGAATAATAATTTCTACTAAAATTGTTCTGTTTCGATCGTTGTTATATATTTTTTTTTCCTAGTCTATTGCTCACCTTTTGTGCTGGGTTTTCCTGTTTTCACTGCTATCGAATTTATTTTCAAACACTTAACTTTGTGTCTCTCTTTAAACTTAAACACTTTATTTTTACACTTCTGCTTGAACTTTTCAACAATGGGTATCATGCGCATGCACTTATCGGTGGGTGAACCAAACTAAATTTACTCGCTATCCTTTAACTCGAACAAAAAAAACTTAATTTATTTCCTTTTAATTCGAACAAAAAAAAATAATTTATTTCCTTTTAACTTGAACAAAAAAACTTAATTTATTTCCTTTTAACTCGAATAAAAAAACTTAATTTATTTCCTTTTCTTTTCTTCATCGTGATCAAGAGCCGTTGTTCAGGGTAGGAAATGCTTAATTGCATTTTCTTACCCTGTGAAAATTTTACTTTTTTAATTCTGGACTTGTTCAATCTTGTCCAGAATTATTCGCGTTGGACGATGACTTCAAAAATGTACAGAACAATTTTTTGATCAGCTTACCTTACACCTGGTACATATATGTATCTGGGTTTTTATATACAACATCGTTAAGTGACCTTGTGCCGAATAATAATCTTGAATTAATTTTCCTTCCGATGAATTTAGAAGCATTTCAGTTAAATGAACATTATTATAAAAGCTTGAACAAGATGGTCCAGGAGATAGGGGCTCATTTGACTAAGTAGAACATGGTGACATATATCTTGAGCTAGCATTTAGCTGCTTAGTTAATGACGGCGGCACAGTAGAAATACATGTACATTGGTGATATTTTATTCCCTGTTTCTCTTGCCATTTACTTAAGTGATAATCGAATTTTACTTTTACATTATAAGTAAAATTTTCCACTGCTTTCTGTGCTAAATGGGGCCGCATAAGCTTCTAAATTTCTATATCAAGTCCTTGAGCTATAAATAGTAAGACTATTTTATTATTATTAAAATTTCTATAGACATGATAATGAACACAGCTGAAACGAAAATAAAACATAGTATGCGTTTTTAAAAAGTATTTTTTACGTCCCTATTTCTTCCCTCTAGTGCCTCATATCCAGGTACAGCCTGTAACTTTAGGAATTGGCTGAAAGAAAAAAAGAAATACATCTATTAGTTATAATGAACTTAATTAATGAAATTTATTTAATTAAACTACAGGATTACAACCGAATTTCTTGGCAGTACAACAACAACACTATGTAAACATAAACATAGTGATATCTAAGCGAAATTCATGCACCCTGCATCATAAACATTTGCTAAATGTGCAAAGATGTTTAGATATGCAAAATGCATAAACTCGCAGCATGTGTATATATGAATATCACAAAATTTAACAATTTTTGTTATTGTTGACATGTCACAAGCACTGTTAACACCAACAATTTTTCACATTTTTTACAATTATTATTTATGCATTATTTATGCTGCAAAACATAACTAGACACTTAAAAGAATGTTACTATAAACTTATCTAGTTAATTAATCCAACAAATTGCGATAAAACAGCACAATAGCACACACTGAAAGAACTTGTAAACCGCGATCGCGACTGTCAGATTGATATGGTGAAAAGTCGGACTAATTAGACGTCGCGGAATACATTGGTGATGCCAAACAGGTGTGAAAATCACCAGGTAAATTAATATTCGCGAAAATTAATTTGACATTTCCCACAATAAATGGGAAAGAGACAGATATGGGAACGAGATAAAAAAAGATCGAGAAAATTTTACGTTCCACACTGGAAATCAATATAATAGAACAGATAGACGCCATATTGAAAAGTTTTGGAAAAATCAAATTATTTAATTAAATAAATAAGGAGAATTCATGGATAACTAAAAATAAATTAGTTAATCCAAATTGGCATAGTATGAGCAAATTGCAAAGGTCATTCCAACAATGCTAATTTTGCAATTTGCTTGTGGAATGTAGTAATGTCTTGTGGTCTATAAAAAGGAGTTTCTCCCTAAGGAAACCCTCATTTGTTTGACAGTGATCATATAGGCAACAGCATACAATCTAGCAGCAAGTTTTTTTTTTCAAAGTGAGAAATTTTGCAAAAACAGAGTTTGGTTTAGTGGACTTAGAAAATTTACAAACGCAAAGTTCATCAGTGAGAAAAGTTGAGGATTAATTAATTAATTGCATAAATAACAGGTACCAAGGTACGTTATGACATGCTCCAAATTAGTGGTGTAATAGTCAATTATTGCGGTAACGGGAAATTGTAAAAAGATAAGTATTTGTCCATTTTTGTTGAATTTTAATGAATGTTATTGGTGAAGGTTTTCATCGTAGGTTTCTTCACATTAAATTAAGCACATGAGCCTCTCGCATTGGAATGAAACATGTGAAGAAAAAATTTAGTAAGTTAAATTTAAGAGTATATTGTAGAGCAACGAAGATCAGTGAATTATAGATGTAAAGTCTGCTGTCCATCCACTTGATTACATGCCACACAAAACGGCATATTGATTGTACATGCCCGCAGACAGGTAAATTAACTGCGTAATAAAAATAATTAAAAGTGAAGAACAATAAAAAATACATAAACGCATTAAATGCAATTAGGCAATAGCATACATGCAGTTATTTCTAATTACCTAGAGTTTACAATTGTACCCAAAGAATTTCTACTCCAATAAATAGCAATAGTGAACAGAAGCCCGCATATCTTTTATTTAATATACCGCTACATTAGACCACCTGAATGCAGTAATATAGCTGTAAGTCTCAATTGCAGCTACATTACAAAACACATGAACTTACAAACAAAGTAATCATATAAATTTTGAAGTCCCCAGCTGTTGAGAAGCGGCGTTTGTAATTTGTCCCATCGTTGTGCTATTGTAGTAATTTCCTTTAAATATCCGATATTTTTATTCGCATCAATATATTCAATACGAAGCACTTGAATTTTTTCGTTGTTTGGTCCGACGTCACAGTTCTCATAATTTGAATTGGATTCAGTCGCAGTGGGAGGGGGTATTCTTTCCGGAATTTTAGCAATAATTTCGTCGTTACCAAAGTTTTCAATATCGGCAATATATTGAGTCATATCAAAATCTGATAAGCTTTCTGTAGAACTTTTTGAAAAACTCATTTGTTACCTCATGCAGAATTAAAGAATCTTAAAAATAACCATCAATTATATTTATTACTACCTAACTCATATAATAATATTTAATAAAAAAACGTTATATCAAAAATGTCAATAAAAATTCACAAACGTATTAATATCGTATTTGTATATAACTATAAGAATATTGTGAATCAAAAGATAGATGTGTAAAGTTCTAAAAGTATTCCTTTGTTATTATGAGAAGTCCTTTACTTGTCTTAACTGCTGGTCCCGAAAAGTCGTTTATATTAATTATGTGCACATCTCCCTCATAATCTGAACTTTTCAGAAGATACAAGCTAAGCTGGCTAACATAAGAAACAATTTTCAGATCTCTGCAAAGAATCTTTATCGATGAATCCAAACCAATTTTAATTATGGCTATTCCCAAAATTGAATACGCACAAACTTCGTCACAGCATTTTGTGAGGCAATATCCTTTTTTATATGTAGTCCCACGAAATTCTATTTGATTATAGCAAGAAACTATGTCTCCCAATTCTAGTTTCAATTTCTTACACACATTTTTTATCTGTTTCATGCCTATCGTAGGCAATCAAATATTCATCATAATATAATGATGAATATAAAATGCGGTAAGCAAATTTCGTTTGAAATTTTTTAAGCTAATGTCAAGCATATATTCCTTCGGGAAGCTGTAGTACTAGCTTATATCTTGAGTTCCTTGTGCTTAGCTTCAAACCGGAAACATTAATATTTCCTTGGTGGACCAGAGCTTAAAATAACTGTTGGATAATGAGTGAGAATATGATGCTTTGGTTTCAAATTATCGTTGAATTATGTAATTTTATTCTTTCTCTTAATAAATCTATGAGTGCATTCGACCACGTATAGGAAAAAAGTAAATCTATTATTTCTAACAGATTTAAAAAGAAACCCCATTTTTCATCACCTCCAGGGATGAGGTCACCAATAATCAAAGGGAAAAAATATACAAATGTCATCATTTCTCTAGCAGACATCCTTAAATGAGACTTCTTAAAGTGTGACGACTTCTGTCTGACCATAGTTGAAGGTCTTCTTTCTTTGATTTAAAAAGTCTAAACTAAAGTAGTGCATAGTATCAATAAAATACCGTAGGATGTTTGATATATCGTAGTTGTTGTAACTGGCTCTACTCCGTGCTCCGAAGGAGAGAGCAGTCGCCGATATTGAGGAAAAGAAAAATTAAAAATAATCACTTTATTATTTTTTTTTCTATTTGTTATGTTATTATTTTTATTATTATTTTCTTTACATTTTTATAATTCCAATTTTCTTTGCTCTAACTATAATATAATAGTTTGATTCGAATAACACTCAATTAATAATTTTTGTATGGATTTTAAAAACGTTTTCAACTCGACAGGTTTAAAGGACGAACTCCTCGAGGTTTGGCGATCTTGCACCCAGCTACCCATGATAACTTGCAAAAGCTTTTTATATTTTTATTGCTTTCTCACAACGTTGAAAAACGTACGTGAGAAAATGCAAGAAATTTTGTTGCAAGGCATATGCATTCAGAAGAAAAAGAAATCTGATATGCAGTTGTGCGCCCGTCTTGAAATATTAATTTTAAGAGGGCGCTAATAATTCGTTATAATTGTATGTATGTATGTACATACAATTAGATTGGAAGAAGTAAGTACTGTTCGTATGTACAGTGATCAATTGAAAAGGGATAAAGAAGAAGACATCGTATGTTGGTAAGTATGCATACCGTGTGAGTGGAATGTGTGTCTGGTAACAAAATGCCATTTATGCTAAATTACATTTTGTTGCAGTATGGAACAGCATTTTTAAATGCATATTAAATGAAATAGGTAGTTTTTTTATTTTCAGGGTCTTTTATGTGGTACATCAATATATTGTAGAGGACAATAATTTGATGTATTGCCCTTATGGTTGTGATTCGGGGCATTGGGCACCATTGTCACAACATACTGACATACTCCTTCATATATATCATGCATAACATCCACTGCTAAAATTGTGAAAAGTTTGTATTCTATTAAGAAAACAATCGCGATTAACGCCAGTTTGGGTAACATTGTTAACAGAAACATCAACTAAATAATTGGTGGTATTTCGCATATTTGCAGATTTTTTTTCACTCAAAGTAATTGTATTAGATGTATGCTCTTTACAAAAGCGGTAAAAGTAGTTTGAGGAAAAAGATCCGCTAAAATCCAGTATTGTATTAAAGCCCAGATTATCCCCCAGTGAAAGACCGAGTATGAAATGAACCTTCATTTGTTCCCCCTTTAAATTATAAATCAATCCTTCTTCTTCTAAATGTTTAATCTCTTCAACTAACGGCGACAAACAAAAATCGTTTCCGAAATATTTCTTATCAATTGACTTCATAATAGCTGCTAGAAATATATTGTCTAACTTTGAGCTTTTTTCCAAAAATGGAAAGGAATAATATACAGGAGATATCGAGTGCACTGAGGCATGCGAACCTAGTGGATTATTAATCAGAACATCATCTATGTAAAGAAAATAAGGAAAGTATACTTTATTTTTAAATGTACTAATTTTTTGTTGTCATAGCTTCCCTTGAAAGAAGCTCGTAAAATTATCCGTACTTTGCAAAGCTGTCTTTTCGATAAGGGTCATACTAATCTTCAATCTATAATCTTTCTCAAAAAACGTCTGAAATTGAAACCTTAAAGGCAATAAAACTCCCTTCGTTAAAACGTCGTCATAGATAACATTACCGTTATAAAATACTTCAGATATTTCATTATTATTTATGGAAATTTGTTTTAGATTTTGGATGTAATTATTTTTAACTAACCATAATTGGAAATGATAGTCACTAGAACATATGTAACTTAAACGAATTGTCACAAGCAGTAAGAAAATTAAGGAACTCAGCCTTAAATATGGCATCAGGACATTTAATCAAAGCAAAGTCCTTCATGCTTTCAATTAATGGAATTATTAAATTTATCATAATACCATCTTGAATAGGTTAAATTGCTAAGTTTATGCAAGTAAAGGATAAATTTCACAGCAGTTTCTTGTATTAATTGTATCAAACTGTAGATGAAACTGTTTATTATTGTTGGTACTTGTTATATTCGTAATTTCTTTTATAGAGTCAATTATATCATTTTTACTATGCACTGCATCATTTGTTGCAGTTGTGGAACATTCTTGTGATAATAGTTTTTCCGCGTCATGTGCTAGATGTTTTTTTTTTCATATGAAACTGTTAATATTTTGAAACTTCTGTGAACATTTTGAATCACAATATTCGTATGTGCTTAATGTTTTAAGACCGTGAAATAGTTTTAAATGCCTAACAAGAATCTTAAAATCTAAATAAAGCAGTTCAAATTGATATATGGGATAAACGTTACACACTATCAAAATCTAAGTATATAACTTAATGATCAGGAATTTTTTAATGTACCTACACATAAACTGTAAAAGTTTTTGTTAATTATCACTTTCTGGACAGTTAGTGCATATTGAAAAAGTGCCCTAAAATGTAAAAGATATATCTTAGCACTTTTATTATAAACAACATACATAATGTCGTTAAACTATATAAAACGTATGCTCACAATTTGTTTTTGCCAGGCAAATAAAGCGGTTTTATATATAATCCAATCTTCAACGCTTTTGAAATTTAGATATAATCTTAATAAGTGGTGAGGCCTTATATATTTTAAAACTTCAATATTAACGCCGGTTTCTAAAATATATAAATACCATTTATTATATTTAAGCAGTTATAGCTTCTATTACTTACCAACAA
The DNA here is from genome assembly GCA_963930735.1 of Dioctria linearis. Taxonomy (NCBI): domain Eukaryota; kingdom Metazoa; phylum Arthropoda; class Insecta; order Diptera; family Asilidae; genus Dioctria; species Dioctria linearis. The sequence goes on from OZ005740.1 coordinate 206,206,301, forward strand.
ATATATTAATTATTTAACTTTTAATTAAATTTGGGTTTAAGTCCCATAATAAATTTTCCAACGTAAACTTTTTATCAGCCATATCAAACTAATTTCATTTTAAACTCGACGCTTGATTTGAAATCGAACCTGCGCCCAAACTGCCTATAAACCGGAAAAGATTATGAAGAACCAATGAAGTAACGAAACTTTTGTATATTTTACAAAAAAATTGTTATGATGTACATATACGAAAGTTTTTTTTAAGGTGACAAACATTTTGTTAGCTTACAAATATTTTGTATATGGAACACAGTTAATTTTAAAGTAAGAAAAAACTTTTTCATAACTACAAAATAAATTCTGCGAATCTTCTGTTGTTTATACTGTTATGGATCATATTTTCTGGCGAGGGTTGAAGGACGTTCAGTCCGCCGGTCAGCAAAAGCTGACAGCTCTGCAGGCCGGCACGCTAGCACCTCGGACTAATCGCAGAGAGTGCGGGATGGGTTCAGAAAAAGAAGACCTGCCTGTCACTTGACCATAATCAAAAGAGATATCTTGCCAAAAAAATAATAATTGAAGAGAAAGTACTGAATGAGATCTAATAACAAAAACTGGTACCGAACCGCTACACATAAGTCTGGAAGAGACCTTCCTACATCACTCACCTGAAGGACGTCTCATGGATCAGATGACACGATCCTGCTGCCGTCCGCGACCGCCCATGACATCCTGGCATCAAGATTAGGATGTCCCTTTGCACCTGTAGGGATTAGAAAGAAACCTTAGGGGAGGGAAGGATAAGAGAAAACAATCCGGTAATCACTTCATATTATGTCTTTTATTTACCCTTGGTTAATTACAAAAAAATTTACCAAACATTTTTTTTTTTTTTTTTTTTTTTTTTTTTTTTTTGGTTCTTATATTCACCCCCGAAGCTCTATAGATGTATTATGTTGGGGACTGGGTTCCCTGCTACCCCGGGATCGGCCCGATGGGATTTCCTCACTACTCCTTAATTGTTATTGCGTTGATTAAGACAATATCATTATCAAATTGTTCGTAGATAACGAAAACTAAAATTGTACTATAATCTAATCAATAAGTCCACTGGATAAATATGTTTAGCCATATCAATATAGTAATAATTCGTAAATAACGCAAACTCAAGTAGACTTTTATTTAATTTAGGTGCTCCCGCAACCTGTTGGCACTCGGTAAGTACTATAATCTAGTGAATAACTTCACTGGATGAATATTTTTTTTTATATCATTATCGAATTGTTCGTAGATAACGAAAACTAAAATTGTACTATAATCTAATCAATAAGTCCACTGGATAAATATGTTTAGCCATATCAATATAGTAATAATTCGTAAATAACGCAAACTCAAGTAGACTTTTATTTAATTTAGGTGCTCCCGCAACCTGTTGGCACTCGGTAAGTACTATAATCTAATGAATAACTTCACTGGATGAATATTGTTGGCAATATCATTATCAAATTGTTCGTAGATAACGAAAACTAAAATAGTACTATAATATGTATGAGTTGCGCATGCTTTCAGGGGCTTCCCTGATTCCCTGGCTCGCGGTAATTTCATTTATGTTGCTATATGTATATCACTAAAATTATTCAACATATATACACTGCTAGCGATACGGTGCGATGATTCGAATGATTTGTCTTAAATTTCAGGAGCTCCAGCGGCACTAGTCAGTTCGTGGAGTGTACTTTTAGATACCACGAAAATTTTTAGGCGACACTTCGTTTCATTCATCTTGCTTCAGGTGCTCCTGTACTAGAACAGCCCTAGATAAATTAATTATATTTCAATATAGTACTTGGAAGTTTCATCTCGGGTGCTCCGTGGACCGTATTACGCTTTGTGGAGTATTATGTTTTACAAATAAATACATTTTTTTTCCTTCAGAAAATATGTAACCGCTTATCTTATCACTTATCTGTTAAGCTGAACTTTTCCTATTCCCGCGTCGATTTCTCTTTCTTTTCTTTCTTCAATTTGTCTTCCAGGATGGGGCTCGAACCCTTTTCGATTTGTTCTCCTCAAATTTTTCTTTGGATCACCATCGAAAACTTTGACTTTTTTTGGCTTTCTTTGCGACTTGATTTCCTAAAAACTACGTCTCACTCCTCAAAGAACTAGAAACAGAATGGCCGGCTGTCACTCTTCCGCCCTTTTTTGCTGTCCACTTCGTGTCATTCCCACACATGGTGCCCGATGTTCCACTCTGTGCGCCAGCAGTTCCCTGGTCATATTTTGACAAGTAGATGTCGGGTGGGCTCGTAGAGGCGGCCTGCCATGTTTACACGCAGCTGTATGCTACCGCCGTGTACGCATGCGACCATAACAATACTTTATTCGAAATGAAAACGAATGCTTTTGTACTAGCTACAAAATTCTTTGTTAATAAATAATTTTGTTTCGAAGATTGCGAAAAACTTTGTTCAGATAAGATTTTGTCAAATATTTTGTAGCAATTACGGAATTATTTTTTTTAAAGAATTTTCGTTTACCCAAAAAAAATTCTTGTATTCTATACAAAACATTAGACAAAATATGTTTTAGCCTTTTTCTAAACTTTTGTTAGTCGACAAATAATATTTTAACTAAAATTTTTTAATATCCAAGAAATGTTTGTATTATTTAGGAAACTTGTTTTGTTAACAGTTAACAAACTCCATTTTGTTAAAATAACTAAAGCTTTTTTTTAGTGAACCCAGACGGGACTGTTATGTGGACTTCAGCTGAGTTTAATTATCCCATCTTCCAAAATTTCTTCTATCTGTTTTTGAATCTCTACCTTTTTATCTTGCGCCCAATGGTATATTATCAGTGGTTCTACTGTTATGCCTTATTTCATTAGTAAAGTCCAGGGGCTCGTTTTCACAGAAGATATCTTGGTTTCTAGAATTATTTCAGCCAGGTTTCTTTTCTCTTCATCATTCACATGATCTATAGAAATTTTATCTAAAACATTGTCTTTATACAGTCCCATACTCATTTCGATTGCTTCTGCAATGTTGAATTCTAAGGCTTCCGGTATTTCTACTGAGGTGAAGGGCTTATTAAATTTCAGTATGTGTGGTTTATTGTTTCGAATTTTCGCTAATGGTTTAGAATTCTGAATTTTGTAGACACCTTCTAAAGTGGTGACCTGTTTATCAATTTAAATTTCGTTTATTAAGGTGTGCCCTTCTTTTTCTGTTACTGGGATGATATAAAAGTACTCGCCTGGGTCTGGGTCATATATCGTATTCTCCGGATTTCGATTGAAATATAATTTAATTTCCCTATTGTTTAATGTACTGGTTTTATTTTTAAAACTTATATTTGCATTATATTTAGATAATATATCGTTTCCAATTAAACCGTAAAATATGTCGTGAAAGTTGGATATTAGAAATTGTAATTTTTCATTACAGTTTTCGCCACGAGTATCCTCGAAACAATCTACTGATATGCTTTCAGTTACGATAGAATCCTTTTTCAGAGATTTGAGAATTATAGGTTTATCCAGTCTCATTTTATTACTATCATCGGGAAATATTCCAGACCGAGCTAAAGAATTAGAGGCTCCTGTATTGACCAGAAATTTATAGTTATGAAACATTATATAAGGAAATCGGTTGAGCCCTGATGCCGAAAATTTCCAACTTCAACGTCATTTTGGTTATTGATATCGACATCCATTGGTTCAACATCATTATCACCATTGTTTCTGTTTCCTGAAGTAAATGTCATTCGTTGGTAATTATTATTAGGATTAGTGTGTGGGGCATATCGAGAGTTATTATTGTGAACAAAGTTCGAATTATTCCTTTGTTCACTCTTCCCTTGTTATTAATATTTTTATCTTCAATATGAGACCTTCCACTGCCATTTATTCTGAAAAATGCGTAACCGGCTTCGTGCAGTATGTGAAAGTCCGAGGGATTTCTACTACAGAATGGAATTCATTGGCTCTGGGATCTTACACTTTGAAAAATTTAAGGCATTGCTAATATTGGCTTTAAGGCTCCGCTCTAAGGACTCAGCATCGTCTTGATACTCTAATTTGGTTTTTTTATATTAAGTCTACGTAATAAAATTTTAATTTCATTATAAAAATTCTTTGCATTGGTCTTGAAAATCAACCCTTTTAGAGAGTCAAAAAGTTGACTTGATGTCAGTCTATCAGCAAAAAAATTATTAAGAATGCCTTTAATGTCTGCCCAAGTGCTGGCATGACTATTAATTTGGACTTAATTACGTCTGAAAAAATTCTCTGCGCAGTATTATCGTATTTAAGAAGCATAGGATGAATTCGTTCTACTAGATCTAAGAAGTTTTGTAATTCCCTAATTGCCAAAAAAGTCGGGCAATTTCCCTAAATATTTGAGTGGGTCAATTTGTAAAGTTAATGCATCAGGCATTTCGATTTCAATACTTAGGGATTCCTAGTGTTATGTATATATATATATATAGGGGTAATTCACTTTTCGGATAAAAGACAACACCTGGTTGATTGATAATTTTCACTTGTATTTTATTACGTCGCTTTCCTTTTACACAATATTACACTTTCCTTTTTTAAATCAACTTTGTTTCCTTTTTACAACTTTTCTTAATTTTCACTAAAACTATTTAGGAATGTTCTTCTTTTAATTATATAACGCTGAACTGCACCCGAACTTGAACCCTTTCCGTTTTCTTTCTATCTCTGTTTTTTTTTACACTTATCCCGCTTTTATTTTACTACTTGCTATTTTTTAAAACTGAACCATCGTTTTTCGATCTAAAAACCAACTCTCGACTTGATCACTTTAATCGTGATCAAGTCCCGTCGTTCAGGGTAGAAAATGCTTAATTGCATTTTCTTACTCTGAGAAAATGTTAACTTTGTTCATATTTGTCCGGAAATTTTGCGCTGGACGCGATGGCTTAAAAAATGTTATTTGATGCTTTTTGTAAACATCGGCCACCGTCCCGTCGGTTGCGCGTCCGTCTTATTACGAAAGCTTTTATCGTGATATGTATGTACGTATGTAAGTATGTACATACCCAAGTAGCAAATTGAGGTGAAAAACCCGTCATATAACCGTTTTATCATTTCGGTTACATACGCCCAACAGTTACATATTCGTGTATATAACGTGTCATATACGATGCGATGACCTGTATTCAACTGAATTTGGACGGTCTTTAATAACTTCGGTGAAAATGTAACCTATAAATCATGGTAATAACACTAGTGGTAATAATGTTACTATGACGTTTTTCAGCGACTTACGTGAAACAATAACCAATCCGCCACGGTAAAGAAACCATCGACATAAAGTTTGCTGTGACGCTTTTTATCTCCTTCGGTGTAAATGTAACTTAATTCGCACGGTAATTAAAAGAATTATTATCAACGTTACCACAACGTTGTTGTTTTTTTTTTTTTTTTGGAAGATGTTTGAAAAGTTTGAATTAGGCCTTGATTATAGCATCTACTGTACATAAATGCATGAGTTGCACGAAGCTTATTCAGCTTCACGACGATAATTACTGAAGGAATTTGAAAGTACGCAATCATTCATTTATGAAGAGGGCCACAGTTGAGCATTGGAATCAATTACCAAGCAAACAACGGCAAATGATCTGAATAATAACCCTGGTGTCCATCTTCATATAATACTTCGATGAGGTATCTAATGGATAATGCGGAATGCACAAGATACGGCAAAAAGGCTAAAACTAGTGAGAGTGATATAATAGTCTTTTGTAGAAAGCTTCTATGTTCGCGCGCAACAACGCTTAATATGGTTACAGAAATATAAATAAATCAAAACAGAAAATATCTTCAGTATTATAATTTGTAGTAGATTTAATGGCATCATTTTATGTTAATTATAATTTTGAACAACATGATAGGCGTAAGGTTAATATGCTCACATAATATAATTAAATAAATCAATACAGCAAAAATTCAAGTAAGTAAGTACATATTATAAAATAAAACATTTTCAACAGAATACTAAATAAATGTAGTTGAATCAAAAGTCTAATTATTCTATTTTAAGGTTACCTGTGAGGAATTAGCAAAAGAAATTTTTTACGCCTTATGCATATATATTTATATTATTAGGAAACAAGAAGATGCTACATGGACAAGCACATCCACTTCAAATCAACTTTCTACCAATGTAAGAAAGTTGATTTGAAGTGGATGTGCTTGTCCATGTAGCATCTTCTTGTTTCCTAATAATATAAATAAATATGCATAAACAAATTTGTCGAAATATTAACAGGCAAGAACTGTTTACCTTTTTTTTCCACCCTAGTTTTAGAATGCTTTAAGTATTCTTTGAAGAACAGTGTCCCGTCGTTATCGGTAAATTTTGCTATGCAAATGTCTAACAACTCCAAAAAGTAACTGCACTGTTTCCTGAAAACCTACAAAACTGCGTTTTGTTGCTGTCCCCTCCCACGATAGATGCTCTAATAGCTCACCCTCAAACAGAAAAATGCATAAAGTTCGCAACATTTTATTTGCATTAATTCCGCCAAACGTTAGAAGTTTTTTCTTCTGTTCAATAGAAACAGGTATGTATATGATATAAGTAGTCGAACTTGAAGTAATATTTTCGTTTAAACTATTATAATTTTTATTAGAATATTTTATAAGCCCCAAGTAATTTTCATCTATCTTCACTATTTGAAATTATTTGACTTTTATGTATTTTTTTGTTATGAAAAATCACTTCAGCTACACGCCTGTTAAATGTTTGTCGACTTAAAAGTCTGCGTCTTATTATAAGTTTTTTTCACCGAACTAATGACATTAATTTAATTCATTTATTTTTTTTCCCTGTGGATTTTCTATTTATTATATTATTTTACTAATATTTTACTCAATTTACCACTATTTATTTAATTTACCACATTATTTGATAAACTAAATTTCAGGTTATTTGTCTTACACGGAGTGCATGCAGCACTACCGGTACCATCTGCAGTTAAGTACATTATGCGTCTTTTATTTGCATGTTTCCGCATGTTCTGTTGGTTTGAGGTCAATATGGAATTTAAAATTCAAAAACAGTGGTTTCCAGGGTACAGAGTAACCTTTTCTCCATCGAAAAATAATTTTTTCGTCACTTGCTGTTGCTCTGAGGTCAGTATGCAACTTAAATCCACCAACAGTGTTTTCTAGGGTACAACGAAACCATTTCTCCCTTGGAAAATAAACTTTTTTGTCACATGTCGTTCCTCTGAGGTCACTATGGAACTCCAAATTCACCAGCAGTGTTTTCTTGGAAAGAATACGGTCTTTTTTAAATTTTGAAGATTCATTTTTTTAAATTTGGTGTAAATATGGGAAAATATGACTGAATTTCGCAATACCACTTCAAGCTAGTAACGAAGAGACCCACTTTTCACTTGTCGTCGCTTTCTGGGGTGATTTACCTGTGAGTCTCCAGGTAAAGTTCGTCCGCTGTGGGGGTTTCTTCCTCGGAATCGATATTGAGCTCGAACTCGTAGTCGTATTCTTCACTTTCTTCCTCTGGTATCACGATTACTTCCTCTGCATCTGGTGCCTCAATTGTGTCGTCCAAAGATTTAGGGTAACACATTTGTTTTCTTGTTATTTTACACACTGTTTGGCTTTTTATTGTAAATTTTGTTTTGGGTGCCAGGAACCCTTTTGTTGTGTTTTTTTTTTACTTTTTCCTTGGTTGGTGTAATAAAAGCGTCACCGCTGCCACCAGTTGTTCTGTCGCGGGTTCCTTCTTAGTGCATTCTTCGCGACAAGGACTGCGATGTACTTTCCGAAGAGAAGGTCGCTGGCCCTTTATTGTTCTTCTTATTAAAATAAACACTTGAATTTGATAGTTTAGTTTGATTTTTATTTCTTCACTTTGCTACAGGTTTACTTTAAACTTAGTTTTTCAGGCAAATTCTTTTGTCAATTGTTATTACAGTTGACTGTTAAGAACTGATGTTAGAAAGAAAACTCTTAAAAAACTGACTGTTAAGAACTGACTGTTCTGAAGATCGAAAACTCACTGTTAGAAACTATTACTCTTTCTTATTTTATCAGAATAGGTGCCTTACCACTGATGGGGGGTCAACCTTATTCTTTTCACTCGAAAAAACTGACTGCCTGTTCTTGGTTAGAACGCGGCTATTTATTTAGGCAGTTTCAGTACTTGCCATTCAAAACACGGAAATCAGCGTGGAGGGAATTTACTTCCGCATTTTTAAAGAATGAAACACGCCCAGCTGCATAATATCATTGCAGCAGCACGCCGTTCAGGCACTTAAGCCGAATTGGCTGAATTGCTTCTATTGGGCAATGTTATACATAACATGTATAAGCCGTTCAAGCATGAGCAAAGAGAATGCGAAGAAAATGCCTGCTATTGGTCAATGGTGAACACATAATTTGTATGTATACCGACATATTGTCGCGACCAACAGTGCAGTGGCTTGTATCATGGCAAAGGTAAACATATGGTGCATGTTTGTTTATTTCCATGATGCAAGACCCAGCGCTGTGGGTTGTATATGACGGTCAATTTTTCAAGTGCATAAGCGTCGTGTACTTGAAAATGGGTTGCGACATTTTATGAGTTAGCGACTTTGTTTCCATTGTGATGCGACTGCATTTTCACATATGGGGAATGTTTGTTCTTTGAACAATTGGTCATGCGGAACTAATGTGGAAATGTGTCGCATTGTTTATGAGGAAATATTTGCTCTTAGAAAGCGAAACTAATGCATGTAAGTATACATTTGGTTTTAAGATGAATTTTTAAAGGTTTATAGGTTCTTTTGAAATATCTTCCTTGAGAATTTAGAATTTCTCTACCGTGGGAATTGAAATTTGGATTTCCGGATGTTATTGATATTCGAGAATACTCGAGAATTAAATGATGCAAATGTGAAACTTGATGAGTTATTGATAGGGCTTTGGCGTTTAGCCTATTGGTGCAATGGAGAAAGTGATGAGGCTGTGGGCTCATTACACTCTGACCGCAGACCGACATTCGTTCGAGGGTGTCCCCAAAGTACACAGCAGGGGTTAAAATTTCGAAGACAGTCTTTAATGTGGAATTCCTACGGCAGCGCTGCCTACGTAGGGTACCATGTGGGAGGGGTTTTGACTCATTGTCAAGCGAGGGAGTGTGAAAAAGTTAACTAATTTACAAGAGGTATACCGGCCGCTAGGTTGAGTAGGTCCTAAGCGGCACATTGGTATCCTGTAGTTACCAGTTAAGCTGGCTGGATGCCTTCTTAGGGCTACCAGGAATTACTAGTGGTTATATGGAAAGGTCGTTTCTTTCGCGGTACGGGGCCAGTCTGTCGACGTGGACAGCTCGCATCTTTCCACCGTGACATTTTTTTATTTTGAACACTACTTCGGTTACCGCGTCTGTGATCTTGTATGGTCCATCCCAGTCGCACTGCAGTTTTGAACACCGCCCAATTACGCGTCATGGGAAATACAACCAAACCAGTTGACCTACTTCGACCGCAAGTCATAGTGTGTCTTCTTGCGCCGGCTCGCAGTGTTCAGCATGGCTCGATCATTTTCGGGAATCGTGTTCAATGTCGTGGTTAGATTGTCCAGGTAGTCGTTAATCGGCATAACTTCGGTAGGTGGACTTCCCAAGACCATCTCCAGTGGCAAACGAAGTTCTCGACCAAAAAGGAGTTTGGCCGGGGTTTGTTTAGTGCTATCTTGTACACTTGCGCGATACGATAGTAGCAGGTAAGGCACATACTGGTCCCATTCCCTTTCGTGCGAATTCAAAAATTTCGCTAGGTAGTCAAGAATTGTTCGGTTAAATCTTTCGACTAAACCGTCTGACTGTGGGTGTAGAGCTGTTGTGCGTGTTTTCCCGACCCCGAACTTCTGCATTACTTCCTGGAAGACGGCGCTTTCAAAATTTCTGCCTTGGTCGGAATGGAACTGTAGAGGTGCTCCATGCCGGCTGAATACGGCTGATATGAGTGCATCGGATACAGTTTCGGCTGTCTGATCTGGTACTGGGACTGCTTCGGGCCATTTGGTGAAATAGTCCATACAGACTACCAAGTAGCGGTTACCTTTATTGGTCTTCGAAAGTGGTCCCAATATGTCTACAGCAACTCTTTCGAAAGGTGCACCAACGTTGCATACCTGTAGAAGAGCTCGCCGTCTTGGCCGCGGCCCTTTCCGTGCTTGACACTGTAGACATCCAGCAGACCAATCATTTACATCCGTTCTACTACCCACCCAATAATATTTCTGTCGAAGTTTACCTAACGTCTTATCAACGCCGAAGTGTCCGTCGTTTAGAGAATCGTGTACCTGTTGGAGAACAAGTTCTCGAAGAGATTTCGGGACCAGGATTTGTTTAATAGTTTGTGACCCTTGACTGATTATTCGAACGGCGATGCTATTCTCTAGTTTCAGAAGAGACGACATTGACCAATACGATTTAATTTCAGGGCTCAGGTCTTATGCTATCTTTGTGTGGGCGCTGACCCGTAGTCAGCCAATACCGAACACATCGTAAGTTGAGGTCGTCCTCCTGCTTTTGAACTATATCTTCTTGGGTGGTGACTAGGCGAATTATGATGGCGTCTTTCTCTTCGAGCCGTTGACAATAGTGACAATCAGTCGTGGAACAAGGACGGCGAGACATTGATCCGAATTACTGTGACTCTTACCTGGACGGTGCACAGTTTCAAAATCATAGGCCTGCATGCGTTCTATCCGTCTTGCTACTTGTCCCTCGGGACACCGAAAGTTCATCAACCATCTCAAGGATGCATGGTCTGTTCGAATTGTGAACTTTTTTCCCAGTAAGTAGGGCTGAAAATGTGAGCACGCTTTGACTATTGCAACCAGCTCTTTCCTGGTAACACAGTAGTTTCGCTCCGGGCGACTGAATGTCTTGCTGTGGTATTCCACCACGTGTTCCCTCCCGTCCTTAACTTGCGAAAGAATAGCTCCCCAAGCGTGTTGACTGGCGTCTGTGTCCAAGATAAAAGGTAAATTTTCGTCTGGCTGAGTGAGTATAGGCGCAGTGGTTAAACTGTCTTTCAACTCTTCAAACGCTTCTTGGCAAGCATCTAACCAGATAAACTTTCGACCTTTCTCCGTAAGCTCTGTTAGCGGTTTCGCAATAGCTGAGAAATATTTCACAAACCGCCTATAGTAAGCACACAGCCCGAGGAATGACTGAATATCCCTTCGTGTTTTCGGTTTGGGCCAACTCTTAACAGCATTCGTTTTGTCGGGGTCCGTCGATAATCCCGAGTCACTGATCACGTGTCCCAAGAACTTCACCTCTCTCTGACACAGCTGACACTTCTTCGGTGAAACTTTTAAATTTGCTACTCTTAATTAGGCTAAGACAAGGCGGCGATTTTCTACCATTTGTTCGAACGTGGGGCCATGTACGATAACATCGTCCAAATATACTAGGCACGCCTGAGGTGGAATTCCTTGGAGGACGATTTCCATGAGCCTCTGAAAGGTGGCAGGGGCATTGATTAGTCCAAATGGCATAACTGAAAACTCCCACAATCCACTGCCTATAGTGAACGCGGTCTTTTCCCGGTCTTCTTCTTCCACTTCTACTTGCCAGTAGCCCGACTGTAAGTCTAATGTCGAAAACCAAGTTGAACCGGCGAGTGCATCGAGAGTTAGATCAATACGTGGCAGCGGATAGGAATCCTTTTTGGTGACCTCGTTTAGCCGCCTGTAGTCGACGCAAAATCTAGTCGAGCCATCCTTTTTCTTCACCAGCACGACTAGAGAAGTCCAGCTTTGTTTTTCGCAAAGACGTCTTGATGTTCCATGAGTAGCTTTTCGAGTATTGTTTTTTGTTGTTGGTATAATTCAGGTGGTAAACTATTGAAATTAGGTGTTATCCTCGGACGAAATGACAATGTCTGCAGCCTCTTCAACATCAGCTAAAGAGGTGTTAGCTTTGAGTTTGACTGGGTTATCTGTTAAGTTTGTCACACGGACTATCAGATTTTCCTCGTTGGACTGGCAGACTACTGGTTCCATCCAAAGAGAAGATGGGGTATTCTTTGGAGATATTAAAATGATTTTCTGTTCACCCACTAGCGAGTTGAAAAGTGCTACGAAGCAGGATGAATCAGGCGGTATTGTACAATCTTGTATTGTTCTAGCAAAACTGTCAGTGCCCTCCTCTTCGATTATCGGAACAAGTTCTTGGGCTATCTTAATAGTGTGCTTTTCCAAGTCGATTGAACATTTGTTGCCTGCAAGAAAATCCATCCCGATGATGCAGTCGTCAAAGACATCAGCTACGTAGAAGGTGTGTGTTGTGGTAAAATTATTTATGGCTACTGGTAGCTCAATGATGCCGTCCACAATGCTGCTTTCTCCAGTGACACTTCGAAGCCGCGTTAAAGATGGGTTGTTCCAAATTTGGAACAATGTTGGACACCACTCGGTGTCAGTGTGTGAGGATGGGGATTATGCGATCGGCACACAGCTTTTATATCGCAAAATATAAAACAAAAGGTAATTGAATCAAAAGATACAATGAACAACTTCCGAACTAGACTAGAATATTTGCAACATAACAAAATTCCCTAAACCCTTGTGACACGAAGATGCCCGGATACATTAAGCATCCTCTAACACTTGTCGACATTCTGTTTATTTTTATTTGTATTTATTTTTCGGCAACATGTTGTATTATACTACAAATCATACTTTAATCATACTGCAAACTCTTGTATTTCTGCTGTTGTTTTCATTTTTGTTACTTCGCTAGTATACAGTTTATCTTTGGTGCTCCAACGTTGCTTTGTGCTACTACTTATGACTGTCTTGAACTTCCACTGCTGTTAATTGTTTATGTTCGTCGTTGCTACCATATGTATCTATTATGTAACTCACTATGATGGGCCCAGCGCTCAGTGTGCCTTTGGCGCAGGCATTCAAATACATAAATATTTATGTTTATGTTTTTCCAAATGATCTAGTAGCTAGTTCCAGTCCTGCCCGTGGTGAAGATCCTGAAAGGAAAACAAACAAACCACAAAGAATCATTGCATTTATAAAAAGTATAAATTTATTACCTAATTAATCGTCAATCGTCACAGGATGAACATAGGCAGATGTAAAATGTTAGCATGTCAGCTGTCACGTTAATATAGTGTTGTGAATTTTTCTTAACAATTTAACACTTTGTTTGGTTGACAATTAAAATAAAATTTTCTTATTCTTGGTTGCGACTAGATTAGGAGATTTATTTGAGTAGCGACTAAATAACGATTCTTATTACGGGTAGCGACTGTAATTAGAAATTTTACTAATACTATACACTTTATTGTGGGTAGCGACTACAATAAAGATTCTTATTACGGATAGCGACTGTAATAAGAAATTTTACTAATACAAAACACTTTATTGTGGGTAACGACTACAATAAAGATTCTTATTACGGTTAACGACTGTAATAAGAAAATAACTAACAAAACACTTTATTGTGGGTAGCGACTACAATAAAGATTCTTATTACGGGTAACGACTGTAATAAGAAAATTACTAACAAAACACTTTATTGTGGGTAACGACTACAATAAAGATTCTTATTACGGTTAACGACTGTAATAAGAAAATTACTAACAAAACACTTTATTGTGGGTAGCGACTACAATAAAGATTCTTATTACGGGTAACGACTGTAATAAGAAAATTACTAACAAAACACTTTATTGTGGGTAACGACTACAATAAAGATTCTTATTACGGGTCACGACTGTAATAAGAAAATTACTAATAAAACATTTGTTGTGGGTAACGACTACAATAAAAATTCTGTGGGTTTCGACTGCAGTAAGAACTACTCACCTCACTTTATTCTGGGTATCGACCAGAATAAAGAATATCCCAATCCCAACCTCTATTAAAGTTATTGAAATGAAGTCAATCAACTGCCAAACATAGATCAGGTGAATACAAAGTTTATTGCAACAACATTACTATATTTATTACATATCTTATATTTTCCGTTTATTGAGATTTTATAAAGTGAGCTATTAGTATTTTACATTTATCGAGTATTAAAGCTCTAGTTTATAAGTGAAGTGTATAATTTGTAGACATACAATTAAAACCATTAACTTTATACCAGCGGCATCAATTCTCACCACATTTTTCATTTATTGCATGTACGCTCTGACTACGGGCAGTACATTTCATGGTCCTTCGCAGCCAAATTTAAAGTCTAGTGGTATATATTCTCAGTCTTTCAACCATTTCTTCACTTCAAAAACTTTTCGCTAACCAAGTCACCTCTGCACAAATATTCCAAAAATCGTTCAATAACTACAAAAATACTGATGTAGAAAAACGAACGAGAGGACTTATTTCTGAGCGGTAAATCGCCCTAAACGAAATTTGGTCCGACTATAAGAACACGCATTATACGATTCTCCAAGCTACTCAGGCTTTAGAAGATAGCGAATTGCAAAAATACGATTATTTTGCAAAAGATCAGTTTTCAAGCGTGGAATATAAATACTACACGTTTCGAGGTATTCTCAGAGATGCACTAGATGCATTCGAAACAAAAGTAGATTCAAGGCCAAACACGGTGAATGAATCTTCTTGTAAGCAATTCATCGGATCTCCTATCAAGCATTCCGGAAGAATATAGGGAAGTACAACTTTCATTACGGCTAGCAAGTGATGAATCTGTAAAAACCCTGGGAATACATTGCCACCCAGGAACTGACCATTTCACCCTGCAATATAAACAATTCGCAGATCGCATTTCTACAAAGCGTTCTGTGTTGTCAGAAATTGCTACACTTTTTGACCCACTAGGTTGGATATCTCCTATCATAGTTACAGCCAAAATTCTGATGCAAACCTTATGGCTTTCGGGATGCTCATGGGATGAGCCGATACCTTCACATATCGACATGCACTGGCGACAATTTAAAGAAAAGCTATTTCACATTAGCTCAATCCGTATACCACGGTGGGTATTCACCACTAGTGATTTATCAAGGTGCCAGATACACGGATTTTCCGACGCGTCCAATCACGCGTATTCGGCGGCAGTATATGTCAGGGCTATAGATCAAGAAGGAAACGTGCATGTTAATTCACTTATTGCAAAATCCAAAATAGCACCTGTCAAATGTATCACGCTTCCTCGTCTCGAGTTATGTGGCGCAGTACTTTTAGTTCGACTCATTGATCGAATTAAAACCGATTTAAATCTTATTAAGTTCCCCACATTCGCTTGGACAGATTCCTCTATTGTTCTATCGTGGATCCGCAATCATCCGAACAAGTACAAAACCTTTGTTGCAAATAGGATTGCAGAAATCCAAAATTTAACTGATATACAGTCATGGCATCACGTGCGTTCTAATGAGAATCCTGCCGACTGCAACTCCAGGGGAATTGAACCTGCCTCTCTTAATTCCCACCAATAGTGGTGACATGGACCTCAGTGGCTGATGAATCCTGAAGAGAAGTGGCCTCAATCATTACCTGTTACGGAAAGCAACATAGAATTTGAACAAAAGCGAGTAAGCTGTTTATCTACTACTCAGTCAAACACTCATGAGCTTTTTAGTAAATTCTCAACGTTTGTCAAATTGCAACGAGTCATTGCTTACTGTCTCAGGTTTATCAACCACTGCCGCAAAATAGTTCCCAACACTTACCGCAATAGTTCCATACTCCAACCTGTTGAGACGAATCAGGCAAAACAATTGCTGATCAAACTAGCTCAAAAGGATATATTTAAGAGCGAAGTTAAGCAATTACAAGAAAAGCGTTTATTATCCCCCAAAAGTAAAATTCTGTCTCTTAACCCATTTCTGGATAATCATGGATTATTGTGTGTCGGCGGTCGTCTACAAAATGCCAATATATCCTTCAATCAAAAACACCCAATCATATTCCCGAGAGAACATAATCTAACATCATTAATAATCAATCATTTTCATATGAAAACTTTGCATGGAGGTCTACAATTGGTTTTATCAACAATGCGAAATGAATTCTGGGTTCCACAAGGACGAAAAACAGTCAAAGCTGTCTTACACAAATGCATAATTTGCTTCAAACATTCCGCCACAAATAGGAATCAAATCATGGGAAATTTACCTGCTTCAAGAGTTAACATATCAAGACCGTTTCAAAAAACTGGAGTGGATTATGCTGGCCCCATCAGCTTAAAAATGTCCAAGCATAGAGGAAGTCGGTTCTACAAGGGCTATATTTGTATCTTTATTTGCATGGCCACCAAAGCCATCCATATAGAACCCGTATCTGATCTCACACAGCAGCCTTTATAGCAGCATTTCGACGATTTTCTAGTCGACGAGGACTATGTACGGATATATACTCCGATTGCGGAACAAACTTCGTTGGAGCTGATAGGATTTTACAAAAGGACATGAAGATTGCCATACAACAAGCAAATCAAGACATAGCATCAAAGGTAGTACACGACGGAATACGGTGGCATTTTAACCCGCCTTCAGCACCACATTTCGGAGGGCTCTGGGAAGCAGGAGTTAAGTCAATCAAGCACCATCTTAGGCGCATATTAGGAAATTCATCGTTAACTTTCGAAGAATTTGCAACGATCTTAACACAAATTGAAGCCTGTTTAAACTCCAGGCCATTATGTCCAGTCTCAGATGATCCAGATGATCTGAACACATTAACACCCGGACATTTTTTAATAGGCAGTGCATTGATCACTCCTCCAGAACCTATAAGAGAGAGAAACATTTCATCAATAACCAGATGGAATTATGCACAACGTTACAACAACAGTTTTGGAGCAAATGGACCCAAGACTATCTAAACTCCCTGCAAAACAGACCAAAATGGCAATCTCCAGCATCCAATCCTAAAATAGGAGATTTAGTAATCATAAAGGAACCCAATTTAGCAGCATGTCATTGGATATTGGGACGTATTATCGATATACATCCAGGAGCAGACAAACTAGTAAGGGTCGTAAGTATTAAAACTCAAAACGGGGTTTTAAAAAGACCAATAACTAAATTCGCCATACTCCCTCTGGCCTAAAAGGAGAGTTCAAATAACCATCATAATTGTGTTAATCAACCCACATTAGCGTTTTCAATCCAAGTATAAATATCAATGTCATAATGTATTTATCATGGCATTAAAATTCACGAAATTCTTATGTATCAATTGCATACAACTATAAAATTACATATAATTATCAAAAACAAAAAATAATTTTTTTTTGTTCGTTAGTCCAATTAAACTGCATCCAAAATTACATACACCCATATACATATAAAATGTGACCACATTCCTCACCAAATGCTCAAACGCACTTTTGCTATAATCCATCACAAAATTGTTAAAACAATAGCAACATTGTTCTTTCCAATTCAATTGTTAACCGTTAATCTGATAAGCAGATTTTGTGCCAAAGTTAAATATGAGGAAACTACGGGCAGTTAGCCTTCTTTAAAATCTTGTGCGACACAGACTTAAATTTAGAATCATAATGGAATCCTCTGACGGGAACAAAGGCTCTCCTCCAACTCCAGGAAGAAGTATAGAGCAGGAAGTCAAGAAGATTTGGACCCTGGAAAAGAAGCTTAAACAGTTGCAGGCAGCAATCCAAGTTAATAAAATCGGTCGACGAATGCAATATATACAGCTTAATGATCCGGACATAGTTGAAAAAGAGGATTCACCACCACCTTCTCCAAGGCATCAACAACAAGAACCAGTTCCAGGACCATCTAGTGCAGGATCTTCAGCAGGAATTTCAGATTCCAAAATAAAAATCTTGGAAGATCTTGTATTAGTGCCGGCCAGAGGACAAAGTAATGATTTGTACCTGACACTGACAAATCCGATGGGGACCAGTGAGACCATTACCGTATCTTGGGATGCCCTTCGAAAATCCAAGAAACTCAAGCAGCGATTCACCACCCAAGATGGGACAAGGTACAACGTACGCCTAATGAAGGATGGCACCATTAAAGTTCATTAAAAGGTTAAGAACTAAAATACTTTTTTTTATTTCTAATATAACCCCTTTTTTGTTTCTTCATTCTGCGTTGGAAATTGGGTCTCTTTCTTTGTTCAAGTATTTCTGTTCGCGTTGAAAAATTGTCATTCAATGCAGTTTCTTTAATCAAAACGTTGGTATAGTGCAATACATTTCACTTATTAGGTAATAACATTGAAAGACAATACAGTCTTTCAACGGGGGCAGTATGTTCCAAATTTGGAACAATGTTGGACACTACTCGGTGTCAGTGTGTGAGCATGGGGATTATGCGCTCGGCACACAGCTTTTATATCGCAGAAAATAAAACAAAAGGTAATTGAATCAAAAGATACAATGAACAACTTCCGAACTAGACTAGAATATTTGCAACATAACAAAATTCCCTAAACCCTTGTGACACGAAGATGCCCGGATACATTAAGCATCCTCTAACACTTGTCGACATTCTGTTTATTTTTATTTGTATTTATTTTTCGACAACATGTTGTATTATACCACAAATCATACTTTAATCATACTGCAAACTCTTGTATTTCTGCTGTTGTTTTCATTTTTGTTAGTTCGCTAGTATACCGTTTATCTTTGATGCTCCAACGTTGCTTTGTGCTACTACTTATGATTGTCTTGAACTTCCATTGCTGTCAATTGTTTATGTTCGTCGTTGCTACCATATGTATCTATTATGTAACTCACTATGATGGGCCCAGCGCTCAGTGTGCCTTTGGCGCAGGCATTCAAATACATAAATATTTATGTTTATGTTTTTCCAAATGATTTAGTAGCTAGTTCCAGTCCTGCCCGTGGTGAAGATCCTGAAAGGAAAATAAACAAACCACAAAGAATCATTGCATTTATAAAAAGTATAAATTTATTACCTAATTAATCGTCAATGGTCACAGGATGTACATAGGCAGATGTAAAATGTTAGCATGTCAGCTGTCACGTTAATATAACTATGTCACACAATGTTGACAACTTAGAGAAATGAAACACATTTTAAGATAAAATGGAAGGAAAATACGCAGTGGAACGAAAATAGTGCCATCTACATTGCACTAGAGACATCGAATTTAACACAAATTCCATGATTCAATCAAATTTCCCTACTACCATGAATCAAGTTCGAGGAAGCAAATATGATTCACAATCTTATTTGATATACTGTACAGATTAATTTGTTTTCGTTGCAAGAAATTAACATAAATTAGTTTAAATTACTTTAGATATATTTACCAAAAACAGCTTGATAGCAGCAATGACTCAAATGGTAACACTGCATAAACACATGATGAGTTGCAGTTGCTATGCTGTGTTATTGTTGCTATGCTAGGTTATTGTTACTATGCCAATTATTGTTGCCATGCGCCTTTGACTACCGTTCGTTGGTGCCGTGTGCAAACCATGGCTATATAAACATCAATTTAACTTGACTCGATCTCTTTTTCAGTTTGGCAGTGGAGTGAGTGACTTGATAATTTTTCTTAGTGGTATTTCCTAGTGTTGTGAATTTTTCTTAACAATTTAACACTATGTTTGGTTGACAATTAAAATAAAATTTTCTTATTCTGGGTTGCGACTAGATTAGGAGATTTATTTGAGTAGCGACTAAATAAAGATTCTTATTACGGGTAGCGAGTGTAATAAGAAATTTTACTAATACTATACACTTTATTGTGGGTAGCGACTACAATAGAGATTCTTATTACGGGTAGCGACTGTAATTAGAAATTTTACTAATACTATACACTTTATTGTGGGTAGCGACTACAATAGAGATTCTTATTACGGGTAGCGACTGTAATTAGAAATTTTACTAATACTATACACCTTATTGTGGGTAGCGACTACAATAAAGATTCTTATTACGAGTAGCGACTGTAATAAGAAATTTTACTAATACAAAACACTTTATTGTGGGTAACGACTACAATAAAGATTCTTATTACGGGTAACGACTGTAATAAGAAAATTACTAACAAAACACTTTATTGTGTGTAACGACTACAATAAAGATTCTTATTACGGGTAACGACTGTAATAAGAAAATTACTAACAAAACACTTTATTGTGGGTAACGACTACAATAAAGATTCTTATTACGGGTAACGACTGTAATAAGAAAATTACTAACAAAACACTTTATTGTGGGTAGCGACTACAATAAAGATTCTTATTACGGGTAACGACTGTAATAAGAAAATTACTAACAAAACACTTTATTGTGGGTAACGACTACAATAAAGATTCTTATTACGGGTCACGACTGTAATAATAAAATTACTAATAAAACATTTGTTGTGGGTAACGACTACAATAAAAATTCTGTGGGTTTCGACTGCAGTAAGAACTACTCACCTCACTTTATTCTGGGTATCGACCAGAATAAAGAATATCCCAATCCTAACCTCTATTAAAGTTATTGAAATCAAGTCAATCAACTGCCAAACATAGATCAGGTGAATACAAAGTTTATTGCGACAACATTACTATATTTATTACATATCTTATATTTTCCGTTTATTGAGATTTGATAAAGTGAGCTATTAGTATTTTACATTTATCGAGTATTAAAGCGCTAGTTTATAAGTGAAAGTGAAGTGTATAATTTGTAGACATACAATTAAAACCATTAACTTTATACCAGCGGCATCAATTCTCACCACATTTTTCATTTATTGCATGTACGCTCTGACTACGGGCAGTACATTTCATGGGTTGAGACTATAAGGACATTGCAAACGGCCCAGTATTCTTCGGTGGAGAATAGAATGCGTGGCTCCAGTATCCACGATCATGTGGCAGACCATTTCCTCAATTTTCCCTTTTATTTTAATGGTATTACACATGATACCTTGGCTAACAGTGATGATAGGTGGAGCTGGTAGCCTCGAAGTTAGTGGCCCCGTGTTGTTTCTGGGTATTGGCGCGGGGTTAGGGATTGGTGTACTGTCGGTTAAGGTGATAGAAGACAGTGTGTGGTGAATGGCTAGTGGGTTCTTGGGAAGTGGGTGGCTTGTCAATGCGTTAATTGGAAGAGGACGGTTGATTAGTGTGTTAGTGGGTGTTGGACGGGTTGTTAGGGGGGTTAGTGGGAGGTGTGTGGTTGTGGTATGTTAGTGGGTTAGCGGGAAGTGGACGGGGGATTAGTGTATTAGTGGGGTGCGGACGGTGGATTATTAGTGGGTTAGTGGGACGAGGATGCATCGTTAATGGGTTAGAGGAAATCGGAGGGTTTTTTGATGTGCTAGTGGGTTGCGGAAGGTGGGTGGTTGAATGATTGGCCGATGTCGTGGTGTTTGCGGTGTAGGTGAACGGTGGATGAGTAGGAAGTGTGCTGGTGTTTGGTATGATGTTTAGTGTACTGTTAATTTGTGTATCAGTAGTTGGAGTACATTCGGTTATTGTTTTAAGGTTTGTTAGCTCTAGGAGGTTGGTTTTTAATGGACAGTTGGTACTTGTTCGAGCGCTGACATGCTTGCGGACTGTACGTGGAGCGTTTGTGAAATTTGCTAGTCTCTGGTCCCTGAGATCAGCTGACCCACGTTTAAAGTCCCTGGTGAGTTGCATGGAGTGAGATTCTCATTCTCTCTATTCCCGCCGAGCCGCTGTGTTTGGGATTGCTGCGTGTTTGACTGAGGTGTGTGCTGCGTAATGACAGACCTGTTTCAGGAGTTCCTACCATCTTCCCTCCCGGCCCAATTCTTACCGGACGGATATTAATCGCTCAGTTGGTAGGGCGCCCTTCCATCAGGTCGAATTCTACTCTATTTCCGGGAATTAGTTCGCCCTCTGGGTTTATAATCGCGTCTAAGAAATTCGTGAAATGGAAGAAGGCATCTACTTGAGTCTCATCAAGCACGATGAAACCGAACCTTCGTCGAAAGTCGCATCGGCGGATAGCTCCCTGGACGTTTCGGGCTAGCAGATTGGTCCTAGGAGAGGTGTTGGTTGCGGATATACGAGCTGTTTGATTTTGTTGAGCTAGCGGCGGCTCCTTCACGCTAGCCCGGTGGCGTTTCCCGGCATTCTCCGTGCCGAGTGTCCCCCCACTGACTCTCTTCCAAAGTCCGGAGGTTTTCGTTGTGGAGGTCTGTCATTACTCGACGCGACAGCGACTCTTATATTCCGTCTCGTAGCCCTCGTAGCTCGATGATTGGATTCAATCCGGAAAGCTGTGTGTACTGCTTTTTGCAGCGTAGGTGGATTGAAATCCCGAACTCTTTCCTGGACATCTAAATTAAAAATTCCGTCTTGAAAATGTTCCAAAGCGATCTGGTCCCTTGCGTCTTCTGGGCAGTACGCGAACTTCAGCCTAGTCAGCCGGAAAAGGTCAGTCGCAAATTCCGCAAAGCTCTGCCTTCTTCTGCACTCTGGTGCTGAGCTGGACCTGACTCATGGACTGTTTATATTCGGCGTCAAATTGTATTGAAAGTGCATTTCTTGCTTTAGAATACGACCTCCTAACCTCTTGGCTTAACGTCTCGTAGAAACCCAAAGCCTTGCCGCGCAAAGATGCAGCTAAGTAAAGAGCTTTTGTTCCGTCATCCCAGCAATTCGCTTCCGCTATTGCCTGGAAGTGCAACTCGTAAAGATTCCATGCCGTTTTTCCGTCATATTCTGTTGGCGAAAGCATCGGTTTCCTTTTGTGCTTATCATTTGCTAGGTGCTGTTGTCGACTGGAGGCAGACGCATGGGGCTCACTTAATTTTTGTCACCCTACCGAGTTAGAACAAATATCAGCCGTCACATTTGTTTCCACTGGGTCCTTGGCACCAGGGTTTTTCTCGCCACGATCGGTACTCTCTCTCGGAAATTTCGAGGAAGACGGCGTGGACTGACCATTCGGTGGCGGGAGATCAACTACCTTGTCAGCAGATTTGGTATTTGGTGGGACCTCGGTATCGTCCATCACTGTATGAACGAACCTAGATGGACTGAGGACCGAAATGTCGGCCATCTGCCTCTGTAGGGTACTTAACTCGGCCTGAAAAGACGTATGCTGCCCCTTTAGAGCTTTTACTTCGTCACGGACTTCCGTTATCGCATTCGCTTGTGTGCTAAACTTTTCGGTTAATTCTTCAACCTTCTGGAGGATCTTTTCCAGCTGTTCGTCTGCCATATTGTCCGATTCCCTCTGGCGGCTCGGGTTCAAAGCAAGAAAGAACAGCGCCCCTTCTACCCGTTAGCTAGTTTGCGATTCGACGTTTCTAAAACTTTCGGCTATCGTCGAAAATTGAGTGCGGAGAATTTATGAACTATTGTGCAATATATCCGGCAAAATCCGAGATAACGGACTAGTTCCTGTTGGCTGGTTAAGAAATCAAACCCTTTTTAATCGGCGCGAAATTAGGAATTCCATTTTTTTGTGATCAGATGCGGAAAGTCTAGAAAGTCCTTCGTGTGCTCCACACGGCCAAGACAAAACGTCGCAAATATTTCTTGCATTCCTATTAGGATGCCAGGAAAGTTTAGAGCATCTTCCGTGTATTCCAGGTTGTGGTTCGCCAACGTCGACAAGTTGGAAACTCCCTGGCGTTTAGAATCCGCGGATTAGTACTTATAAGTAAAGTCTCAAACTGGCTTTGTTCTCGGGGACGCCCGCGATCAAATATACTAATTAATTAGACTAATTTTTGGAATTACTTAAACGGTGGGCACCTTATATAGAAGATTTACCGGTGCCTTGCTGTTACACAAATTGTTGCCCAGCAGATATAGAAGACTTGGGAGTCGATACCTTGTCTATTAGCAAATATAGTTCGAAATTTAAAAATGGTTTTGCGTTTCCCAACCTTCACTTCCAAATTTAGCCATTGTCTGCCAGAATTCGCTATTTCATAAATCGTTGGCTCCCAACCATAGAGAATTCAGTAATATTCTCTGCCTGGTAACTCGTTATTAACACATGGAGTTGATAACGGCCAGTTTGTAAATACTAGACGAACCTAGAAACTCTTGACACCCGATGCTACAATTTCCCCCAGAAAAATGGAAGACCTCTAAGTCAAAAGCTTTTCTAGCCAATCTAGGTATGGAATTTTTTATGCATAAATCTTATTATTAAAGTAAGTTTGTGAAATCGTTTATGCAAAACTTTATAACCACTGTAAGTATGAAAAATGATCTGCGCAAAAATCTTGTTATCGGAGTAAATATGGAAACTTCTATATGCAAAAAAAACTTTATCCTCGCTGTGAGTATTCAAATTACCTTAGGCTAAAATCTTACTATCAGGTAAGTATATGAAATGTTTATGCCAAAACTTGATACTCACTGTAAGCATGAAAGATATTCTGCGCAAAAATCTCGTTACCAAAGTAAATATGCAAAAAAACTTCATCCTCGCTGTGAGTATTCCAATTACTTTAGGCTAAAATCTTACTATCAGCGTAGGTATGGAAGTCGTTTATGCAACATCTTTGAATCACTGTAAGTATGCAAGATTATCTGCGCGAAAATCTTGTTATCAAAGCAAATACGGAAACTCCTTTACGCAAAAGACTTTATACTCGCTGTGAGTATGCAAATTATTTTAGGCAAAAATTTCGTTATCAAAGTAAATACGCAAACTCCTTTATGCAAAAGAAACTTTATACTCGCTGTGAGTATGCAAATTATGTTATGCAAAAATTTCGTTATCAAAGTAAATCTGGAAACTCCTTTATGCAAAAGAAACTTTATACTCGCTGTGAGTATGCAAATTATTTTAGGCAAAAATTTCGTAATCAAAGTAAATACGGAAACTCCTTTATGCAAAAACTTTATACTCGCTGTGAGTATGCAAATTATGTTAGGCAAAATTTCGCTATCAAAGTAAATCTGGAAACTCCTTTATGCAAAAGAAACTTTATACTCGCTGTGAGTATGCAAATTATGTTAGGCAAAAATTTCGTTATCAAAGTAAATACGGCAACTCCTTTATGCAAAAGTCTTTATACTCGCTGCGAGTATGCAAATTATTTCAAGCAATAATTTCGTTATCAATGTAAATCTGGAAACTCCTTTATGCAAAAGAAACTTTATACTCGCTGTGAGTGTGCAAATTATGTTAGGCAAAAATTTCGTTATCAAAGTAAATCTGGAAACTCCTTTATGCAAAAGAAACTTTATACTCGCTGTGAGTGTGCAAATTATGTTAGGCACAAATTTCGCTATCAAAGTAAATCTGGAAACTCCTTTATGCAAAAAAAACTTTATACTCGCTGTGAGTATGCAAATTATTTTAGGCAAAAATTTCGTTATCGAAGTAAATCTGGAAGCTCCTTTATGCAAAAGAAACTTTATACTCGCTGTGAGTGCGCAAATTATGTTAGGCAAAAATTTCGTTATCAAAGTAAAACTGGAAACTCCTTTATGCAAAAGAAACTTTATACTCGCTGTGAGTGTGCAAATTATGTTAGGCAAAAATTTCGTTATCGAAGTAAATCTGGATCTCCTTTATGCAAAAGAAACTTTATTCTCGCTGTGAGTATGCAAATTATGTTAGGCAAAAGAGGAAAAAGAACTCTTATTATCAACTTAAATATGGAAAGCCCTTTATGCAAAAACTTTATAATCACTGAACTATGAAAATTATTTTAGGCAAAAGAGAAAAAAGAAATCTTATATCAACTTAAATATGGAAAGCCCTTTTTGGAAAAACTTTATAATCACTGAACTATGAAAATTATTTTAGGTAAAAGAGGAAAAAGAAATCTTATTATCAGCTTAAATATGGAAAGCTTTGTGCAAAACTTTTTAATAATTAAGTAAATTAACCTGTCTTTGATGCGTCGGGCTCCGTCTGTTTCAGCAGCTGGCTCCGAGCTCTTACTTCACTGGGCGCTTCTTTCCTTTTGGGTTGATCGTGGATTCCTGGCAGTAGATAGGGCGAGCTTCGTTGACTGCTTCTGGAGGGTTAATGGGGGGCCCCTTTTACGGAGTCTCGTAGTAATCCACACTTGACACCAATTGTTACCTGGCCACCTGCACAAGGAATAAAACGTTACGTCAATGGTAAATGTTGTCGGAATTCGCTGGCCAACAAGGTTATAGCGATTCGGAATGTCGCGGGAATTGGCTGGACACCAAGTCTACTGTAGTTGGAATGCTGCTGGAATTAACGGGTCACTTCCGTTTTGGACCCCGTTACCTGGCCACATGGCCGAGCGGTCTCCAGTGTAGTCAGGTTAGGTTGTTGCCGAAAATGGCGCGAATTTTGGTGGTATCGAAATTTCGCCAATCTTACTCGCAGCTTCCCTAGACTCGCTTCTCCTCTTCAACTCCTTCCTACGACTTGCGGTCCATTTCGGTCGAACTGAAGAAATTGTACACTCAGCTTTCCTGGACAGAGTACAATTTTTTTGTTTCTGGTTTCTACCAAGCTCGGCGTCGCTCAATCGTACAAAAGGTTTATCAAAGAAAAAATGCAACTTTTTGGTACGGAGTACAATTTTTATTATTTTCTTTGTCGCTTGATCAGACTTCGCGTCTCTTCGTTTCCAGAACTTACACAGAACAGGTTATCTTCTAGATCTTAACATGGCGACTTACACCTTTTTTCTATTGTCGCTTTCTATCTCACAACTCACAATTTTTTCTTAGCCTCTCTGGCGGCACCTATACTTCATTACAAACTTCTTATCTGTTTCTATTTTACCTCCATCAATTAGCTTTAGTTATTACTTACTTTTAATTCATCTCTACAACTAGTATTAATTATTATTTACTTCTGATTCACATTTGACAAACCACGTTAGTTATTATCTGCTCTTAATTTTAACAAGGGATACAATTACTTATAGACTTTGGGCTTTCCATATCTGCCAAAATTATCAGAGACTTTTGCGTAATTTTCATTTTCCCTATCTGTCAGAATTTTTCATTAGTTTTACTTTTATTCTCTGTTAAAGCCTTTTGCATAATTTTCATTTCCCTATCTGTCCACATTATCATTCAATTTTACTTATATATTCTGTCAGAGACTTTTGCGTAATTTTCATTTTCCCTATCTCTCAGAATTTATCATTCAATTTTACTTGTATTCTCTGTCAGAGCCTTTTGCATAATTTTCATTTTCCCTATCTGTCAGAATTTTTCATTAGTTTTGCTTTTATTCTCTGTTAAAGCCTTTTACATAATTTTCATTTCCCTATCTGTCCAAATTATCATTCAATTTTACTTGTATATTCTGTCAGAGACTTTTGCATAATTTTCATTTTCCCTATCTGTCAGAATTTATCATTCAATTTTACTTGTATTACCTGTCAGAGCCTTTTGCATAATTTTCATTTTCCCTATCTGTCAGAATTTATCATTCAATTTTACTTGTAGTATCTGTCAGAGCCTTTTGCATAATTTTCATTTCCCCTATCTGTCAGAATTTATCATTAATTTTACTTTTATTCTCTGTTAAAGCCTATTGTATAATTTTCATTTTCCTAGCTGTCCAAATTTTCATTCAATTTTACTTGTGTATTCTGTCAGAGACTTTTGCGTAATTTTCATTTTCCCTATCTGTCAGAATTTTTCATTAGTTTTACTTTTATTCTCTGTTAAAGCCTTTTGCATAATTTTCATTTCCCTATCTGTCCACATTATCATTCAATTTTACTTGTATATTCTGTCAGAGACTTTTGCGTAATTTTCATTTTCCCTATCTGTCAGAATTTATCATTCAATTTTACTTGTATTCTCTGTCAGAGCCTTTGGCATAATTTTCATTTTCCCTATCTGTCAGAATTTTTCATTAGTTTTACTTTTATTCTCTGTTAAAGCCTTTTGCATAATTTTCATTTCCCTATCTGTCCAAATTATCATTCAATTTTACTTGTATATTCTGTCAGAGACTTTTGCATAATTTTCATTTTCCCTATCTGTCATAATTTATCATTCAATTTTACTTGTGTTACCTGTCAGAGCCTTTTGCATAATTTTCATTTTCCCTATCTGTCAGAATTTATCATTCAATTTTACTTGTATTACCTGTCAGAGCCTTTTGCATAATTTTCATTTTCCCTATTTGTCAGAATTTATCATTAATTTTACTTTTATTCTATGTTACAGCCTTTTGCATTATTTTCGCTCAATTTTAGTCATAGAAAGGCTGAAAGGTTTATTAAGTCATTAACCCTTTTGAGTGAGCAATATTAATTTTCACATTAAGAGATGACAGAATATCTCCCTGCCACTTTCGGCGATTCTATGTCTAAGCACACGTCCAGCAAAATACTTCTGCTTTGTGCGGCCACGTCTGGGTTCGCCTTTTATACAGTCGGCTGGTGTGGTGTATTTGTGACGACCAGGTGTCGCGCGAAGTTGCAAGAATGAGTTCTTAATTCCACTGTGGTTCAGCGTTTATTTCTGGCAGATCAGCTGAGAGAAATGTCAGGTCTGATTCAGTGTTTTGTGAAATAAACACATTAAAGTATTTCCAGGATGAGAAATTCAACTCTTCCATCGCATATAATTAGTCTAAGTGATCAAAATTTATTGTTTTGAATCATCAGGAAATGATTGGTCACAAAATTTAGTATGCACTGCTGTTGCAAAGCAACTCATTTTTTGAATAATTAAATTCACGGAAGAATCAGAATCGGATTCATTTGAATGGCATCAACTTGAAGAAATTTATCATGAAAGTCGCTGCCATGCAATTAGTACAGATTTCTCTAGCTGTTCTTCCGAAAGTTGTCATCTTATGTGCTGCTGGTGCTGATTTTATTTTACGAATATTTCGCAGTGCTTTAGAGAATAGTGATACTGTTCAGCAACTCAGAGGACATTCAAGCTATGTAAACGATGTTGCCTGGGAACCGGAAGGTGAGTTTTTGCATCCGTTAGTGATTCTGTTACAATATGTACCACCAATAAGTGACAAAATCATCCCTTTCCTAAAAAGCAACAACATGTCAAACATTTCTCTAGGACTACAACCGCAAAATAAACTAAGGCAGACAATATAGACAAACACCAAAATCAAAATTGGAAAACCTACTATACATAGTACGAGATAAAATGATAAAAGACGGAAAATTACAATAAGATCTACATCGGAGAAACGGGAAGAGATATTAAAACACGAATGCGGGAACACATAAATGATTTCAACCGAGCAACAAAACTTACTATAAATGACAATGACACACAAAGGCATGAACGGAATTACAATACAGCATTCCTGGCACATGCTATCAAAAACAAACACAAATTCAATTATGACAATCCAACTATTCTTCACAAAGAGCAATCCTGGATAAAACGGAAAAACATAGAAGCTCTATACATACATGCAAATAAGGCCAACACCACGAATTTCAAAGTAGACACACAATATATTAGTTCCCAGTATAAGAGTATAATAGATGTACAAAGACAACACAGTAATTGTCGTTTACCTTAACCATAAGAAGTAGTGTAGCCCAAGTGTTTTATATATTTAATTTATTACTTAGATGTTTTACTCGTTTTTTTGTATAATTCATTTCAAGTGACTGTCCAGTTTTTCTCTTTTTATTTTTAACTTTTTTAATATTTTAATTTAAATTAACGACGAAAGGCTAAGGATAGCCTTGACACACTAAAATCACTATGATACGATAATCCTAAGGTAAATAACTTTTATTATAATAGAATGTCTGCATAATTATTGTTATTGTTATATTCACATTGTAGCTCCTTGAGAATGGTCACAACCAATGACCAAAATATATCGGATACCTAAAATTATCAAGTGTTTAAATCACACAATCCGGGTCATATAATCCCAAAAATTGTTTTTATCTTGCATTTGGTATCAAGAAAACGGTAAGAGGTATTTAATGTAGTTTAAGGTTATAAAATTATGCACCTAGAAATAATTTAATGCCAGCAAAAAGTATGTTGTTGGTAGGGTTTCAAAAGACTCGAAAATTTGTCCTAGATTGAAAGATCGGTCACGAGACGGATGGAACGACCAGCCACAATAGTAACTTGGAACTCCCAAATGAGATATAAATAGCACATAATAAGTTGTACTCTGATCTTGCTCGCCTGATAAAACAGGCTTGTGAACGTATTAAATGCTTGTAAGATATGCATCGTAGGTACATATATAAGTAAAAACTCGAAGTTAAATTATTCTCACGAGAACTGTTAGAACCCTCAAGTACCCATGACCGCTTTTTTTGTTTGTTTTTTTTTTTTTACTTTTACACGACTTTGAAAATCGTACATGAGAAAATGCAAAAAAGTTTTGATGCAATGCAATTTTTATTTATTATTTTTCAGGGTCATATCCGCGACACATCAATATATTGTATAGGACAATATATTGATATGTTGGGCTAATGGTTGTGATTCGAAGATTGGGCACCTGAGTCACAAAAAAACTACAATAAACCTTCTTGCCTTTCTGGGAAATATGCATGCACAGCCGGGTCTTTTATGAGGTAGAATAACCTTTCTAAGTAAATTAGCAAGAATGTTGATAACCTTGAGGGCACACCGGTACCGAGGTAAAAGTTTAAGGTAAAAATTGGTTGTACCAACCTTAGCTCAACTCTTGATTTGTGTCTGCTCTAGGATCAGTTTGTGTGCAACCGTTGATTAAAAGTGTTATTCAAAGTTTTTAAAAGTGTTATTAAAGTACGACGAGTGGACTTAATTATAACAAAAGTGAGTGATAGTTTTAAATTAGTTAAATATGGTAATTGTAGTGTTTTTAGATATTTCTGTTATATTAGTGTAGTTCGATAGAGAATTTTAGTTAGATAATTAAAGAAGTACTATTTGTCTTTCTACTGGGTCGCGTACGTTATGACCCAAGGAGTTCTGTGTTGTCAATGCTGACGCATCTCGTTGGCACTAGTAGTAGTTGTAACTAAAGCACACAGCCAAAACCCTCGAGAATACTTCCCAAGCCATGAAACAGAAATTATGTGTGCGTATGAGTCCGTTTCCTAAAATGTTCTATATTGATATTGATGATGGAAAAGTGCCAGATATTGACTTTATATATGCTATGGAGCCTAAACTACTATCCATACAGGAAAATAGTCTTCTAGTAATTTAAAGCTTGGTTCCTTACCTTCCCAAGGCTACACTTACTATATACCTTACTTAACAAAATAATGAAATAGTTTTGATTACAAAGTTTCCTTACCATTTTACGCTCAATAATAATTGCATGCCATGATTACTCAGCTGAGAGTTTTTGTTTGAGAAATCGTAGTTATTTGGTTAAAATAATTTTTTTTTAATTATTTTGGCTGAGTCAGCGCGATAAGATTTACAGTAGTGCTTTACACGGTGTTTTCATCGAAAAATCCTAAACTGACAAGCACTGAAGAAATTATTGCTGCAGTAAGGATTTTTGTTATAAGATAACCAAGAAATTATACGGAATTATTTTTAGGTTGCAGATTTTTTGGAACCATCATCTTCGGGTGAAGACTTGCTCACAGTGCACTTCAAGCACTTCATCATCATCGTCATCTCTGGATTTAAGAGATGAAACTGAAGCAGCAAGAAATTGTGCATTTATAAATAAAATTAGAAATTTTTTAAAAGGGGAATTCAGGCAGTATTTGCGCCTAACGAAGGCATCTGCGATTGTCGTTGTAGTGAATTAATCAATGCTGGCGTTTGTATAGAAACAAATTTTATTAAACGTGACCTAGACAGGCAAGAAAATAACCAAACCTTCTTTTCAGAAAAATACAGGAGAGTAAAAGTAGCACCGAAAGGAGTAAAATGAGGTCGCCCAATTATAAGCTACGAATCAGAAATATATATATTCTTGTGGTATATAGACAATGCTGTCACGTTTCGCCAAATTGCCAACCTGTTTTCGATTGCAAAATCAGCTGCCTGGGAAATTGTTAGAAGGGTTTCGTCCTGGCTGGTCAGCATTAGCAGTGAACATATATCATGGCCCACATCAACTGAAGCAGGAATGATAGCAAGAAAATTTTAGTTAATGAAGGGAATTCCAGATATCATTGGAGCAATTGATGGAACGCATATTAAAATAAAAGCACCGAAGGAAAATAGTGCAGCGTATTTTAGTCGAAGAAAATACTACAGCTTGGCGATGCAATGTATTGTAGATGCTGATAAAAAGTTTATAGATGTGCATTGCGGAGAGCCTGGATCGGTTCATGACAGTAGAATTCTGAGGCGCTGTAATATTTTCCGTGAATCCATAGAAAATCAAGACGTTGTTTTTCCTCGTGAAAGGTTTATTTTCGGAGATTCGGCATACGCTTCTTTAGATTGGTTAGTTCCTTCATTTAAAGATAATTTAAGCTTAAGCGTTATTAAAAAAAATTTAATACGTTGCACTCTTCAACCAGGATCGTTGTCGAAAATGCTTTTGGTTTGCTAAAGGGTAAATTCAGACGTCTCCAATTTTTTACAGAAAGTGTAGATCTAACTCTCTGCAGTAATTTAATAGTATCGGCATGTGTATTACACAACATATGCCTAGAGAACAATGAACCAGAGCTAGAGGAAAATTTCAGAGATGACATTGATACTGATGATAGTGAAGTTCATAATAAAACTGCTGAAGATGAGATTATTGACAGAGAACTAGATGTCCTTCCGCCACAGTCGGCACGAGATAGAAGAGACCGTCTCATAGAAGATTTAATTGGTAAAGGTATTCTTTGAAAATGATCAATTAAAATTAAATGCCCATTGAAATATTATTTTTATTTATTATTTGCAATAGTTGCAATGAGTTGCTTTATAAGTGCAGCTTTTGGCTCAGAACTTTTCTTTTTTTCCACTCTTTTTTCTTTCTGCTGTTCTTTCAAAATATGTTTTTATTTTCTTCCCACCTTTTAATTTTATTCCGTTCCTTATCCTTTTGGAACGCAATTTTTTTTTCAAACAGTTTCTCCTTAAAACTTTCTTTTTCTAAATTTATTTTTGTTTGGAGGAGAGACTAAGGCAGTTGATGCCGGTGATGTTTGTATTTTGGGCACATTTGATTGTATGAATTCAAAGTTCGGAGTACCACGTACTCCACTGGAAGAGGCGCCTTCAGAAAGGTTTGCATTCCTTTCTAACGATGTTGCGTGCTTCGAAAATGAACCGCCAACGTGAAGCAGGTGGCTTGTGCCCTCCGGAGCATAAGTCCAAGACCAAAATATCCGTTAAAGATCTGTAACTTCATCTGGTCAAAAGTGCTATAACTACATCTGGGCCAATTCCCCCAAAGGCTGCAGTAAAACTCTATATATTCCAATTCTTAAAAAAGAAAGCTAAAATCATTAAATGCCATACAAAATACAGTAATATGAATTTCAACTGGAGCCTTTGACGCCAGTCAATCGAGAATTCTTTTAGTAGCAGCAAATCAAACCTCACTGGAATATAGAAGACGACAGGAAGAAGCCATTTATGCTCTAAAACTCCTTTCGTTAATAAACATCCTCTCTCAGAAAAAGTCAACAACATGACGCTTGTTGAAAAGCAAAAAGGTAGAAAACTGTCGTACAAATCAACTTACGTTCGCCTGCAAAATACGTTGGAAAATCTTAACATCCCACACGACATGCCTTTTCGAAACCAAACAAATTCCAAATTACCTCCATGGGCTAGCAATCCTTGACTTTTTTCTAGCATATTACAAATCAACATACATCGCCATGCACATAGAGCAACCATACTAAAAGATACAAGGATGGTTCCCTGCTGGATAACGGAGTTGGATGTGCCTTTATGCATGAAGATACTGAAAAAGAATATCATCATCATCAGAAATGTACGCAATCTAGAGAGCAATAGAATTCTGCTGCCGAAGGACAACTTATATGATCGGATTCACGTAGTGCTATCGACACAATTGCCAAACTATATTCCGAACACCCAGAAGCATAAAATATGCATCATATAATATTTAAGAACGCTCCCAAAAATCTTACCTCCCTTAGGATCACCAGCCATTCAGGAATAAAAGGAATTAATAGAGAGTTAAATGATGCAAATGTGAAACTTGATGAGTTATTGATAGGGCTCTGGCGTTTAGCCTATTGGTGCAATGGAGAAAGTGATGAGGCTGTGGGCTCATTACACTCTGACCGCAGACCGACATTCGTTCGAGGGTGTCCCCAAAGTACACAGCAGGGGTTAAAATTTCGAAGACAGTCTTTAATGTGGAATTCCTACGGCAGCGCGGCCTACGTAGGGTACCATGTGGGAGGGGTTTTGACTCATTGTCAAGCGAGGGAGTGTGAAAAAGTGAACTAATTTACAAGAGGTATACCGGCCGCTAGGTTGAGTAGGTCCTAAGCGGCACATTGGTATCCTGTAGTTACCAGTTAAGCTGGCTGGATGCCTTCTTAGGGCTACCAGGAAGTACTAGTGGTTATATGGAAAGGTCGCTTCTTTCGCGGTACGGGGCCAGTCTTTCGACGTGGACAGCTCGCATCTTTCCACCGTGACATTTTTTTTATTTTGAACACTACTTCGGTTACTGCGTCTGTGATCTTGTATGGTCCATCCCAGTTGCACTGCAGTTCTGGACACCGCCCAATTACGCGTCATGGGAAATACAACCAAACCAGTTGACCTACTTCGACCGCAAGTCATAGTATGTCTTCTTGCGCCGGCTCGCAGTGTTCAGCATGGCTCGATCATTTTCGGGAATCGTGTTCAATGTCGTGGTTAGATTGTCCAGGTGGTCGTTAATCGGCATAACTTCGGTAGGTGGACTTCCCAAGACCATCTCCAGTGGCAAACGAAGTTCTCGACCAAAAAGGAGTTTGGCCGGGGTTTTTTTAGTGCTATCTTGTACACTTGCGCGATACGATAGTAGCAGGTAAGGCACATACTGGTCCCATTCCCTTTGGTGCGAATTCAAAAATTTCGCTAGGTAGTCAAGAATTGTTCGGTTAAATCTTTCGACTAAACCGTCTGACTGTGGGTGTAGAGCTGCTGTGCGCGTTTTCCCGACCCCGAACTTCTGCATTACTTCCTGGAAGACGGCGCTTTCAAAATTTCTGCCTTGGTCGGAATGGAACTGTAGAGGGGCTCCATGCCGGCTGAATACGGCTGATATGAGTGCATCGGATACAGTTTCGGCTGTCTGATCTGGTACTGGGATTGCTTCGGGCCATTTGGTGAAATAGTCCATACAGACTACCAAGTAGCGGTTACCTTTATTGGTCTTCGAAAGTGGTCCCAATATGTCTACAGCAACTCTTTCGAAAGGTGCACCAACGTTGCATACCTGTAGAAGAGCTCGCCGTCTTGGCCGCGGCCCTTTCCGTGCTTGACACTGTAGACATCCAGCAGACCAATCCTTCACATCCGTACTACTACCCACCCAATAATATTTCTGTCGAAGTTTACCTAACGTCTTATCAACGCCGAAGTGTACCTGTTGGAGAACAAGTTCTCGAAGAGATTTCGGGACCAGGATTTGTTTAATAGTTTGTGACCCTTGACTGATTATTCGAACGGCGATGCTATTCTCTAGTTTCAGAAGAGACGACATTGACCAATACGATTTAATTTCAGGGCTCAGGTCTTATGCTATCTTTGTGTGGGCGCTGACCCGTAGTCAGCCAATACCGAACACATCGTAAGTTGAGGTCGTCCTCCTGTTTTTGAACTATATCTTCTTGGGTGGTGACTAGGCGAATTATGATGGCGTCTTTCTCTTCGAGCCGTTGACAATAGTGACAATCAGTCGTGGAACAAGGACGGCGAGACATTGCATCTGAATTACTGTGACTCTTACCTGGACGGTGCACAATTTCAAAATCATAGGCCTGCATGCGTTCTATCCGTCTTGCTACTTGTCCCTCGGGACACCGAAAGTTCATCAACCATCTCAAGGATGCACGGTCTGTTCGAATTGTGAACTTTTTTCCCAGTAAGTAGGGCTGAAAATGTGAGCACGCTTTGACTATTGCAACCAGCTCTTTCCTGGTAACACAGTAGTTTCGCTCCGGGCGACTGAATGTCTTGCTGTGGTATTCCACCACGTGTTCCCTCCCGTCCTTAACTTGCGAAAGAATAGCTCCCCAAGCGTGTTGGCTGGCGTCTGTGTCCAAGATAAAAGGTAAATTTTCGTCTGGCTGAGTGAGTATAGGCGCAGTGGTTAAACTGCCTTTCAACTCTTCGAACGCTTCTTGGCAAGCATCTGACCAGATAAACTTTCGACCTTTCTCCGTAAGCTCTGTTAGCGGTTTCGCAATAGCTGAGAAATATTTCACAAACCGCCTATAGTAAGCACACAGCCCGAGGAATGACTGAATATCCCTTCGTGTTTTCGGTTTGGGCCAACTCTTAACAGCATTCGTTTTGTCGGGGTCCGTCGATAATCCCGAGTCACTGATCACGTGTCCCAAGAACGTCACCTCTCTCTGACACAACTGACACTTCTTCGGTGAAACTTTTAAATTTGCTACTCTTAATTGGGCTAAGACAAGGCGGCGATTTTCTACCATTTGTTCGAACGTGGGGCCATGTATGATAACATCGTCCAAATATACTAGGCACGCCTGAGGTGGAATTCCTTGGAGGACGATTTCCATGAGCCTCTGAAAGGTGGCAGGGGCATTGGTTAGTCCAAATGGCATAACTGAAAACTCCCACAATCCACTGCCTGTAGTGAACGCGGTCTTTTCCCGGTCTTCTTCTTCCACTTCTACTTGCCAGTAGCCCGACTGTAAGTCTAATGTCGAAAACCAAGTTGAACCGGCGAGTGCATCGAGAGTTAGATCAATACGTGGCAGCGGATAGGAATCCTTTTTGGTGACCTCGTTTAGCCGCCTGTAGTCGACGCAAAATCTAGTCGAGCCATCCCTTTTCTTCACCAGCACGACTAGAGAAGTCCAAGGGCTACTGGAAGGACTGATAACGCCTTGGGTTTTCATCTCGTGTACTAGATTTTCCGCCTCCTGACGCTTGGCTAGCGGAAGCCGCTTCGGGGGCTGTTTAATTGGTTTACTGTCGCCTACGTCGATCTGATGCCGCATTATTGTGGTTCGGCCGAGTTTAGCTTTGGTTTTCGCAAAGACGTCTTGATGTTCCATGAGTAGCTTTTCGAGTATTGTTTTTTGTTGTTGGTATAATTCAGGTGGTAAACTATTGAAATTAGGTGTTACTTCCTCGGACGAAATGACAATGTCTGCAGCCTCTTCAACATCAGCTAAAGAGGTGTTAGCTTTGAGTTTGACTGGGTTATCTGTTAAGTTTGTCACACGGACTATCAGATTTTCCTCGTTGGACTGGCAGACTACTGGTTCCATCCAAAGAGAAGATGGGGTATTCTTTGGAGATATTAAAATGATTTTCTGTTCACCCACTAGCGAGTTGAAAAGTGCTACGAAGCAGGATGAATCAGGCGGTATTGTACAATCTTGTATTGTTCTAGCAAAACTGTCAGTGCCCTCCTCTTCGATTATCGGAACAAGTTCTTGGGCTATCTTAATAGTGTGCTTTTCCAAGTCGATTGAACATTTGTTGCCTGCAAGAAAATCCATCCCGATGATGCAGTCGTCAAAGACATCAGCTACGTAGAAGGTGTGTGTTGTGGTAAAATTATTTATGGCTACTGGTAGCTCAATGATGCCGTCCACAATGCTGCTTTCTCCAGTGACACTTCGAAGCCGCGTTAAAGATGGGTTGTTCCAAATTTGGAACAATGTTGGACACCACTCGGTGTCAGTGTGTGAGGATGGGGATTATGCGATCGGCACACAGCTTTTATATCGCAAAAAATAAAACAAAAGGTAATTGAATCAAAAGATACAATGAACAACTTCCGAACTAGACTAGAATATTTGCAACATAACAAAATTCCCTAAACCCTTGTGACACGAAGATGCCCGGATACATTAAGCATCCTCTAACACTTGTCGACATTCTGTTTATTTTTATTTGTATTTATTTTTCGGCAACATGTTGTATTATACTACAAATCATACTTTAATCATACTGCAAACTCTTGTATTTCTGCTGTTGTTTTCATTTTTGTTACTTCGCTAGTATACAGTTTATCTTTGGTGCTCCAACGTTGCTTTGTGCTACTACTTATGACTGTCTTGAACTTCCACTGCTGTTAATTGTTTATGTTCGTCGTTGCTACCATATGTATCTATTATGTAACTCACTATGATGGGCCCAGCGCTCAGTGTGCCTTTGGCGCAGGCATTCAAATACATAAATATTTATGTTTATGTTTTTCCAAATGATTTAGTACCTAGTTCCAGTCCTGCCCGTGGTGAAGATCCTGAAAGGAAAACAAACAAACCACAAAGAATCATTGCATTTATAAAAAGTATAAATTTATTACCTAATTAATCGTCAATTGTCACAGGATGTACATAGGCAGATGTAAAATGTTAGCATGTCAGCTGTCACGTTAATATAACTATGTCACACAATGTTGACAACTTAGAGAAATGAAACACATTTTAAGATAAAATGGAAGGAAAATACGCAGTGGAACGAAAATAGTGCCATCTACATTGCACTAGAGACATCGAATTTAACACAAATTCCATGATTCAATCAAATTTCCCTACTACCATGAATCAAGTTCGAGGAAGCAAATATGATTCACAATCTTATTTGATATACTGTACAGATTAATTTGTTTTCGTTGCAAGAAATTAACATAAATTAGTTTAAATTACTTTAGATATATTTACCAAAAACAGCTTGATAGCAGCAATGACTAAAATGGTAACACTGCATAAACACATGATGAGTTGCAGTTGCTATGCTGTGTTATTGTTGCTATGCTAGGTTATTGTTACTATGCCAATTATTGTTGCCATGCGCCTTTGACTACCGTTCTTTGGTGCCGTGTGCAAACCATGGCTATATAAACAGCAATTTAACTTGACTCGATCTCTTTTTCAGTTTGGCAGTGGAGTGAGTGACTCGATAATTTTTCTTAGTGGTATTTCCTAGTGTTGTGAATTTTTCTTAACAATTTAACACTTTGTTTGGTTGACAATTAAAATAAAATTTTCTTATTCTGGGTTGCGACTAGATTAGGAGATTTATTTGAGTAGCGACTAAATAACGATTCTTATTACGGGTAGCGACTGTAATAAGAAATTTTACTAATACTATACACTTTATTGTGGGTAGCGACTACAATAGAGATTCTTATTACGGGTAGCGACTGTAATTAGAAATTTTACTAATACTATACACTTTATTGTGGGTAGCGACTACAATAGAGATTCTTATTACGGGTAACGACTGTAATAAGAAAATTACTAACAAAACACTTTATTGTGGGTAACGACTACAATAAAGATTCTTATTACGGGTAACGACTGTAATAAGAAAATTACTAACAAAACACTTTATTGTGGGTAACGACTACAATAAAGATTCTTATTACGGTTAACGACTGTAATAAGAAAATTACTAACAAAACACTTTATTGTGGGTAGCGACTACAATAAAGATTCTTATTACGGGTAACGACTGTAATAAGAAAATTACTAACAAAACACTTTATTGTGGGTAACGACTACAATAAAGATTCTTATTACGGGTCACGACTGTAATAAGAAAATTACTAATAAAACATTTGTTGTGGGTAACGACTACAATAAAAATTCTGTGGGTTTCGACTGCAGTAAGAACTACTCACCTCACTTTATTCTGGGTATCGACCAGAATAAAGAATATCCCAATCCCAACCTCTATTAAAGTTATTGAAATTTAATCAATCAACTGCCAAACATAGATCAGCTGAATACAAAGTTTATTGCAACAACATTACTATATTTATTACATATCTTATATTTTCCGTTTATTGAGATTTGATAAAGTGAGCTATTAGTATTTTACATTTATCGAGAATTAAAGCTCTAGTTTATAAGTGAAGTGTATAATTTGTAGACATATAATTAAAACCATTAATTTTATACCAGCGGCATCAATTCTCACCACATTTTTCATTTATTGCATGTACGCTCTGACTACGGGCAGTACATTTCATGGTCCTTCGCAGCCAAATTTAAAGTCTAGTGGTATATATTCTCAGTCTTTCAACCATGTCTTCACTTCAAAAACTTTTCGCTAACCAAGTCACCTCTGCACAAATATTCCAAAAATCGTTCAATAACTACAAAAATACTGATGTAGAAAAACGAACGAGAGGACTTATTTCTGAGCGGTAAATCGCCCTAAACGAAATTTGGTCCGACTATAAGAACACGCATTATACGATTCTCCAAGCTACTCAGGCTTTAGAAGATAGCGAATTGCAAAAATACGATTATTTTGCAAAAGATCAGTTTTCAAGCGTGGAAGATAAATACTACACGTTTCGAGGTATTCTCAGAGATGCACTAGATGCATTCGAAACAAAGTAGATTCAAGGCCAAAGACGGAGAATGAATCTTCTTGTAAGCAATTCATCGCATCTCCTATCAAGCATTCCGGAAGAATATAGGGAAGTACAACTTTCATTACAGTTAGCAAGTGATGAATCTGTAAAAACCCTGGGAATACATTGGCACCCAGGAACTGACCATTTCACCCTGCAATATAAACAATTCGCAGATCGCATTTCTACAAAGCGATCTGTATTGTCAGAAATTGCTACACTTTTTGACCCACTAGGTTGGATATCTCCGATCATAGTTACAGCCAAAATTCTGATGCAAACCTTATGGCTTTCGGGATGCTCATGGGATGAGCCGATACCTTCACATATCGACATGCACTGGCGACAATTTAAAGAAAAGCTATTTCACATTAGCTCAATCCGTATACCACGGTGGGTATTCACTACTCGTGATTTATCAAGGTGCCAGATACACGGATTTTCCGACGCGTTCAATCACGCGTATTCGGCGGCAGTATATGTCAGGGCTATAGATCAAGAAGGAAACGTGCATGTTAATTCACTTATTGCAAAATCCAAAATAGCACATGTCAAATGTATCACGCTTCCTCGTCTCGAGTTATGTGGCGCAGTACTTTTAGTTCGACTCATTGATCGAATTAAAACCGATTTAAATCTTATTAAGATCCCCACATTCGCTTGGACAGATTCCTCTATTGTTCTATCGTGGATCCGCAATCATCCGAACAAGTACAAAACCTTTGTTGCAAATAGGATTGCAGAAATCCAAAATTTAACTGATATACAGTCATGGCATCACGTGCGTTCTAATGAGAATCCTGCCGACTGCAACTCCAGGGGAATTGAACCTGCCTCTCTTAATTCCCACCAATAGTGGTGACATGGACCTCAGTGGCTGATGAATCCTGAAGAGAAGTGGCCTCAATCATTACCTGTTACGGAAAGCAACATAGAATCTGAACAAAAGCGAGTAAGCTGTTTATCTACTACTCAGTCAAACACTCATGAGCTTTTTAGTAAATTCTCAACGTTTGTCAAATTGCAACGAGTCATTGCTTACTGTCTCAGGTTTATCAACTACTGCCGCAAAATAGTTCCCAACACTTACCGCAATAGTTCCATACTCCAACCTGTTGAGACGAATCAGGCAAAACAATTGCTGATCAAACTAGCTCAAAAGGATATATTTAAGAGCGAAGTTAAGCAATTACAAGAAAAGCGTTTATTATCCCCCAAAAGTAAAATTCTGTCTCTTAACCCATTTCTGGATAATCATGGATTATTTCGTGTCGGCGGTCGTCTACAAAATGCCAATATATCCTTCAATCAAAAACACCCAATCATATTCCCGAGAGAACATAATCTAACATCATTAATAATCAATCATTTTCATATGAAAACTTTGCATGGAGGTCTACAATTGGTTTTATCAACAATGCGAAATGAATTCTGGGTTCCACAAGGACGAAAAACAGTCAAAGCTGTCTTACACAAATGCATAATTTGCTTCAAACATTCCGCCACAAATAGGAATCAAATCATGGGAAATTTACCTGCTTCAAGAGTTAACATATCAAGACCGTTTCAACAAACTGGAGTGGATTATGCTGGCCCCATCAGCTTAAAAATGTCCAAGCATAGAGGAAATCGGTTCTACAAGGGCTATATTTGTATTTTTATTTGCATGGCCACCAAATCCATCCATATAGAACCCGTATCTGATCTCACACAGCAGCCTTTATAGCAGCATTTCGACGATTTTCTAGTCGACGAGGACTATGTACGGATATATACTCCGATTGCGGAACAAACTTCGTTGTAGCTGATAGAATTTTACAAAAGGACATGAAGATTGCCATACAATAAGCAAATCAAGAGATAGCATCAAAGGAAGTACACGACGGAATACGGTGGCATTTTAACCCGCCTTCAGCACCACATTTCGGAGGGCTCTGGGAAGCAGGAGTTAAGTCAATCAAGCACCATCTTAGGCGCATATTAGGAAATTCATCGTTAACTTTCGAAGAATTTGCAACGATCTTAACACAGATTGAAGCCTGTTTAAACTCCAGGCCATTATGTCCAGTCTCAGATGATCCAGATGATCTGAACACATTAACACCCGGACATTTTTTAATAGGCAGTGCATTGATCACTCCTCCAGAACCTATAAGAGAGAGAAACATTTCATCAATAACCAGATGGAATTATGCACAACGTTACAACAACAGTTTTGGAGCAAATGGTCCCAAGACTATCTAAACTCCCTGCAAAACAGACCAAAATGGCAATCTCCAGCATCCAATCCTAAAATAGGAGATTTAGTAATCATAAAGGAACCCAATTTAGCAGCATGTCATTGGATATTGGGACGTATTATCGATATACATCCAGGAGCAGACAAACTAGTAAGGGTCGTTAGTATTAAAACTCAAAACGGGGTTTTAAAAAGACCAATAACTAAATTCGCCATACTCCCTCTGGCCTAAAAGGAGAGTTCAAATAACCATCATAATTGTGTTAATCAACCCACATTAGCGTTTTCAATCCAAGTATAAATATCAATGTCATAATGTATTTATCATGGCATTAAAATTCACGAAATTCTTATGTATCAATTGCATACAACTATAAAATTACATATAATTATCAAAAAACAAAAAATAATTTTTTTTTGTTCGTTAGTCCAATTAAACTGCATCCAAAATTACATACACCCACATACATATAAAATGTGACCACATTCCTCACCAAATGCTCAAACGCACTTTTGCTATAATGCATCACAAAATTGTTAAAACAATAGCAACATTGTTCTTTCCAATTCAATTGTTAACCGTTAATCTGATAAGCAGATTTTGTGCCAAAGTTAAATATGAGGAAACTACGGGCAGTTAGCCTTCTTTAAAATCTTGTGCGAAACAGACTTAAATTTAGAATCATAATGGAATCCTCTGACGGGAACAAAGGCTCTCCTCCAACTCCAGGAAGAAGTATAGAGCAGGAAGTCAAGAAGATTTGGACCCTGGAAAAGAAGC
Source organism: Dioctria linearis (assembly GCA_963930735.1). Taxonomy (NCBI): domain Eukaryota; kingdom Metazoa; phylum Arthropoda; class Insecta; order Diptera; family Asilidae; genus Dioctria; species Dioctria linearis. Next base: position 206,249,701 of record OZ005740.1, read on the forward strand.
TTAACAGTTGCAGGCAGCAGTCCAAGTTAATAAAATCAGTCGACGAATGCAATATTTACAGCTTGATGATCCGGACATAGTTGAAATAGAGGATTCACCACCACCTTCTCCAAGGCATCAACAACAAGAACCAGTTCCAGGACCATCTAGTGCAGGATCTTCAGCAGGAACTTCAGATTCCAAAATAAAAATCTTGGAAGATCTTGTATTAGTGCCGGCCAGAGGACAAAGTAATGATTTGTACCTGACACTGACAAATCCGATGGGGACCAGTGAGACCATTACCGTATCTTGGGAAGCCCTTCGAAAATCCAAGAAACGCAAGCAGCGATTCACCACCCAAGATGGGACAAAGTACAACGTACGCCTAATGAAGGATGGCACCATTAAAGTTTTAAATTCATTAAAAGGTTAAGAACTAAAATTCTTTTTTTTTTTATTTCTAATATAACCCCTTTTTTGTTTCTTCATTCTGCGTTGGAAATTGGGTCTCTTTCTTTGTTCAAGTATTTCTGTTCGCGTTGAAAAATTGTCATTCAATGCAGTTTCTTTAATCAAAACGTTGGTATAGTGCAATACATTTCACTTATTAGGTAATAACATTGAAAGACAATACAGTCTTTCAACGGGGGCAGTATGTTCCAAATTTGGAACAATGTTGGACACTACTCGGTGTCAGTGTGTGAGGATGGGGATTATGCGATCGGCACACAGCTTTTATATCGCAGAAAATAAAACAAAAGGTAATTGAATCAAAAGATACAATGAACAACTTCCGAACTAGACTAGAATATTTGCAACATAACAAAATTCCCTAAACCCTTGTGACACGAAGATGCCCGGATACATTAAGCATCCTCTAACACTTGTCGACATTCTGTTTATTTTTATTTGTATTTATTTTTCGACAACATGTTGTATTATACCACAAATCATACTTTAATCATACTGCAAACTCTTGTATTTCTGCTGTTGTTTTCATTTTTGTTAGTTCGCTAGTATACCGTTTATCTTTGATGCTCCAACGTTGCTTTGTGCTACTACTTATGATTGTCTTGAACTTCCATTGCTGTCAATTGTTTATGTTCGTCGTTGCTACCATATGTATCTATTATGTAACTCACTATGATGGGCCCAGTGCTCAGTGTGCCTTTGGCGCAGGCATTCAAATACATAAATATTTATGTTTATGTTTTTCCAAATGATTTAGTACCTGGTTCCAGTCCTGCCCGTGGTGAAGATCCTGAAAGGAAAACAAACAAACCACAAAGAATCATTGCATTTATAAAAAGTATAAATTTATTACCTAATTAATCGTCAATGGTCACAGGATGTACATAGGCAGATGTAAAATGTTAGCATGTCAGCTGTCACGTTAATATAACTATGTCACACAATGTTGACAACTTAGAGAAATGAAACACATTTTAAAAATGGAAGGAAAATACGCAGTGGAACGAAAATAGTGCCATCTACATTGCACTAGAGACATCGAATTTAACACAAATTCCATGATTCAATCAAATTTCCCTACTACCATGAATCAAGTTCGAGGAAGCAAATATGATTCACAATCTTATTTGATATACTGTACAGATTAATTTGTTTTCGTTGCAAGAAATTAACATAAATTAGTTTAAATTACTTTAGATATATTTACCAAAAACAGCTTGATAGCAGCAATGACTAAAATGGTAACACTGCATAAACACATGATGAGTTGCAGTTGCTATGCTGTGTTATTGTTGCTATGCTAGGTTATTGTTACTATGCCAATTATTGTTGCCATGCGCCTTTGACTACCGTTCGTTGGTGCCGTGTGCAAACCATGGCTATATAAACATCAATTTAACTTGACTCGATCTCTTTTTCAGTTTGGCAGTGGAGTGAGTGACTTGATAATTTTTCTTAGTGGTATTTCCTAGTGTTGTGAATTTTTCTTAACAATTTAACACTTTGTTTGGTTGACAATTAAAATAAAATTTTCTTATTCTGGGTTGCGACTAGATTAGGAGATTTATTTGAGGAGCGACTAAATAAAGATTCTTATTACGGGTAGCGACTGTAATAAGAAATTTTACTAATACTATACACTTTATTGTGGGTAGCGACTACAATAAAGATTCTTATTACGGGTAACGACTGTAATAAGAAAATTACTAACAAAACACTTTATTGTGGGTAACGACTACAATAAAGATTCTTATTACGGTCACGACTGTAATAAGAAAATTACTAATAAAACATTTGTTGTGGGTAACGACTACAATAAAAATTCTGTGGGTTTCGACTGCAGTAAGAACTACTCACCTCACTTTATTCTGGGTATCGACCAGAATAAAGAATATCCCAATCCCAACCTCTATTAAAGTTATTGAAATCAAGTCAATCAACTGCCAAACATAGATCAGGTGAATACAAAGTTTATTGCAACAACATTACTATATTTATTACATATCTTATATTTTCCGTTTATTGAGATTTGATAAAGTGAGCTATTAGTATTTTACATTTCTCGAGTATTAAAGCTCTAGTTTATAAGTGAAGTGTATAATTTGTAGACATACAATTAAAACCATTAACTTTATACCAGCGGCATCAATTCTCACCACATTTTTCATTTATTGCATGTACGCTCTGACTACGGGCAGTACATTTCATGGGTTGAGACTATAAGGACATTGCAAACGGCCCAGTATTCTTCGGTGGAGAATAGAATGCGTGGCTCCAGTATCCACGATCATGTGGCAGACCATTTCCTCAATTTTCCCTTTTATTTTAATGGTATTACACATGATACCTTGGCTAACAGTGATGATAGGTGGAGCTGATAGCCTCGAAGTTAGTGGCCCCGTGTTGTTTCTGGGTATTGGCGCGGGGTTAGGGATTGGTGTACTGTCGGTTAAGGTGATAGAAGACAGTGTGTGGTGAATAGCTAGTGGGTTCTTGGGAAGTGGGTGGCTTGTCAATGTGTTAATGGGAAGAGGACGGTTGATTAGTGTGTTAGTGGGTGTTGGACGGGTTGTTAGGGGGTTAGTGGGAGGTGTGTGGTTGTGGTATGTTAGTGGGTTAGCGGGAAGTGGACGGGGGATTAGTGTATTAGTGGGGTGCGGACGGTGGATTATTAGTGGGTTAGTGGGAAGAGGATGCGTCGTTAATGGGTTAGAGGAAATCGGAGGGTTTTTTAATGTGTTAGTGGGTTGCGGAAGGTGGGTGGTTGAATGATTGGCCGGTGTCGTCGTGTTTGCGGTGTAGGTGAACGGTGGATGAGTAGGAAGTGTGCTGGGGTTTGGTATGATGTTTAGTGTACTGTTAATTTGTGTATCAGTAGTTGGAGTACATTGGGTCATTGTGGTAAGTTTTGTTAGCTCTAGGAGGTTGGTTTTTAATGGACAGTTGGTACTTGTTCGAGCGCTGACATACTTGCGGACTGTACGTGGAGCGTTTGTGAAATTTGCTAGTCTCTGCTCCCTGAGATCAGCTGACCCACGTTTAAAGTCCCTGGTGAGTTGCATGGAGTGAGATTCTCATTCTCTCTATTCCCGCCGAGCCGCTGTGTTTGGGATTGCTGCGAGTTTGACTGAGGTGTGCGCTGCGTAATGACAGACCTGTTTCAGGAGTGCCTACCATCTTCCCTCCCGGCCCAATTCTTACCGGACGGATATTAATCGCTCAGTTGGTAGGGCGCCCTTCCATCAGGTCGAATTCTACTCTATTTCCGGGAATTAGTTCGCCCTCTGGGTTTATAATCGCGTCTAAGAAATTCGTGAAATGGAAGAAGGCATCAACTTGAGTCCCATTAAGCACGATGAAACCGAACCTTCGTCGAAAGTCGCATCGGCGGATAGCTCCCTGGACGTTTCGGGCTAGCATATTGGTCCTAGGAGAGGTGTTGGTTGCGGATATAGGAGCTGTTTGATTTTGTTGAGCTAGCGGCGGCTCCTTCACGCTAGCCCGGTGGCGTTTCCCGGCATTCTCCGTGCCGAGTGTCCCCCCACTGACTCTCTTCCAAAGTCCGGAGGTTTTCGTTGTGGAGGTCTGTCATTACTCGACGCGACAGCGACTCTTATATTCCGTCCCGTAGCCCTCGTAGCTCGATGATTGGATTCAATCCGGAAAGCTGTGTGTACTGCTTTTTGCAGCGTAGGTGGATTGAAATCCCGAACTCTTTCCTGGACATCTAAATTAAAAATTCCGTCTAGAAAATGTTCCAAAGCAATCTGGTCCCTTGCGTCTTCTGGGCAGCACGCGAACTTCAACCTAGTCAGCCGGAAAAGATCAGTCGCAAATTCCGCAAAACTCTGCATTCTTCTGCACTCTTGTGCTGAGCTCGACCTGACTCATGGACTGTTTATATTCGGCGCCAAATTGTATTGAAAGTGCATTTCTTGCTTTAGAATACGACCTCCTAACCTCTTGGCTTAACGTCTCGTAGAAACCCAAAGCCATGCCGCGCAAAGATGCAGCTAAGTAAAGAGCTTTTGTTCCGTCATCCCAGCAATTAGCTTCCGCTATTGCCTGGAAGTGCAACTCGTAAAGATTCCATGCCGTTTTTTCGTCATATTCTGTTGGCGAAAGCATCGGTTTCCTTTTGTGCTTATCATTTGCTAGGTGCTGTTGTCTACTGGAGGAAGACGCATGGGGCTCACTTAATTTTTGTCACCCTACCGAGTTAGAACAAATATCCGCCGTCACATTTGTTTCCACTGGGTACTTGGTACCAGGGTTTTTCTCGCCACGATCGGTACTCTCTCTCGGAAATTTCGAGGAAGACGGCGTGGACTGACCATTCGGTGGCGGGAGATCAACTACCTTGTCAGCAGATTTGGTATTTGGTGGGACCTCGGTATCGTCCATCACTGTATGAACGAACCTAGATGGACTGAGGACCGAAATGTAGGCCATCTGCCTCTGCAGGGTACTTAACTCGGCCTAAAAGACGTATGCTGCCCCTTTAGAGCTTTTACTTCGTCATGGACTTCCGTTATCGCATTCGCTTGTGTGCTAAACTTTTCGGTTAATTCTTCGAGCTTCTGGAGGATCTTTTCCAGCTGTTCGTCTGCAATATTGTGCGATTCCCTCTGGCGGCTCGGGTTCAAAGCAAGAAAGAACAGCGCCCCTTCTACCCGTTAGCTAGTTTGCGATTCGACGTTTCTAAAACTTTCGGCTATCGTCGAAAATTGAGTGCGGAGAATTTAGGAACTATTGTGCAATATATCCGGCAAAATCCGAGATAACGGACTAGTTCCTATTGGCTGGTTAAGAAGTCAAACCCTTTTTAATCGGTGCGAAATTAGGAATTCCAATCTTTTCTGATCAGACGCGGAAAGTCTAGAAAGTCTTTCGTGTGCTCCACACGGCCAAGACAAAACGTCGCAAATATTTCTTGCATTCCTATTAGGATGCCAGGAAAGTTTAGAGCATCTTCCGTGTATTCCAGGTTGTGGTTCGCCAACGTCGACAAGTTGGAAACTCCCTGGCGTTTAGAATCCGCGGATTAGTACTTATAAGTAAAGTCTCAAACTGGCTTTGTTCTCGGGGACGCCCGCGATCAAATATACTAATTAATTAGACTAATTTTTGGAATTACTTAAACGGTGGGCACCTTATATAGAAAATTTACCGGTGCCTTGCTGTTACACAAATTGTTGCCCAGCAGATATAGAAGACTTGGGAGTCTATACCTGGTCTATTAGCAAATATAGTTCGAAATTTAAAAATGGTTTTGCGTTTCCCAACCTTCACTTCAAAATTTAGCCATTGTCTGCCAGAATTCGCTATTTCATAAATCGTTGGCTCCCAACCATAGAGAATTCAGTAATATTCTCTGCCTGGTAACTCGTTATTAACACATGGAGTTGATAACGGCCAGTTTGTAAATACTAGACGAACCTAGAAACTCTTGACACCCGATGCTACAATTTCCCCCAGAAAAATGGAAGACCTCTAAGTCAAAAGCTTTTCTAGCCAATCTAGGTATGGAATTTTTTATACATAAATCTTATTATTAAAGTAAGTTTGTGAAATCGTTTATGCAAAACTTTATAACCACTGTAAGTATGAAAAATGTTCTGCGCAAAAATCTTGTTATCGGAGTAAATATGGAAACTTCTATATGCAAAAAAAACTTTATCCTCGCTGTGAGTATTCAAATTACCTTAGGCTAAAATCTTACTATCAGGTAAGTATGTGAAATCGTTTATGCCAAAACTTGATACTCACTGTAAGCATGAAAGATATTCTGCGCAAAAATCTCGTTACCAAAGTAAATATGCAAAAAAAACTTCATCCTCGCTGTGAGTATTCCAATTACTTTAGGCTAAAATCTTACTATCAGCGTAGGTATGGAAGTCGTTTATGCAACATCTTTGAATCACTGTAAGTATGCAAGATTATCTGCGCGAAAATCTTGTTATCAAAGCAAATACGGAAACTCCTTTACGCAAAAGACTTTATACTCGCTGTGAGTATGCAAATTATTTTAGGCAAAAATTTCGTTATCAAAGTAAATACGGAAACTCATTTATGCAAAAGAAACTTTATACTCGCTGTGAGTATGCAAATTATGTTAGGCAAAAATTTCGTTATCAAAGTAAATCTGGAAACTCCTTTATGCAAAAGAAACTTTATACTCGCTGTGAGTATGCAAATTATTTTAGGCAAAAATTTCGTAATCAAAGTAAATACGGAAACTCCTTTATGCAAAAACTTTATACTCGCTGTGAGTATGCAAATTATGTTAGGCAAAATTTCGCTATCAAAGTAAATCTGGAAACTCCTTTATGCAAAAGAAACTTTATACTCGCTGTGAGTATGCAAATTATGTTAGGCAAAAATTTCGTTATCAAAGTAAATACGGCAACTCCTTTATGCAAAAGACTTTATACTCGCTGCGAGTATGCAAATTATTTCAAGCAAAAATTTCGTTATCAATGTAAATCTGGAAACTCCTTTATGCAAAAGAAACTTTATACTCGCTGTGAGTGTGCAAATTATGTTAGGCAAAAATTTCGTTATCAAAGTAAATCTGGAAACTCCTTTATGCAAAAGAAACTTTATACTCGCTGTGAGTATGCAAATTATTTTAGGCAAAAATTTCGTAATCAAAGTAAATACGGAAACTCCTTTATGCAAAAACTTTATACTCGCTGTGAGTATGCAAATTATGTTAGGCAAAATTTCGCTATCAAAGTAAATCTGGAAACTCCTTTATGCAAAAGAAACTTTATACTCGCTGTGAGTATGCAAATTATGTTAGGCAAAAATTTCGTTATCAAAGTAAATACGGCAACTCCTTTATGCAAAAGACTTTATACTCGCTGCGAGTATGCAAATTATTTCAAGCAAAAATTTCGTTATCAATGTAAATCTGGAAACTCCTTTATGCAAAAGAAACTTTATACTCGCTGTGAGTGCGCAAATTATGTTAGGCAAAAATTTCGTTATCGATGTAAATCTGGATCTCCTTTATGCAAAAGAAACTTTATTCTCGCTGTGAGTATGCAAATTATGTTAGGCAAAAGAGGAAAAAGAACTCTTATTATCAACTTAAATATGGAAAGCCCTTTATGCAAAAACTTTATAATCACTGAACTATGAAAATTATTTTAGGCAAAAGAGAAAAAAGAAATCTTATTATCAACTTAAATATGGAAAGCCCTTTTTGGAAAAACTTTATAATCACTGAACTATGAAAATTATTTTAGCTAAAAGAGGAAAAAGAAATCTTATTATCAACTTAAATATGGAAAGCTTTGTGCAAAACTTTTTAATAATTAAGTAAATTAACCTGTCTTTGATGCGTCGGGCTCCGTCTGTTTCAGCAGCTGGCTCCGAGCTCTTACTTCACTGGGCGCTTCTTTCCTTTTGGGTTGATCGTGGATTCCTGGCAGGAGATAGGGCGAGCTTCGTTGACTGCTTCTGGAGGGTTAATGGGGGCCCCTTTTACGGAGTCTCGTAGTAACCCACACTTGACACCAATTGTTACCTGGCCACCTGCACAAGGAATAAAACGTTACGTCAATGGTAAATGTTGTCGGAATTCGCTGGCCAACAAGGTTATAGCGATTCGGAATGTCGCGGGAATTGGCTGGACACCAAGTCTACTGTAATTGGAATGCTGCTGGAATTAACGGGTCACTTCCGTTTTGGACCCCGTTACCTGGCCACCTGGCCGAGCGGTCTCCAGTGTAGTCAGGTTAGGTTGTTGCCGAAAATGGCGCGAATTTTGGTGGTATCGAAATTTCGCCAATCTTACTCGCAGCTTCCCTAGACTCGCTTCTCCTCTTCAACTCCTTCCTACGACTTGCGGTCCGTTTCGGTCGAACTGAAGAAATTGTACACTCAGCTTTCCTGGACAGACTACAATTTTTTTGTTTCTGGTTTCTACCAAGCTCGGCGTCGCTCAATCGTCCAAAAGGTTTATCAAAGAAAAAATGCAACTTTTTGGTACGGAGTACAATTTTTATTATTTTCTTTGTCGCTTGATCAGACTTCGCGTCTCTTCGTTTCCAGAACTTACACAGAACAGGTTATCTTCTAGATCTTAACCTACACCTTTTTTCTATTGTCGCTTTATATCTCACAACTCACAATTTTTTCTTAGCCCCTCTGGCGGCACCTATACTTCATTACAAACTTCTTATCTGTTTCTATTTTACCTCCATCAATTAGCTTTAGTTATTACTTACTTTTAATTCATCTCTACAACTAGTATTAATTATTATTTACTTCTGATTCACATTTGACAAACCACGTTAGTTATTATCTGCTCTTAATTTTAACAAGGGATACAATTACTTATAGACTTTGGGCTTTCCATATCTGCCAAAATTATCAGAGACGTTTGCGTAATTTTCATTTTCCCTATCTGTCAGAATTTTTCATTAGTTTTACTTTTATTCTCTGTTAAAGCCTTTTGCATAATTTTCATTTCCCTATCTGTCCACATTATCATTCAATTTTACTTGTATATTCTGTCAGAGACTTTTGCGTAATTTTCATTTTCCCTATCTGTCAGAATTTATCATTCAATTTTACTTGTATTCTCTGTCAGAGCCTTTTGCATAATTTTCATTTTCCCTATCTGTCAGAATTTTTCATTAGTTTTACTTTTATTCTCTGTTAAAGCCTTTTACATAATTTTCATTTCCCTATCTGTCCAAATTATCATTCAATTTTACTTGTATATTCTGTCAGAGACTTTTGCATAATTTTCATTTTCCCTATCTGTCAGAATTTATCATTCAATTTTACTTGTATTACCTGTCAGAGCCTTTTGCATAATTTTCATTTTCCCTATCTGTCAGAATTTATCATTCAATTTTACTTGTAGTATCTGTCAGAGCCTTTTGCATAATTTTCATTTCCCCTATCTGTCAGAATTTATCATTAATTTTACTTTTATTCTCTGTTAAAGCCTATTGTATAATTTTCATTTTCCTAGCTGTCCAAATTTTCATTCAATTTTACTTGTGTATTCTGTCAGAGACTTTTGCGTAATTTTCATTTTCCCTATCTGTCAGAATTTTTCATTAGTTTTACTTTTATTCTCTGTTAAAGCCTTTTGCATAATTTTCATTTCCATATCTGTCCACATTATCATTCAATTTTACTTGTATATTCTGTCAGAGACTTTTGCGTAATTTTCATTTTCCCTATCTGTCAGAATTTATCATTCAATTTTACTTGTATTCTCTGTCAGAGCCTTTTGCATAATTTTCATTTTCCCTATCTGTCGGAATTTTTCATTAGTTTTACTTTTATTCTCTGTTAAAGCCTTTTACATAATTTTCATTTCCCTATCTGTCCAAAGTATCATTCAATTTTACTTGTATATTCTGTCAGAGACTTTTGCATAATTTTCATTTTCCCTATCTGTCAGAATTTATCATTCAATTTTACTTGTATTACCTGTCAGAGCCTTTTGCATAATTTTCATTTTCCCTATCTGTCAGAATTTATCATTCAATTTTACTTGTAGTATCTGTCAGAGCCTTTTGCATTATTTTCATTTCCCCTATCTGTCAGAATTTATCATTAATTTTACTTTTATTCTCTGTTAAAGCCTATTGTATAATTTTCATTTTCCTAGCTGTCTAAATTTTCATTCAATTTTACTTGTGTATTCTGTCAGAGACTTTTGCGTAATTTTCATTTTCCCTATCTGTCAGAATTTATCATTCAATTTTACTTGTGTTACCTGTCAGAGCCTTTTGCATAATTTTCATTTTCCCTATCTGTCAGAATTTATCATTCAATTTTACTTGTATTACCTGTCAGAGCCTTTTGCATAATTTTCATTTTCCCTATTTGTCAGAATTTATCATTAATTTTACTTTTATTCTCTGTTACAGCCTTTTGCATTATTTTCGCTCAACTTTAGTCATAGAAAGGCTGAAAGGTTTATTAAGTCATTAACCCTTTTGAGTGAGCAATATTAATTTTCACATTGAGAGATGACAGAATATCTCCCTGCCACTTTCGGCGATTCTATGTCTAAGCACACGTCCAGCAAAATACTTCTGCTTTGTGCGGCCACGTCTGGGTTCGCCTTTTATACAGTCGGCTGGTGTGGTGTATTTGTGACGACCAGGTGTCGCGCGAAGTTGCAAGAATGAGTTCTTAATTCCACTGTGGTTCAGCGTTTATTTCTGGCAGATCAGCTGAGAGAAATGTCAGGTCTGATTCAGTGTTTTGTGAAATAAACACATTAAAGTATTTCAAGGATGAGAAATTCAACTCTTCCATCGCATATAATTAGCCTAAGTGATCAAAATTTATTGTTTTGAATCATCAGGAAATGATTGGTCACAAAATTTAGTATGCACTGCTGTTGCAAAGCAACTCATTTTTTGAATAATTAAATTCCCGGAAGAATCAGAATCGGATTCATTTGAATGGCATCAACTTGAAGAAATTTATCATGAAAGTCGCTGCCATGCAATTAGTACAGATTTCTCTAGCTGTTCTTCCGAAAGTTGTCATCTTATGTGCTGCTGGTGCTGATTTTATTTTACGAATATTTCGCAGTGCTTTAGAGAATAGTGATACTGTTCAGCAACTCAGAGGACATTCAAGCTATGTAAACGATGTTGCCTGGGAACCGGAAGGTGAGTTTTTGCATCCGTTAGTGATTCTGTTACAATATGTACCACCAATAAGTGACAAAATCATCCCTTTCCTAAAAAGCAACAACATGTCAAACATTTCTCTAGGACTACAACCGCAAAATAAACTAAGGCAGACAATATAGACAAACACCAAAATCAAAATTGGAAAACCTACTATACATAGTACGAGATAAAATGATAAAAGACGGAAATTTACAATAAGATCTACATCGGAGAAACGGGAAGAGATATTAAAACACGAATGCGGGAACACATAAATGATTTCAACCGAGCAACAAAACTTACTATAAATGACAATGACACACAAAGGCATGAACGGAATTACAATACAGCATTCCTGGCACATGCTATCAAAAACAAACACAAATTCAATTATGACAATCCAACTATTCTTCACAAAGAGCAATCCTGGACAAAACGGAAAAACATAGAAGCTCTATACATACATGCAAATAAGGCCAACACCACGAATTTCAAAGTAGACACACAATATATTAGTTCCCAGTATAAGAGTATAATAGATGTACATAGACAACACAGTAATTGTCGTTTACCTTAACCATAAGAAGTAGTGTAGCCCAAGTGTTTATATATATTTAATTTATTACTTAGATGTTTTACTCGTTTTTTTGTATAATTCATTTCAAGTGACTGTCCAGTTTTTCTCTTTTTATTTTTAACTTTTTTAATATTTTAATTTAAATTAACGACGAAAGGCTAAGGATAGCCTTGACACACTAAAATCACTATGATACGATAATCCTAAGGTAAATAACTTTTATTATAATAGAATGTCTGCATAATTATTGTTATTGTTATATTCACATTGTAGCTCCTTGAGAATGGTCACAACCAATGACCAAAATATATCGGATACCTAAAATTATCAAGTGTTTAAATCACACAATCCGGGTCATATAATCCCAAAAATTGTTTTTATCTTGCATTTGGTATCAAGAAAACGGTAAGAGGTATTTAATGTAGTTTAAGGTTATAAAATTATGCACCTAGAAATAATTTAATGCCAGCAAAAAGTATGTTGTTGGTAGGGTTTCAAAAGACTCGAAAATTTGTCCTAGATTGAAAGATCGGTCACGAGACGGATGGAACGACCAGCCACAATAGTAACTTGGAACTCCCAAATGAGATATAAATAGCACAGAATAAGTTGCACTCTGATCTTGTTCGCCTGATAAAACAGGCTTGTGAACGTATTAAATGCTTGTAAGATATGCATCGTAGGTACATATATAACTAAAAACTCGAAGTTAAATTATGCTCACGAGAACTGTTAGAACCCTCAAGTACCCATGACCGCTTTTTTTGTTTGTTTTTTTTTTTACTTTTACACGACTTTGAAAATCGTACATGAGAAAATGCAAAAAAGTTTTGATGCAATGCAATTTTTATTTATTATTTTTCAGGGTCATATCCGCGACACATCAATATATTGTATAGGACAATATATTGATATGTTGGGCTAATGGTTGTGATTCGAAGATTGGGCACCTGAGTCACAAAAAAACTACAATAAACCTTCTTGCCTTTCTGGGAAATATGCATGCACAGCCGGGTCTTTTATGAGGTAGAATAACTTTTCTAAGTAAATTAGCAAGAATGTTGATAACCTTGAGGGCACACCGGTACCGCGGTAAAAGTTTAAGGTAAAAATTGGTTGTACCAACCTTAGCTCAACTCTTGATTTGTGTCTGCTCTAGGATCAGTTTGTGTGCAACCGTTGATTAAAAGTGTTATTCAAAGTTTTTAAAAGTGTTATTAAAGTACGACGAGTGGACTTAATTATAACAAAAGTGAGTGATAGTTTTTAAATTAGTTAAATATGGTAATTGTAGTGTTTTTAGATATTTCTGTTATATTAGTGTAGTTCGATAGAGAATTTTAGTTAGATAATTAAAGAAGTACTATTTGTCTTTCTACTGGGTCGCGTACGTTATGACCCAAGGAGTTCTGTGTTGTCAATGCTGACGCATCTCGTTGGCACTAGTAGTAGTTGTAACTAAAGCACACAGCCAAAACCCTCGAGAATACTTCCCAAGCCATGAAACAGAAATTATGTGTGCGTATGAGTCCGTTTCCTAAAATGTTCTATATTGATATTGATGATGGAAAAGTGCCAGATATTGACTTTATATATGCTATGGAGCTTAAACTACTATCCATACAGGAAAATAGTCTTCTAGTAATTTAAAGCTTGGTTCCTTACCTATATACCTTACTTAACAAAATAATGAAATAGTTTTGATTACAAAGTTTCCTTACCATTTTACGCTCAATAATAATTGCATGCCATGATTACTCAGCTGAGAGTTTTTGTTTGAGAAATCGTAGTTATTTGGTTAAAATAATTTTTTTTTAATTATTTTGGCTGAGTCAGCGCGATAAGATTTACAGTAGTGCTTTACACGGTGTTTTCATCGAAAAATCCTAAACTGACAAGCACTGAAGAAATTATTGCTGCAGTAAGGATTTTAGTTATAACATAACCAAGAAATTATACGGAATTATTTTTAGGTTGCAGATTTTTTGGAACCATCATCTTCGGGTGAAGACTTGCTCACAGTGCACTTCAAGCACTTCATCATCATCGTCATCTCTGGATTTAAGAGATGAAACTGAAGCAGCAAGAAATTGTGCATTTATAAATAAAATTAGAAATTTTTTAAAAGGGGAATTCAGGCAGTATTTGCGCCTAACGAAGGCATCTGCGATTGTCGTTGTAGGTGAGTGAATTAGTCAATGCTGGCGTTTGTATACAAACAAATTTTATTAAACGTGACCTAGGCAGGCAAGAAAATAACCAAACCTTCTTTTCAGAAAAATACAGGAGAGTAAAAGTAGCACCGAAAGGAGTAAAATGAGGTCGCCCAATTATAGGCTACGAATCAGAAATATATATATTCTTGTGGTATATAGGCAATGCTGTAACGTTTCGCCAAATTGCCAACCTGTTTTCGATTGCAAAATCAGCTGCCTGGGAAATTGTTAGAAGGGTTTCGTCCTGGCTGGTCAGCATTAGCAGTGAACATATATCATGGCCCACATCAACTGAAGCAGGAATGATAGCAAGAAAATTTTAGTTAATGAAGGGAATTCCAGATATCATTGGAGCAATTGATGGAACGCATATTAAAATAAAAGCACCGAAGGAAAATAGTGCAGCGTATTTTAGTCGAAGAAAATACTACAGCTTGGCGATGCAATGTATTGTAGATGCTGATAAAAAGTTTATAGATGTGCATTGCGGAGAGCCTGGATCGGTTCATGACAGTAGAATTCTGAGGCGCTGTAATATTTTCCGTGAATCCATAGAAAATCAAGACGTTGTTTTTCCTCGTGAAAGGTTTATTTTCGGAGATTCGGCATACGCTTCTTTAGATTGGTTAGTTCCTTCCTTTAAAGATAATTTAAGCTTAAGCGTTATTAAAAAAAAATTTAATACGTTGCACTCTTCAACCAGGATCGTTGTCGAAAATGCTTTTGGTTTGCTAAAGGGTAAATTCAGACGTCTCCAATTTTTTACAGAAAGTGTAGATCTAACTCTCTGCAGTAATTTAATAGTATCGGCATGTGTATTACACAACATATGCCTAGAGAACAATGAACCAGAGCTAGAGGAAAATTTCAGAGATGACATTGATACTGATGATAGTGAAGTTCATAATAAAACTGTTGAAGATGAGATTATTGACAGAGAACTAGATGTCCTTCCGCCACAGTCGGCACGAGATAGAAGAGACCGTCTCATAGAAGATTTAATTGGTAAAGGTATTCTTTGAAAATGATCAATTAAAATTAAATGCCCATTGAAATATTATTTTTATTTATTATTTGCAATAGTTGCAATGAGTTGCTTTATAAGTGCAGCTTTTGGCTCAGAACTTTTCTTTTTTTCCACTCTTTTTTCTTTCTGCTGCTCTTTCAAAATATGTTTTTATTTTCTTCCCACCTTTTAATTTTATTCCGTTCCTTCTCCTTTTGGAACGCAATTTTTTTTTCAAATAGTCTCTCCTTAAAACTTTCTTTTTCTAAATTTATTTTTGTTTGAAGGAGAGACTAAGGCAGTTGATGCCGGTGATGTTTGTATTTTGGGCACATTTGATTGTATGAATTCAAAGTTCGGAGTACCACGTACTCCACTGGAAGAGGCGCCTTCAGAAAGGTTTGCATTCCTTTCTAACGATGTTGCGTGCTTCGAAAATGAACCGCCAACGTGAAGCAGGTGGCTTGTGTCCTCCGGAGCATAAGTCCAACATACACTTTACCTTGCGAGTTAGAAAACTCCCTACTAATATGTTAAGGATTTTCAACAGGACCTGACTCTACACTATGAATTGATAAAAAATCTTAACGACAAGAGCAAAATATCCGTTAAAGATCTGTAACTTCATCTGGTCAAAAGTGCTATAACTACATCTGGGCCAATTCCCCCAAAGGCTGCAGTAAAACTCTATATATTCCAATTCTTAAAAAAGAAAGCTAAAATCATTAAATGCCATACAAAATACAGTAATATGAAAAATCAACTGGAGCCTTTCACGCCAGTCAATCGAGAATTCTTTTAGTAGCAGCAAATCAAACCTCACTGGAATATAGAAGACGACAGGAAGAAGCCATTTATGCTCTAAAACTCCTTTCGTTAATAAACATCCTCTCTCAGAAAAATACAACAACATGACGCTTGTTGAAAAGCAAAAAGGTAGAAAACTGTCGTACAAATCAACTTACGTTCGCCTGCAAAATACGTTGGAAAATCTTAACATCCCACACGACAAGCCTTTTCGAAACCAAAGAAATTCCAAATTACCTCCATGGGCTAGCAATCCTTGACTTTTTTCTAGCATATTACAAATCAACATACATCGCCATGCACATAGAGCAACCATACTAAAAGATACAAGGATGGTTCCCTGCTGGATAACGGAGTTGGATGTGCCATTATGCATGAAGGTACTGAAAAAGAATATCAACATCATCAGAAATGTACGCAATCTAGAGAGCATTTGAATTCTGCTGCCGAAGGACAACTTATATGATCGGATTCACGTAGTGCTATCGACACAATTGCCAAACTATATTCCGAACACCCAGAAGCATAAAATATACATCATATAATATTTAAGAACGCTCCCAAAAATCTTACCTCCCTTAGGATCACCAGCCATTCAGGAATAAAAGGAATTAATAGAGTAGATACCGTAGGAACCTAGAAGCAAGAAAAAAAGAGGACTAAAAACAGCAACAACGGCGTACGATCAGCAGCATATTTTGAGAGTAGCGTCACAGTCAGCCGCGCCTTCAAATCAAATTGTATATTTGATGAAAATAAAATACAAAATAACTTTACAGAATAGAAAAGCATTTATTAGAGCCTCAGCTTATGCTATGTTACAACGTTAGGTACCTACATCGAGTAGGAAATAGGTAATTATAATTATTCGATTTAGTACAAAAATTGCTTAGAAAACTAACAAATGTGCAATGAACAGACTCATTGCAGTAGGAACTGACATAGTATTAGAGATCAAGAGGAAGTAGTTAAATATAAGAGAACTTAAAGTAATACGACATAAAATAAGATAATGTTAAATGAAAGAACAGAGTAAAGTAACTTAGAATATTCACAGGAAGAATAACAGCACCACAAAACTATCGGGCGAAACAACTGACAAATTAAACATTGAATGCATTAAGCCGCAGCAATAATAAACCACTAAGTCTTTATATAAGGACACGGCCGATCACAGAGTATCACTCCATATCATCATATCAAATAAATCGAATCCATATAATAGAATAGCATAGAATAAAGAAGCATTAATTGAAGAAACTTAGCTTACGCTACGCTCCAACGTTAGGTACATCGAGTAGAAAGAAATAATTGATATTAATCGAATTACAAAATTGTTTAAAAAACAATGAACAGCCTCATTGCGGTAGGAAACTGTCTTAGAATTAGAAATAAAATTAAGAAGTCAAATATTGGACCGGTTAGAGTAATATACAAAATTGTTTAGAAAACAATTCATGTGCAATGAACAGCCTCATTTTGATAGAAAACTGACTTAGATTTAGAAATAAAAATGAAGTGTCACCGGACCGAAAGTAGTCTCTGCACTCTGCAGCAACATTAATTCCTTTCCAAACTCCAATTTTATTAGATCACCTTCATTTACCTTTCAATTTATTTATCCATAAAATCGGTAATTATACCTACTTCACTCGAAACCAAATTCCGGTCTAATTGTATTTATCAGCTGCTCTGCTCTGCAGTAATTTTCAAATTAATCAAGCATTTCATTTGTATAAAAATAGAATTACACAAAATTAATTGCAGATGATTTTTATAATAAAATAATAATAGGGAAAAATCACCAATTCGCGTCCATTTCGTTTCATAACATGCCATTAAACGACGTATTTTACTTAAAATGCAGATATTTCTATATCCTCATGGTGTATATGTCTGCTACCCCTAAAGTGAGCAATGGAATCGTGGAGTTAAATCTGACTCGTCACAGCTCAGTTCATTAGGAGTCGGCATGTAAATAATGTGAAAATGTTGTTAGGTGTCACTTGTTTTATGGGGATTTTGCAATATATAGTTAAACGAAATTTCACTTTTATATTTACTTTTTATTTAACATTTCTTGATAGTAAATTAGAACTTAAAGTTACGATTTTAAATTTAATTAATGAACGACTCTAAAAATACTGACTATGACTATTACACAACAACTATATTTATTAAACCTTAATGCTAACAAATTATCCCTACCATCCAAGCGTTTTGTTATATTTAAGTTACTCATACGAGTCCATTAGACTACCGAAAATGTTTATATTACTCATAAGAGTCCATTAGATTGAAACCATTCATAAAATAATACGTTTGATAATTAGGTTATCAAATCAGATTCATTTGCATCATACAAACATACAGCTTAAAGCTTTTAAAGCCTCAGTCATCACCGGCGCAAATGGATTCGAGCACTTAAGCCGATCCGTTTCTTAAAGATATAATCAATAAACAAGAATGAATATTGATATCATACAAGTAATACCAGAAGATCAATTAGATCTTATACGTAATTAGTGTACGGAGTTTTCTATGATGATTACTGCCTGTATACTTTATGTGAGAATTTCCTTGAATAGGTAAGGTAGATAGAGAGATAGTCTATCAGGGTACATAACACCTTCCCCCATAAGAAAAATATAGTTATTTAAAAGAAATAAATATATTTTAAATTGGAAAATAACCAAAACTTGGTTTCGTTTTACCAACTTTATTTCTAGGAGAAATTATTATTCTTTCCCCTGAATTTCTTTCGCCAACTGGCCATCGATCGAATCTCACAACTTCATATTCTTCACTTTCAGAACGCTTGGTGGATTTTAAACAAATTTTAATGTTTACACAAATTCCTTTATCGCTATCGTTATATCTTGAATTACCTTTACATTTAAAATAACATTTTAAACACATTAGGATTAACTTATAACCTTTCCTCGTCTATTTTTGTTCGATTTTACTCTTTCCTTTCCACAGCTTCAATTCTTCGTACCGAATTTTGTAACGGGACTTACGTCCACGGATTCCTCGGGCTTGCCTAGAGTCCTGTTACTCTTTTAACCGGTTGACCACAATTCAATCAGCCTCTGAGAAAAAAAGAATTTTCAATAAATGGAATGTTACTTAACTTTTTCTTCTTTATATTCTTCCACACAAAAAAACACGGCTTCACCTTTGTAAATATCTTCTTCCTTTTGCTTTTTCCTCTTTTTTCTTTTTTGACTTTTAATTTCCTTCCTCCGTTTTTTGAACTTCTAAAATTTCCTTCTATAAATTTCTTCCACTTAATTATTTACTTTTCGCTCTATAGTATAATTTATTCTTTTCTTTGACTCTATAGACAACAGAATCGATTGCAAGAATTTTCTTAACAATCCAACACCACTTCACTTGCCGAATAACACTTCTCGCTGTAGCTAACCTCACTTTTCGTCACTCGTGATTCTTCACAGCACCTTCTAGAAGAAAGAAAGATGTCCCCCGGAACTCGTTCAACTCCTTCTTCGACCATTTTCGGAATTCGATTCGAAGTACAACCCGCGGTCTGATGAACAAGAACTGCCCTAAGCCGGTCACCCACTAGCGGTCTTACAAACTAACTTATTATATTACCTTCTGTGCTAGTTACTTACACTTCGCCACCGATTACACAAGCTCTAAACTAAGGAATTCTCCTTGACTTCTATCTAGAAATGAACCTCTTTTTTTTTATAAAACAAATCTTTACAATCTACTCGCCTATTCCGAGTGACTACTTATGCACTCAGTCCTACAATTTTACCAACGTTCACGATAAAACAATGATTTACTATTACTCACGACTTAATTCTAGTCCGTATTCATCTTTGCCCAACCCGATTGGTTGACACTTAAAATTTTTACAATCTCCTTCTGTCTGACAGTTACAAATAAAGTGAAATCATTTCAGAATGGAGTTACAACTTTTTTTTTCTTTTTTTTTTATTATTACAACAAAGTATTGCTCGCGTGTGTCTAACATATACGGTTCGAAAGAAACAAGCTGTGGGTCGCCGCTCTAGTTACATATTTCTTGTAAATAACGTATATATTAATCGCGGTTTAAGGAACCTCTAACTTAGTAGGTGTGCGGAACATGGATTACTTCAACTTAAGGAGAGTATTCGTTGTAAACTTATTGAATAATTCAATCATTAGTTCTTATACGCTTTAATGTTCTTTTTAATTATGTTACGGAATGACATTACATGATCGTATGTGCCCATGTGAGCATGGGGGCCTTTTGAAGAGTCGACATAATCACCTTCTCGTGTTTCCCTGTTTGTGTGGACCGTGCTTGACGTCCTAACATTATTTCAAAATATATAAACTACGTTATTATTCCATTTTTTCTTACGCCCATTCATTCACTTTTAGGAATGCCGCGAATCTACTGTTTCACGGTTTGACTAGCAAATCATTTAATTACACCCCAGGTTACTGTAACTCATTAGCCTGCATTATTTGACGTGTGCATTTACTGAAACCACAACAGCAAGAATAACCAAATCGATCAACCAAATTTCCAGAACTTTTACATATGATAGAGGTTTGGATGCTGATGTTAATACCTCCTGCTGGCGGGCTACTTTATGATTAGCGCTTGAGCGATTTCTAAAACTTGACCGGATAATCAAATTCAGGTGATTTATTTGACAAAAGAAAACATACTAACCTTTTACCTGCATATTTTCTATTTTATTCTTACGTTTGAGAGTAGCTGTTCCCTTTAAGTGCCCAGGGCAAAATACTCTGATGTCGAGAGGCGTATTGCAAAAACTTCTGTGCCAAGAATTACTATTCTTTCGCAGTTTGGTTTAATAGACTTAACAGCAATGATGCTAATAAGAAGGTTTCTAATAAAACGACACCTTAGTGCAACATATGTTTCGACTATATTCTGGGATTTTGGGTGGTACGCTGTGATATATGAGAAACTTAAAATAATTATTGCCACGTACAAATCGAGTTTGTCTTACCCTTTAATGGAACCTGCCTCCCTGCGGCTGCTCTGAAATTGTTTAACGATGGAGCATACCTTTGTAATGACTAGGTTTGTTACATTTCCCCTCTGCTTCGGTAAAGCTTCATCATTCATTATGAAACTTTTGACTGTCCCATCAAGTTAAGCTTATGCTCACATTTCATTACCTCCGATCTTATGCACTAACCGTTATGTTCGAGATCCCCCCACTGCGTTCTGGTCAACCACTTCTTACACAATCCCCCTTTCCCGATATGAGACTGTAAGTTCTCCCCACGTACGTTTGAGTTCCACTTAATATTACTTTCCGTAGACGACGCAATGCTCAATTCTTCCACTGCAGAGCTCAAACCCCCTTTACTTACCTAGTGAACACATATAGTGCTGAACCAGTCATCTTCCTCAGTTTAACACTTTGAGCTCGATCTTGCCCTAGTGAACACGAAGCGTGCTTAACTGGACCTTTCCCAAGTTTACCACTTTGTGATTTAGCGAGCACATATAGTGCTAAACCTGTCATCTCTTATCCCCCCAACCGTCACTGAAACTTTGAGCTTTTGTTAACCCTCTCAACTCTCGATCTCTTAATAAATACACTGTGGCATATGCAGCTCTCTACCAATGAGGTCTCCACTATAGCTTTCTTCCGACATACTCAGGGTGCGTTCTCTCCTCCTTTGCGACCTATACCGCCTCGGTACATCACCCTCATCCTCATGCTACGAGTGAGCAGTTCTCCGATACTTCCCCCAAAATGAGATGTAAACGTTCAGGCCTACTTTATTGTAATCGATAAACTACGTTCCTTCACGCTGATCCTCCCTGTTTCAAATCTCGTACATGCCACCATCCCAAATCTGAACCCTTCGTATCGGTCAACCTATAAACCAGATTTGACCTTTTGTCGTTCACAACACACTTGATGAATTTTGGAGCTAATTTTGACGAATAATGTTTGCTAGCATCCGATAAGACAAAATTCCTCTTAAAGACTACATCACCCACGTTGAATGCTTTAAAACAAGTCTTTCTATCAAAATATTTTTTGTTTCTTTGATAGGATCTTTCAATACGTCCATAAATATCAACATAAATGTTCAGCAGGTCCCCGAGCTGCTTATTCCTTACCTCGAATGCATTCGCCTCACCTAATCTACTACACAGTTTATGGTGCGACCCGAAACCCAGATATTCTCTTCCAAAGTTCAGGTAAAAAGTGCTAAAACCCGTTACTTCATTGACGGCAGTTCTCAAGGCGACGCCAATCTTTGCAATCTGTCGGTCCCATAACTTATGATTGTCCTTAATGTAGGACCTTAAGACCACCCCAATCACCTTATTCCACTGCTCGGTAAAGTTGCTCTGGGGATGATATCTGCAGTTTAACCAAAACTTTGGCACGTGATACTCCTTTAGCAGTTTCCTAAATAGGTTACAGTCAAACTACTTACCATTATCTGATATTATTACCTCGGGGACACCGAATTCTAGAAAGATCCTTTCCTCCAAGATCTGAATAACTTTCGGAGCTGTCGCAACGCGTAAAGGAAAGATGCATACATACTTCGTAAACCAGTCACAGATGACCAGTAGATATGCGTTACCTTTGGTTGATCTTGGAAATGGACCCATTAGATCTAAAGCTACAATTTGCCAAGGTCTCACCGCATTACGAAATCTTCCCATAGGCCCATAGGTTTTGTGGTTTGGAGTCTTCGAAGCCAGACAGACCTCACAAGACTTAACATACCTCTCCACATCTCTCGATACTCCAGGCCAGTAATATCGCAACAGAACCCTACGCTTTGTTTTGTATATGCCCAGGTGTCCCACATGAGATGCATCGTGACACTCATTTAATACTGACATTCGTGATGATTCCGGGACGACTCTTTTCCACTGGATTTCTGAAAAGCCATTTTCCTTGATGTCTTTTATGAATAGTTCGCCATCGGTAATCTTCCATCTACTCATTCTTTCCGACTTATCTCTCACCAGCTGCAACATTTCCTGGTACCATTTATCACCTTCATCGGGAACACAATTCAACAAGCTAACCTCAGAAATTCTGGAAAGGGCGTCGGGGACTACATTCTCTTTGCCTTTCACATAGTTAACCTCAAACTCGAATGATTGCAATGTCATCACCCACCTTGCTAGCCTTCCTGATAGGTCCTGTTGCCGAAAGAGCCAAGTTAGAGCAGAATGATCCGTTACTACGAAAAACTTGTAGCCTTCTATGTAACCCCGGAACTTCTCCACTGCAAACAAAATGCTCAAACACTCCTTTTCCGTAGTGGTATAATTTATTTCTGCACCTCTCAACTTACGGCTTGCATATGCAATCGGACGCTCTTCACCAGCTTCCGTTTTCTGTACCAAAACTGCCCCTACAGCGTGATTAGAAGCGTCGCACTGCACGAAGAATGGCTTACTAAAGTCAGGATTAGTTAACACCGGAGACTCAACCAACTGGGATTTTAACTTAACAAATGCTTCGTCTGCTTCCGTCGTCCACGTAAGAATTCTTCGCTTCTGTTTTCCCTTTGTCAGATCGTGCAAGGGTGCCACGATTGCCGCAAAATTAGGTACGAAACGCCTATACTACGACGCTAAACCAATAAAGCGTTTCATTTCTGTGCAGTTCTTTGACTTAGGGAAATTTAACATCACTTCTACTTTGTCCGGGTCTGTTCTCAAGCCTTTACCATCTACTACAGACCCCAAATATTTTAAAGACGTTCGCGCAAACTGGCACTTTTCAAAATTTACCGACAGTCTCGCTAGTTCTAACCTGCTCGCAACCCACTCTAATACTTCCAGATGTTCCTCGAATGTCTCTGTTGCTACAATGATATCGTCCAGGTATGGAAACACTGCGTCCGAGTATCCGAACAATCTGTCCATTAATTGCTGCAAGCTCGCTGCACTATTGCATAACCCAAAAGGCATCACCTTGAATTGGAACTGGCCCACTCCAGGTATGCAAAACGCGGTCTTTTCTTTAGATTCTTCGCTTAGTGGTATTTGCCAGAAGGCATCCTTAAGATCAATCGTTGTGAGATAACGTGTTCTATTCAAACGAGCTAGAACACCATGTATGCGAGGCAACGGATATGCTGACCGCTTCGTGACCTTGTTGAGTTTGCGACTGCCTATGCACAATCTGTCGGCTCCGTTTGCTTTCTTGACCAGGACCACTGGTGAACACCATGGACTGAACGACGGTTCTATCACCCCCAGATTCAACATCCGTTGTATTTCTCTTCTTGTACGGCTGGAGATACCTGGTAGCCCCTTTGTACAATGGGCTCCGCATTCCCCGTGTCAATATGGTGCTTCAATAACTGTGTCCTTCCCAACTTTCCGCCGCTTAAATCTTTGAAGCGATTCCTGGACGAGTTCAACTTCAAAACTTGTTCATATGATAAGGTGCTCGCGCATTTCAACCCATAATCATCTGATGCCATTATTTCATTAATCTCCTACCTGCCGAGCCTGTGTTGCACCGAAACCTGGAAGGTTTTCCAAAAATCGACCCCCAAGATGACACCTTTCTCTATCGTTGGCACAGCCATGATCTTCAAAATTCTAACCATGCCTTTGAATTTCACTGGAGTATAAAATACCTTTGCCACATCATGTCAAGTAGCATCGGCCGTATACACTGGGTTGCACTTCTCTTTGACTGCCTTCAAGTTAAGATCCTCTAACAACTTCACACCCTTCCTTCCTACTATACTAAGTGATGCGCCACTATCCAAAAGAGCGTCTCCTTCAACACCCAAAATACTTATAAAGATATGAGGGCGTTCGTCCCCTATCCCTATTACGTTATTATTATTTTTGTTTACCTTGTTGTATAAGGACGGTTTCCGTCCGAAACTGGCCCCGTCCTCACCCTTCCAGTTTCGTTGGTGTTTTCCACTCTAGGCGTACTGCTTGAAGGCTGATTTGAGCTTAACTCTAGTTCATTTACTTGTCGGCTACCACGGAAGTTGGCGTTCCTTTGCTGTAACTCATTCCTTTGATTGTCCCTTAGCCAGGAACGTTCATTATTAGAAACAAAATTAGTAAGGCCGCCGGATCTGCCGGAAAAGCGATTCCCTTCGTTGTTGAAATTGCCCTTATTCTGTCCAAATCTGTTGCCTACCTGCGGTTGTGAGAAATCGTGCAACTGTATATCACGACCTCTCGAGTTCCTGTTATAGCTATCGAGATTAAGCCTAGGAGTTCTACTAGGCTCATCATACATCCAAGACCTAAAGTTACCCCGACCGTTATAATTAGAGCTTACTTTTCTAGTTTCCACGGAGTTTACGTTCTCTTTGGCCTGCGCTTCACCTTCCTCAATCTTCCTACAAGCTCTTTCGAGTTCTTCTACTGTTTTAAATTCAATGAGAGCTAAAGCTCGCACATACGTAGGTAAAAGATTTCGCCGGATCGTTCTGACTCTCTCTTCCTCAATGGGAGGATGAGGTAGTCGCATAAACAAATCTTCCACCACTGACACGAACTGAACAATACCCTCACTTTCCCGCTGCTTCCTCTCTTTGATGTGTCTTAATAACTTTTCCGCGCTATTTAATGGCTCAAACTCTTCAAGAAATATTTTTATAAAGATCTTGTAATTAGTAAGCTGACCCCGCTTCCTGCGATACCATCTCAATGCGGAGCCTTCCAACACAGCTAATGACTCTAAGACTTCTACGTCAGACACTCTCCTGGATCTAGCAAAGTCGGCGACGCGCTGTAAAAATTCGGATGCCGATTCTCTAGGACTATCCCCCGAAAACTTAATCGGCCACTTGTAAAGTTCCACACTTGTTTGATTATTTCGGCGTGCAACGCTCGGCACCAACAATGATGCACTCATCTCTTCGTCGCTATCTGCCAGACTCAGCGCGCTTAACCGGTCGGCGAAATTTGATTTATTGACACTCGCACGTGCTTCCCTACAACCTACAATACTGTCATCTGCATGCTGATCTATCTCACCTTCTGCACTAGTAGGCGACTCATTGAAATTTACACTGCTTCTTGCCTTCTTGTTCCTTACGCTCTCTCCCTTCCATAACTCATACTCTGCACTTTCGATCTTTCCTTTAAGCACCGCAATACTGGCCAACAAAACATCCCGCAAAGCCTTAGCTTCTTCATCCTCTTCGACGTCTACTCTCCTTACGCGGAATTCTAGATATTGTACCCTTACCGCTAGTCTCTCTAGCAAAACATTGCTGTCGTTCTCAGCCTCTGTACTAAGAACCTCAAACCAGTTATCAGATTCTCTTAAATCTTCGCTGGGAGACAAGTAAGACTTAATCTGCAGAACCTCAATACCCTCCTTAGATTCTTTAATTAGCTGCTTTCGCCACCAGTCTATCTTTCCCTTTCTCGAGCAGTCAATCGGTCTAACCCCTCTACATTGCATTTCGTAAGCAATTTCGCGATCAGCAAAAAATTTGGCAATCTCCCCGAAGGACATCTTGAGTGAGACTTTCCCTTGACGCAAGAACAAATTCTTTTATTTTTTTTTTTATTAGTTGAATATATGTGTTTTATGACCGATTCTACCAATCTATTAGGAGACTATACCTGCAGCTCCAACCGTCAGACTTAAATTTAAATTTTGATCTCACTTAATATCTTTGGTATCCAGAGCTGTGGAGTTTCCCTGCAATCCGTTACTCTAAACTTAACTTAAATTCTAAAAAAATTCAATTTGAAACACTCTTATATACAGACAGTTCTTTGAGTTAACAATCCGCAAGGTAGTTGTGTTGGGCCAACACATACTTTGAAATGGCAATTCCAATTCTGGCCCTGAAAACACGGATGTAAACTATGAGAATGCTTATACTTATACAGTCCAAATTCAATTCATGAAAACTGCCAGGGGTGCAACCGCAAACAATCGAACTGATGTACGTCCCTCACGTGGTAACCACCTCAAGAGACTTGACGATGTTGCACGGCATGTACAAATAATCCACAATATAGTCCCGTGGAACCTCACTGAGCAACCAATCTCGGCTTAGCCGTTCCTACGACACACAAGCAACATCGACTTTCAGACGCATGTATTTGCCCACCTTCAGCTTTATACTAATTCAAATACATATCATCAAACAGAATGATCACAATGAATACTTATAGCTACGGTCAGAAGAAAGGCCACTATTAAACCTATCAAACTCAGATCTCTAGCATTATGGCTAGACAATGGTAGCACGCTAAGTGTATCCTGCAACCGTTATATCCTTCAGTGCCTCATCATTAATGACCTGTGCACCGTTTCGGTCTCGTCTTTAAAAGGAATAGTTCATTTCAGTGTAATGCTAAATTACCAGCGTTCCCGCATTTCTTCCGACTCAGGATCAAGTAGATAGCTCTAAGACGTACCCCTATAAGACAAATGAACTAGCCCGTTGGCTCAGTACAGGGACTCAAACTCACCTAATATACAGTAGGTGCTTCTTCTAAAGATTAATATACGCGCACTCCCATTCCAAGACCATCCTCACGTTGTAGTTACGATAATTATAAATTCTGAAGCTCTCGGCTGTATACTTCGCTAGCATTACGTAATATAAAATATCCAGGTTGTGGCTTATATGTAGTAACTAATGTAGTTAATGCGGTTATCACGACAGATGAAAAGACAAACTTAATTTCTATTAGCTCACCGTCGTAACTTTCTCCAAAATATTAAATTGGACTTTTATCAAATTCCTACCTTCTGAGATTAAACCCACACGGGCCCATTACTTGTCCATAAACACAAAAAAAACACAACCTAATAGCCCGCGCTACTTCTGCCACCTTATAATACAATCAGGACTGATGGCGTAACAACTCGATCGTAATGGAGAAATCTACCCTGACCTGTATCTAGTAAAGTACTAATTTTGGTAATTTTGCTTCCTACATTACAGTTAGCAATGCAAGTACAGCTTCGCCTAGATTGCGACGATGCACTTAAAAGCGTTTCGCACGTATTTGGTGATTTCAATAAAACATTCGATAGAAAATTTCGCTCGAACAGGCATAGTAGAACGCGTTGTATTAAATTTGATAATTTACCGGACGAAGAAGATATAATAAAGATAGGAACACGCGCGTGGTCGAAATCTGTTGGCCGAGTGTGAGCCTCAAATTTGCTTTTCAGACGTTGCCTTTGCTTCTAATTGAATTCCCAATTTTATTATTAATTACTTCGCTTATGCGGAACTAACTCCTTAAAGTAGCCGAGTTTTTCACGACGCACGAAAACTTTCATAGGAAAATAGTCTTAAATCGTTTGATTCGTACGGCACGCACCTTGGTGGACCACTCACTTAAATTTACCAACTCACTTTCGTGGAATATTTATTTGTATCTACATATGTATTTATATATATACAGGGTGATTCTGATCAAGATACCTTCCGGTATACCACGCGATTCCTTGCGGTAAGCTCATCAAAAAATTGTTCCACATATCCCCCCCTAGAAACCTTCCTTTAGGAGTGGTGGCCAGTTGAAGATTTCGCCAAACCCTGATGGGAATAAATGAGTTTAACTTTTGAACCACGATATAGATTTTAGTTATTGTTGGCTTATTACATAGCCAAGAATAGTAGCTGTCGAAAAGTGTATTACTCTGTATTTTTTAATTAAGCATCTTTAAATTATTCTCAAATATTGCCAAAATTTTGATTTTTTTACACCCAAAAGTTTTTGACATAAGTAACGGTATTTATGTATTTTGTATGTAAAAAAAATCAATGTTTTGGAAATTTTTGAGAATAATTTAAAGATCTCTAATTAAAAAATACAGTGTAATACACTTTTTGACAGCTACTATTCTTAGCTATTTAATAAGCCAACAATAACCAAAATCTAAAGTGTGGTTCAAAAGTTATACTCATTTATTCCCACCAGGGTTTGGCGAAATCTTCAACTGGCCATAACTCCTAAAGGAAGGTTTCTAGGAGGGGGTATGTGGAACAATTTTTTGATCAGACTACCTTAGGGAATCGCATGGTATACCGGAAGGTATCTTGATCTGAATCACCCTGTATATATATTTATTTTTTTTTGTATGAGGAAGGAGCTATTTAGATACCGAGCAACTGTGCTACACTTTTATGTCCTCGGTACCTCATCAACACATTCTGAAACAGTTCTTACGCAAAATCCACCAAGAAAGGATACAAGTTCAACTTAATACACACATTTTAACAACAATATGAACACCTCCTGCATGAGCAAAATTTTGGCATTGATTCTCAATCGGGTTACTAATCAAAATGAATTTTCCTTTTCCTTTTGGAGCGCTACGATATACTATAAAGGTACTGTTCTGTATACAGGGCGTTGACCCCTTTACGTCAAATTTACAAAGAGGCTGATTGAGATCGTTAATTCCGTCGACTTAAAATACGTTCCCGCCTAATTACTTAATTAGCACCTATGACCATCAAAATGAGGTTTAGTACAACCCGACTTATTTAATTCAATTCGAGCACGTATGTGTGCACATGGAGCGCGATCCACATAAACAGGACCAATTATGAACGGTTCCTGAACCTTTAAACTTGGGTTACTACTTTACAACAAACTTTTAGCACTACCTAACTTGATATCATGGTTGTACCTGCGGTATGTATTGCCGTTATATCAGCTTGCTTCGTTCGTACTGTTATGCGTTAAACGTTCTTGATAGTTTCCCAAACTTAAGCTAGATATATATATAAAACTTCGCACAAATAACCTGCTCAATTGCAGAAAAGTTGCGTCAAGTTCTAATTCAAGAATCACTTGTTCCTCAAATCCCGGTTGAGCCCCCAAATTTTATAAGGTTCAATTCTTCTAGCAGTTAACTCTGGGAACAAGGTTTGAATTAAAATCCACACCAATCTAATTCAACAGCCAAATTTTAATAAGAATTAAAATTTATAATGTTAAGCCTTAAATAATTTCTAAATGGTATAACTAACCTGTACAGTTGGCCAACTTAACTCGTAACGTTTGCTAGGGCTTTAGTTATTATAATGCGGCGCTCCAAGACGCCCTGAATATCGTAACGCCTTCGGACACCTTTCCTCGTCTATTTTTGTTCGATTTTACTCTTCCCTTTACACAGCTTCAATTCTTCGTACCGAATTTTGTAACGGGACTTACGTCCACGGATTCCTCGGGCTTGCCTAGAGTCCTGTTACTCTTTTAACCGATTGACCACAATTCAATCAGCCTCTGAGAAAAAAATAATTTTCAATAAATGGAATGTTACTTAACTTTTTCTTCCTTTATATTCTTCCACACAAAAAAACACGGCTTCACCTTTGTAAATATCTTCTTCCTTTTGCTTTTTCCTCTTTTTTCTTTTTTTACTTTTAATTTCCTTCCTCCGTTTTTTGAACTTATAAATTTCTTCCACTTAATTATTTACTTTTCGCTCTATAGCATAATTCTTTTTTTCGACTCTATAGACAACAGAATCGATTGCAAGAATTTTCTTAACAATCCAACACC
Source organism: Dioctria linearis (assembly GCA_963930735.1). Taxonomy (NCBI): domain Eukaryota; kingdom Metazoa; phylum Arthropoda; class Insecta; order Diptera; family Asilidae; genus Dioctria; species Dioctria linearis. The sequence continues at coordinate 206,279,945 of OZ005740.1, forward strand.
ACTTCACTTGCCGAATAACACTTCTCGCTGTGGCTAACCTCACTTTTCGTCACTCGTGATTCTTCACAGCACCTTCTAGAAGAAAGAAAGATGTCCTCCGGAACTCGTTCAACTCCTTCTTCGACCATTTTCGGAATTCAATTCGAAGTACAACCCGCGGTCTGATGAACAAGAACTGCCCTAAGCCGGTCACCCACGAGCGGTCTTACAAACTAACTTATTATATAACCTTCTGTGCTAGGTACTTACACATCGCCACCGATTACACAAGCTCTAAACTAAGGAATTCTCCTTGACTTCTATCTAGAAATGAACCTCTTTTTTTTTTATAAAATAAATCTTTACAATCCACTCGCCTATTCCGAGTGACTACTTATGCACTCAGTCCTACAATTTTACCAACGTTCACGATAAAACAATGATTTACTATTACTCACGACTTAATTCTAGTCCGTATTCATCTTTGCCCAACCCGATTGGTTGACACTTAAAATTTTTACAATCTCCTTCTGTCTGACAGTTACAAATAAAGTGAAATCATTTCAGAATGGAGTTACAACTTTTGTTTTTTTTTTTTTTATTATTATTACAACAAAGTATTGCTCGCGTGTGTCTAACATATACGGTTCGAAAGAAACAAGCTGTGGGACGCCGCTCTCGTTACATATTTCTTGGAAGTAACGTATATATTAATCGCGGTTTAAGGAACCTCTAACTTAGTAGGTGTGCGGAACATGGATTACTTCAACTTAAGGAGAGTATTCGTTGTAAACTTATTGAATAATTCAATCATTAGTTCTTATACGCTTTAATGTTCTTTTTAATTATGTTACGGAATGACATTACATGATCGTATGCGCCCATGTGAGCATGGGGGCCTTTTGAAGAGTCGACATAATCAGCTTCTTGGGTTTCCCTGTTTGTGTGGACCGTGCTTGACGTCCTAACATTATTTCAAAATATATAAACTACGTTATTATTCCATTTTTTCTTACGCCCATTCATTTACTTTTAGGAATGCTGCGAATCCGCTGTTTCACGGTTTGACTAGCAAATCATTTAATTACACCCCAGGTTACTGTAACTCATTAGCCTGCATTATTTGACGTGTGCATTTACTGAAACCACAACAGCAAGAATAACCAAATCGATCAACCAAATTTCCAGAACTTTTACATATGATAGAGGTTTGGATGCTGATGTTAATACCTCCTGCTCGCGGGCTACTTTATGATTAGCGCTTGAGCGATTTCTAAAACTTGACCGGATAATCAAATTCAGGTGATTTATTTGACAAAAGAAAACATACTAACCTTTTACCTGCATATTTTCTATTTCATTCTTACGTTTGAGAGTAGATGTTCCCTTTAAGTGCCCAGGGCAAAATCGTCTGATGTCGAGAGGCGTATTGCAAAAACTTCTGTGCCAAGAATTACTATTCTTTCGCAGTTTGGTTAAATAGACTTAACAGCAATGATGCTAATAAGAAGGTTTCTAATAAAACGACACCTTAGTGCAACATATGTTTCGACTATATTCTGGGATTTTGGGTGGTACGCTGTGATATATGAGAAACTTAAAATAATTATTGCCACGTACAAATCGAGTTTGTCTTGCCCAGCACCCTTTAATGGAACCTGCCTCCCTGCGGCTGCTCTGAAATTGTTTAACGATGGAGCATACCTTTGTAACGACTAGGTTTGTTACAAACTACATACATAAATGTCTGGAATATTGAAATTTTCTTATATATTGGTTTTTGTGCATAGAGCTTATCTCTTTCTTCATCAAAGTGATTCAGTTTATTTGAAACTATTTTCAGATTATCCAAATTTGTACTTGATAAATGTGCCGGATCAATATAAAAGTGCTCTAATGTCTTATTAATTTTTGCCTTAGTACAACAGTCATCTTCTAATATGTCTACTTGTAGAATTAAAGATTGTATTTTAGGTACAAGAACTTTTTCTGGGCTTAAAATACTTGAACTTGTATATCCTTTACAACTTTCATTTATTGATATTAAGCCAATAGATTCTAATTTGACATCATGTGTATCATGACACACAATTGTTAAAGCCTCTGGCTCTTTTAAAGCAAAAAGTCATTTATTACCTGCTTTAAGTCTATGAAATATTTCCATTTTTCCTATTACTATTCTTACATTACAGGATTTAGGAAGCACCAAGGGAAAAGCCAACAAATCAGTTTCGCATACGGGATTTACGAAGGTACTTTTTAATGGTTTAAGATTCGTGCAAATTGAGTGCACATCATCTAAGGATTTACAACTATCAATGTTCTCCGTCAAAACATGCTGAGCCTTATTTATTGAATATGCTAAGTATTTTTGACTTGGCTGAATATATATTATGTTATATTTACCTTGATGAACTGGTATAGGTATTAACTCATATAAGTTGAATGACAACTCATCAAGTAGAGGTATCATTAGTATGAACACCAATTTGGAGTTCATGTAAAAAACTTTCATTTCGGTCATATGACTAAAAATTTGTATATTCTCAGAAGTAGCATCAATTGGAAAATATTTACCAAATGGTAAATGTTGTCGAGCGTACTTTAATTCTTGAACCAAAGTATCTGCGTTTATCACCATAGGATGAATTAGACTCTGTTGAGCAAATAAAATTGCGTTTAACAGATTATGATACTCCGTTTCCAATTCGTTTGAAAGATAAGTCAACATTGTGACATGATCTAGTATTAACTCAGAGATTCTAAGCTCCTCTATCTTATACACAATTGCATTTGAAAACTTATTAAACTTAATGATATTTTCGTTTAATTTTTGCTCATTTACCTTTAAACGACGTATAGTTTCATTAAAATTAATTATAGCACTTTTAGTCATCTGAACCTGAACTTTAAACAATAGCATTATATTTTTGTCGTCATTCGATACCCGATTTATCGCTTCATCGTAGTGTTCTGCATCCTTAGAATCCATTAAACCAAAAAATGTTTTAAATCCTGTTCCTATTATATTAATCCAGCCTCGTTTAACTCTACTCTTATTTTTAGATATCCTATGTCCTAACATAGTTTTAATTGAGTTTTCTTTCTGGTGTAGATTTTTGATTTTTTAAACTAGGAAATTTAAAGTTTGTTGACAATAAAATTTATCAGAGGGTGCCTGTGCACTTTTACACAAAGGGTCTGTAGTGTAATATGCACGAAAATACCCCAAAAGCACAAGCATAGAAGTTGCATAAATTTCCATAATCGCGGTGAGAAAGTAAGTTCAATTACACATGTATGTAGGTAGCATAATGAGCAATCAGTACCTGCCTCAAGTGAGGTCAGCGACTTGCATATGCATAAGCTCAAACGTGAATTGACTCACCGACCTACTTAACTGCCTTCTGCATGTAAAAGCTAAAACAAACAAAAGACGATGATAAACTGACTTCTGTTTGTTTTAGCTCAAATTACAAAGTAGCGGCAAGTTATGAATGAAATCGTAAAGGTGGAAAAGTGCAACGCAAGCTTTGTTTATTGAATCGTAATTAATCGATGTCAATTGGTTCTCATGCAATTATTGTAAAATAAGCATTTTAAGCATGGGAACCATCTTAGGTCAACCAGGTAATTTTAAAATATAAATAAGATAAGAAAGGGTAAAATAAAGTCACTTGCTATTTGACATTAGTAAAGTATACGGAGTGTTTTATTCTGCTCAAAATAGTAGACATTGGAGTCAACGCTGCTCATAGCTGCTCCACCTTATTATTAGAGTTTGCGCTTACATAGCCGCTCTTCAGGAGTCAACGCTGCTCATAGCTGCTCCACCTTACTATTAGAGTTTGCGCTGACATAGCCGCTCTTCAGGAGTCAACGCTGTTCTTAGCGGCTCCCAAAGATTCAGCATTGGATTTACAGCGATCAGTGTACGTGTATTTTGTAGAGAGTACCACAGTAGGCAACATTTTAGATGTGATCAAATCTAACTTTTTCATCAAGATTTCTATGTTTAAGTAGTTAACTACCTTCCAATAACTATTATAGAATTTTATATCACTAATATGTTCATAGTAAATACCACTGTGTTGCTCCAGTTTTAATACATTACAATAACCCGAAATAGAGGAGTCACACACCACGGACACCACAAATGCAAATCTGGATCGATAATTAAAAAGCATGTTTGATGCGATTTTTATGAAGAACAACATTTTTCCTATTCATTCTAACAGTAATATTAACGTTGGAATTTATTTTTATTATTTCAAAAGGTCCGATATACCTCTGCTTAAATTTTTCTGTTGCTCTATTATTTAAAACATAAATGTTATCCCCCACTATAAAATCAATAATTTTACTCTTCTTATCATAAATCTCTTCTGTTTTTACTTTTTGTTGAATTAAGTTTTCCTTAGCCAATTGCCAGGATTTATTCAATTTTAGTTTTAATTGACTCAAATATCCCTCATAAGTATATCTAAATTTTAGTTGCTCAGTTATTGCACTGGGCAATGCCGGTTTAACTCCAAACATTAATTCATAAGGGGTTAATTTCGTTGAACTGTGTACTGACGTATTGTATGAAAATATGGCCATATGAATCCAGTCATTCCAATCAGTTTGTTTTTCATTTATATAGTGTTTAAGATAATCCACTAAAGTAGTATGGCTTCTCTCCAATGCGCCAGTGGCCTATATGCTGTAGTCCTTAATTGTTTTATTTTAAATAAGGAAGCTAAAGAACGAAGTAATTCCGACATAAAGTCTTGACCTTGATCAGGTAAAATTGCCTCTGGTATTCCAAAGTAACAAATTAGTTTTTCCACTAATACTTTAGCAATAGTTTCCGCTTCATGATATTCAATTGGAAATCCCCAAGCAAATTTTGCTAGATCATCCTGAATAGTCAGAACATATCTTTTTCCATTTTCAGATATATCCATAGTTATTCTTTCCATTTTTTCAGAAGTCGTAGTAATTTCCATTGGAGTTTTAAAATTTCTTCATTCAATTTTATTTTGTTGACATTGTTTACACTTCTTAATATATTCTCTAATATCTTTTTTATTTTTTTCCATTTATATTTTGCCTGTATTCGTTGCATAGTACGATGAAACCCGCCATGTCCTCCAATTGAACTGTCGTGGTTTTCTTTAAGAATTCTTTCAATTTTGTCTGATTCGACATTTATAATTAAATTGTTATACATAAGTATTTTTATTTTTGAATTTCGAAAGACAAATAAAATAATATTTTTAATTTTATTTTATTTAAATTGGTTATATTTATTAATTGGATTTGAGAATGAAATGCTATATGTATTGTTTTCTTCCAAGACTTTCTTTAAGTTTTGTAAGACATAAAATAGGTCCTCATGACCTGATTTGTCCCAATAATTTTTCGATAATATAATGAAAAATATAACCATTTGTTTTGTTATTATTGGATTTTAAAACGTCATATATTTTATGATTATTCTTTATAATTGAATTTTTATTTCCACATAAATTAATTATTTCTTTTGATATAACATCCTCGATTACCATGTCGATCGTTACGAAATGCTTTTGCTTCTAGAGTATTTTTCCTACTCTCTTCAAAGTCAAAAACATTAGGTGAGAGTGATTGACTATAAAATTCAATAAAATCCTTCTAACTTTCATGCTGAAAATTTTCTACAACCTCTTTTGGAAGCTGATCAACATTTGAATTATTATTAGATTTATTGAAGTTCCAACATTAACAGTTGTAGATGCACGTTCCATATTATTTTTATTATTATTACTTTTGAGTTTTAATTTTAAACCACTTTCAGTATTTTTAACAATTTCCCATTTATCTCTAATTTCATTTTGCTGTCGAGGATTATCATCTCGTATAGGAAGATAATTATTTTGTTTTTCTTTTTTTGTGATAAAACACATTTTTTTATTTTCGTTACCGCTTTTATCATCACTATTTTCAAATAATTTAATGCGTGATAAACAATCAGCGTTTGCATATAACTTCCCTTTTTTGTAAATAATTGTATATTCATATTCTTCTAGTTTCAAGCGCCATCTTACAAGCCTTGAACCAGGATCGTTTATACTAAATAACCACGTTAATGGTTTATGATCAGTAATAATATTAAATTTTCTTCCATAGAGATATGGTCGGAAATGGTTACATGACCACACAATTGCCTATAATTCTCTCTCGATGGTTGAATAATTGCTTTCTGCATGGTTCAATGTTCTTGATGCATATGCTATAGGTAAGTCTTTTCCTATAGTTCCTTGTGACAATACAGCACCTATTGCATAACCAGATGTATCCGTTGTCAGATTAAAGGGCTTCTCAAAATCTGGATACTGAAGAATAGGTTCACTAATCAATTTTCCTCTAAGGATATTAAAAGTCTCCCATTGCACAGATCCCCATTCGAAGTTTACATCTTTTTTTAATAATTTTGTCAACGGCTTTGTAATTTTGGAGAAATTCTTTATAAATCTCCTGTAATATCCAACTAAACCAAGGAAAGATTTTATGTCCTTTATATTTTTTGGAGTTGGAAATTATTTAATAGCCTTAACCTTATCCGGTGAAGGCTTCACTCCGTCCGCTGTTATGATATGTCCCAAGGACATTACTTCTTTTCTCAAGAACTCACATTTATTCGGTTGTAATTTGAGATTATTCTGTCTTAATCTTGTAACGAAGTCACATGACCACCCATTAATTCAAACACATCCAGTCCCAACCAGATAAAATGTCCACGTGAACACCTGCTCTTCACAGAAAATCAGTAGATGGGTGCGCTTCTCGGTGGGCAGATCACTCGACACCATAGTGATCTACGCCTATATAAAGGGAGCCGCCAGAGCAGATATTTTTAGTTATCAACCGAGAGTCATCCAGTACAGATCACCAGAGACCAGCTTATTTTCACCAGTAAATACAGACGAGTAGACGAGTCAAAACCGCCAGTCTGATAACGAGCCGATTGAAGTCCAGTAGGCCGCCGACCAGCCCAGTCCGTCAGAGGAAGATATAATAATAGGAGCCACACCAGACCAACAGCCAGTTACCTTCCAGCATCTCGACTGAACACATCGGTCCCTAGTCTTCCCGTGCTGATTAGAACTATAGCATCCGTACGTTATCCGTACAGGCCGTCGTGATAATATTCGCACGAATCAGTCAGCCGCTTCTCTCCGTGCTGATAAGAACTACAGAATCCGTACGTTATCCGTACAGGCCGTGGTGGTAATATTCGCACGAATCAGTCAATCGCTTCTCTCCGTGCTGATTAGAACTACAGCATCCGTACGTTATTCGCACAGGCCGTGGTGATAACATTCGCACGAATCAGTCAACCGTGAATGCAACGGGTAGTCAGGAGTCGTCCAGGGCAAGGTCCCACGACGTTGAAAAAAATATACTTAGAGAACTATCAACTCACTTTAATAGTCATTTGTTTGCTTAACTACTATGGTACATCTACCTCTAAAATATTATATTTCTTTCCACTTAGTTCTATTATCTAGATTACTAACACTATTACACTTGTTTCAATTCTTGTAGTCTGTTTATTCGTACGATAGGTCGGCACTTATACTTCTAACACTCAGATGCTTAAACATGAAGAGATGTTCATTATACGGTTGAGTAGTGTGTGCGAATATTATTACTACGGCCTGTACGTATGACGAACGGATGCTGTAGTTCTAATCAGCACGGAGAGAAGCGGTTGAGTGATTCGTGCGAATATTATCACTACGGCCTGTACGGATAACGTACGGATGCTGTAGTTCTAATCAGCACGGAGAGAAGCGGTTGAGTGATTCGTGCGAATATTATAACTACAGCCTGTACGGATGACGTACGGATGCTGTAGTTCCAATCAGCACAGAGAGAAGCGGTTAAATGATTTGTGCGAATATTATCACTACGACCTGTACGGATAACGTACGGATGCTATAGTTCTGATCAGCACGGAGAGAAGCTGTTGACTGATTCGTGCGAATATTATCACCACGGCGTGTACGGATAACGTACGGATGCTGTAGTTCTAATCAGTATGGAGAGAAGCGGTTGACTGATTCGTGCGAATATTATCACTACGGCCTGTACGGATAACGTACGGATGCTATAGTTCTAATCAGCACCGGAAGACTAGGGACCGATGTGTTCAGTCGAGATGCTGGAAGGCAACTGGCTGCTGGTCTGGTGTGGCTCCTATTTTTATATCTTCCTCTGACGGACTGGGCTGGTCGGCAGCCTACTGGACTTCAATCGGCTCGTTATCAGACTGGCGGTTTTGACTAGTTTACTGGTCTCTGGTGATCTGTACTGGATGACTCTCGGTTGATAACTAAAAATATCTGCTCTGGCGGCTCCCTTTATATAGGCGTAGATCACTTTGGTATCGAGTGATCTGCCCACCGAGAAGCGCAGTCATCTACTGATTTTCTGTGCAGAGATTATCAGCAGGTGTTCACGTGGACATTTTATCTGGTTGGGACTGGATGTGTTTGAATTAATGGGTGGTCATGTGATTTCGTTACAATCTCGAAAACACTTTTCTCAACCTATCCTCGTGATCTTTTACAGATGAGCCATAAACTATTATGTCATCTAAATATACGAAACACTTTAATCCCTAGACTCCACACAAAACATGATTCATCAACCTTTGAAAGGTAGCAGGAGCGTTTTTCAAATCAAAAGGCATTCTTGTAAACTGATAATGTCCTTCTGGAGTGGCGAAAGCTGTTTTCTCTTTATCTCCCTCCTTAACTTTCACCTGATGGAATCCTGAAGCTAAATCCAGGATAGTAAAATATTTTGCGTTACCAATCTGATCCAGGATTTCAGAAATGTTTGGCAAAGGATAAGCGTCACCTGATGTCACATTATTCAGGTTCCTATAATCAACAACCACACGCCACTTTTGTTCTCCGCTAGCATCAGCTTTCTGGGGAACTATCCGCAAAGGTGAACTCCAAAGTGAACTTGTTGGTTCAATGATATTTTCGGACAGCATTTTATCAATTTGATTTTTAACTGCTGCCCTATGTGCTACCGGCAATCTATATGTTTTGGTGGCTATTGGATTATTATTTGTGGTGACGATTTCATGTCGCATAGAATCAGTTGCAGTTAACTTACCGCCGTTAATATAAAAGACATCATTATATTCAAAGCACAAATTAAGTGTAGATTGAAGTTCTTCAGCATTCATATGCTTAACACGAAGATGGGTACAAAGAAAACGTTTCCTATTTATACTGGAATTAGTCGCAGTTTCCAACGGAAATGAATTTTTAATATCAACTGCTTCCAATGTTATATATGGACACTTTATATAAAAATCTTTTTCGTTAGTGCTTTTAGTGCTTAATACAAATATATATACTTGTTTATCTTTATCGACTTTTGTAATAGCTCTGCTAATATGGATTCCCTCGGGCAAGTCTTTAAACTCAGGTACTATTCCTACTCCAATTTCAGGGTTATTTACATTTACTTTTATCCAAGTTTCTGTTCTAGCCTTCAAAATATCCCATTTAATGAAACGGAATTTTACTCGCAACTGAATGTCCTGAATGCTTACATATAGATTTTCATAATCTATAAGGCAGTAATGTTTTCTTAAAAAGTCACCCTCAATTAATCCATCCAAATGGATGTTTGTATCTTCTGATCTAACTACATGAATCTTTTGAACTAGTGTTTCATTATTTGGCAATACAAAATTAACAACAGCTGTTCTTAAGGTCATAGTTCCCTTAGTTTTATCCTTTTTAATACCCCGTAAATCAATTGCTTCATCATAATTGATTACAACATTTGAATTTAATATATCATCCTTTAATATACATATACATATATCGGAGCCGGTATCGATTAGCATTTCAATATTTTTGTTTTGTTTTTCGTGTTTTCCCAAATTAAGTCGATATAAGCAGATGTCGTCTTTAATTTATTAAGAATTTTAAGACCGAAGACGAGCGGAAATCTCCTCGGTCTGATTGGCGTTTAAATTCATAACACGTTTTGATCCATTACCTGGACGATTATTACCCGATCCTCTATGGGTCGTTCCATAATTACTTTCCATATTTGCCCTATCATTCGTTCTTCTTTTCCTACATTCCGATTCTGCAATAGCTGCAGTACTTCAATCGGACATATTTCGGTGAAGTATTGGTATTTCCCATAAATGCTAGTTTTGGAATTACATTTCTTTGATTATTACCAAAACAATTTACACTTTTATGTCCAGGCTTTTTACAAATTGCACAGACAATAGGGTGTTCCCACGATTTTGTCTGATCAACTTTTGAAGTTTTTCCTCCCGAATTGCAGTATCATAAGCATCTGCCAAGGTCTTCGGATTATTATTGCGAAGTATGACACTATATTGAGGCAAACAATTTATAATAAAACACTGTAAAGCACATTCCCTTATTGTGTCAGACCTACCAGTTCGTTCTCCGTCGTCAGACGTAAGAGTTTTAGCCAATTTCAAGAGTTTAGCTTGACATGTTTCAACTCTCTACATATATGATGTTATATCCTCATTAGGTTTTTGCCTATAACTTTGTAATTCAAGTTGTAAATGACCATAACTTTTCTTTTCCTTATAGGAAAGTAAAAGAAAATCTTTCAATTTACCCCAAGCTTTATAGTTGTGATTTATTATAGCTAATTCAGCTGAATCACACAATTATGAACAAATGAAATTAAACAAAGGTTTTTTCTGTGACTCAATAGCCAATTCAAAAGCACTGTCACAACTACGAATGAAAGCAACAATTTTTTCGCGAGACCCATTATATGGTTTAATGAATGAACAAAGAAATTGCAAACTCAATTTTTCGTTATCATATTGTTCGTCTAAGGATTTCTCATCTCCGTCCAAACTCATTTTATGGCTTTCACTTTATAAGTTTTATAACAATACACTTTTCCACAGTAATGTTGTGATATAATTTTACCAAAATTTATATTTAGTAAGGAAGTTTCAATAATTTCACTTTATCAAAATTTTATATTTAGTAAGACAATAGTATTTCAACATAATATATAATCAAAAACCTATATGCAATATATGTAATATATATATATAGTCAAACACAAATTACTTATTATATATTATTTCTTTGTTTTTTTTTTTATTTAAATTTTTTTTTTACATCAAATTCAACTTAGGACTTAACACTTACAGCAGGAAAAATCCCGTCATCCTGAGGGTTCCACATTCGTTTAGTACACTCCGGTATATCAGTATACGGACTTTGATTCATACAGGACAATCAACAAGCTATCAGCAATAAGAAAATGAAACTCGCTGCTAAATCCTCCAACAGTACGTTAAATTTATATATGTACATTGACTGCTATGACACAATTACTTTAACCTTGTGTTTAGATTCGATCCTCGTCCAACGTTACGTTAACTAAACGCGGAATCGATACACCAAAGTTTTAATTATAGGGGTTTTTTTCATTAAAGGATTAGAAAGAATTCACCAGTGTAAAATAGACACTGTATAAATCACCCCGGTTGTATGCAAATTTCACAAAACCGATGTGTAACTTTTATTTTTCTTTTATAAAAGTTAAATACTATCCCACTTCTGACACCAATTTTGTTATGTGTCACTTGTTTTATGGGGATTTTGCAATATAGTTAAACGAAATTTCACTTTTATATTTAATTTTTATTTAACATTTCTTGATAGAAAATTAGAACTTAAAGGTACGATTTTAAATTTAATTAATGAACGACTCTAAAAATACTTTCTATGACTATTACACAACAACTATATTTATTAAATCTTAATGCTAACAAATTATCCCTACCATCCAAGCGTTTTGTTATATTCAAGTTACTCATACGAGTCCATTAGACTACCGAAAATATTTATATTACTCATACGAGTCCATTAGATTGAAACCCTTCATAAAATAATACGTTTGATAATTACGTTATTAAATCAGATTCATTTACATCATACAAAGATAAAGCTTAAAGCTTTTAAAGCCTCAATCATCACCGGCCATCATACCAGTCATACCAGAAGATCAATTAGATCTTATGCATAATTAATGTACGGAGTTTTATATGATGAGTAATTGCGAATCAATTACTGCCTGTATACTTTATGTGAGAATTTCCTTGAATAGGTAAGGTAGATAGAGAGATAGTGTATATAACAATGTAAGAATATATATATATTTTTTTAACGCAGTGCTATGAGTTTAACAGACTGGGTTTTTTATGCCATTTTGATTTCATGAGAAAGTTTTTTAAATAGTTATATTTCAAATAAATATAACATTGTTTGAAATTTAAGTTAATTTTCGGAATAACCACATTTATTTTAGTGACCGCGAAATGGATCAATCAGTACGTTTACCAAAGTACTTGACTACAAATCCACTTGAAACTCCAGTAGGGTTTTTGGTTGAATTAATTCCAATTACTTAAATTGAAACTTACTTAAAGGGATGTTTTTCCTATGACAACTCTGCATTAAGTTCAATAAAGAATTGCGGGGTTTTTTAGATAAATATCGTGAGAAAAGTGCTAAAAATCACAGCCTGAATTATCAACAATAATCTTCCTCTTTTTCCTCTTTGCCGTTTTCATATCTCGCACAAATGAAAAATTTTCAAGTACTGAAGTTGCGTTTACATGAATTTTTTCAAGTAAATCGAACAAAATTTTGGAATTTACTTAACTCAAGTATACTTGAGTCAATGCGCGTTTACATGATGTATTGATTACTTGATCTCTACTTGAAGTATACTTCAAGTATTCATGTAAACGTACTGATAGATTACTATCATGAGCCAGTTTACGTATATTGGTGGCCGCAAATTAGACCTGCATTTTTTTACCTTGCCCCGAATTGCGGCCTAAAGCTCTTCATTGATTAGTCTGATTTAATGCACTGCACACAAGAAAATATGGAAGAATGTACTGCTACAACTAAATGAAGTATTGTCGGGCATTCGACAAGGAAAATGTGCTATTAGAACAGCTAGCATCAAATAAAATATTCCAAAAAACATCATTATGGGACAATTGTCTGAAAGATATCCGGAAAGTGCAGGAAAGTTTGGACCATAAAGTATATTAGCGGAAACCGAAGAAAAAACCAGTTAAGTAGTATGAGTCGTAAGCAAAATGTGGGTTCCCATTAAAGGCCTAACCACAATGTGCATATGCTACCATATGCAAAGACACGAGCAATTGCTTTTCATAATAACAACCCACAATAGGAATAAGAAGCCGTTCGTCAAGTTTTCATCCCTTCCGTCAACTTCTGTCTGTACGCTCATGATCGTACTTTGCATAAGCAAATATGACAGTTTGTGTAAATACTATATAAATGTTAGTGATGCATAAGGAAGCATTCGTGATATCTTCAAGGCTTGGATTGCATGTGCAAGCTTATGCACATTGTGGTTAAGCCTAAAGTTTTGTCTTTTAAGCACAGTAAAAAAAACCGGCCAAGTGCGAGTTGGACTCGCACACAAAGGATTCCCTACCATCGTACGAGATTTAACAACATGTACTTCTTATTTTATTATAATGTTTTTTATTTTCATCAATTGTTGTTATAGCAGCTGTAGTCTTACTCACTCTGTGAAAATTTCAACATTTCAACTGTCTACCTATTACGGTTCATGAGATACAACCGGCTGACAGACAGACCAGACGAACAGCGGAGGCTTCGTACGGGTACATAATCCAAAAAATGAGTAAGGCGACTGCACGAAACATCCTTCAAAATGTTCGATAAGGGCGAAAATGGTATGAACTTTTCCTGAGATAGCACATCGAATTCCAGAAGACCTTACCGAAGCCAGAGATACGTCTTCTGAAGAGGTTATTCGAAAATGGTTAGATGAGCTGCAAAATTATATAGTTCGTTCTGAGTCAGGCTGTATGAGAATATATAACGATTGGGGTATATGGTTACATGGTTAATTACTGAATAAATTCCAAAACAAGAACTTTTTTGTTAACGGCCAAAAGGCCCATTTAATATTGGAGCTATGCGAGTTTTTTAGGCAAACGGGATAATTTTATACACACTTCCTCCTATCACAACACATATGTTACAACGAGCAGACGTTAGACGAAAGTGATTAAGTGATGATCTTGAGACATAAGATGACTTTGGATCTTAGGCGCATGGAATTCGACGCGATCACCTTGCACAAGCGTTATTCAATGAAATAATCACTCAATCTCGTTTAATACATGTAACATTCCCTCGAAGTCCACAAAAGTGTCAAAGGATAAGCGAAATCAAGGTACTGCCATCGGCAAAACTATGGATGGGATGGAAAGTAACGGAACCTTGGTGTACGCAGACTGAAAATTTTCGCATACACTGATATTTTAAATTATTGTGCAAACTAGATAAATGTCTGAGTTTTTAATTTAGATTAAAGGTAAATATTCCGCTTACAAATTTACAAAATTTTAAACATCGACATTAAGTAAATTCGATTAAAAACCCTTCTGGTAGGGATGGCATTTCCTTAAATGGACGCAAATTGGTGCGTTTACCCTATAATAAAAATAATAATATAGTAAAATAATAAAATATCTTACCTTGCTGTGTTAATACCACTTTTTGTCGTCAGTCACCTGTTAACTTTTTGACATGTGAACCTATAAGCAGTGCCAACTGCTGGACATAAAAACCTTGTTCTCTTGAGGCGTTCTTTTGTGTATCTTTTGTTCTGCTCTGTTCTGCGGACACAAAAGACCACAGCTAATTAATGGTATTATAGAGTACATAAAATATCCTGATTTTCAGCGTCCTTACGTCTCCCTTCGCGGAATAGGGAATTCAAACTTTCGTGAAATTTCTTTGCAGTGTTACTTTTAAAAGTCTATAATTCCGGAAATAGCTAACCGAATCGAATAGTTTTGATAAGATTTTAAAGAAGATGAACTAAAGTTTCCTAGAACTACGAAAACTACTGTGTTCAGTGTTTTGTAGTGTGTTTTGCTGGCGTGTTTTTCGATATCTAGTATGTACTATGGTGGGCTTTATGTAGGTTTGTTCTGTTCTTGGTTAGTTTCTTATGTGTTCCGCTTGGTAATTATTTTCTATTTGTACCCTATGGCGTCCTGTATCATTTATTTTGGTTAAGTATTTACATTTAAATGAAACTCTGATATTTCGCTTTGATATAGCTTGTAGTTTATTCATTTATTTATTTATTCAGTTGTATATTGTATTTGCGTTTCTTTTATTTAGTTCTCTTTGTTCGACCAACCTACAAAAGGAAAAATTAGATTAAAATTAAATTAGAAAAAATCTCACCAGCGTCTGGAGATTCACAGATCCCACGACGACCTGAAATAAACAAAACGAATTAAAATATGAAATCAAAAGATAAATATATGAATTTTACAGCAACAAACTTGTGTTTACATAGCACCTTATAGGCACTATGCAATATCAACAAACTTTTTGTTCTACAATATTAAATAACATAAACAATAAAGTACAAGGTACAAACACATATTCTAATTACCTTTTACAAGGAATGCATAGATACCTTAGGGGAAATCTTGAAAATAGATTCACCTTGATAGGTATCTATACCATTTGTACAAGGCAGGAAAATCAACATTATTAATACATAAAAGATAGAAATTTAGGTACTGACCTGTAGTAAAATGTATAATTCCCACGATGAAAACCTACAAGTCTTACAAAACACTGCATTTAACACCAAATTTCACTAAAAACAGAACTCGCGCGCGGCTGACATTTCGCGTATAAACAAACACGTCAAACTCCATACTCTCGCTATTTTTGACATGTCACCCCGGGGTAGAAAGAGACGCAGAATCGAATGGGCGCGTTCGCGTCGCAATATTTTCCACTGTTTACGGAATAATCTCGAATTTTCGAAATTACCAATGAGTAAGAAAGACACGCAAAAGTCTGAAAGGGACAATAATAAAGATGAACGACAATGAACTCTGAGAGAAATTTTGTAAATTGACACAAACAATAAGTTATGGCAAGATTTAGGAAAACTTTTCATAATTCCTCGAAATTGAAACTGATTTATATGGGAAAGATGTCAAAAAATGCAATTTATAATTGGACATCAAATGACTACAACGAAATCACATATTGTAGTCAAATTAAGCCTGAAAATTCAAGAATTCATGTTTATGGATACGAAATCGGAACAAAATTCTCTATAAATTGGGGGTTCATTCTTCATTCCTTCTTTATTTTCCAAGTTGTAAAAGTGCGAATACTTGCCATAGCATTCTTCCCACAATTTGCAAGTGTTCAAGTGTCATCAGCAAGAAAATGAAATAGAATGTTCAGCAAGGAACTTCAGAAGCATCCGCTACAAGGCCATTAGTGAAGCAGGAACGATTTTTTAATAAATTTGTGTGTGAAATTATTCGGAAACAAATTCTTAAATCATATTATTGGATTATTCATTTTTCTCAATTTGCGTTAAATTTCATTGTGTATGCATGCCAGGTGTTGGTCATACACACATGTATGAAATTAACAAGAACGACTGGGTTTTCACTAATTAATTTCCTCATTTCAGCAAGTTATTTAACTCAATTAAATCGAAACTTCAACCAAATATTTATCGTGTAAAAAATATGCCATCAGATCAGTTTTACACAACATACTAATTGGTAACTAGATCCACATTGAGTGCTAATAATTATTTACTTTCAGCCATTAGTAAATAACATAGTTAAGATACACAGAAAGGGAAGTTTTTTTTATACCTAGTATGTATTAAACATTAACGTAGCATAATTTGTTATAATGAAAAGAAAAGAAATTCGAGTAGAACATCATTTTTTTGCATATTTAATTTTGCTTTATTTGTTACATACGTGTAAACAGAATATAAATCAGTGAGCTAAAATTGAAGTTTATAAACATACACGTGTAAGCTAGTAAAAGTAAATTTTACAAATTGAAAGAATTAAGTGAAGACATTTAACGTAATTTATTTTCGCATAATATTAACGTTTGTCTATTTTATTAATACTTTGTTGCAATAAAAAATTGAGTGAACAATTGACTGACAAGTTTCCTCTTTTATTCAACCGGTGCACTACACCAGAATATTTTATTTCAGCATACGTGGATTCTCTTTCGTAATCGCAGTTTGTTCGAAAGTCAATTATAGGAATTGACAGATTTCATTAAACTGTACTTTGCGAGCGCAGTCTTTTCGTAGTTGTCAATTATTGTAAATGACACATCAGATGTGGTAAAACACTGTTTGTTGGCGTTCTTATTGTTTTTGAGCTTCCCGGTGCTTGTTTGTTTCTGAGGTGCCTTGCTGCTATGCTTTGGTTGATGTTGATGATGGTTCCTTCCCCATTTTCATCATTGTTGGCAATGTAAGCTGCCACAATTTTCCTGCTTATTTGTTGCCTCTCACTTTATTAAGGATTTGTATTCTGTTTTTTATCTCGTGTCCTGTAGCGAAAAGCGCGCCCGTTGTCAGACTTCCCTACATCCATCTTACTATGGCTATAGATAGGTGCTGCAACAGACACCTCCCGCTGCGAAATCCACCTTGGAGACATGAGTGGGTGGCTGCACAGCATTTTGCAGCTAGCGGTCAGTCGGCTGGGGTGGTTCTTGCCACCCACGTCCCCTCAGTGCTTGAAAGCTGCGCGAAGACCTAAACGGAGAAGAGACTGGCTCATCTTTGGAGGACTTCAGACAGACGGACAGACGGACGAGAAAAAACCTTACACGTTTCGTCGTGCCTCGCCTTCACTGGTGCAACCTAAAAATCCTGAAAAAAGAAGTCCAGCGGAAAAAGAGTGAGAAATCGAGAGCGCTGACGGCGACTCCTGTTGTTGAGGGCGTCCTGACTTTGACGTGAATATGCCCAACGCCCCCATCCACCCTGGCTAAGGCGTCAAAGCGAAGATGTTATCCTTAGCCTCATTTAATTGAGTGTGTGTGTGTGCTCTAGCGGCGCTCCATTAGACCTCCCCCTACTCGCGTGCGAGGCTTACTCACTCATTGTCGCATACGGAGGCGTGCGCTACAGGAACAAAAAAAAACTTTATGAACCAAGGCCAAAACAAGAAATAGAGAGGCACAGTGACAAAAGACTGCTACTTTATTGCTTTCTAAATATCCGCCGTTCATTTCACAATATGCGTCCAAAGTCCACTTCTTTGTTCTTCCTTTCCCTAGCCGTAACTTACCCAACGTGACCCTACTAACTGATCTTAATCCTAAGTTGCTTACATACCACGGCGTCTCTGACTCCAACAATAAACCAGTGCACAAGAAGTCTAACTTATGTACTTGCTTCGTGATTATAAGGAGTTCAGTTACAAATATTAACAAATTTAGAGGAATGAAAAAAAAAAAAAAAACTAAAAAAAAAACATTTGAAATCAAAAGAGACTTACTTTGCACACTGAAGCAATATATACTACCCTACGCGACGCAATCCCTCGCTGACTGGAACTGCTGGTAGAGTATCACTGGGGTGCACCCCTCTTCTCCTGACATGTACAGCAGCAGCCGAATCCTACCCTGGTTGGGCTCATTGGCCTCTTTTTGTTGTTCTGTTAGGTATCGTGAAATTTGGGCTCATTGGCCTCTTTTGTTGTTTTGTTAGGTATCGTGACATTTGGGTACATTGGCCTCTGTTTGTTGTTGTTTTTTCATTGTACTTGACTAGAGCTTCTCTCTTCCACACCCTATCTCAATGAATGGCAGCACAAGCGTACAAAGGACTTTAATGCAGAACTTACTAAGCTGCCATAAGCTCCTTTTGCCTTCATTTTAGCCAGTGGTCATTATACCAAAAGTGCACTTATAGTAAAAAACAACACAAATGTTCTGTGAGCGCAACCTCAACTCTCAACTATTTAATTGTTTGAAGAAACTTCAAAAAATTTTCATTTCATTACTTTATATATATATATGTATATCGGCACAAATTCTCCTCTTTCTTTTCAGATAATCTAAACAACGCAAAAAACCTAATCAGGTAATTGTTCGAAGAAACTTCAAAAAATGTTCATTTTATTTCTTTATATTTATATCAGCACAAATTTTCCTCTTTCTTTGCAGATAATCACTTAAACAATGCGAAACAACTAATCAGGTAATTTTTCGTGATTTATTAATTCAAGCCCTCGCTCTGAGAGTAGGTCCTCCAGATTTCTCTTGAGTGTGGAATCGACATTCATGTCGATATTGAGATCTCCCACCAACACCACTCCCATCGACTGCCCCATCACTGCATCCAGTGTCGCATTGATGGAGGAGAGCTGATTGTCTGAGAATGTTGCTTCGCGCCTGTAAGTTACTATTAGTGTAGTTGGAATAAGTCTGGAGGCTGCGTCCCAGGTTTTTACTGCTAGAATCTCCCAACTGTTGTCCATTTGATGGAGCAGTATTTTTGACCTAATTGAATTAGATATATAGATAGCAACTCCGCCCCCTCTATTATCCTGACGGTCCAGTCTGTGTAGACGGTAACCTGGGATTTCCAGCAATTTGTCAGAGTGGTATAGTTTCGTCCACGTTTCGCAGATCATGAAGGCGCTCACACTGCATAGCGAGGCGACCAACTTGATATCTGCGAAGTTTTTCAGGGTGGACCGCGCATTAAGAGAAACAATATTGAAACTGCCCGAGGGTAGAAGATCCTGAAGGGCAGAGCGTGATGACAGATTATGGTGCATTTTGATGACTGTTAGAAGTGACAGAGTAGGAAAGTTTCTCAGCCAGCTCTTGTGTGTATCTGTCACTGACGATATTGATTGAGCAGTCTGGGGACTGTAGTTTGACAAAGATTTTCCTATTTCTGGTGGCTACACCCGTAAGGAAATTGCCACGCTTAAGCAGGAGGGCTTTATGTAATAAGTCAAGTTCAGCTTTGTCTAGGTCCTCGTTAATATAAACCCGTTCTGAGGTAGAGCCAGGGATTATTGATTCGATAGTTATTGGTTCCTTTTTAAGTTGACTTATATATGCACTGAAAAATGTCTTACAGTGCTGGTCACTGAGAAACCTGATGAAGGACTTTGGCTTGCTCTTGAGTGCTTTTTCGATATTGGAGTTGCTGTTGAAGGGAGCTGCGACCTCTATATTCTGTGCAAATGATTTGTCAAGTCCGACGCTGCTGTACAGGGCAGAAGCAGCAACTCCTTTCTGCTATATGCAGATTTAGGCAAGTTTGTAGCTATGAGTGTTCTTTTCTTTTCAGCTTTCTGAACTCTATCCCTTATCAGAGTGATGTCCTTGCTTAGTTTAGAGCTTACCGCGAGCATAGAACCAATATCCCTTGACATCGCTTCGACTTTGCCGATAACCTCGTCTATCGAGGCGTTGCTAGCTGAGTTTGCAATTAACCCTCTGGGATCTAGAGCCTTATTGTTGCTTTTTTGTTTTGATTTTATATTTACTTTGAGTAATTCTTGGCAATCCCTATAGAACCACTTGACTTCTGTTTCGTTATACTGCGCCGGGAATATGTGTAATTCAACCTTGCAGCATTGGATATGGAAACACCTATCGCAACCTGCACAGTAGAGCCACCAAATTGAAGTTTTCTTTTTTGTTCTACTGTACGTGTCTAACTCACTCTCTTCAGTTGTTTCTATGGGAGGTTCCACAGCGCAGCAGACCACACATCGGGTATTTGGACGCTTTGGTTTTATGTTGCAGTCAACCTGCGGTCCGTTTCCCTCTTCCACCTTTTTTCCGGCTTTAGAGTCTGAGATCTTTTCCTGAATGCCTGAGCCCTGGATCTTTCTCTTCTTGCTAAGGTCTGTCTGTAAAGTCGAAGGCACGGTACTGGTACCTTTCTTCGCAGTCTTTGATTGATTAGACAGATTGCGTGTTGTTGCCCTGGTGGAAATGCTTGGCATTCTACAACATATGGGACCTCTCTATAGTAGAGGTGTGCAAGGGACTGGATAGTTTGTTATAAAGTATGGCTGGTAATTGAGCTCTAATTAGGTGAATGGGAAAAGGAGAATTGCGCTCTGTAATCACACCTATGACGGCGATGACTAAAGTACCGACCAGAAGTGCGGATTTAGCATTCGCTTCTAACCACTAGGATGACCAATTAGCTCAGCCCCACGTTTTGATCAGTGTGACATTGGAATATTTTTAGCAGCCATAGGCTTGCACTTATACTACCAGCTTTAGACTCTAGCTCGAGGTTCACGCTGAATTAAGAACTCAGACTTGGGTCACACGGAAGTCATATACCTCTCGGAGGGCAGAGTTATATTTATGAAAGTATAGCTGGACGTCAAACACCAATATAAGCTTCTGATAGATGACACTAAAATGTTAGTACCGGTACCGATGCACACCTCAGGGACTGCTGCGTTGGTCCGGGGTACAGTGAACTTAAACCACCGTCTATGTGCAAATGTGACCCCAATTAGCCCCCGATGCCCTGCAAGAAGTCTTCGCGCATGCAACCCGCCCAATTTTCCAGAGCTCTCAAGTGTAACATCTGACTGAATATTGTAATGAAATATCCTGAAAACGTTAAATTGCTTTTCACCACTGGGGAATCCCTTGCTAACGTTAAATTGCTCCTCACTGTTGATACAGTATTGCAGTAGAGCCCCAGTCAGTGTTTACACCCAGACGCCCGATCACCTGATAATCACTTATGCACTATACCTGAGTTGACTATTTGACAACACCATCATGATGATGGAGATATAAAGATTATGATTTGATGTTAAATTACACTATATGAGATTAGTGTGAACCATTAAATGATTATATGAAAATACTATAAAACTAAAAGTTAATAAATATATATATAGAGTATTAAGATATATATCCAAACGCTAAAAATATAATAATAGGAATATGAAGATTGCAATTTGAAGTTGTATGAAAATATATAAAATTAGTGTGAACCATTAGATGGTTGTATGTAAAACACTATCAAACTAAAAATGTATAAATATAGATAGTATCGAGATATATATCCAAACGCTAAAAATATAAGGATTGCAAGTTGAGTTAGATATATATATATATAAGTGAGAATAATGTGAACCATTAGACGACTCCTCTTCGCACAAACCAAACCGAAACACGCCACCCGTAGATTATTCCTCAAAATTGATGGATGCCCACAACAATTAATACAGCAGACAGTCAGTAATTGTGCCGCTTAGGTTCAGACCAGGATGCTGCGAAATGTTGTATGATTTGACGTTCGTGTTAGCAATTGAATTGGCGCCAGTGCTGCAGGATGGCCCAATTGGCTTCCAAGGCCCGCAAGGAGCGGCGTTGAGTGAACAGAACTCTCTGTAAGGCGAAATTCAATTCGAATTGGATTTCGAATTAGTTTGACTAGATGCCGTGGCGCATTTAATGATAAACTTCTTATGATGGTTATGTTTTCCGGAGTGATACTGAGCCGCCCAGTCTTTGAGCGATCTGGGTGTATCTGAGTATCCAGCAGTTGACTATTAGATCTTCCTCAGACTGCAGGCATATGCACATTCGCCCAATAAAAACGCTGACAGTAATTCCAGTGCTCCGTATGATGTGTATCAGTGTGATTTATCGAGAAATTTCATAGATTTTACAAATCTTCCAAAACTTTCAAAATGGCGACGGGATAAATGAGGACTAAAAATTTTTTCGTATGTGCAAGCCATCTTTAATCTTGAAAATTTATTAGAATTAAACAACCAATTAATTAACTATTTTCAGTTGTTACCAATATATTTGCTTATTTGTGATGAAGCAAATAAATATTTTACAAGGAGGAAATCTGTAATGTTATTCGTTTAGGTTTTCTAAAGGTTTATACAAACTTCCCTCTTAGTGAGTTAAATATCTGAGTTGCATAATATGCATTAAACCAATTCAAATTTTAATATTATTTTAGCACAAGATTGCAAATGGATAATTAATGTTTAATTGTTATCAATTAATTTATTAGTATGTGATAATGTAATTAGATATTTACAAGGAGGAAATCTGTAAATTTTAGAACTTTATTTTAAGTTAAAATCTGATTTGTGTATGTATGTGTACATTGTAGGTAGGTATCGCTGACTAGTGTTAAATATTTTGTTAAATTGTTCAGAAACTATGTTAAATTGGTAAATTGTTCAGAAATTATGTTAAATTGGTTGTATTTTATTTATATTTTGTTTAAGTAAACTAATTAATCAATGGATTTCCTTCCTAGTAAACCAAACAACCACAATTTATAATTTGTATATGACATGTTTAGGTTTAGTGATGGATTTAGAAATAGATTTAGCATAAGAAATAAATTTAGCATAAGATTGCTAATTGATTGTTATTAATATATTTATAGAATGTAATAATGTGGTTAAATTCCACTAGTAGGAAATCTGTAAAATTGATCTATATATTAAATTTTGATTGGAAAGTACTAACCTTGTTTTACTATTTTCAATATTATTCCTAAGCTTGGGTCGTGATTTTACTAAGATGGTTGTTTGTTTGGGCTGTGATATTATTTCCTTCAGTAAAAAATTATTAGGATAATCCAAGCTGGTAAAATATTCCTTCTGAGATTAGCAGGATTTTCTGGTGTTTTGTTTTGTAGAATTAATTGGTGGTGCTTTTATTTCACTAATGACTGTAATGTTAAGTTTATTAATATGTTGATGATGTACTGTTATTATATGAAGCTACTTTAATTAAATTTGAGCTTATGAAGACAAAATTGGGATTACACTGATTATTTACTTTTAAACTTTAAAGTTCGTTCTAATTGGAATGCTAAATCCACGAGTTCGTTGCCTATAAGTATTTTTGACGTGTTATGTTCCTTGTGTTTTGTTTCGTTCTGTCCTAGTTATTCTTGTGTTTTAATCTAATGCCTTCCAGATAACTATTCGCGGAACCATTTGTGTGTTTGGGAAAGTTTCCAATACAATATGACAGTTTGGTGTTAGGCTGCCATGTATGGTGAATTATTTTAGTAGGGCCATATTTAAGTAAATATTAATTTGATAATTATATTTTATTTTAGCAATGATTTCTCATGCTGAATGGATACGGTTCCTGTAGTGTCGATAGACTATTAGTTTATTATTTTAACAGGTTTATTGTCTATCCTATGTTGATTATTAAGTTGAACCTACTCTAATATTGTGCTATTATGTAGGGGTATTAATTATCTAGGTGCTAAGTTTAGAATATAGGTCAGTTATGCCGTGTAGGTCTATGATGGGTAGTGAAGTAAGGATTAGCCTATGTTAGCTGATAGTGATAGTACTTGATGATATTGTTACTAACATGTCAGTGTTTGGATATTGAATTTGTTTTGATTGGATAAATTATATATGTAAGTTGCAAACATTATATTATCATGGGATCATAATAGGATTATAAGAAAATATGTGTTATTATTTTCTATCCTAAGTATCCTGCTCATGTATACATCCGGAGTCAGCGATGAACAACATATATGTGTTATTCAACAATTTATTTAAATATTTCATGTATAATGTATTCAATTATCAGGAGCTGATGTGTTCCATTCCTCACCCATTGCACCCACCCTAGGTTGTAGGTGGTCTCAACTCACGACCAAATTATTTAAATAGTTTACCCTCCCGGATCTATATCTCAACAACAAGGTCTACTTTTAACAAAACTAGGTAAATCCGCAGTGGTCAGCAATATGTGAGTTTATTACGTATACTGCCGATCTATTACCAGTTTCAAGTGACATTGTTCGAGCTATGTCCATTTTTAAGGAGCGGAATCATCTGATTATTTTTCGCATAAATGCTAGAAGTGCTGGAGGCTGAAGCACATGCTATATTTCATTGAAATATATATGATGTTATGGTGTGAGCATATAGGTGCACCACTCCCATTACTCATTGGTTGTTTGGCAAAGTGCCTGAGATTAGACTAGATCACATGAACTATGGTTAACAATTATCTACGAAAATTACATGTATGTTAATCACTGTATCCAAATATCATGAGTAAAACAATTGAAATAAGGATGTATATCCCTTATAAATATATGTTTGTTTATCATGGCCTGTAAATTGTGTGAACTCATCATAATCTTTTAATATTTGTTGGGTATATGTTGTTCCAGTATTCCTCAATTGTGTAGTTGCATTTAATTAAACTTGGTTTAATGAATAATCAAAACTTGTGTATAGTATGTTCCATTACCTTCCCGGTAACTGGTAATGGATGTATGAGTGGAATCATATTCAACGGTTTGAATAAATTCGTAGTTAGGAAATGTTGTGCTATGATTTTATTAACTTTAATTTACATTTTAGGATAAATTTGGGATGCCGTTTAGGCTCCTACTGGGCTTTTCCGGACGTTTCTCTCCCGCCACGGAGTTTGTTCAACGGTTTTGTTATAACATGTGGTAAATTATCAGATGTACAGAAATGTGTACAAATTGTAAGTGGGTATAGTTAACTAATTCAAGAAATACTGTGATATGGTCTGAGATGTTTGTTAAATTATTTATGTACTTTAATTGATTATCCAGATTTCCTTCTTGGTGGACTAAAAATTTTTTAGTATGTGCAAGCTATCTTTAATCTTGAAAATTTATTAGAATTAAACAACCAATTAATTAACTATTGACATTAAACGGGAATCTTCCTCTCCTCGTCCTGACCTTAGCTCTACCTGGCCCATGACTAAGTAATGAGTTGAAAGGGTGGAGAAGAAAAAGAAAATTCTAAGAAATTCAAATTCTCAACTGACTGTTTTCAAAACCGCTAAGACAATCAATTCGTCGCATGCCAAATGAAGATCTGTCACTTTAATCCAGACGAGAGCGAGCAGTGTTGCATAATAGTCACGAGAGAAAACCAACACACTGAAACGGTTGTTAATATGTCAGCTGCTTCCTCCGCTAAAGATTCAAGTCAGTACTTTATCGCATGTCAAATGATCACCACTTGTTAGCTACAGAGATAGCACATCTTCCTACAAATAAAACCTCAGGACAAAAGATGGACTTACGAATATCAAAATACAAAATCGGACATACTACATAAGGAAAATAATTGAATTTCTGTAGATTAAACAGCAGAAACTACTGACTACTGGTGCCATACTGGTAGTATGAACATCCACAGAAATACAAGAAGAATATATATTAGCCAAGTAAAGCTTGACTAACAGAGAAACCTACCGTTGGGCGCTATATTTGTAACTGTCTGTCAGACTGGATGACGTCAAAGCCTCCAATGACTTCCCCCAACGCATTCCCAGCCAAAACCAGACTGGTGTCAAACTGAATTTGACACCTTTCAAATTCCGAACTGATTTTAGCATCGGGGTCCTGCCACCATGAAGCCCGACATCATCCAGCCTGTAGATGTAGACATCAAATAACTCCTGAGATCAAAAAGTACTACGCGAGAATTATTACCATCACTGTGCTGACATCTATTTAACTGAGAGTTTTGAACATTACCAAAGAAGGTGAACTTGAAAAAAGACACAAAAGCGAGTGTGTCGGGTTGTTTGCCTGTATATTCGTTGCATTGACTAGCTCGTCATGGGGTGGGTAAGTGACCCACTCATTCTATCTGTCGACAGTTACTTTATTTATATCAAAAGTCTTACGGGCTACTTCAACATCGAAGTTTATTATTTCGAACGGACAGACGGAAACCAAAAACAACAAACATCACAACAGTCACACACGGACATTATATGGAGGGAAAGGAAGGAACGACCATCACTGCATCACGCCTCACTCAAACTTTACTGACTCATTTTGTTTATAGTCACGACGAAAATCAAATTTATGAAAAATAAAACAAAAAAATTCCAAATAAATGAAAATCATAGTATATATATATATATGCATGTAAGAAATATATTAACACATATGTCCTGTCAGTACAACATTAAATCTGCGACTTAAATAATACCTGTTTTTCTTGATGTAATCACTTTCTTGTATTTAAATTCATTTTTCAAAATAAAAATTCACTGGAAGCAAGTTAGACTTTCTTTCTGTATTCAACCAAATATTTTACTTTTATTATTATTTTTTTCTTATTTTATATTTGTTCTTTATTAACTCCAAAAGAGATTTTTTTTAACTTACATTTTAAAGTGCAATATATAACAAAGCTTGTATAATTTCTGATTAAATAGCTTTTTTTTCATTTGATTGGAAATATTTCACAAAATTAACTTACTTGCCAATATACACACACATTTCTTCATTAAATTGTCTTCGTTATTCTAATTATGGTTTTTACTTTCTTCACTTAAAATCGTTTCATAATACTTACTTATTTTTCGGTACTTTGTTATTTTGTTTCATTCCTTGTTTAAACAAATTTAATTATTCTTAATTTTATTTTATTAATTTCAAAAATCTAATTGTTAATTCATTTATTTAATTTTCTTTGCTAAATCAGATTTTTTTACCTTTTATTTTTCAGACTCCATTTTAATTTGACATAAATACTTCTTTCCTGTATAAATCCTCTTACAGAAAACTTTCAATTTTGTACAAAGTGGCTGATCCTAACAATTTCAGGAGTTGACTTAATCCTGCACACTTTTTCCATTAAATTTTTCATCTCCATCTTCTTTATCTTTTCCTTCCAATTTTATATTATGTATTTTATGTTATTACAGCACAAAAGACATCAATTATTCATATTTCAGCATCAAAGAAATCAATTTAGAATTTTTAATTGTTCAATATGGCGCCACATACGGCCTTTTACACATTTTAGGTGGACAAAGATAAATGATCATTTTAATTACAATTGTCGCATTCAGTAGTCATGAACTAATGATGTAGATAAATTTTTTTACATAAAACTGAGTGTTAAATAATCATATTTATTTAATAAAACAGACAATGTGTAGGTAATTATTAAAACTTTTGTTTATTGTTTTGTGACTTCAATCACTATCATGATAAAAACTTTCGTCATCATCTTCACCATCATTGTTATCATCCTCATTATCATCAAAGCCAACCGTGTGCAGAAAATCTGGAGTTTTAAGGAGCCTTAACACATCTTCCGAGAAAGGTGTATGTTTCTTTCTTGGTATTTTCCGCAGAGATGTTAATAAGTTTCGAAATAAACACTTTTAAAACATTTTTCACAGTTTTTTCAAATTTTTCACTATATTCACTTAAACTAAGTTTATTCAAAATGTACTCAAATAAGTGTTTATTGCATTGTGATAAACTTAAACTCAGAATTTTATCTCTGTGTAACACCAAAAATAGTTCTTTTCTTGTCACATCACATTGCTCTGTCCTAGAAGCGATACGGCTACCTAAAAACAAAAGGGAAGTTTTTCAAAAAGGGCACAGATGTGGAACTAAAACAACATTGTCATTTTTGCGTAACGTTTAGTACTATCGAAAGACAGTAATTTTTCAACGGTTCGATCCGGTACTTTTTTCTGGCGGTCAACGAATTAACAAAAATAAATAATTTTCATATACCCCTATTGGTTTACTTATATTAAAAAAAAACACTACATAGAACCCAATGAATATCAGATTTATTAAAGTACATACCTGTAGCTTGGATATCCATTGCGAACGAAAAATTATAACTGCAAAAAGTACTCATACACTGATCGACACCATCCAGCGATTTGGGACGACTGTTCACGTATGCGTAGTATCTCATTGAAACGGGTTTCGTTGAGTTCTTGTTATCAGTGATGAGTAATTTTGTTATGAGTAAGGTACTCATATGTGTTGTGATTCTAGATAACCATACTTAGTTTCAATTTGAACATATGAAAATATGTATTTTTGTCCACTTGTCGTAGAACAAAGGGCCGTATGTGGGGCGTGCGGAGCACTACTTTCCAATATTGAAAAGTAGACGGCCGGCGTGACCACTATGTTTATGGATGATATCTGATACCTGCTTGGCTTGAACGATATTTATTTGTTTACGATCCCAATTTAATTAGTTAAATTAAAGTTTATATATACTCATGAATTGTTGTGTGCCCCAGTGCTCTAACAAATTCGATAAAAACAAAATTTCAAACAAATGGATTTGTAAGTAGGTAAAGTTAGAAAAGACAACGTCCAAATCATTTCGCGTTAGCAGCACTTATAAGCAATTTACAAAGAGCGACTGTAATATAACGTTGTTAAAGTAATCAAAGGTAATGCAATTTTCATTACATGAAAGTTAAAAATTTTTTCGAAGTCAGTTGTACGTTTGAAAAACTTGCTATTAACAAAACTACAATATCTTTGCAACAAGAATACTAGTAAAGCAGCAAAATAAGAGTGGTCTAGACTAATGAAACAGAAAGCAGTATTGAAAATACAAATCAAAATAAGTTGACAAAATTACTAAATTGTTTGTACCATTTATATATTATAAGACTAATTTTCCTTGAAGAGCTGTACTCAAGAAGCAAACAATAGCCATAATGGTGAATGTTCCAGTTCAAATAAAATTGATTTACATAATAATAATAATATTACCATAAATAATAATAATTAAAATAGCTGATTTAGCTCTTATTCAAATATATGTACATATAATAGGCCTGTGTGGTACATCTAGGCATTGCTTGCAGCTAGGAGCAGGTATAATAACATGACTTCCGAGACAATTTATGTTTTTCCAGCGTTGTTATCTACAAATTTATAATTTGATGTTATGTATGTATGTATATACCTTTTCGTCAATTTCTGTTTGCTACCAGCGGTTTTTACATCATGGTAACGGAGCTTTTCTCAAGTTACTCCATATTTTCTTCATTATATTGTTATGGAACAATGTCAGAGCGATTGACTTGGACGTGAAGTCCAGACTGCCAGCATGAGCTGACAGATCACTCGGTGGACAGCGTTGACTGCAGGGCGGCACGGTAGATCGCCTCGGCTATTGGCGGAGAGTGTGGGGAGGTTCTACGAAAACCTGCCGCTGTGCCACCAGCCATATACAAAAAAAATCGTGCCTGCCAAACCAAAGGCCGTAGCACACATTCAGTCCTTTACCCTACCTACCACTTACTTAATTGGAAGCGCAGGTGTTCTGCTTCCACCGCCATTGCCTCAACCTCCCTGCGATACTGTGGGCGATATGATACAGTATCCCTACTAGAGCTTCAGTCTCTAGCTTCTCCAACACGACTCTTCCCAGATTTCTGTGAGAACCCAAGTTTTGCATGCATACATTCACGTCGCTTGTTTACATCATTACTTCTGACCTAATTAGACAGAGTGACCTAGAGATTTTTATGTGGAGAGTTAGCTCCTGGAGAGTGGGGGAGAAATACTATGAATTTCTTTCTTTGTGGATTTTTTGCACGTCTGAGCTAAGATTTTTGTAGTTTTTCAAATACAGTTAGCACTTATATCTTTTTCAAACACAGTTAGCACTTATATCTTTTTAACTGCGCGACTGTGGTAGTACCAGTAGTTAATTCTGAGATTAGAGTACTCCCCCTCTTGAAATTTCGTATCTCTTCAAAATATTTGAAACTTTGGTAACGACGACTAGAATTCCTCCAGACTTTTGGTGATTATTGAAAATTTTCTGCTCGAACTTTTGGAAAACTCTTTTGAAATTTCAAATTGATTTGTCTGGTATCTCGATTTTAGTTGGAAGGTTTGTTATTTTCTCCGATCTTTTGGTGATCTTTTCTAGAAATTTTAGTATCTCTTCCAAATTTTTGGAATAATTTTGACTTGACACTTCAGTTGTCTCGAGTACGGCGTGGACAAGACCTTCTTTTCCTTGCCCGGACCGGATAAACTTTTTACAAGTGTTAAGTTTATCTAGCCTGTATTCCTGGGTTATTTTGGAACATATTGTTTTTACGACTGATCAGTTGAGATTATACAATGGCTACAGCGAGAACACCACCGCAAGCAACTGGGGTACCGTTACCGTTGCCAGACCAGTGCTCCATCTCCCAGGAGGGCGACTGGTTAGGACCGAGGAAGCCAGTGAAGACGGTCTGTGGACATGTGTTTCACAAAGCATGGCTGAAAACGTGGATTGGACAGCAGTCAAACTGCCCGAACTGCAGATTCCATTTCACTGTTTACACAGGTGCGGTCTCGAAGAGGACTCACACGAAGCCTGTTAGTCAGGAGCCTCGAACGACAGCACCAGTCTACAACCTGCCACCACGTACGAGTCGACCAGTCAACCGCGAATCTCTGTCTCCAGGTTTACAGAATGTGCACTCTATGACCTTTTCGCAGCCTAATTCCAGAGTGAACAGCCCGCTCCCTACTGCTCAGGGTCAGAGTCAGCAGCAACCGAAGCCTTGTTGGCAGGTCTGCGTATACAGTTGCAGGATTTACTCCGCGAAGGCCTTGAGCAGAGCCTAAATATATTGCGAGCTCAACTGGCAACTAGCGTCAGGCAGCAAATATCAGCTGCTATTCCACCAGTTGATTTTTCACGGCCACCTCCTTCCGTGGGTGTACCGAGACCACCGCCAGAGTTTCACGACGGTCGTAGGCAGTCGTTTAACATACCGGCGTCTCCTCTTGGTCAGCCTAGTGGTCAGCCTACCCCAAACTTTAACCAGCATCAACCAGCTCCATCTCATCGTATCCCGTCAGGCCTAGGACCACGACGTTCTGGTAGTCCCATCAGGAGATAGAATATTTCATATAGTGGCGATAGTTCTCGCCTTATTGTCGACGAATTTGTGTTCAGAGTAGAAGCCCTCACGTATTCGGCTTTAGACGGAGATTTCAATCTTCTAGTTCGCCACATGATGACTCTGCTTTCTGGTCCAGCAATGGATTGGTATTGGTCTCTCTTGAGGCAGAATTCCACGCCTTCGTGGGAGTATGTAAAGACAGCTATGTTAGCTGAATGGGGAGTACCAAAAGATGACCTCAAAGTCAAAGTCCAACTGATGCTGAGGAAACAGAAAGCAGGGAAGTCATTTGCTATGTACCATCAACACCTGGTGCATCTGCGCGACCAACTGCAAAGTCCTTTGGCAGACGTCGAATTTCTATAAATAGTCAAGTCTAACCTATTGCCGGAGATCCAAAATGAAATCTGTTTACATCCCACTAACACCATACACCAACGACGGAGTCTTGTAACTTAAATACAGGCTACACAGCAGCGAACCGCGACAGCGTGCAGCTGGAACACCTATCGTAGCCCGAGAGTCAGCGAGGTGGATGAGTGTCGTCTGACAGATGTGGAACAGCATAGGTCAATCGAAAACAGTGTGGAAGCCACTACAGTGTCTGCTCTTACAGCACCTACTAACGTTATCTGTTGGAACTGTGACCAGCCCGGTCATTTCTACCAAGACTGCCGGCAGGAAAGACAAGTCTGTTCTGCTATGGGTGCGGACGCAAAAAGGTCTTCAAGCCCGACTGCAGCCATTGTCGACAGAAAAACCTGAGACGGGTCGGGAATACCACCACCTTTTCTCGACCAGTGTCAACGTCACGCGCACAAACTGCAATGAACACTCCAGTTCAAGCCTTGAACAATGAGGAAGGTCCACTCCATTAGCAGACTTTAACGATGAACCGCTGAATTGTTCACTGATATCATTCAGTGACTGATGATATCAGCAAACCACCTGATTGTACAAATATTTCACTGATAGAGACGGAGAACCTGATAGACTTCTCCGCAAATCTTCAAGCTCCCATTTCCACTTCTGGGGAGCCCATGACACTATTAGACACTTCTTTAGAAGAGTCTTTAATTTTCGATGTCCCGATAACACCGACAGCACCTGTAGCTGACAAAGCTATTGAGCGGGAGGTTCGGCCTCCTGACATTTCTTTACTGAAACGGCCACCAAGCTCTGTTATGACGAGTGGGCGTGAGCCTGTTTCACGCCCGCTGACTCCGCATCATACGAGTCTGCAGAATTATAATGCAGTAAGAGACCGAATATTCTCCTCAGTGGCGGAGTTAGCTGATATCATGTATCCTGACCTGGATATTAGACCAAGAAAGAAAAGATCTACCGTTCGTTGGCGGGAATACTGTCGACGGATGCGACTGGAAAGACATAAACTGGCACAGATTTTCGAGTCGATGCCAAACGACATTCGACCGTATGGCGAAGTAAGACTACTCGGGCGAACTGAGACTGGATTACTTGATAGTGGTGCCACTGTCAGTATTCTAGGCCAGGGAGCTCTAGAGAAGCTTGCGGAAGCAGAGGTTGAATGGAAGAGGTATCGGACACAGGTACAAGTAGCGAATGGTGCCATGACGACTGTGCATGGTCATGTGAACTTGGACATCACTTTTCGTGGTAAGACCCAAACCGTGCGTTTTTACGTGGTTCCTGGGCTCACACAGGCACTATATCTAGGAATAGACTTCTGGCGTCTATTTGGGTTGATTCCAGATGTCCTAGGTATAGTTGCAGAAGTGACACCAAGTTCACTAGCTACTCCTGATACCGACTGCCATGCTCTTTCCGGTATAGATCGACAGCGTTTAGAAGCTACTAAAGAGCCTTTCCCGTCTTTCGCCTCCTTAGGCTTAGGACAAACATCTCTTGTTAGTCACAGGATTGAAACGAATGACGCGACTCCAATAAAACAGAGGTTTTATTAAATTTCACCGGCAGTACAGACTTTGATCAATGCGGAATTGCGACGAATGCTATCATTGGGGGTGATAGAGGAGAGCCAGAGTCCTTGGAGCTCTCCAGTTGTACTAGCGCGGAAGCCTGGAAAGGTTCGGCTTTGTATTGAAGCCCGGAAAGTCAGCTCCGTTACGAAGAAGGACGGCTTTCCGCTAGCGCAGATTGACGCGCTTCTGAGTCGACTTCCTCCGGCAAACTACATTACAAGCCTGGACCTGAAAGACGCATTCTCGCAGATCCCACTAGACGTTGATTCCAGAGAGAAGACCGCGTTTAGAGTACCTCGTCATCCTCTCTATCAGTACACCGTGATGCCATTCGGCCTTTGCAATGCTCCACAAACTATGTGCTGCCTCATGGATAAGGTCATTCCTTTCGATCTTCGTGAAAATGTTCTCATCTACTTGGACGATTTACTGATTCTGTCATCAGACTTGACTCTCATCTCACATTGCTATCCCGTGTAGCGGATTGTTTGAGGAAAGCTGGCTTCAATATCAACTTTGAGAACAGTAAGTTTTGCATTAAGGAGACTAAATACTTGGGTTTTATAGTCGGGAAAGAAGGAATCAGGACTGACCCAGATAAGATCTCAGCCACGCTGATGTTGATTTAACTGCCTCCATAACTGACACCTTGAAGAACCCTAGTCAGTTCAAGTGGACACCTGAAGCCCAGACGTCTCTTGATTTGTTGAAACAAAAGCTTACCTCTGCTCCGTTGTTAGTGAGTCCAGACTTCACCAAGCCGTTCATCATACAGTGCGATGCGAGCCAACAAGGTATTGGTGGAGTGCTGCTTCAACTAGATGACGATGGCCACGTGAAGCCAATAGACTACGTCTCGACAAAGTTGAACTCAGCACAAAGAAATTACACCGTCACAGAGCAAGAATATCTAGCTGCAATCTTAACTGTACAGAAGTTCTGGCCCTTCATAGAACTTATGCCGTTTAAGATAGTGACGGATCATGCGAGCTTGAAATGGCTGATGTCTCAAAAGCACCTCAGCGGTAGACTTGCTCGGTGGAGTTTGAAGATTCAGGGTTTCGACTTCACTATTGAGCACCGAAACGGAAGCCTGAATGTCGTCCCTGATGCGCTGTCACGCATTCATTGCGGCGGTCTGCCCACAAACGAAGATCCTGGCCCAGAAGTTGACCTTAGTGCGCCATATTTCAACTCGTTGGAATATGAGGAACTGAGGCATAAAGTTAAAACGAGCTCTGGGGTCTGGCAAACTACCAGATCTTTGCGTCAGGGATGGCTTCGTGTACATTCGGACTGTTCCGAGAACAGGCGATCCGATTCAGGAAGAAGAAGCTTGGAATCTTTGGATTCCACGAGGGCTTGTCTCCGACATTATTTCAGGAGCTCATGATCCGCCACTAGCTTCTCAAGGAGGTATAGGGAAAACACTCGAATGTCTGAGAAGATACTTGTGCTGGCCACGAATGACAGTTGATGTCAGAAACTACCTAGGCGCCTGTGACGTGTGTAAAGAGATCAAAGCCCCAATTCTATTCTGAGACTACCTATGAGAGTCCAGTCTGTGACAGAACGACCATGGCAAAGGCTGTATATTGATTTTCTGGGTGCATATCCTCGGTCAGTAAAAGGAAATGTGTGCATACTAATAGTTCTTGACCACTTTTCAAACTTCCCGATTCTCAAACCTATGAGAAAAGCATCTACACTCAATGTGTGCCAGTTCATTGAAGCGGAAGTGTTCCATGTGTTCGGAGTCCCGGAAACGATAGTCTCTGACAATGGAGTCCAGTTTTGCTCGACTCAGTTCACCAGATTACTGGACAAATATGGGGTGAAGCACTTGCGAACGGCAGTTTACTCGCCGCAAGCAAACGCCTCAGAGCGAGTAAACAGGTCTCTATTGTCAGGGATTAGAGCATACATTCGGAAGGAACATACGAAGTGGGATGAGAAGCTGAGCCAGATAGCTAGTTCCCTCAGGAGCTCTTTCCACCAAGCCTCTGAGAGTAGATGCTGAAGACAAAATGAGATTGATCCGTGCGAGAGTGCAGGAAAACTTACACCATGCGTTCGAACAGGGTTCAAAAGCCTATAAACTCAGGGCGAAGCCTGTTAATTTCAAAGTGGGTCAAGAGGTATTCAGACGGAATTTTTCCCAAAGCAATTTCCATTGTTAAATGTCGGGTTAAAGCCAAAAAAGGAAACTCCTTATACGAGCTTGAGGATCTGCAGGGGAAACTGTTAGGAGTCTATCACTCCAAAGACATCAGGCAGTGATATCCATTCTAGAAGCGTCATCTATCTAATGTCACGTTTATTCCTGGTAGCCCTAAGAAGGCATCCAGCCAGCTTCACTGGTAAACTATAGGATATCGCGAAACCCTCCTATTGCCCCGTCAATGGTGGGTGATATACCATTTGGAATTCAACCTCGTCAACACACCTCTACCTCTTATGAACAGATAACCTTTTAATAGTCCCTTCCGGATCCGCCTCATTAGGAGGATTTTTCTTTGTCTGTACGTCTACAACGTTTCGTTAATCGGCAACCGTCGGACATGGCAGTACCAAATCTAGATCGTGGTAGCCCTAAGAAGGCATCCAGCCAGCTTCACTGGAAAACTATAGGATATCGCGAAGCCCTCCTATTGCCCCGCCAATGGTGGGTAATATAACTGTTGGAATTCAACCCTGTATACGTTCTTTGTCAATCTAACGAGTAATGAGGAATGCTCTTATTGGGTCGTGGGTCGAGAAACACATTGGGCGCCCGCAGCGATGAGGCCTATGTTTAAGACCGGCTAGCTCAGTCGACCATTTTTCAGCGTTGTCTGAACCACGGGTGGTCTAGACCACTCTGCCCTGTTATGGTCGTAGAGTACTGCATATAGCACTATGCTACACGGAGAGTTGCTGCAGCATGTATGCCGGCCGGCTGCCATACCCAAAGTCCGCACGCACCCTAGCTTGAAAAAGCTCGTACCTGTCAGCGGAGAAGAAGAAGACAATCGATCTGTCTTGTCAAACCGTGAAATCGAAAGGTCGCGAACAAAGTGAAGACAACAAAATCAACAATTTTCAACGGCAGCGGCAGGCTTTTCGTGGAATCTCCCCACACTCTCCGCCAATAGCCGAGGCGAGCTAGCGTGCCGCCCTGCAATCAACGCTGTCCGCCGAGTGATCTGTCAGCTCATGCTGACAGTCTGGACTTCACGTCCAAGTCAACATACGACCATAACAGTATGCCATCACCCGCGCCGACTTTTTTTTACAGACGCTAGCCGATTATTTTTCACCTCGATGCCAAGTTCATGAAATAAGGTTTCGCTAAACGAATGTTGTTTTTTACATATTGATGAAATGCAATGTGCAACATAATCGTTTTAAAGAAACGTTAAGAAAAAATAAGAAAACGTTTATTTTATATTTTCTCTAAATTTAGGAATATATGGCACGAAAACGATAAGAAATTGTGAACTTAATATTGACGTACTTTTGCAATAAAATGTCTTTCTTCGCCATAAGAGAAACAGAGGAAAACGATGAAAAAACGTTAGAATATTAATTTCCATCCTAATAATTCGTTTTCACTAGTTCATTTTTTTTCCGAATTTTCGTTGGCGTTAAAACCTCCCGTTTTGTTTTCACTGGACTGGGAAGCTCACATGCTACGTTTTCTTGACCTTCCCAGTGAAGGAATCGTCTCCAGTAACATGTCGGCACGGTGTCTTCAATGAGACAATTACATAAAATATTCATTCGCAAGAAACGGAAACAATTTCTGGCTTGGCGACATCTATCAGTGAAGTAAATCAAAATCGTCAAATATGTAAAATATTGAGGACATATCTTTAGTTGCGTCTTGTTTGCGTGAATTTCCGGTATATTTTAAGGGAAACCAATACAGTCATGTTTTACTTTTATATGAAGAAAGAGTGAGTCATCTTGTAGAATTATAATTGCGAAGATACTCACAATAATGTGAGCCCACTATTTACTGTCTTAGCTGCTTGGGTTTCTCAAAGTTAATTAAATTACAACTTAAATTATTGAACGGAATTTCTGTAAATCAAGTCTTAAAGTGTAATTACAGTGAACGTTGCGCATTCGTCGCTGTACGTTTCGTACGAAGCTATACTGATACTTGTGTTAAGTTCATTATAATTATAATTTTAAATACAGATCTGAAGCCTTTTCTTTAAAACTCATCTGAAGACCGATGAATGATCATACTTCGCTGAAGTCCTTATGAAGACAAATGTTTAATGAAAACTTAGTCAGCGCCATCTAGTTTTGACATAAAACACAATACAAGCCAAAGTTAAGACATGTCTCAAAGCCAGAAGCGGATATGCCATATCCAATTGTCTTTTGAGTGTGGGCATTTCGTCTTAAATACTGGTCTTTAAAACTTAATTGGTAAGTCTTTGGTATCACCATCACTGGGTTATTATAGCAGTATTCCAGTATCTTATCGCCCTTTCTGCCATCTCGTGAGTAATAGGTCATATTAAGAAAACATTTTTACATTTAAATCTATTCCATTTTGTAGTCAAGGAGAACCCAGTCAAGTCGGCTGCTGCATGAATCAGCTGTTCTGTCGCTCTGTTATTGTTAAAAGATTAGATTTCAAATCAAAACAATGCTCTTTCTCTCAATGTCTCAACAACTCAACCTGTTGCTTATAAAATGAAAATAACAAACTGAAAAGTGAGGTTCGAGCAAATCTTAACTGAATGGTAATGAAAGTGTTAAAAAGTCTCTCTGGCTTCTGAGAATTTGGCGAAATTTAAGTTAAGTTGCCGGCCGGTGTTTGTAAATTTGTTGCGGAATTTCGTATTTTCTAAAAAATTCGGGTAAATAAAAAGATTTGAAGAAACGGTGTGTGTATGAACAAAAAGTGTAATGAAGAAATCTCACGAAGTATAGTGATAATTATTCTCAGATACAAGTATTGGATGAAGAAGTCTGTCAAGTGTATCTGGTAAGCTTAAGAAAAAGAATCTAAAAATTGCAAGGGAAGTGCGTGAATTTTATATGCTGTATTTTCAATCTTTATTCAGATATCTAGAAAACTTATCAATTCTGTCGTTAATTATATATCTGCGATTGGTTCATTAATTTTATGTTGTGTACTAATCCGTATTAGCTGGATACTAAAAACTTTGCAGACAATTATAAACGGTTCGTTCAACATAGAACTTCCTGTAAAACAGTTCTTTCTTTTATCTATCTAATCGGTATGTGGTGTAAATCGTGTACTGGGAAACAAATAGTTCGACAAATACTCTTCCTGCTTTCTGTTGCATCCTGAAATGTCTAGTTAGTAACGGAATTGTTGCCCAATCATTATCTTATAGTAATGCATTTCGGTTGATTCGGTTATTTAGAATTTCTAGTGAAAAACTTGAATGAAAATAGTGCAAATCTATCTTAGTAAATAGTAAATATTTCTAGTGCTACTTGGAAACTTGGAAATTACTTGGAAAAATCGAATGTAAGTGAATTTTATGTTACTTGTTAAATTGACATTTCAATTATTTTCAAATTATTTTACTATTTCAGCTTTTTACACATATTCAAAATCATAATGAATTCCTCAATTTGCTTTACATGAAATAATGTTGATAATTCCATCAGTGTCTAAGATTTCTTACTTCAGGTTTGCTTAAATTCACTGCTGAATATGACCTTTCTGTTGCAGCATTGCAATATACATATATGTATATAACTTTCATAAATGCTCGAAATTTGGGAAATACATCCAAAGGTATTTTTATTTTACACTTACATACTATTAGGGTAAGGGAATCAATTCTCAGCAAACATTTTTTTACGTATTTATTTCCCACATACTTAAGTATCTGCTCAATCACTTTAGTTATACTATTTAATTTACCTTCATTTGACTGTTTCGTGATGTTCACGCTAATTATTAAGTAACCACTTTCGATCTACGTAGGTACCCACCGTTTAAAGACGTGGTCTTGGCCAGGGTCACAGTATACTGGGCAGGGTCTTTCAATAAAGCATTATTGTATTGTATTGGATTGTTCACCAAACCATTCCGTGTTCCACATCTTTTGCTTAACAAAGTCTATACGAAAAATGTATGAAGTGGTTGATACGAGCTCGAAAATGAAACTCGGTCCGAAATCGATATGCAATCTTAATGAATTCGAAAAAAACGAAAATAAGGTTTTTGCCTTCTGAAGCTTTATGTACAAGGCAATGCTGTCGCCATAGACCTCTGGTTAAATGATGAGATTTATTGTGATAGCATTTGAATTATTTTGGGGTGCCCTCATTTTGAATAAATAATCTGATTAAGAGGAATGTCAGTGAGTGGCTGTAGAAATTGTCGAAAGAGTGAAGTATACCACATTTTACAGATATCAATCAGAAGGTTTAAGGATAAAGCTCGAAATTGAGCTAAAAACAAAGCAAAACAAGTACATATATTTAATAACAACATAAAATTATTGCAATACATAAAAATTACAGATAAGAAAACTTTTTCTCTTTGAATAAATATTGCTGCTCATTTTTATAAATATTATCTCTGACACACTAAAATAATTTTTTAGCACTAACTGATTACATCACTGAACCTCGAATGCACAAACTTCAACCAAGGACGCTTAGGAACTAGTGGACAGTAACAGAAATTTAACAAACACGTTAATGTTGAAAAAATAACGTCTACAAAAAATTCGTTTAAGCCATAGGTATTTCATACATGCATATGTATGTCTTACAGGAATTTTTTGATTATGTGTTTCTCCCCTTTTAAGGCTGTTTGTTAATTTAATATTTTTTGACATATTTGCCATTAGTAAATTTGAAATTTCATCAAAAGCCTTCAGCAAAATATTTGGGGGTGGTAGTTTTTTGTTTATTATAAACTCTCTAGCAAACATTAATGAGGAAACATTATCAACACTTATTCGGTTACGTTTTTGGGTCTTGATACTATTTAATTCAAAAAACCTCCTCTTAAACGATGTCTTCATTTGAAATACAGCGTAGCGTAGGTATGTCCTGATTATAAATTAGATCTATCAGCCTTCTTATCGTTTCACTACTTTTGATTAATTTTTTAAACATTTTTAGTATAAATTATCAAATATTTGCCGATAACTGAATATAAGAAAATGAAAACCTATGATAGAGCATTAACAATGCATTCGCTATTCAAGCAATCGAATCATTGACTAAAAATGAACATAACAGACGATGGTTAACAAAACAATCCTGTAGACTAGATTAGTGATTATGTTCCTATAAAAAGTAGACACAATTCACACAAGTGGCCACGCTACCATCTTCAGATATCTTTATTTTCAAACTAAAAAGATATGCATAAATGGATTATTCGACTCCACTATGATTATTTTGGAAGCAAACAGTGCCCTAAATTGTTTATGTACGTTTTAATCTATCCGTTCACAAATGGGTTGGCGAATGATCTGTGTCCAACAGATGAAATAGTCTACTTTCAATAGAAGGTTCTCCAGTGTTCATTGAGTGATGTGTATAAATAACGATTGCCACGCATCCAGTTTTTGGTTATTTGTTACTGCCTTTATTAGTTTGAAATTTCTTATGTGAATTTCATGGTCAATGTTATTTAAAATGTGGTGAGCTATACTGGGTCGATTGGATTCGTTTTTTGTTATGTGTCTGTTGTGTTCCTTCCATCTTTCTTTCACAGGTCTTGATGATTGTCAAATATACGTGAGACTACACTAAGAACATTTTAAAGAGTAAATACCGCTCTTATTTAGTGGATCAGCCACATCTCTGGTTCTGCACAAAAGACCTAAGTTTATTAGACGATACTGGGATAACCTGTATGTTAATTTTCTTAAAGATGTTTTTGAATTTACCGGTGTATTTTTGGTGATAAGTTATTCCTACTCATATATATAAATAGACAATTTCATTGTGGCACCAGTTTTGATTTCAGAAAGTATGCTCTCACTGTCAATGCTACCAACTGTCGTTACCAATCGTTACAGTTCAGTGGGAAATAATGTTCTCACGGAAAGAGAAGTGGTGCCATTTGCTTTCATGCATTTTTGGTTCAACGAGTAGTCCATTTATATACATGTCAGTGGAAATCATCTATGATTTTTTTTTATTTGATTTTTGTTTTTTTAGAAATGCGAGTAGCGCCCACAATAGCGGTAATAGTAATTGTTGCGACCGCTGCTTTAAACAATCTTTTAAGAGACAGGAAAATTCCACCAATCGAAATTGAATTTGACAACTTTCAGCAACCTGAAGTGAATATAAGGGATACTCAGGCTAATTTTTCTGTGCGTATGCAGTTATTGCGAATTTA
Source organism: Dioctria linearis (assembly GCA_963930735.1). Taxonomy (NCBI): domain Eukaryota; kingdom Metazoa; phylum Arthropoda; class Insecta; order Diptera; family Asilidae; genus Dioctria; species Dioctria linearis. The sequence goes on from OZ005740.1 coordinate 206,321,914, forward strand.
TCATTTTTAATGTGTGAATTGTATAACTTGAGCTTTTTTTTTTAATATTTTACACGAATTGTACATACACATACTCGAAAAAGTCTGCGTTCACCCGCTACCAATCGGTTAGTAACGTCAAAATATCAAAAGCGAACAAATATTGTCCAGAGTTTAATTCATCTATTTATTACATATTTCTTAAACATTAGACACATACAAAATCATTTATTTCGCTTTCACAGTTTTTTAGATAACGGCACTTTTCACAGAAAACACACAAAAATGGGACAGAAAAAGTCTGCGTTCACTTGTAATAAAAGTGATAAAATATACGATAATAAAAAAATTCGAAGTTCATTAGTAACTGGTTGGGTATCCTTGATTCTTCAGGACCTCTTGGAGTCTTTTTGGCATTGAATTGACAAGCTTCGTTGTCTCCTCAGTACTTGTCTTCTCCCATTCCTCTTTGAATACAACTTTCAACATTTCTTTACTTGTAATTGAGTGTTGACGAACCCTCCTTTCTAGTGAATCCCACAAATGTTCGATGGGATTAAGGTCTGGTGATTGTGGGGGTGTATGTAGCTGTTTTGGGACATTGTAGAGTAACCAAAGCTTTACAATCTCGGCTGTATGCTTCGGATCATTATCATGTTGGAAGCAATAAGCCGTACCTAAGCCGAGGTTTCTGGCACTTTCTTTCAAATTATTTTTTAAAATGTTGAGGTAGTGAAATTTATTCATTGTCGATTCAATAAATTCCATCTTCCCAACGTCATTACTCGCCATACACCCCCACACCATTACTCCACCACCACCATGTTTTACAGTGGGAAGCAAGTTTTCTTTTTGGAGTGCTGTTCCTGATTTTCTCCATACCATTTTGCGCCCTTTTATGCCGAAAATGCAGAATTTGCTTTCGTCTGAGAAGACTATATTCCGCCAAAACTCTATTGGCTTATATGCTTCTTGGCGAAGGCAATGCGTTTTTGTCGGTTGACCCATGAAATAAACGGCTTCTTTCGAGCTACCCGACCACTGTAAAACATGGTGGTGGTGAAGTAATGGTGTGGGGGTGTATGGCGAGTAATGGCGTTGGGAAGATGGAATTTATTGAATCGACAATGAATAAATTTCACTACCTCAACATTTTAAAAAATAATTTGAAAGAAAGTGCCAGAAACCTCGGCTTAGGCACGGCTTATTGCTTCCAACATGATAATGATCCGAAGCACACAGCCGAGATTGTAAAGCTTTGGTTACTCTACAATGTCCCAAAACAGCTACATACACCCCCACAATCACCAGACCTTAATCCCATCGAACATTTGTGGGATTCACTAGAAAGGAGGGTTCGTCAACACTCAATTACAAGTAAAGAAATGTTGAAAGTTGTATTCAAAGAGGAATGGGAGAAGACAAGTACTGAGGAGACAACGAAGCTTGTCAATTCAATGCCAAAAAGACTCCAAGAGGTCCTGAAGAATCAAGGATACCCAACCAGTTACTAATGAACTTCGAATTTTTTTATTATCGTATATTTTATCACTTTTATTACAAGTGAACGCAGACTTTTTCTGTCCCATTTTTGTGTGTTTTCTGTGAAAAGTGCCGTTATCTAAAAAACTGTGAAAGCGAAATAAATGATTTTGTATGTGTCTAATGTTTAAGAAATATGTAATAAATAGATGAATTAAAATCTGGAAAATATTTGTTCGCTTTTGATATTTTGACGTTACTATCCGATTGGTAGCGGGTGAACGCAGACTTTTTCGAGTATGTGTATATTATAAATTATTTTTAATGTAGTATTTGCATATCTCCTATTTCTGTTTGCTTATTATAATATACAGTTTTCGCTTTTAACATTTTTTTTCTCGCTCTGCTTTCCTCTATCTCCACCTAAACTTTCTGTTTTTTCAATTTAGAAAATTCCTGTACGTACTACCTTAATTCTTTATTAGTCTTCCTCTTTTTCCGAAGATGAACCTGGTAAAGGTTGTCTATTACGGTTTTCTGCTGTCATTCCTGTATTGACGACACCTACAGACTCTTTTGCAGCTTTGGCCGCCCCTAGCTCATTCTGATGAGAGTCTGAAGTATCCTTGGCCATTGTAACATCTACCAGGTCACTTCTACCCAGGTTTAACTCCGATTGCTCGTTGTCAGTATCCATTTCTTGGAGATATGTCTCATAGAGGTATTCTTCTTCTAAATCATCACCAGAATCGGGAATCTAAGAAGATAACTAGAGAAATATTAATAACTGCCTTATAGCTTACATCAAAATCTTTAAGGTATTTACTACTGGAGTCGTAAATGTTGAGGACGTGCTGCACTTCAGCCTCAACGATTGAAAGCAATGGATCGGTATTATCCACTTTTCTAACAATGGATCAACCTTCAGTTTTAAAAGTTTCCACTTTATCCCTCGCAATATATTTCTTCAGCGATTGTTTCAAATTTTGGTATGTAGTCCGCCGTTGCTTCTCGAACCTTTTATATAACGAATCAACATTGAATTCATCAGCAATTCCAGATTTTGTTTTTTTCAAGAATTGTCACCACATCAGTTTTCTTACATTCCAGTATTTATATTTGATGGTCAGTTCCTTTAATCTAATTTTTTCTTCGCCCTTCATATTCGGTGCTTTTATATCTGTTGCCATCTCGCGCCATATTTATTTAAAATCCTTTTATTGGTAAATGCACTTCAACAACAACACTTCTTTATTATTATTCTTTATTTAAAAAAATTCTTTTAACTTTTTAATTGACATTTAAATTACAACAACTTTTACTATAACTGTCACTTGCCAAATTCGGAGATCTTGCAGCTGATAGTCCTAAATGTGCTAAATTGTTTATTTTATTAAGGTTGATGATTAGATACAAAAATTTAATTGCGATCCTTTAATAATAATTAAATCAGTATTAAATTTGTATTAAATGGCTTGGTGAATACGGCCCTTAGACTTAGTGTTGACTATGGGAATTGCATCAGAGAATTTGCAAATGTCTTTTCCAAAATGAGCAACTGAGAGAGGTCCTACAACATCTAGGTACACTCTTTCGACTGGTTTGGAGTTCGAGATTTATATTGGAAGTTTAGGGTTTCTGGACACTTTGTTGTTCTTTTGACAAAGTTTTTGGTTTTTGCTTCTATTAAAAGTTCGCGATACGCCCTGATTTTCTCCCGTCGGTAGTGAATGAAAATCCTTTAAGATCTGCTCGATCTGTTGGATAAATATTTTGTAGCATCTTGATCGAGTTTTATGTTTATTGGTTTATTAGCGAAGACCTGGGTAAAAATGTTTTTAATGATATTGAGGTTTTGTGTATCTAAAATTGGGAAAGAGATATTTAATTGATTTAACCGATTTGCTTCTGTGTATATAAGCGGATCTCAGTTAAAGTCTGCTCGAGGTCTGATCTATCTCTAAGGGACCTATGAGCGATGGGTAATGGGTCTGGAAGGTGAACAATGGGCCTTGACTTGGCCTGCGTTCGGGGGATCCCTGGGGATCCCAAACCTCTGTTTCAATCAATCAATCAATCAAGTTAACTTTTGAAATGATCTTCGTTGAGTCTTTTTTCTTGAAGAAATTCAGTTCAGTTTCTAAAAGTGGAGATTTATCTGAAAATTTAAGTTTCAAATCCAACACTCTTTCAAGTTCAGTATCTTGCATCGCCAAGATGAAAAACTTAGGATACGCAGTTTTTGTTAGTCGAAGACGGAAATTTGTCTCAGTTATTATGAGGAATAACTTACTTGTGATGAAGTTGAGTTTGGAGATTACTCCCAGGGTTACAAGCTGCATGTATGCCGACAACCGCTGAAGCCAAAGGGATTTGAATACTTCTTCGCTTAGTTTGCCTTTGCTGAGGACGCGCATATATCGAAATAGTTGAGAGGGTTGTGAGTCGCCGTGTGAAAGCACAGTTAGGAGCAGCTTGAGCTTCTGATTTTCACTCCCTGAAAGCCTGCAAATTAACGTTTCTTTGACTTTATCGAATTTGTTATAAGCTGGGGGATCAAAAACAACGTCGCTGATAATCCGTATAAAATTTTGGTCGAGGGTATTGATCATGCGGTAGAATTTAGTTTTATCTTAAGGGATATTTGCCAATTCAAATTGTGCCTCTAGTTGGAGGAACCACAAGTCTGGGCAATGTTTCCAGAATGGTGGTACCTTGACAGACACTGTTCCAGTTGACAAAAATGACATGTTTGGGGACCGAATACCAGTCCAGTATGCGTTGATTGTGGGTGTTGTGCTTCGATGGTATCAAGCTACGGGAGAGCTTGAGCTTGGATGTCCTTGTAGCTGTTGTGATTCAAGAGCAGCTTCCAGGGGAATTGCTGCTGGCGAGCTCAGGCTGTTTCAGCGGGCTTGGAGCTATGTTGGTTCAAGACCTGTAAGCAAAATGATCTTAAGACCCAACGCTTTAACGACAGGTTAGGCTTGTTAGAAAGGATAGTTCAGGCTGTTCATATGACAGCCGGAACCTGAGTTAGCGACCAGGCAGGCTAAACGATCAAGCATTAGGTTGCGTTGGGAGTATTCGAGTTTGCCTGAGCTCTGGCTTGATTTCTTCTTACTACATTTACGCAGGTGGTAGATTCTGCAAAATTTTCGTTGGTTTCTGGAATTATTCTACTGAGAGCGTCTGTATTTGTGTTGAGCTTTCCTGATTTGTGAACTATTTTATAATCATATTCCTCAAGACGTATTCTCCATCTCATCAGTCTTGCAGAGTGATCTTTCACGTTCATGAGCCATACCAATGGTTTATAGTAAGTTATGATAGTAAACTGTCTGCCATAAACGTATGGTCTGAATTGTTCAACTGCGAAAATTATAGCTAAGAGCTCTTTTTCAATTGTTGAGATACGAGTCTTTGCACCATTGAGAACTCGACTCACATAGACGATTGGATGATCTGCTTGATCAACGTGTGCAGGTACTGCTCCAATGGCTTAGTCACTAGCATAGGAAGTGACAAACAAGTGTTTATGGAAATCGGGATATGATAAAATTTGTGCTGAAATGAATTAATTGCCGAATTCGCAAAATGCTTCATCACAAATTGCGTCGAACTTGAAAGCGGTATCTTTCTTTAAAAGATTAGTGAGAGGTTCAGAGTGGTTTATGAGAGTTTTGGAGAAATTGCGAATGAAGCGGCGATAATAGCCGATAAAACCAAGGAAGGCCTTGATATCATTTTCCTTCTTTGGTCTGGGATAGGTCTGAACTGTTTTAATCTTTGTTGGGTCTGGTTGACTCCATTTTCTGTAATAATGTGTCCTAGTTACATAATTTCCTTTCTTAGGAAATGGCAATTATCGGGTTGAAGTTTCAAGTTAATATTTCGGAGACGGCTTAATAGTGCTGTGAGTCTTCTATTGTGGTCTTTGAGGTTGTATCCATGGACTACAAATCGTCCATGCATACGAAGCAATATATACCTTGTAGGCCTGATAAACCATTATTCATGGCTCGTTGAAAGGTTTCAGGGGCTCCTTTTAAACCAAATGGCATACGATTGTACTCGTAGTGGCCATAGGGTGTGCTAAAGGCAGTTTTCTCTCTTTCATTCGAATCCATCTTTATCTGGTGGAATCCACTGGCTAAGTCGAGTGTGGTAAAATATTTCGACTTCCCCAACTGGTCTAATATATCAATAATATTAGGCAGCGGGTACGCGTCGCCAATAGTGATGTCGTTAATTCAACGGAAATCTAACACAACTCACCACCTTTTGTGTCCATTCTCATCTGGGTTTTTAGGAACCAGGAGAAGTGGAGAATTCCAGGGACTGTGTGAGAGACGGATTATGTCCGACTCAAGCATCTCTTGTATCTGCCGGTTTAGTTCTGTTCGGCTTGCTCCAGGAAGTCGATAAGGCTTTGTATAGATGGGTGGTTTGTCTTGGATGGTCTCGATTTTGTGGGTAATCGCATCTGTGAATGAAATGAATTCCCCTTCTACGAAGAAGTGATGTTGAATTCCTTACAGATATCGCGAATATTCTCAGAATACTCTGAATTGCAGTGCTTCAATTTTATAAGGTTTATTTATTATTTTTGTAGTTGATAGTTGCTACAATGCAGAGAAAAAATGTCATGATCAATCAGGCCATCGTATGAGATGATGGAGCTATTTGAAATGGGTGCTTAAGATGGAGTTATTTTGTGCAGATTCCAAGTTCAATTTCGCAAATATGAGTCCTTCTGGAAAAGTCGACTTTGTAAACAATGTGTTTATATTGCAGATAGCATCTCTGTAACAGATACTGTCTGGCTTTAATGGATGAAGTTTTATTAAGCTGATCTCTGTTCCTGTATCAATCAAAAGTAGAGCAAATGTCGACAGCCAACGAAAGATTAATAAAATTTCATTAATTTGGACGGAGATACGAATTAATTAATTCCTGCCTGTGTCGATATTGATTTGGGGTTGGGATGAACTTGCGTTGTTGTTTGTGTATGCGAGGGGCTGCCGAAATTGACCCTCGTTGCATACAGTTTCCCTGTCTGGGTGCCGACTCATTTTGATTATTTTTCCTATTAGGAGATGGTGATCTAGCCGATATATTTGCATTATAATATCTCGGCGGTGGAATTCGACTTTCTCGGAATATTGCCTGCTGCGAGTTCCTGTTTTGTGGCTGTCTATCAGCCGTACTTGTTGAAGGGGTAGTACTTACTTTTTGGAAATGTTACCGTTGGGTGCCGTGCTCTAAGACGAGAGCACCTAACGTTCGAAATTGATGTTTAATATAAATCGTAGAAAACCAAATGTTGAAATTGCTTTTTATTTAGTTTCTCTTATACTTTTTCACAGATTCTTTCACTATTCTAACTGGCACTTTAGAAATAACTTTTACAAAATTATTACAAATTATCACATAATATTCAGATAGATCAAAATTATCACATAATATTCAGATAGATCAAAATTATCACATAATATTCAGATAGATCACTTTAGGGAAAAAAAAATCTTAATTGGAAAACTCCCGAGCTTGTTGCGAGGCGATTCTAAAACAAACTTCCCGAGGTTCGGGGTAGCTGCCTCCAGGTACCCATGTAAGCTTCTTTTTTCTTTTTATTACTTTCCCACGACGTGAAAAATCGTACGTGGGAATGTACAAAAAGTTTAGACGCAGTGCATATGCATGAAATCTGATATGCACTTGTGTCTTGTAAAAATAATATTTTAGGCGATGACAATAATTGTGTGTATGTACATATGTACATACGACTAGGTTTTATGAATTTAGGAAAAAGAAACTGTATGTATGTATAGTACATGCAGATAATTTAGCGGAAAAGCTGTATGTAGGTATGTATATGGTACTGCATGTAGGTAAGTATACATGCCGTGTGAACGGAATGTATGACTGATAACAAAATGCAATTTAAGTATGCTAAATGGCATTTTGTTGTAGTACGTAAATGCATTTTTAAATGCAAATGAAATTTAAATTAAATTGAAATAAAAATAATTTTTTTTGATTTTCAGGGTCAATTTGTAGTACGCCAATATATTGCATATTGGCTTTATGGTTGTGATTCTGGTCAATAGGCACCCGGGTCACAACATTCCTACCCCCTGAGGAAAAGAAAGTTTTTTTCTCTTGAGAAGAAAACTTTCTTTTTAACTAACTTAATCTGTGTTTTTGATGATTATAAGGCTACATGTGAATGATGTACTTATATACTAAGAATATACCTGCTTCTGGGTATTATTACGGAATATATGTACATATTATGATATTTTTAATTACATGTTTCTATTTTAATTATCGATTTAAACAAGTTTTCAATTTTATAGACTATCGAAATAATTATACAATATAAGATGCATATTTGTCTATTGAAATATATGTAATATATATATATATATATTAATTTTTTATCAAAAAAAAAATATTGAAATGGTAGCATTTATTTTCATTCAAAAGAGAATCGGGAAAGAGAGAGAAAAAAAAGGTAGTGGTATAGTTCTATCGTAATTTTGATAGAGTTATTACTAAGTAGTTAGGTGATAAGCATTTGTATGAGATTCTCTTTAGTCCTTTTGTCTTTAATAATTTCGTTATTTTTTTGTTTTTTTTTTGTTTAGACTAGTGTCGACGTGGCGTTATGATTACGTTGGCGTAATTCGGCGTGCCTTGGGATAGGTGCAACGTTTTTGCGTTAACGTAATGGGGTTTGTTGTTTGTGATAATAATTTTGTCGTATTCTTTTTTGTTTAGCTACTTTTGTTTTTGGTTGCTGAGGTCTCCTCGATCTTTGTGGGGCTCATTTTTAAAAATGATCTTCGTTGAAGAAGTTGGCCGTGATATTTATCGTGTACCCGAGTATTATTGTGTCCGGGTCACCGGGATATATGTGTTGTATGTTTTCCCGGGGTGGATGGGGCCACTTCGGGTGGTCTGGCACGCCTATGGGCGGAATAGTTTGCCTCTATGGGGTGGTCCACCAGTCGCCGACACGTACCACCAATGCAATTTCTTATTATATCCAGAGTATGGAATGGGGGTCTCCTTTCTAGGTAAGTAGTTACTTTTGATAATTGTTTTACTGAACTTGTGCGATTTTTAGTTTTTTTTTCACTTTAGGCGGATATGCTGTGATTGTCGGGGAATTGTATCCACTTCCCATCAACCATGGGTATCCGGTCCCGTTTCTATTGCGAGTGAAGCAGATTGGGACGTTTAGTACTCCATGTTATACCCAAATTTTGTATTTTTCTATTATGGTACGCTTAAGGTTTTTTTTCTTTTTAATTCATTCCCCTTTTTTCTGTTTTCCTTTTTTTTTCAATAAATACTTCAATTTAAAGATGAGTTGTTCTTATTTATTATTGTTTTTTATTTTTGTCTCTAGTTTCTGTATGGTGGTTTCTTTGGCGTTTGCTTGTGTTTTTGCTTTTGATTGAGTTCTGATCAATAGATGTTTTTATATAGTATGTGTATTTTGTGTATTGAGAGAGAACGACACAAAAAAAGGAGAGAAAAAAAAATAAGATTATTGCCCTCCTATATATTGGTCAAATTGGTTAATTCGTTTTAGGGAATCTGATACACATGTCATATTTTTATGTGCTTTATTGTAATATTACTGGGGAATCTGATAGTAAGGGTGTTGTTGAGACGGAAAAAAATGTTCACATATAAAATTTAAAAAGAATTACACTATTATTTATATATATAGTGGTGAACTAACGTTAATCGTAAGTAAATAACATTAATAACGTAATTATATTTTAGCGAATTTGTAGTACTTAACTAATTTATCTTATTTATTTATTCACTCAAATATTTCGCTATACTTATTTTTAAAATTGTTACTTATTTATTTTATATATAATTATATATAAGAAAATATGGTGTCCTTGTATATAATTTCATAAAGCTTTTATAATTTTTTCGATACTATTTCAAATCTCTATATATGCATTATTTTTTTATATTTATTATTTTTATTTATTTTTTATTTTAATTTTATTGATTATACTATATATATGTATATATATATTTCTTTATTATTTATCATTTTTGGATATTTACATTTTCCTTTACATGCAATTACACATATATACAAGTGCATATCAATTGAATGTGTGGGTATTATTTGTCGCTTAGACTGTTTTCTAGTGGAAATGAAAAAACCTTGACTAAAAGAAATATTTTTTATAAAGAGAAAAAAAAAGAATTTTGTATTGTTCCTTTAAATTTCTTTTTTTCCTCTTTTGATCTTTGGGAGGGGAAGGTATTAAGGACTTAAGGGATGGAAAATGTTGCTGTCTCAGTTTTTTGTTTGTTATTGTTTGATTGGTTCATATTTTCCCATTGGATGCAAGAGTTCATTGGATATTTTAATATTAATTGGGGGAACTCTCCGCAGTTCTCCTGTTTGGGGCAGGAGTTATATTGAAGTTTGATATTCTTGGTGCCGCAGTAGGCACAGTTTTCGGTTGATGTTCAGCAAATATTTCGTTTGATTTGCGATCCTTTGTTTTGTATTTAATGTACAGGTATATAAATAGAATAGTGTCACTAATGCTAATGTCGAATATGATAGCGCATAGTGATGGATATGATGCTTATTAATTGAGTTTAGTGGATTTGATTCCCGTTTTTGACTTGACTTGAAGACTTAAGCTGTCAACGCGCGTTAAAATTGTGCTCAAGTATTATTTTTCATGAAATCTAAGATATTAAGTGCAATTTTTTCTCAAAAGTGCCGTCAGTTTGTGCCTGTGTTTACTTCGAATTGTGTAAATTTTCAGTCTCATAAAGTTGTTAAGAATTTTTATTCACCAACTTATTGTTCTGATAGGAGGGACGACTGAGTGGGCGCCTGGCGCCATCTTACAAAATTGAATTTTTTACTAAAATTGAAATATTTTTCAGCAGCCTCTGGCTATGAATTCTGCGCATTGTGTAAAGTCACATTTTTTTCATCAGGAAGTAAATCAATGCCCACCTGTGGTACCGGCTACCAACTGGTAAAGGGCTGCGGTGGTTGCACGATAAGTATAAAAGGCTTTGTCGTTTATTTTGGTATAGTATATTAAATAAGAATTCTAACTCTATCTTTAAATAAAAGCAAATGAAAAGGACTAACAAAAGATACGGAGTAAATTTGTTTAGTTTTTAGCTTACTCGCCGGACTCGAAGTACGTATTAAGCATTCTGGGCATTAGTGGCCTATCTATCCTCTCGGGGATCCTTCTCCCTATAAGATACTAGAGCTTACTAACAATTCATTCAGGCAACCTTAATAAAGTAACATGCCTAATGACTGTTCCAGCTGTCAACAGGCAATTAGAAACAGTCAAGTTATTGGATGCAAGGGAGGGTGTGGTAGAATATATTGCCTAAAATGTGCGAACTTATCGGAATAAGATGCAAAGATGGTACAAACGAAAAAAAATATATTGTATATGTGTGATGAGTGCCTGGATTACAGGGGGTCAGTCGCTAATAAACTGGAGGAGGTCTTGAGAGAAGTGAGGGAGAGCAAAATTAAAATCTCCGAGCAGAGAAAAGATGTTAAAGAAATGATCAGTGGAATAAACTCTGTGAACGTGAACGGGGACAGGGTGTTTGATGAATTGAAAAAGGCAAATGAAATACACCTAAAATCATTTGCGGAAATAGTGAAGGCTGCACCGCCAATAATTACTAGTGAGGCTGACCTGCCCCTAAAAATGGTGGAGGTCAGATCCTATAACATAACTATCAAGCCAAAGTCGCAGCAATCACACGAAGTCACAAGAAGGCAATTAAAAGAGGCAATAGATAATGTGAAAATAAAAGCTCCAATTAGGAACATTCTAAACATTAGCAATGGGGGGGGTTTTAGTAAAGACGTCGAGCCAGGAGATACAAAAAAAATTTTTATGTGAGGCGGAGAAAATGATAAATAAGCAGAATTACGAAGTGAAAGTGACAAAAAAAAGGCACCCAATAATTCGAATTTCACATCTGGATAGGGATTATCAAGATGCAGAGTTGAAACGTGCCCTAGTTGGGCTAAATCACTTTATCAATGAGGAGGACGCATTTAGAATAGTCCACAGAAGAGAATTCATAATGAAGGGAGAAAAAAGATGGACACTTATTGTAGAGGTTCCAGGAAAAACGTTTACTAAACGAGCGAATCGTTACATTCACTTGGGATATAGGGCTCATTATGTTCAGGAAAAAATAAAGGTTATAAGATGCTTTAACTGCCAGATGTATGGACATATAGCAAACAACTGCACAAATAAGATCAGTTGTGCGAAATGTGCAGGAGAGCATCAGTCGCAAAGTTGTTCCTCTAACACACTCAAGTGTATAAATTGTATTACTTGGAAGCAAAACAAAGAGGTAAACCACAGCGCACTCAGTCGTAGCTGCGGTAAATATTTGGATATGATTAGCAGACTGAGGGAGAGAATCGACTATTACTCAGAGATACTAGATAATAAAGAAAAAACTTCCTAAATATGGAAAGAAGTCCAAGATATAGGAACATAAGGAACAACGATTTAAGGATATTATATGCCAACATAAGGAGTCTAAGGAACAAATTGGAGGAACTGGAACTGATGATTGAGGAGATTGGACACGTTGATATTGTGATTCTAGTAGAAACCTGGATTAGACAAGGTGAAACTCAGTTTTTCAACCTGCAAGGATACTCTCCGATTTTCAATTGTCGTAATTCTATTACGAGAGGGGGAGGAACAGCGATTTATGTAAGTGATTCCATAAAATTTACAACGGAGCAACCGTTAGAAGGGATATATGAGCAGTTCAATGTGATTCCTATTAAGCTAGTTGATTTTGTGCCGAACCTAACGATCGTTACATACTGTAAGCCGCCAGATGCTAATGGTGAGCTATTTCTGGAAGCACTAGATGCAATACTGTCTAAATATAGAAACAGCTTGCTAATATCAGATACCAACATAAACCTGCTTACGGAAAATGAGGGAACTAGGAAATACTTGGAGACACTCAAATTGAACTATGTCCAACATAGGATGCAAAAAGCAGGAAGTGACGCAAAAAAGATATGGAAAACTATTAACGAATCTATAAGGAACGGTGCTTCGGGGAGTGGACACGATAGTATCAGTGAACTAAAAGATGGGGTTAATGTCATCAAAGACAAACAGCAAATTGCCAATTACCTGAACAATCATTTTATACATGTTGGCCCCTCACTTGTGAAAAAACTGGAGGCCAAGTGTGGTGCTAATAGGCAAGCAATAAAAAATGTTACAAGGTCGAACGGTGTTTTTATTAGGCCGGTTAATGGCGCTGATGTGGAGAAGGTATTATCTCTGATGAAAGAAGACACGGCACCTGGCCTTGATGGAATAAGAGTAAAGGACGTTAAAAATGTCAAAGATATTATAATGGAATTACTAGCGAGAATAATAAATGACTGTATTGAGAATGCGGAATTTCCAGCCTGTCTGAAATCAACATGCATACTGCCAATATTCAAAGAAGGGGACAAAACGGATCCTAATAATTATCGGCCCATTTCGCTCCTCAATGTATTTGGTAAAATATATGAAAGACTAATCCATGATCAGCTTACGGAATTTATACAATGCCATGGGGGTTTTGACAAAAAACAATATGGTTTCCAAAAACAAAGTAACACTACTGCTATCTTATCTGATGTAATGGAGCACATTAACAAGGAGCTAGATTATGATAACTATGTCATTGGAGTGTTTGTGGATCTGAAGAAGGCATTTGATACTGTAGATCATATGGTTCTAATTGAAAAACTAAGTGAACTGGGAATTAGAGGAAAGGCTGAACAGTTGCTAAACAATTACTTGAAGGACAGGCAGTGCTGCACGAGAGTGGGAAACTGTTACAGTGAGAAAGAGGTGATGAAAACCTAGAGTCCCACAGGGTTCGATTTTGGGGCCGCTCCTTTACTCTCTGTACATCCAGAACTTAATGGAAGCTGGCATGACGGCAGAATATTATATATATGCGGACGATACTCTGCTTCTGTACAGTGGAAGTAATGGAGAAACACTACAGAGTGAAATAAATGAAGACCTAATTAGATACACGAGATGGCTATATGGCAATAAATTGACAATAAATCCATCAAAAACGACCTATATGGCCTTTAAACAGCGAGGCAAGGAAAACGTGGACATCAGACTACAAGTGGAAGGAAATCATATTGAAAGAGTTGAAACCATGAAATATTTGGGTATGATAATGGATGAGAACTTGACCTGGAAACAGCATACCACATACGTTAGGAAAAAAGTGGCACCACTAATAGGGGTCATGAGAAGAAGAAACTTTTTTAACAATCGGACGAAAATCTTGATCTACAATGCTTTTATTCTGCAGATAATTTCCTACAACATAATCAACTGGTCACAATGTAACAATAATATAATAAATTGCATGCATAGAGTGATGAATAGAGCAATAAAGTCCATTTTTAATTTACATAGCCTTACACCAACGACTGTCCTGTATGAGATGACTAAATTTCTAAGTTTAAAGCAACTAATTTACGTGGAAAAGGCGAAAATGATATATAAGCTAAGCAATAATATGATAAAGTCCAACATAAGCCTAATTGAGCATGGGGAGATTCATAGCCATGGCACAAGATTGCGCCACCATATACGACTGCCTTATGCTAGAACTGACAGAGGAAGAAAGAGTTTAAAGCATACAGCTGTACCCATTTACAATGGACATCAGGCAGTAAAGAAAACAGAGCAAGTGCACAATTTCAAGAAACTGTTAAAGAAATTTGCACTAGATAATGTTACAATAGTATAACGTGTAAACGGAGTACTATGTAATAGAGATAACTAGTCAAAAGGATAAAAAATAAAGAGGAAAGCTAAAAGTTGCTCTTCACTAATACCAGCCTGTGGCTGCCTGTGGAGATGCTCAAAGAATGATTAAAAGAAAAAAAAAGAAAAGTTGTCTGACTAGAGAGATGGAGTGAGTGGTGCAAGGAGGATAGCTCTGTAAAAAAAAAAAAAAAAAGATGGATGGATTTTAAAATTTCTTCGAGGTCCATGTTGTTCGTGATATTTAAGGGATTTCTTATGTACGTTTCCATAGAGAGAAGCGTCATATTTCCGATTATGTTGGAAATGTTTGTTGTTGGGATGAAATGCCAGTTAAATTTTGATATTTTTATGTTATGTCCGTGCAAGATCAATTCTTTGCTGCGGACATAACAACCTGGGTAAATATATATTGCTCCTATGCCTTCCAGGGTTCGTGAACTAATGAAATCTTTACAAATGATGTCTATATGAACGGATTCTTCAAGGGAGAAATGCCATGCATTTTGGTTTGATAATTGTATCATATAGTAGTTCTGTTTTGAAGTCAAAATTTTACAATTTGTTGTAATAGGTTCCTTTTTTATTAAATTGATTTCACATTGATTTACTCCATTGTTAGTATTTAAGATGGGTGATGAAATTGCAATAAAAGTGTGTATGGTCCAACGTTGTGGATTTCCTGCAGTGTTAATTCGATATAGTGCTCACGATTGTAATCAATTAATGTATTCATTTAATGGTTCAATATATATATAAATGAATCGTTTAGGATTGTCGGTAATGGCATTGCTTTGAAAATTTGGTAAGGTTCTTTAAAAGGAAGTGGGATTCAGAATTCTATAATTATTTTGTTGTTGAAAACATTTGCAGATATTGTGCTTAATTTATAGATTTGTGAAAATATATTGTGTCTGGAATTTATGGGCAGTATCACTGAATTTGGTAATTCCTGTCTAATCTTTGATAAAATCTCTTCAATCTTGATAGGCGATATTAGTGTAGGGTGAGATTTTCCATGTTTGGAATCAGTTAAAAGATCAATTAATTCTGACTGTGTAATTTGATATCTGAATGCCATTAATGAAACAAGGGAGAGTTGGGATTCTATTTCAATCGATATTTTATTATCCAGGATTCTATTTTTCATTAGTGATGTAGATGTTTGTATTGCAATTAGTTTTTTATGCATATTTAGGAATTTCTTTTCAATTGCGGCCTTAGTTTTATTGAATATTTGAGGTGTTGCTTCGATTATTGCGGTCTGGCTTTTCATTAGGGAAAGTAGGGAGTTTTGGTTTAAAGTGAGGTTGTGAATTTGTTCATCGTATAACTTGGCATCATCTTCATCTAATGTGCCGAAAAGAGCTTTGGAAATTGAGCCTATGGCGTTGAATAAAGCTCTTGGTTTCTTACTTTGAGTTACCAGGAGCATGTTTTTATATTCTATATTTGCTATTATAAGGTTTATCTGTAGTAACGTACCGTTACAAGTATGGGCCATTATAGAATTTCCGTCTAATTTCTGACACGTAGCTGTAATTTGTTGCGTGATGAATTTGATGTTCCTGAACTCTGCTTTGAAGTTTTCTAAATCGTAGTAGGTTACGATTTTCCATTCGTTTGTGTAGAAATTGGCTCTGCCGATTTCCTCGAAATAAATGCTTGCGCTGGCATTTATTTGATTTATTTCTATCCCCGAGCCTGAGTTGAATGGGATGCAGATTAAGAAAAGTGCCGTTTGCATCATTATGAGGACCTGGAAAATGATATTGTTTTATTCATTTGCGATGATTTTTTAGTAGATAACATTTTGTATTAGTCCGAGAAAAGTTTTAAGTCGTTGTTATGGACTCTTTTATTTTTATTATTTATTTTCACCGTAGAGTTCTCAAGAGTTCTATAATCCGATGTGGACTTGTCCAGAGTTGTGAAAATATGTTATCTCTTACTCTGCTTTTTATTAAGACTTTGTCTCTAATATTGAAGGTTTTCGGAGTAGAATTTTTATCGTACTGGAGTTTTGATTTCTCTTTGTTGGCCATGGCTGTCTTTCACAATTTTATAGCTGTGTTCTAAGCGTGCTTTTAACTCGTTTGCATAATTATCGTAATTATAGCAAACGGTCGGAGATAATTTTAGATTGTTTGGGATTTCGGCTGGGAATTCGTACAGGAGTTCGCGAGGATCGTTCGCTACATAAGATCTGAGGTATTCTGCTAAAGTTCTATGGCTTCTCTTCAATGCACCATTTGTTTGAGGGTGATATGGAGTAGTTTTGAGCCTTTTGATCTTAGCAGTTTGGATACCTCGGCGAACATGCCACCTATGAGATTAGATCCCTGATCTGTTAGGATACTTTCTGGAATGCCATGTCGACAAACTATTGTTGTCGTGAAAGCTTCCGCTAATGTCTTAGATTCAGTGCTAAACGTAGTTTTTGCTCTATCCTTCCCGTCCATGCGAATTTGGTGGAATCCGCTGGCGAGGTCTAGCGTTGTGAAATATTTGGACTTACCCAATTGATCTAATATGTCTGTAATATTAGGTAATGGGTAAGCGTCGCCAAAAGTAATGTCATTTACTCGGCGGAAATCTACAACGACTCACCATTTTTTGTTCCCATACTCATCCGGCTTTTTGGGAACTAGAAGTAGGGGTGAATTCCACAAACTATTTAAAGGGCTTATTATCTCAGAATCCAACATTTCATTTATTTGCCGAGTAATTTCTTTCCGGCTTGTTTCTGGAAGTCTGTACGGTTTAGAGTATATGTGAGGTTTATTTGGGACTGTTTCGATTTTGTGCTCGGTTGCATTTGTAAATGTTAGGAAGTACCATCCTAAGTAGAAGAGATCGTTGAAATCCTTACAAATTTTCCGAATACTCTCGGCTTCTTCCAAATTACAGTGATCCAATTTAATCAGGGTGTGCAGTTTTTTTATTCTGCTCCTAATTGGATCTCTGTTGGAATCCGTAGAGATGCAATCGAAGTCGTTAAGGTCATGGCATTTTGGATTCATGTCATGAATTGCCAGTTCGACGTCCTGCTCATTCGGGTTGAGAACTAGGACTTTTGCCATTCCTTGTGATGGGTTGACTATGGTATTACCTATGAACAACCGTGGCTTTACCCCTTTTTTAAAATATACTGATTCCGTAGTTGACAAAGTTGGAATTTGAATTATGGATTCAGAGCGAGCGGGAATTGTAATAATCTAATTATGTAGTTTGTCCGATTCATTTCGGTTTTCATTGTATTGGAAAATATATTCCGTTTTTTGTAGGATATTTGTTTTTTGAATGACATTGCTTCACCTCTATGGAAATGTAATTGTTTTTATAATTGATACAAGCGTTGTATCTGCACAAGAAGTCGTGGCCAATTAGGCCGTCATATGCCAAGGCTGAGTTTTCTCCTATTATTTGGCGGGATGTTCTATTACAAATTCCTCGCTTGATATATTTGCCATTTTTGCCAATATTAATCCTTCTGTAGTTTTAGATTCCGTAAATAAAGTATTTATTTTGCAGATTGCCTCTTTATAGTAAGTGCTGCCTGCTTTCAGGGTATTGAGTTTTAATAGACTGATTTCTGCTCCTGTGTCTACGAGGAGCTTTGTTTCTTTATTCGAGTATACATCGGTATCTTATTTAATAGTAATGGAATTGGGCCTGATAATAATTGGAGTTTTCAGCGTTATGTGATCATTTAATAATTCTGAAATATTTAATTTAAATTTGTGTGGATGTCAGTTTTTGTTTAGATTTGCGAGGGGCTGCTGACTAATAGTGTGGTTTATTTGTCCTTGCTTCGTTTTGGGGTTGTGTTGTTGAAGAAGGGGGATTTTTTCTATAATTAAAATTCGAGACTTGGGTGAAGTTTGTTGTGTTTTGCTTGTGTGCCGTGCTCCTGTTGGAGAGCACACAACTTCTATCAGGCTAAAGGGAAATCGGAAGATCCCGTGTTTGGGTTTAGTAAATAAAACAAACACAATCACTAGATTTTTGTTTATTCGAGTTTGATCTGAACTTTCCTTGTTATAAAGAAAACGGACTAAACTCCTCTTGGTTTTTAACAAAGTTCGATTTCATCTCGATTTCACAAACCTTGATCTTTTCAATTCTTTCACAACTTAGATCTTTTTATAATTCTTACAACTTAGCTCTTTGCTATTTTTTCACAACTTAGATCTTTTTATAATTTTTTCAACTTAACTCTTTGCTATTTTTTCACAACTTAGATCTTTTTATAATTTTTTCAACTTAACTCAGACATACAATTCATTTTTATGAATTTTAGGAAAAAGAAACTGTATGTATGTATGTATAGTACATGCAGATAATATAGCTAGGTAAGTATACATACCGTGTGAACGGAATGTACGACTGATAACAAAATGCAATTTATGCTAAATTGCATTTTGTTGCAGTACGTAAATGCATTTTTAAATGCATTTGAAATTGAAATGATTTTTCTATTAAATAATTTTTACTTTTCAGGGTCAAATTGTAGTACGCCAATATATTGCATAGGACAAGATATTGGCGTATTGGTTTTATTGTTGTGATTCGGGGTATAGGCACCTGGGTCACAACATCCCTCCCCCTTGGGGAAAAGAAAGTTTTATTCGTTTGGGAAGAAAACTTTCTTTTCAACTATAGTTCAATTTTTGTTTGGATCATTGTTAAGATTTCATATTCATGTTATAATAATATGATAAGGATATACTTGCTATTAGTTTTTATTAAGGAATATACGTATACGGAAAGTTTTTGATTACTTATTAATATCTCAATTATCTTATTTAATAGTTTTGAATAAATGGTTTTACAAACACACCGATAAATATGTATTTATAAGATGCATATTTGCTTATTTATATTTATTGTAGCCATCTATTTATTTTATATACATTTCCATTTTTATTTTATTAAAGACAAAGTAGAAAGAAGAAAGAAAGGAAAAGGAAAATTTGATCTGGAAGATGTTTAGATTAAAAAAAAAGGATAGGAATGGTAGTTGTGTAATTTTAATGTTGTTTTGACAGCGTCCATACTAAGCAGCTAGCTGATAAGCGTTTGCATGGGGTTTTTCTTAGCCCTTTGTTTTTGTTTTTTTATTTTTTTGATTTGGTGTGTTCATATTGTTGTCACCGTGGTGTAATGATTGGCGTACTTCACTGTGTTTGGGATAGGTTCGCTGTTTTGGTTGTCGTTTGTGTTAACGTAAGCGGTTTTGTTGATTGCGATAATGATTGTTTTTTTTTTGTACTCTTATATGTGTTCACTTTTGTTTTTGGTTGTTGAGACCTTCGCGATTTTGTGAAGTTCACTTGCAAAAATGATCTTTGTTGAAGAGGTTGGCCGCGAAATAATCGTGGTCGGTTGTGAAGTCTTTATGCTGAACTATTTGTTCTCCAGTTTTCTCGAACTCGCTCCATATTTCTTCGAGTTGTTGTAGTTTACCTTTCACAAAGGTATTGGTACGCTTCACTTTACCGGCTTGGTGATAAGCCTCTAGTATTAGCCTAATTTTCTTGTTTCTTTCTATTTGAGATACGCATAGCTCATCGAAAGAAACGGTTTCTTCAGTCATGTCTGGGTCGAGTAGTATTCAAATCGGGACTGAACTTGTTTAAATTTGAAAAGTATAGGGGACGTAGTGAATTGGATGTTGTGAATCAGTGTGGAACAGAGAGGAGAGAAAGAAAATTTGAATAACTCTCGAGCAAAAAGGGAGTG
The DNA here is from genome assembly GCA_963930735.1 of Dioctria linearis. NCBI lineage: Eukaryota > Metazoa > Arthropoda > Insecta > Diptera > Asilidae > Dioctria > Dioctria linearis. Next base: position 206,342,004 of record OZ005740.1, read on the forward strand.
AGTTACTTGTTGTAAAAACAATTTTATGTAAATTGAAAATTTAAATTAAATTTTGTATTTACATAAGTTTTAAGATAAATCCAGGAATAGGAATGTTTGAACACCAAGAATTATTAAGAATATTTTTATCTTGCTTTGCAAAATAATCAAATCAAAAATCGCTGCTTCCAATCAATATCGTTCTCCTGAAAGGCTCACGAGAGTCCTATCGCAGGGATCGATTGTTGATTTTTGTTGAAGTCCTCTGACCAGCAAGCTCACGAAGTCTTACCGCAGAGGTCGCTTCTAGGAAGAGCGTATATTTAAATTAAATAGTTTGATAAAATCCTGTATTTGTCTTCAAATCATGTAAAAATGCTGTATTGCCTATAGTACTTATTACGGAGTAATTTTAGACACCAACAACAAATATAACAATTAAATTGGGGAGAAGAGTTAATTTTAAGGAAAAGAAACAAAAATTATCACTAAATAGGTAATCTTCCAATTGTTCTTTCAATCAATATTTATATGTCATATGTATTTTGAACTTTAATTAGGTATAAGTGCCACAAAAACTACTTCATCTCAGATTATTATTAGTCACTTTGTTTTCGATTAAGATATACTTTTTTTCTATGCAAATTCATTGAGTATTCTCCCTTTTTACAAATTTAATTCAATTTTTTTTATAATATAATAATGCTCTTCGTAAAAAAAAAATATCATTCTTTGTTAACCACTTATAGTTTGCTTTATGCAATAAGATTATCTATAAAAATCATCTAAACTTTGAAAAATCTGCTTGTGCTTAATTAGACGTAATGAAGCGGTAGGTCATTGCATAATGCTGTTGAATCACATCCTTTGTAAAATTTCAAACACAACAAAATCAATTGATGAATCTTTTATCGTAAGAGGAAAGATAGATAACTTGAGGAATATTGACCACAATACCTTCCTTTTTAGAGGAAATTTTTTTTTTTATATATATATATCCGTCGAGTGGTGGATTTTGTTTTTAATTAGTTAAAACTAAAATGCTAATTTTAGAGCACAATTTCAAATAAAAATAGGAAAAATTTTGGATCTACCTTAGCTTTTATCCTAAGAATTATTTGCTCAGTCGAATGTTCTTGTTGAATGATGAATATGATACTTCGCGCGTCCTGGGCGACGATTTCTTGGAGATTTAGAGTTGGATGCTTTTATTGCTGCAGATGAATGATGAAGTTTATACGTCAGATGTCCAGGTCAATATCCGAAGTCTTCCTTCTGGGAATCGTCTAGTTGAGGCAGGGATGAAGCCTCGCTAAATTCCCTCGTTGGAGCACTATGGCACTTACTTTCCTCTAAGTACCCTTTTTCGGGTACCCGGGCTTATTATTTTTTTTTTATTTTTTTTTTATATTGTTTCGATTAATTTCCGTTTATTTTAATTGGCACTGATTTGTTAATTTAAAGAGATGTTGGGTCGTAGATTTTTATTATTATTTTATTTAATTTACTTTTTCATTAAAAGGCACTGGATTTTGGGGTAGGTACACCGCTGCCACCAGTTGTTGTGTTTTGCTTGTGTGCCGTGCTCCTGTTGGAGAGCACACAACTTCTATCAGGCTAAAGGGAAATCGGAAGATCCCGTGTTTGGGTTTAGTAAATAAAAAAAACACAATCACTAGATTTTTGTTTATTCGAGTTTGATCTGAACTTTCCTTGTTATAAAGAAAACGGACTAAACTCCTCTTGGTTTTTAACAAAGTTCGATTTCATCTCGATTTCACAAACTGGGATCTTTTCAATTCTTTCACAACTTAGATCTTTTTATAATTCTTACAACTTAGCTCTTTGCTATTTTTTCACAACTTAGATCTTTTTATAATTTTTTCAACTTAACTCTTTGCTATTTTTTCACAACTTAGATCTTTTTATAATTTTTTCAACTTAACTCTTTGCTATTTTTTCACAACTTAGATCTTTTTATAATTTTTTCAACTTAACTCTTTGCTATTTTTTCACAACTTATATCTTTTATAATTTTTTCAACTTCACTCTTTTCTACGAACAGTACTAGGCGGGTTCAGAAAACAAACTCCCCGAGGATTGGGCTGGCTGGCCCCAGGTGCCCATGAAAGCTTCTTTTTTCTTTTTTTCACTTTCCCACGACGTGAAAAATCGTACGTGGGAATGTACAAAAAGTTTAGACACAGTGCATATGCATGAAATCTGATATGCACTTGTGTCTTGTAAGAATAATATTTTAGGCGAAGACATACAATTCATTTTTATGAATTTTAGGAAAAAGAAACTGTATGTATGTATGTATAGTACATGCAGATAATATAGCTAGGTAAGTATACATACCGTGTGAACCGAATGTACGACTGATAACAAAATGCAATTTATGCTAAATTGCATTTTGTTGCAGTACGTAAATGCATTTTTAAAGGCATTTGAAATTGAAATGATTTTTCTATTAAATAATTTTTACTTTTCAGGGTCAAATTGTAGTACGCCAATATATTGCATAGGGCAAGATATTGGCGTATTGGTTTTATTGTTGTGATTCGGGGTATAGGCACCTGGGTCACAACAAGTTGACCTCTTTTTGGGGTATTGTAATTTTATTGGGAATTTCTGTTCGCTTTCTTAAGTTTTCATCAACCGAATTTGTATTTTGTCTGTAGAAATTCCATGGTTTGCTATTCGTGCCCTGCATATTTCTAGGGTATATCCTAATTTGTGACAATACCTGCATGTGGGAGTGGGGTTGTTAAAGGTATCCCTTTGCTTGGTTGGATTGCTTTGGTTCAGATTATTAGAAAAATTGCTATTTGGGATTGGCTTTGTACGAATGTTTTGTGGACAATTTGGAGCAAAATGACCTTGGGTTCTGCATTTGTACCAGAAGGAGTTTGGTCCTTGTGCTGATTGAGCTGTGCTGAAAGAATTCGTTGCGATTTTTGTTGCCTCTGACTCCAGGCGTAATGCTTGCTCACCAATATATGTCATTATTGTCTTTAATGATCTATTCTCGTGGAGCTTGGCTAAAGTTTTGAGTTGTTGCTAATTAATCCATCCTCGATTGCTCTAATAGCTTGTTTTTCATTATCTTTAATGAGGGAGCTCAGAAGTAGTTTATCTGTTGTATATGAATGAGTAGCTTCATTTAAGTGAGCATATGTTATATTTATTCGCTGGAGGAGTTCTTTGACAGACTCTCCTCTTCTTTGTCTTGTGCTTTGGAGTTTTGATTGGTGTACTGATTTTTCTAATTTTTCTTCGAATGTTTCGAGTAGTATTTGCTTCAAATCTGACCACCTGCTTGTATCATTATACTTAAGTACATTGTAGGCATCCCCAAAGAGTTTACTTTTAATTATTGAAAATAAGGTTGTTGCGTCAGTTCCGGGATAGCCTATTAATACAATCACAACATGACACGAATTTATGGAGGTCTTTTGGATCGCCGTTAAAATTTGGTATTAACGATTTAATTTCTGATAGGGAAATATGTGAACTTTTAATTTCTGTGCTTTCATTGTGAAAGTGTGATGAGTTATTTCGTGTGTCATGTTGGTAATTAGGGAAACGGGTATCCAGCTGTTCTTGGATTGCAATTATAGCTTCTTCGTATTCTGCTTCTGTTTTATAGAAAACATCTTTGGAGAAATATTTGTTTTTTAATTCCTGTGACGTAGATTGCATTTGAAATGTGTTATTGAGCTCCTCGAATTCTGCCCAGTGTTTATTCATAATATTTAGTTTTCGTTCTAAATATGTTCTGCTAGCCGTAGGTAAGATATCTGGGTTTAATGACTGTATCACTCGTGTAATTGATTTAATTTTGGTATTTAGACTTCTGAAAGTACCTTCATTCTCTGGTTCTCCTTTATCTTTGTTGGTCCCCGTATCTTGTGTGTTGATTTGAATTCTCTACGAAGCTCTGGGTGGTGGCATATGAAAAGGGTTTTGCTGAGCTGTAACACTTTCTGAGATTGATTTCATCCTTTCGGAAAGTGTTACTTTTGTTAGTTTGTACCAGTCCTCAGTTTTGTCTGAACACAATTCTTTGAAATAATCGTGATCCTCCGTGAAGTCTTCATGTTTAACTATTTGTTCTTCTGTTACCTCGAAGGCACTCCATATTTAGGTTAGGTTAGGTGGTTAGGGTGCGCTTCGCTTTACCGGCTTGGTGAAAAGCCCCTAGAATTTGCCTAATTGCACTGTTTTTTTTCAGTCATTATTGATTTGTGAAGTAACGGACGGAAAAATTGGTACAGATATTATGGTATGGGGTTTTTATAATATTAGGGGTTTCCGTTTATATAATGGGAAAATTCGGGTTGAGATTTCATTGTATTTGGGGAACTATAGATGATAGTTTGTTCTTGCCACAGAATGTTATGTGTACATATGTATATATGTGTACGTGAAAGAAAAAGTGTAAATTGTAGTATGTTGAAAAAATAAAGCAATAGGAGGAGGATCTTTTGTCGGATTGGACCGTATTACGAGGTTTTGATTTATTTTTATTAGGAGGATAAGAGACGTGTTTTTTTTTATTATAAAAATAAATTCCTTAATTATGGGAAGAGAAGAAGTAAGTAAAAAAAAAGGTTTAAATAAAATGTTTGGGATTTCAATATCAAGAAAATGATTGTAATGTTATTCTAAACTTTTTTGTTAAAATTGAAAGTGGGAAATTAAATTTTATCAAATGTAGGAAAGGTGATCCGTACGGAAACAATTGTGAGATTTGCGAGTAGGAGAAAAACTATGCTTCACGAAAGAAAGTGAAAAGAGAAAAGAAAAAATTCTTGTTTGTATATTCGCATGTACAGGCAGCAATAAAATAGATAAAAAAATACATACATACATATATATTCCCTTGTACTTATAACTGGGAAATTTCTTTAGTCTTATATTGTTTTTTTTTCATATAAAATTTTAATAAAAATAATGTGTAATAAAATAAATTTAATATACGAAGCATAGGAAAAGAAAAATTTGCTTTTCACGCTACCTTTACTTTATCCAGATAGTACATACTTAGCTGGTATTTCTACTTTCACCTGGTTTTTTAGTTGAAGATGTTGGTGTTGAAGATTTCTCAATGGAGTCAGTGTACCGTCTCGTTGAGGCCGGGATGAAGCCTCTCAAGAGTCCACCGGTGGAGCGCTATGGCACTCTGAACAATTATAAATTTAACTAGTTTTAATTTTGATTCACTGTTTTTATTATTATTTATTCAAGTGTATAGTTATGTTTTCGTTTATTGAGAGCACTGGGTTTTATTTTGTTTTTGTGTTTTTTTGTTGTTATATTTGTATATTTATAAATTTTTTTCTATGTACTTTAGGTTTTAATATACTTGATTTGGTTAATTTGTTAAATTTTTGTTGCGCCTTTTTTGTGTATTATTATTTTTAATTTTAATTAAATTAAAAAAACAAATTTATAGGTATTTGTTTGCAAATTATTTATTGGCACTAGTTTTAAGTCCGCTGCGACCAAAATTCTTGTTGCTCTTTTTTGTGTATTATTTGTTAAAATTTTAATTAAATTAAAAAAAAAAAATTTATAGGTTTTTATTTGCAAATTATTTATTGGCACTAGTTTTAAGTCCGCTGCCACCAAAATTGTTATGTCCTGTGTGCCGTGCTCTCTTCCCACGGAGCACACAGTCTTTCGAAAAAAGGATTTGGAAAAAAAGGGCAACGCTTCGATATATATTTGACTTCTCAGATGTTTATTTAAAATTTAGATAAGTACACAAAATTATAACTCTTGGATTTTTATCAAACTTCTAAGATATTTATTTAAATCAGGCAACAAAATGATAACACTTTTACCTTCAATTTAAGACAATAATTAAAAGATTGCAACACTTGGATTTTCTACAGAACTTCTCTGACATTTCCTTAAAATGTTGGTTCTATGTGTTATATATTATTATTTTCTACCTGCTTATTCCTCTTATTTCGTTAGTTGATGTAACTGGTTGCTCCGAGATCATGGCCTCAATTTGCCAACTCTTCGCTATAGGTAACTTCTAATTTATATTTATTTAGCCTTTTTACACACTTATGGCTCTTGGTATTCATCACTTATTTTAATTTTATTACACAGTTAGGGCGATTCTTATTCTCAGCTTATTTATCATCCACCATTTTTTCTTAACTTCTTACACAAAGGATTTTTATTTTGTAATGCTGGTTTACGTACTACCGTCTTCCTTTTTTTCGTTCACCGAACCAACCGTATTTTATTTTAACTACTTTGGTATTGTCAAAATCAAAACTTCTGTAAATCTCTTCGTTTCCTAACTTTTGTTTTTTTACAACTTTCGTTATCCCGAACTGCCGTATTCTAATTCAAAAAATCAACTCAACTTGATCACTTTCGTCGTGATCAATAGCCGTCGTTCAGGGTAGAAAATGCATAATTGCATTTCTACCGTGAGAAAAATTTTCATTTATTCTGGACTTGTGTAACAAATCCAGAATATTTTTCGTTGGACGGTGGCTTGAAAAAATGAAATTTGATGTTTTTATAAACATCCGCCACCGTCCCGTCGATTAAAATTGCGGCGCGCGCATACATATAATGTAATTTCGCGGCGCGCATTTCTTATCGCGAAAGTTTTTTTTGTTATATGTATGTACGTTCGTACATACATATTGTGATTTTCACGACAAATCGTACTGAAGGTACGATTTGCCTTTTGTTTCAGTATTTTTTAAAGTAATTATTTCTACTGGCAAAAATTTTGTTTTAATTCATGGAATGTGAAGATTAAATAGATAAGCTAACCATGTTTTAGGCATGATTAACTTATGTGAAAATTTTATGGATGAAATATTTTTATATGTTTTATATATTTTCAGATTTACTTTTAGGCCTGTTTCAGATATATAACAATCCTTCCCCTGAGAAAAAGAGTATTATTCTTTGAAGAGGAATAATTCTCAGGGGAAGTTGTTGTTGGTACTAATTTGGCGGATTAATTTATCTTTTATTGTATTGGCTAGGTTAGATTTGTTATCTTAATATTAATTATTATTTATTATTTTATTCTCTAATTATAAGTTTTGTTAAAAACATTTTTTTTCTTCTATTAGTAGCCTGAAAATGTCTTCGTCTTACGTTACTTCTTTATCTTCTACTGTTTAAGTAGGTACATGTTTTATTTATTTTTTGTTTATTTTTTTTTTTTTGTGTTTAACTAACTCTAAAGCATTTCCTTTTAAAGCTATTAGCTTATAAACTTCGTATTTATATGTAATTAGATTTTAATTAAATAATTAATTTTTTACTATTCTATCTATTGTTATTTCTATTTTTGTTCATTTACGTCCACCTTCAATTTTAATTTTATTTCTACTCTATTTTGGGCTTATTTAAAATTTTGTTTTGTTTTTATATATATGTTTACAATGTATTTATTTAAGCCTTGCTGCCTGTAATACATGTTGTTTTATATCTTCTACTTTTTGTTTTGGTACATTTTCGTTTCTATGTACGTTTCATTTTTACCAGGTCTACCTTTTATGTCTTTAATTAGGTTGATTAGTTGTCCATATTGACAGTTCGTTCTTCTAAAGGAATTCCCTGTGATGAAATTTCGGGGTTACCTTGTGATTGATTTCTCTGTTGTCTCATCTTGATGACAACAGGGTTAAGATATTTTACTGCCACAACCATCATTATGGCCAAAACTAGTAGGCTCGTAAATGATAGAGAGGTTGTGTATAGGATATGGGAATTTCTACTCGATACCTTTCCTGGTATTTGGTAATTTTATTTTCGATTTCCTCTAAGGAGTGTTTGCCTTTATATATTTATGTATATCGTCTCCATTTAGGATCTCTGTTTGTACTAAATTTTGGTTTTGAGATTCTGGCAAGATTTCGGACAGGCTTACATTGAATAGTGAATGTTTGAATTCTGGAAACTGTTTCGGTTGAATAATTTTGAGTGTATGGTTATTTTCCCCTTCGTACCTAAGTACTTTTTCGCCTATTTGCGCTTGACATGATTGGGATATTTCGATTATTCTTTGTCCCTCTAGTTTTGAGATCACAAAGTGATCTGGACATGTGATATGTGACACCGTGGAGGTGATAAATGAAAATAGCCACGCATTGGGCTTGTTCAGTTTGATCAGCATGTCCTTTTGGGGGATTTGTACTCTAGACCTGTATTTGGGCATTTCATTTAAAGGATTATATAATAACTTAATGGCACATTCGTTGGATGTTGCTGCTTTGATTATAGGCGTGGTCAGCATACGTGTTTTCTTCCAAGTTACTTGTGATTTTCTTGTAGGTTTTCATGTCTTCGCCTTTTAATAAGAGAAATTCCTGTGTTTTTGCGCTATTTGCTATGTATGAATAACCAGGGTCTGGAATTAAGGAGTAATTTGCGGACTTGGGTACAGGATAGCATCAAACTTGTTGTAGCTTCATTTTTGGCAAGTTAAAAATTGGGAGAGTAATTCTCACCACCAACTTATTTTGCATGCGGCGTGACTGTGCTCCTGTTGTCTGATATAGGACATAGACAATTCTGGTCATTTGGGAAATTCGAGATCGTCTTGCGGTATATATCCAGCAGATTTTTGGGAGACACTAGGAGTGGGTGTATATGATTTGTTCTACTAGCCAGTATGATGTCCATAAGGGCTTGTTGTCGATATTCGACCTCGATGATTTGAAGCAATAAGCTTGTTATAATCTCTTGTCTTAGTAGGCTCCTAGTTAAGTCCTCGGCCACATGGTGGAGCTCGTTTATCTGGTGTGCTATTTTTTGTTGTCTGTCCATTAACATAGCCAGCGGTTTTTGAATCGTTTCCAAGGTAGTTTTTACAACAATAATTTGTTGTTTCTCTAGCTTGGCTAGGGCTTGTGCGTTTGATTCAATTTCATCTAATCTTCTTTTTCATTATTACTATCCATAGTGCCAAACAAATAGTGTATGGCACCGCCTATTCCGTCAAATAGCGATCTGGCCTTGCGTTTTCCTGGTACTAGTTCCTTTATAGTTTTCGCGCGCTTTCGTTTATTCGAAACTAACAAAATAGGAAGTTATGTCAACCAGGCTCATTTTGTACAACATGTTCTTACTCGAAATATGGTTTTAAACGGTTGTTATGTACCGTTACGCTACGTTTACCAATTTTGATTGTAGTATTCACATCACTCTTGGTATTGCGATTACATGATAAGGTCCTACCCAGATTTTAGAAAGCTTATGCTTTCTGCTTTCATTCTTGATGAGGACTTTGTCTCCTATGTGGAAAGTTAGGGGCCGTACCGTCTCATCAGTTGAGAATTTTTCGTCTTACTTTCACTTCTCAAATTATCCGGTGTTTGCTTGTGGAAAAGTAAGATGAAAAATTCTCAACTGAGAGGTTTTGAAAAACGAGTACGGAATTCCCGAATTCTCCATTCCACTTGTTAATTCTCCGGTATTTGCTTGTGGAAAAGTAAGACGAAAAATTCTCAACTGAGAGGATTTGAGAAGTGAGTACAGAATTCGCGAATTTTTCGTCTTAGTTTCACTTCTCAAATTATCCGGTGTTTGCTTGTGGAAAAGTAAGACGAAAAATTCTCAACTGAGAGAGAAATTGAGAGGTGAGTACGAAATTCGCCAATTCTCCATTCCACTTGTTAATTCTTCGGTGTTTGCTTGTGGAAAAGTAAGACGAAAAGTAAGTAGAGAATTCCCGAATTCTCCATTCCACTTGTTAATTCTCCGGTGTCTTGCAAGTGGAAAAATTGTATTTTCTGCTTTTGTTGCGTTTTATGAAGGTATCTAGGTATCTAGGAATTTCAAATTGAGTTATGTATTCACTGCATATCGTGGCTATATTTAAAAGAAATAATTATGGAAATCCATGCAATACTTACAGAGGAACATGGATTTTGTCTCTCAAGGTACCCGCTAAAAATTATAAATCACGCGAAAATGATCAATTTGGTCGTCTTCCACTACAGAAGAGATGCTGTAAAAATTTTAATTTTACACGGTAAAGCTTGTGTGTAGGATGAAACCGCATCTAAATTTTGTCCCCTAATTAAATATGTAACTAATTTTTGAATCCGATAAACAGTTTTGGAGATAACTGTAAAAGAAGTGTATCAGTCCATTTTAAGGTGAAAAAATGGCCGTTTTTGGTACAAAAATTGACATATTTTCAACTCATCATTGCGAAGAACTAGTAAGTTGTGGAAATTTACTTCCCATGACAAAAATGTTCACAACGGAGTACTAATGGATGTAAAACAAAGAACGGAAGAAATATATGCAAAATACAGGAACTGGGTGTATATGACCCTAGTGTAAAAAAATCTCTTTTCAGCGGTCAAAAGTCAGCTATCACGTTAAAACGATCAAAGACAAACTACACCACTCTATTACCCTCTCCTCCCTCTTTAATTTGGTACCAAACATGACGTAGTTTGAGCAACCCCCTATGAGGGGTGGTACGACCCCCAACCCCCAAAGCACCGTACCCCAAAAATTGTTCACCTATATTTTTGTGCTCTAAACCCTTAATCTATCAAAAAAAATTCCAATAGTCTACTGCCCTCCCGCATAGAGTTAGGCGCTCGTGAATATTGCGATAGCAAAATTTACCGCCGAGGCCGCTCAAATCTGCAAATTACTGTTAATCGAAATAAAATATAGCCTATAATACCCATGCATACCAATTACCAAAGTGAATACTCATTTTTTTTTAATGGGCTTACAGATCCTGAGCTTACCCATGCGAATTATTACAGCTCCTGATATTGTCTTTATTTTTTTTTAAATTTCCGTTAATCAGCCCCTATTTCTACTCCGCACTCTCCCCGCCACATTTCCTAAACCTGTCTTGTTCGCCCTGAGCTGCCATGTTTTTTTTGATCCCACATACATTCTCCTTCTTCCGTCCATTCTCTCGTTATCCCGGAAAAACTCGAGAAAACCTACCCTCCTTCATCCCTCAAAAACTACCCCAACAAAAAAGAAATTTAAATTTATTTCGACAGTGGAAGGTAATAGGCAGATGTACCTCACATATGAAAAAAGTCCAACCCTCTACAACAAAAACTGATACCCTTAATCGTCCGAGGCGATTCGCACTATTTCACATTTCTTACGTTTTCCTTAATTCTCCAACCATGTTACTGAATTGGGAATGGAGAATTAGGGAATTAAGAATTCTAAAAAAACGAAATTCTCATCTCCCAAATTCTCCGTGCTACAGAGTCCGGCCCCAGATGACAGTAAACTGTTTGCCAAGAAGACTCCAACGCTTATCTCTTGGGATAAACAGAGCATTTCTTCTTGAGTTTTTAACGGGACTGGGGCAACAATTTGAGAGCGCGCAGGTATGCAGATTGGTTCCCTAACGGTAACCAATTGCTGCCTGATTTCGTCGGTCTCTTGTTCGCCCAGACAGCTTTTTTCACATTCCTTGGGCTCTTTTGGGGCTTGGCAGCCAGATTTTCTCGTTCGAGAAGGCTTGAATACACTGCAGGTGGATAGTTCAGCCTGTTTACCTCTTACCTCTTCTGCAAGTGTTCTTACTTCGACTGCTTTTTCAGAATGTAGCTTTGTTATATTTGTGGCGGGGTTGATTTATTAACTAACACTCGTGTCGTTGGTTTCCATCTTTTTTTTTATTAACGCACAACAACTACAACTGTTTTTCCTTTATTGCTATCGTTCTTTTTCTATAAACATCATTTTACAATTTTTCCTTTTCTACCTACTCTTTTTCTTTTTATTAGAACTTTACAACTCTTTTTCTTTTTATAACAACTTTACAAATGTTCCTTTACAATTCTTTTTCTTTTTATAACAACTTTACAAATTTTCCTTTACAACTCTTTTTCTTTTTATAACAAGTTTACAATTTTTCCTTTACTTTTAAACGACCAACAAAGTCCGCGAGGCTACCCCGATCTTAAATATCTCTCGTTTTCTTTTCTTTTCAAACGCGTGACAATCCACTTCGCGAATTCAGATCAACTCACTGGGATTTTTCTTTTTCAGGTGCCCAGTCCACCTGTACAATCATCGGTCAGTTCGCTGACCCCGCAGTTCAATTGCAAAATTGCTTAAATTGTTTATTTGCAATTTTCAATTTCACCTCCAGACCAACAAACCGGCAACGAAAATCATACCTAAATTGTCGACCTTGCACTTCATTCTTTGAAATTTTATCCGTTTCTTTATTTTTATCAAAGAATTAAAATGCAAAGCCGAACAGGCCACGCATAGATATTTCGAGGTGGAAAATAGTACACAGGTGAACGAACCGCTGATGCACTCCGTTTCACCCGGTGAAGAACCTCTGACGCAGCTATGTGTATACATATATATGTATGTATGTACATATATATATATTTATTACATATTTATTATTTTTCCTAGATTTTGGGAATCTGTGCTGTAACAATTAATTATTATTAATATCATATGCATTCATTCTGCTTACACGATTTTCAGATCAGCCATGTGTATACATATGTATATGTATATGTACATATATATACTTATTTACAATGTTTGCAAGATTCCCAGATTTTGGGAATCTGTGCTGTAACAATTCCTTCCCCCTTGAAAGAGGAGGATTATTCTTTGGAGAGGAATAATCCTCGCGGGAGAAGGGTGAATGCGAGTTTGTATCTGGGTCGCCTCAGGATGTTGGGGCTTAGGTCGCTGTTTTCTCTTTGATATAATATATTCTTTCCTTATAGTCTATTACAATTTATTTTATCAATATGTATTAATATAATTTTTTTTTTTATAAATTTAGTTTACATACTTTTACTCTAATTGTATATTATTTCATATATACATATATATATACTTATATTATGTATTACTCAGATTGTTTTTTGTGTTTGTTTTTACTGTATCTCATGTTCTATGTTTTCTCCTCATTTTTTTGTGTTAATTTTTCACACATACATACATATGTATGTATGTATATTTTTTAATGAGAAAGAATGAGGGTAATCTTATTATTATACCCTAGATGAAATCTACAGGGGTATACTAAGTTTGTCATTCCGTTTGTAACACCTCGAAATAATGATGGTAGAGCAAACTGGATTGGACACCCACGCATAATATTAAAAGTTATTTTGATTTTTGCATGTCCGTCCGTCCGTCCGTCTGTGCGCACGATAACTCGAGAACGCATATACTTAGAGTGCTGAAATTGTGTACACGGACTTTAAAAAAAAAAGTAAAATTAAGTTCGAAAATGAGACAAATCGGGCAACTCCTTCGTGGGGTTGCCATACAAAACTTTCGTTTTCCACAATATATTTGGACACTGCCTGAGAACGCATCGATATAGAGAGCTGAAATTTGGTACATGGTGTTTTCTTTCTACTAGCAAATAAGATTTCAAAAATGGACTAAATCGGTCAATTCCTTCTTGGTGTTGCCATATAAAAATTTAGGATTTTAACGTATACTGTGAAAATGATCAGCCCAAGACATTTTTATTGTACTAAAACCTTCTTCAGAATGCGAAATCCTATAAAATTGGTTGTAATCATTTTTTCTGTCCGACAAACCGTTCTAGAAATATATGCGAAAAACCGCTTCAAAAATCAAACTTGCATAGATCGGTGATCATACGAAATTTTATACGAGCATTCATCTAGGGTATCATAAGAATTGGTCTTAAACCAATTCTAGCTTTTTTACTTGTTTTTTTGTAACTATGTTCTGCAGTAGGTCAGAATCTTCTATTATATTATCTGCCTTTTTGTTTTGTGTTATCTAATTAGATGAGTTTGTGGTAACCTTGAATTTGCGCGTTGTGATGGAGCGGTACTGTAATTTTTTTTGTTTTTTGTGTAGGTACTGTTTTATTTAATTAACGTTGGTAGGAGAAGGGTTCATATTTCTATTCTCGTGGTACTTAGCTTTAAAGTACGGATTCTTTTCCCCTGTTTTGTGATGATCTGGCGTTTTGGGGTTTTTGTTTTGAAAGATCAAGCTCATTTTGATCATTCAAAATATTGCTTTGCGAGACAATACGTCGTGTGTCACTAGTTCTGCCGCCGACATTAATCGCCAGGGTTCGGGGAATCTTGGTCCTGTCAGTCGTTCTCGACTGGCAGGGACCTCTTCGGTTATTGGTGCACCAGAGGGGTCGACGCACGCACGCTATATGGATGGCTGAAGCCCGAGCACATTGTTATTATCAGGTGGATTTCAAGATCTTCCCCTATGGAGGTCAGGCTTTGTCTGCAGCTGATAGGTGTTGATTTTGTGGAATATTATTTTTGTTCTTGTTTCTTTTTTCTTTATAAAGTTACATTCCCCCCTTTTCTTTCTTTCCAGGAGGAACTTTTGTACTCTCAGGAGAATTTGGCGTTTGTTGTTGCTGTACTCCTGCGTGGGATATAGTCCAGCACTACGGGCGCTGCGTTAGTCCTTCCCCCGAGCTCCAACCATGTTATGATGTGGAAGAGGACGTGGTGCGCCAGCCGTCGAACCCAGTGGAAGAGGATTGGGATTAATAGTGTACAAATAAATGTATTAATTTTGTGTAATAAAGGATTATGTTGAAAAGATGTGTTTTGTTATTTCTTATTCCTTTCCCCCTCTCAAGTGTGTGTGTTTTGTTGTTGTTGTTTTTTTTGTGTTATCGTAATGATTTCTCGATTGTATTTAGGATTTTTGTTTTAAACTCTCTTATTCTAAGAGTTATTAACGAACGGGTTCTGATTTTGTTTTTTAATGTTTTCTTAAAAATTTGAAACTAAAACGACACGTGTCAACTACTAACTGACATACATATACAATCTACTACAACCCTATGTCTGTTTACTATAAAGTAAAACATAACAATTGGAATTAAATTAAAATTTCAGTACATTTTTTTTTTTTTTTTTTTTTTTAATTTGGCTAAAGTGTGTAGTGTAGTTCTTTCGTTATTATTTTATTCCTATATATGTATATATATTTTTTGTTTTGTTTTTTTGCATAATGTAATTATTTTATTCTATGCGTAGGTATATATGTATACCTACTTATTTACTATTCGTTTTTATATTTTTTTACATGTACCTAATGTCTTTATTAGTATTTCTACTTATCTTATAACATCGTCTCTATCGCTATTGATCTTGAAGCTTAATCTGGCTATTCTACTAGTCGAACTATCTTTCCGAAAAAAATTTTTTTGTGTCGTCTGTGCCAACGTCCGCGATTTATTTTTCCACTAATTGAACTGTTTTTTGTTTCGGCATTATGTGAAGACGCCTTTGGGGCTCTGGGCAAGCATAGGTGGATTCCTCAGGAAGGTTATTTTTTTGTGCTGGTAGCGCATTTACTTTATATATTCTTTTGACTATATAAGGGTAAATACACTTTATCACGCTGTATATGATAAGCGCTAGAACTAGTAAGCTGGTGCAGGATATGGATGTGGTTGCCAATAGTCGGAATGTTCTTTGCGTTCCTTTTTCGGTGAGTTTGCTAATTTTTGCCTGGATTTCTTCCAACGGAAACGTGCTTTTGTGTATGTTATATGTTTATAACTATATATCGCTCACCTTGTGATTGATTATTGGTCGCGGAATTGTTAATCCAAGTCTGCGAATAACACTTGCTTGCTTTCTTGTAAACCACCGCAAACATTAAAAAATTCTCACTTAATCTATTTTTATATAATTTTCCTTTTAGAACTAAACGAACAAAACATTTTTCTGTATTAAAATTTTTTATTTTTTTTGTACTTTAATCTAATGCAAATTTCATAATTAAATGAGTGTTGTTTCTAAAATGTTTTGTGTTTACTGTTTGTGTTTATTGCTCTTTTTTAGGTACTTGTTTATGTTAGCCCTATGAAAATGACTCTGGGGGTTTTCTGTGTTTTTTTTTTTTTTTTGTTTTTTTTTAAGAGTTGAGTCCTTGGTTGTTGGTTTACATATTTGTTGATTGTAGTTCGCTATTAGTTTATATATATATATATATTTTTTTATCTTTTTGTTTTCTTACACCATGTCTTTGGCGGTTGGGATTTGACTTATACTAGAGCTCGAATATTTGCTTATTCTACGTTGTTTAAATATTCTACGTCGTTTAAATATTCTACGTTGTTTCTTATTATTAATTTTTTTGTTTTTGTTAGTTTATGTATTTATTCTAATTATTGTGTATTCATTCTAGGTTATGTCTAAAATTCTAAGGAATTCGGTTTCAATTTTCGTTTCTGCTAAGGGTTTGTAAAAAAATTTTGTCCAATCTAGTTTTTTATGTTAATATCTTAGTAGTCAGCTAAGTGTTCTTATTTATTACTTATTGTTGCGGAATACAATTTTTACAATTCTAGCCTTAAAGTTATTCTTCCTATGGGTTCTAAAAACAATTACATTATTACAATAAAACTACTTTACTATTCTAATTGTACCAGCTGCTTCTCGAAGGCGGTTGGTAAATTTGCGGTTTGTAGGGTTGCTGTTGTTGGGATGGCCTTTTTTATGCTGGATTCCACTTTTTTGGATAGCCTCGCTTAGGTTTAGCCTGTCAATGGTTTGCTGATAATGGTTCGAGTTTGTTCACTTTTCTGATGCTTCAAGTGGTACACTAATCCTGCTAATACTGCTGGCATTTGATTACCTTTGAATTTCGAATGAACTAATGAAATCTTCAATAGGCTAATTGATCCCATTAATTATATGGATAGATAAATAAAATGTTTTCATCTACACTGTATTGCTGGAAGCCCTTAAATCAGCTTGTAACTAGAATGTATGACAATTTCTTGTTAGAAGCGCTTCTATAATTTCAGTTGGAACGACTGATCCAAATGTTTTAAAAAAAATAATTTCTTTTGTGCACGATGGAGTTCTCTCAATTATATTGAGAGTCCACGCGTACTTAAAGATTTGTTTTTTTTTTTTTGTATATATCATGTACATATATATGCATATTAGTCGGTATACCATATTGCAGACCTCTCAACATGAAATTATGCGCCAGTAGTTCCGTCAGGTTTCCCAAGGGTTTCTCTAAGATGTAGCTATTGTTTTTTTTTTGTTTTTTTCTCACTGCTGCTCGGCATCTATGTATGTACATCATATATGTGGGCTTCAATATTACAGGAATAGTGTATATCTGCGCATGTTCAAATGATTATTTCACTCATCTTACGGGCGTAAATTATCCGATGCTCAAAGAGGCCAACCTACTTATCCGTATCTCCGGTATCTTATTAATTTCTCCTACTTTGCTCATACTTTGAGCTGCAGCATCGTCGATTCCCTATATTTCCACGTTGAATATTTACTAGAGTTGATATTTTGTTTCATAGATCCCCTCGTTCTGCTGCCGCCTGTGCTCTGGAAGCATTGAATAACTAGATTTGACGATCTTACCTATACTTATGTAACCTATGGCAACCCGTTTATTTTTTGCTATTTTAAGTGTATTTTTCCTTTTATAAATTCTTATGTTTGTTCTATATACTTTAAAATTTTTCTTTTACAATTTGTTTCTTTAACTCTTATTATTATATATATATGTTTTTTTAAACTACTCTTTTTAAATCTCTTTCACCTTTTAACTTTCCCATCTTTCCTTAACACCTTCTTTAAATTTTTTTTTTTTTTTTTTTTTTTTTTTTTTTTTTTTTTTTTTTTTTTTTTTTTTTACGAATCCTCCTTGTTTATAAATCTTTTTTCTTAACATTTTATTTGTCTTTATTTCCATTACTCTTTTGTTTTTTATTTTCTCTTTCCTACGTTAGGTTTGATTTTAAACTTGATACATTTAATATTCTTTTACTTTTTATTTCTGTTTGTTTTTTTTTCTTCTATTCAATCTGCTCATTTTATTTCCTAAAGACATTTGCTTACCTTTATATCTCTAAATTTACCTCACATTGAATTCACTGGGTTACGTATATTATTCCTTTCATATCTTCCTGTCCATATCAAGATCCGCTCATCGAATTTCTCCTGAAATTAGAGGGAATTCGTTGGACATATATTTATTTAAACCCTCCGATTCCTGGGTCATAACCATTACTTACCTTGTAAGGGGTTATTGAACTTGCAGTAGAAGTCGCATTTGCAACTTGAATGAAGTTCCGTTCCCCTACTTTCCTTCTGCCTTGACGAACTTCTGTCCTATCCGACTTACTATTATTTTCCTGAAATTTAACCTTACCTTTTTGCGGAATCCCCTGGGCTTTTCGTATTTGCCAATAGAAATTGTTCCTACCCTTGTAGGGCCATGAAATTCGTTCAGGATACTTACGAGATCCGTATTGCCCATCCGAGGAGTTCATGCTTTTTTCAGGATAGGCTCTTGCATTAGCAACTCATACAAATGCACATCCATCCTCCAGGCAATTTCCGCTGTGGCCATAAGATTCATCTCGCCTCCTCCTCTCCTCCCTAAATTCATCGATTCTTACCTCGTGAAGTCTCGCCTTGTCGCGATCTGTCTCTACACTTGTGGTCTTAACTTTCCATTCGTTGTTTTTGCTATTAACACCTGTACTGATGATTTCTGCCATGCTCCTTTCAACATCCTCTATTCTCACTTGTAAAGGGGTTCTTTGACTGGACAACTGGTACAACTTGTCCACTAGCTGCGATATTCTCGAAAACGGCACTTTCTTCCTTTGCCTGGCCGACGTTTTGTATCCTTAATTTCCTATTTACACAGTCGATGATAGCTCTGTCCCTCAGGAAATCCATTCCAAGTATCCCGTCGGCTGGAATTGAATCAGTATCCCCAATGGCATTAAATTGACAAGCCTGCTGATTGTTATCTATATACAAGTTCGCCTGACAAGTGCCTATGGACCTCCTAGCGAACCCAAAGATACCTCCAATTGTTATTTTCTGTTGTGTCTGTACGGGCGTATTTCCTTTTATTCTATTGATCTTAATTAAGCTACAGGTGGACCCAGTGTCAATTAAAAGTCTAAACTTACCTTCTAACGCTATGTCCGATGGCACTGTGATGACAAAATTACTCTTGGAATACACTTCTTCACTCTCCCTCTCGGCTAAATACTTTTTCAGACAGTTTGTCGTGTAGTGATCCTGTGTTCGACAGAATTGGCAATAAAACCTCTTCCGCCCTGAATGGAATTCATCTTGAATGCCAGTTGCATAGTTTGCCACTCTGACGTGATGAATTCGGCAATTGGATTTCTCGTGTCCATATTCCTGACATTCAGTACAGAAGAGTACTTGTTGGCACTCTCTCGCAAAGTGTCCACGCTGTCCGCATTGAAAACACTCAATAGATCTGGGAGGTGTTCTCCTTGTCGAAGATGCTTGGTATCTTCCTGATGACACTGGCCCTGTTCTGTATAAGAATGGTCCCAAATTCTGTCTAGGCCTTTCGGTGCTAAATTTCCCCGTTGCCCATCTGTTTGATGCATTTTCTGTGCTCGGCTTTCGGTCTTCTTGCCATATTCCTGATTCTCTCACTTGAAGCCTTTCGGCATCTTTTTCGAAATAGCTGGCTTCCTCTCTCACTTCTTCCAGTGACTCAAACTTCCTTCCCGTCAGATGTACCTGAGTGGCATGATTAAGCACACCACCCTTGAAGGTTGCCACTGCATCAGACTCTAACTCCGCTATTAGTCCTCCGTCTTTGTCCGGGTACTTTGCTGATACGGCTGTCTTGATCTGGCTCCACAGTTCCTTCAATCGGTCCGCAAATTCTCGGATGTCTTCACCTGGTCTTTGTCTGACTGCCAGCATTTCAGTGCGTAATTCACTGAATGATTTTCGCGGCAAGTATGCGGTTTTTATTGCTTGCTCTAAGGTTTCGAAGTCCTTCAGCTCCTGGGAGCTTATAAGGTAAAGCGCATCATCCGTCAGCCGATATTTTACACACTTCATGAAAATAACTTTTTCTGCGGCTTCCAGTCGGTCGTAAAGATCTTTGCAACAACACAGAAATCGATATACTTCCTTTGCCAACTTCGGTGTCCTTTCTCCTGAAAACATCGGCACATATTTAGAAACCAGGTCCATGATCTTCTCGTATGAATCTGCCATCTTGTACACAGTTGTGATTTTCTATTTTGCCTTGTTTTTACCTCGTTCTGGTACTTTCACTTTTTCACTAATACCATTTATACTTCATACGCGAACTGAAAAATTAGTACAACGCGCTCTAGAACAGATCTTTCGCAAAACTCATATCTTTATAATAGGTACTAATTGACTACCAATACTCAATATAACGTAAATTTTCAAAACTATCATACCATTAACACACTCAATTCAGCTATTATGCGTACATACCAACAAACATGCTCAACATTTTTTTTTTTATTATTCAGATGCACCCAATGAAAATACAACAAATTATATACTTAAAACTTCCTACCTACTTAATCGCGTAATACCCGAATACGAATACATCCAAATGCGTCTAAACAAAGATCATTTCGTAAATATGACACGACATTATTACGACTATAAAAAAAACCGACAAATTAAATAAACGCGCGTACGACCAACGCATAAATCGAAACGTAACGTTAAAACTGGTGAAATTCTTATTACCAACTTTCACTTATCTCAAACACATCTATAAAAATCTTGCACTTTACAATATTGCCTCTTATAAGTTTATCACATCTTAAAATTAACTCTGTATGTATGTATGTATGCTTGGAGTAGCTAATATAATGTTAATTAAATGGCGAAGCCAAATGAGGCTTTGCACCAATTTAATTAAGTACAGCTTGTTGTTAAATAAATGGCGAAGCCAAATAAGGCTTTGCACCTATTTAATTAACGTATACCTTGTTTAAACTAAATTAGCTTTGCTCCCAGTGTATGTTTGTGTTGAGTAGCTGATAAAGATCAACTCCTCAAATGATGTAAGTGTATAAGTGTAATTTCTAATTTTATTTCACAAAAAAAAATCACAAAACACAAAATTTAAATCGTTTAATCTAATACTTCTTTAATGCCTGAAACGTAAAAGAATTAAAAACAAATCCATATATAAAATAAACAAATTTCCACCTTCTTACAAAAACTTCTTGAAAGAAAGTTAGCAATAAAAAAAAACACACCAGCAAGAAATTCTCAAATTTCTTACAGAGTTTCACCGGCTGCGCCAAAATGTCGTATCCCAAAAGCAATCGAATCAATAGAACAATTAAATACCAACAAACTTTATAAAAACACTCGAATTTCTAACATATGTATACATCTTTATTTCACGTAAAAGCTTGACCTATCTTAACAATACGGCAACTACTCCGAACCGAAACTTGACACTACGATGACTGAATACTTAACGGGCACTCGCCAGACCAGTCATTGGTCTTTTATGCCACTATACTCGGAAGTAAGCTTTCTTCGCTCACAACGCGGATGTAAACAAACGACAACAACCTTGTCGTTTGTTCTACCGGTTGCAGCACCTGAGTCGCTTAGTAGTAAACAATCGCCTTACATAATAATCACTTGCGAGGTTAATTATTATTGTAATCGTCGATTGCTCCACTAAGCGCTCATCGCAGCCAGCTGTTGGGCTAATCAGCAAAATAACCGACAGTTGCAGAACAATAGCATGAAAGGTTATTGTTTAGCAATTGCTGATTATTTCGCTAGAATGCGCCCTTGGCTGCTGGAAGAAGAATCTCCCTTATATTGGGCCATAACAACCTGGGATTTTCGTCCACTGTAGTTCGTAGATATTTAATCAATGGTCTATGTGCACGTTCGAGTGCTCCATTTGATTGGGGATGATAAGCTGAAGTCTGCAGCTTATTTATCCTAAGGAGTTTGCATACCTTTTTGAATAGGTCACTCAGGAAATTACTTCCCTGATCGGTGACTATTCTTTTGGGAATGCGGTAGCGCGTGACGATTTCGTCGAAGAAAATTTGCGCTACCGTTATCGCTTCCCCATTTGGTATGGCATACCAATCTACGAACTTCGTGAGGTTATCCTGAAATGTTAATATATATTTGTTTCCGGATTCAGTCTCCTCTAGTGGGCCGACTATATCTAGATAGATTTTATCGAATGGTTGTTCCGCTATGTCTATAATCACCATGGGAATTTTATACTGTGGTGAAGCCTTCATTGTTTGACATTTGGCACACCGCTTAATGTATTTTTTGATGGCACTAAGCATGTGCCTCCACCAGTACTTTCTTCGAATCCGTTTATAGGTTTTTATCACTCCCTGATGGCCGCCAAAGAGAGAATCATGATAATCTTTTAAGATTAATTGAATCTCCTCTGGGCTTGTGATTACTTCAGGGGGACGGGTTTTGTCTATAATTTGTGGATTGGTACTAGGTGGACTGTCAAGGTCTCCGGCCTCTTCTGGGTGATGAGTTTGCTCTTTTTGTTCTATTGGTTTGGCCTGGCTGTCTGAATTTGTTCCACTTTGCTGAAAGTTTCGTGTCTGGGCTCTTGTTTTACTGCATTGCATTGCAGACGCTCCTTAAGGTCCGATGAGTGTTTTTCCTCCTCTATGTCCGAGTCCATTTGATGGTGGACTATAGCTTCTACCGTGAAGGTTGTAGTTTCCTTGTATTTGCCATTATCCCGTGGAATGCGGCTTAAAGCGTCGGCATTCGTGTTGTACTTTCCGGGCTTATACTCAATTTTATAATTGAACTCGGAAAGTTTATGGTGAAATCTCACCAGACGGGATGTGGGGTCTTTAACATTGAAGACACCCTTGAGTGGTTTGTGATCTGTATAGACCGTGAGCTCTCGGCCTTGCAGATAACACCTGAAATTTTTAGTCGCCCAAACTACAGCCAGTAACTCTTTCTCAATCGTGGAATAGTTACGTTTGGCTTTGTTCAGGGTACGGCTGGCGGCTGGTCACTTCCTACCTCTCCTTGCGATAGGACTGCTCCAAGAGCCTCGCTGCTGGTGTCTGTGGTAAGGTTAAAGGGTTTTGAAAAATCGGGATATATTAAGAGTGGAGGGGAAATTAAATCGTTCGTAATGTTCTGAAATGCCTCTTGGCATTTCTCAGTCCATTTAAACTTTACATCCTTTCGGAGTAAGTTTGTTAGAGGACGTACTGTTTTTGAAAAATCGGGTATGAATTTTCTGTAGTAATTCGCAAGGCCCAAAAATGATTGCACTTGCCTTACTGTCTTAGGAGTGGGGAAAGTTTGGACACATGCCGTTTTGTTAGGGTCAGGTAGTTTCAGCTTATTTTCTCTTAACCTGCCAAAGACTTTGCGAAGCTTTTCGTTGTGGTCTGCCAGACTTTTCCCATAGATGACGATGTCATCTAAGTAGACGAAACATTCTAGGCCTTGTAGGCCAGTTAATATTAAAATTCATTAAACGCTGAAATGTGGCCGGGGCTCCTTTGAGCCCAAACGGCATGCGTTTGAATTCATAATGCCCGTAGTTGGTACTAAAAGCCGTTTTTGCTCCATCCTTCGGATCGACGCGTACCTGATGATAGCCGTTGGCTAGGTCTAGGGTGGTGATGTATCTTGAATGGCCCAGTTGATCGAGGATATCCTCAATCCGTGGAAGCGGGAAGGCGTCGCCAATCGTTTTTTCGTTCAACTTACGGAAATCAACGACGACGCGCCACCTTTTCTCACCATCTGGTCCCGCTTTTTTGGGGACGACTAGCAGTGGCGAGTTCCATGGGCTTTTGCTGGGCTGGACAATGTCGTTGTCCAGCATTTCTCTGAGTTTATGACATTTCGCTGTATCTCTGGTAACCGGTACATCTTTTGGTTAATAGGTGCTTGGTCTTGCACCAGAGGGATGTCGTGGGTGATGGCATTGGTATGCGTAAGCCTGTCAGCTTTTGAAAAGAATATGTCATCATATTCGTAACAGAGATTTGTTATTGAGGCTTTTTCCGGAGTATTTGAAGTTTCATCCAGACTGAGTTCTTGGTCTAATCTGGTGAGGCGGGGCTGAATACTGGTGTATTCTTGTTCGACATCGTTTGGGAACAAGTACCTTATATGTTGTAGGGTGGCCGTCTGTTCAGCGCTTATTGCCCTGTTTGTATTGTTCTTAAATCTAGATCTATTATTGTTATCCATATTCATTTTACCTCTTAACCTATTTCTTTTATATATGAGTGGCGCTGGGCCAGATGGATCTGCGGGAGTTGCTACCGGCAGACCTTTTGTATGCTGGCCAGCGCCTGACGTTGGGGTTTTCATGAGGGACCCGCAAGCGTCTTGGAGCAGTTTCTTATTGCTGCTTAGTTGAACTGGGCTCTTATGCCCTATTTTCTTAATCTTAGGTTTAATTATATTTTGATGCTCACCATCGCCGTCATTTCGACTCATGGGATTCAAAGGATGGGCTGTTGTAACATCTTTATCTGGCTCTCGTTTGATGGGGACGACCGTGTAGTCTTTAATGGGAACCAGATTTAGGTTCACGCTGTTTAGGACTACTTGTGAACTGCGTGTGTTGAGGATTCCTATGGGGACTACTTTTAACCCAGCTGAGAGTAAGCCGTTTGCTAAGAAGACTCCGTCGTCTATTTCTTTTGACAGACTGAGCATTTCTTCCTGCAACTGCAACGGAACTTTGACTACGATCTGAGACCTTGCTGGTACGCACACAGGTTCATTTAAATTCACCTGATGCTGGCCAGTCTTATAGGGCGGATCTTCGGTAATCAAGTCACCCTTATCGCGTTCTTGTAAGTCACAGCCGAGTTCTTCTGACTGAGAAGCTTTGAGAACACTTTGGGTAGAAGGTGTATCCCCGTTGGGTTTAATATCTTCTACCAGTGTCTCTTTGTTGACTGTGTTTTGTGAACACGGGTTGTCCGATGCGGTTTCTAATGGAACAGCAAACTCTTCTGGATTGGTTTCCGTGCGAGGAAACCGCAGAACCTTGTTGGGTCCCTCAACATTACAGTTTTTGGCTAGGAAATCATTTCCTAGCAAGCCGTCGTCAGAAATACCGGTGTTTTTCCGGTGCCAAAGGGGCTTTGAAGCGTTAGTTTTTTGTTGGAGTTTATTAGCTCGCGAGATTTGAGAGCTTTTTTCTTAATTATACTGATACTCTGTCCACTATTACCTGGGCCTGACCATTTAGACCTATGTCTAGAAGAAGTCTGGCGGTGGGCACACTGAAGTCGGGCGGCTGAGAAAATCCTTTTTTATTGCTGGTAGGGTTTATAGTCCAGCCGGGGAGTTTTGGGTCGACTCTTTGTCGTTTCCCTGCTTTTTATCCTCCCATTTTTGCTTTTGTCACCATTCGTCGATCTTGTGTCCGCGTCGCCCACAAAAATCACATTTTTGTCTTATATTAAAGACTCTGGGACCTTTGGTATTGTTCGTGTCTGGCCGTGGCGGACTGTTAGGCGGTCCTCGTGTAAAACGAGTTGCAGACTGTGCTTGGCTATTCCGACAGTCGCGAATGTCATGCCCGTAACTTCTACAGTTAGAGCAGAAGGGGGTGTTTTTGCGTTTTAGACACCTCGTGTAGGTGTGTCCCTGCTTCTGGCAGAAATTACAAGTGATGTTTTGTATCAGATTCTGTGTATCCGGTTGTCTAGCATCCCTTCGTGGAAATGGCGGGCGTAGCGGTTGAGCATGTACATAAGGTGGATTATTAAACTGTCTGGGCTCTTGTGCTCATGGTGATGCATACATGGGTGGCTGTGGTGCTTGATTGTAGGGAGTTCGGCTAAGAGCTCGAACTCGAAGACTAGGGTCTATTGGTGCCATTGGATATGGCTGTTGCGTTAATGGCGTTTGTACGAAAACTGTGCCGGCTTGTAGCTTTTCCATATCTAAAGCCTTTTGTATCAGCTGCTCTAGATCATTTTCTACCAGAGTTTGGAGGTACTGGCAAAGGTGGGGATTGTTCACTCCACTTTTGAGGGCATTCTTGGCGAAGTCCGCTAACTGTGTCTTCACAGCTGGGGCTGCCGTTGCGCCTTACTTCAGTACCGCTGCCTCGTTGCAAAGCATCAGCAACTGCTTCACTCTTGTTGTGAAGGCAGTGAGTGTTTCCAACGGGTTTTGCCTCATTGTGATCAATTAGTTGACCAACTCTTGGTACGATTCTCGTGGTAAATAGTTTCTGTTCAGACGTTCCTCCACCTCACTAAAAGTAATTGGAACGTCCGAAGCAAACAGCTGATAGGCATCGCCACGAAGTCTTGTGGGCAAGATATGTAGGAAGGCTGCTTTTTCTTCCTCACTTAAACAGTGTAAGGCCTGTTTGCAACAGCCAATATATGTTTGTAGCTCACGACCTAACTGTGGGGTGTTTTCACCCGAAAACAAAGGAACTAGTTGTGCCGTGAGCTTGGCCACCTTTGCATAGTCTACCATTGTGATTATCTTTTTGTTAGTAGGCTTGTAGGGTAGTCTGTTTGTGCCTTGTCGAGTTTCAGGGCTGGTTTCTGGACTTGATTCCGTGAAGGATACTTCTAGCCAGCCACTAAGGAGATTTTCGGCCGTAGTCTCGTCAGAGGGATCACTACCTATATCACTGTCACTTTCAGCGCTTCGAACTACACTGGCTGAGCTCTTACCTAAACCTAGTGAACGTGAAAGCCCGGCGAATTCGATAAGCTCCTGTTTGAATCGCTCTGTATCTTTTTTAAATTTTTCGATTTTATTTTGTCAGCCTCTGCTCTTTGCCTAGTCTTCATCTGTGGTCAAGAGTGTCGCAGTGCGTGACAGTGAGCTTATCGGATTCGCGTGCCTTCTCTAATAACTTATCTAGACTTACTTTATTTACAACTGTGTACCCTGTTAAAACGGTGCCGCTTCGAAGGCGAACTCCTGTTGTTTCTTGCTGTGATTGGTCTGGACTCTGGCGCTCCTGGCTACCCGATTGTGCTGCGTTGTCTTCTGAGGTGTTGTCTGTACCTTCCCAGAGGTGATGAAGATTTTCACCTGGGGATTTCTCCGCGTCGGATGAAGGTATGGAGTCTAAGCTCGTGCCTGTCTCAGGTGCCGGTGTCGAGTTTCCTTCTGACATATGCGTCCCGCGTTGTCCAAAAGGGGGGCTTCCAGCCTTCTTAGGGTGTTCCCTTCTGGAATGTTTTTTGCTACTAGGGGGGCTCCTGCCTTCTTAATTCCCTTGGCTGAGATTGAAAGGGGGACTTTTGCCGACTTCGAAATCCCTTCCAATCCTGGAACGAAGTTACAATTTTTTGGTGCTTCTGTTTGCTGCCGGGATATGGTTGAAAGGCGGGCTTAAAGCCTTCTTCGAAATCCCCTTCAACCCACGAACGATGATTTCTTCCTTCTGGAGTTGGTTGCGAGTAGGGGTCCGTTATCTCTTGTCCTTCTTGGTGCTGGAAACGAGTTTCTGGTGTTCGTTGATGAATTCCAATCTGGAGGACCAAGTCTAGTAATGCTGTCCTTTCACTCTGAATGGGGTGAACGGTTGCTCGCCTGGAGCATATGCGCCTACAGTACAGATGATATCTACCCCGAGCATTGGGGGTGACGTCGGCTTATAACTTGGCTAGTGTCACAGGTTCCCCGTAGATTCTTGCAGGATCAAGGCTTTTCAAGCGTTTACGATCTTTTACTTTGACCTTGAGCCTACCGGCTGCGCCAATTGTTATATATTTATAACTATATATCGCTCACCTTGTTATTGATTCTGTGTCGCGGAATTGTTAATCCAAGTCTGCGAATAACACTTGCTTGCTTTCTTGTAAACCACCTTTTTATTCTCTTCCAGCCAGCAGATTGAAAAATCTCACTTTAATATATTTTGATAACTTTTATTTTTTATTCAAATCGAACAGCGCAAATTGAAAAACTCTCACTCAATCTATTTTTATATAAGTTTCCTTTTAAAACTAAACGAACAGCAAACATTAAAAATTTTTACTTAATCTATTTTTATATAATTTTCTTTGTAGAACTGAACGAACCGCAAACATTAAAAAATTCTCACTTAATCTATTTTTATATAATTTTCCTTTTAGAACTAAACGAACAACAAACATTAAAAAAATTCCGAACCGCTTGAAATCAAAAAGGCCAACTTTACACAACTGCTTTAAAAAACCGACTCGCCTATTAGCAACCAACTCAACTCTTTCTTCTTTCGCCCCCAAGAATCTCTCTCAGCGGGTCACAAATGCTTATCATGCACTTTTTTGTCAAGGAAAATATCACTTCGTTTGGACATGTCCATACATGCCCAAACGAATTCCGTTCAACCGTCTATTTTGTTAAAATTTAATTTAATACCGTGTGCCGCTGATAAGATTTTCGTCGTGTAAAAAGGCATGAACGTTCTTGCGTTCATCGTCGGGAAAGCTTATATTTGCACTTTTCAAGTGCAATATTAAACTTTTGTTTTTTCCGTTTCGCTTGGGAAAAATATTTTGTTCGTGAAATTATGTGAAGAAATTGCTGATGCAATTTCTTAAACTCTTTTAGCGATAAGCTAGTTGTGTTTTTAAGCATGATTAGCATATGAAAACTTTTCCGAATGCATGCTTTTGTGTGTGTGTACATTATGTATACGCACATAGTGTGAGAGCTAGTCTCGGACGTGGGAGGGAGTGCCGGTTTTTAATGGACAACTCAGTTTTTAAGAATTCAAATATAAAATTTTATTAAATTTCAATAGCTTAAAACTAAATATCACAGTAATTCATTTAAAAGAAAAATTCAAAGCAAAAAACTACAAACTACTAAAAATTCAATAAAAATTCAATACGAAATAAAAAATAAACAAATTAAAATTCAAAATAAAAATCAATGAGCTCCTGCTTCAGACGCTGCCAATTTTCTCCTCGTTCTGAAAAAGGGAGAGAAGATCAGAATTATTATCTGTCATCAAACAAAGAAAAGGGGAAAATATTGATGCTGCTAGTGCGTGAGGGCACAAGGGCAGCAAAATGCTTCTGTCAGTACGACTAGTCAGATTAGTCTCTGACAGTATTCTGAGCGTGCGCAGAAATGTAGCAATGTGCTACTCTAACGAAGAATGCAGATTAGTCTCTGCAGCAGAGTTATTCCTCTGTAAATGTGAGCAGGAGATGTAGCAGATTATTCTCTGCAGCAGAATTATTCTTCTGCTTAGGTGTGGGACGGATTATTGCAGATTAATCTCTGCGCAGAATTAATCTTCTGCTTAGGTGTGGGATGGATCTTTTTGCAGATTAATCTCTGCGCAGAATTAATCTTCTGCTTAGGTGTGGGATGGAATTTTTGGAATTGATAGGATTTTCAGATTAATCTCTGAAATATAGAATTAATCTTCTATATGAGGTTTGGGAATTTTATTCTTGTTACTCGGATTAGTCTCCGAATCAGATGAGCTCTGAACCAAGAATGATTTTCTGCTGCGGCTCGTCGGCTTTTATAGCCGCCGCATCCAGTTATGAGCTTTCGCCTCTCGGTGTTGCCCTAGCGACGTTTATTGGATTTGATGACTGAGGCGAAATCAAATGATTTGACGTAATGTCACAATGTGACATTACAAAATGTAAATATACAGAAGGGATGTATAATTTAGGTAAGTTTGTGATATTTTTGTACAATTTTGTTGAAAATAGTAATAATTTTATATATTTTAGATCAAAAATCTGTTCTTTGGAATGTTTGGACGTCACCGGACCAAAGGATGGAAGTTTTCATAAATCAGATAAGTGGTTTTCTTTTAATTTGTATTAGTCTTGTTCTTTGTGTTTTCTTTTCCTTTTTCTTTTTAGGAAAAATATTTCGTCGTGGGAAGAATTAGGAATGTGGATGGGATTTACATCGAGGGATCATCAACGTGTATGTGTGGCCCAAACACATAGCATTATAATTTCTCTATTTTTCTTTTCAGGGGTTTTTAGGGGAAAACGGGGAAAAGATTGTTCAAACTTCTGAAAAGGGTTTGTTTTGCCAATTACCAATTCAGGTCCTATACACACTAAGGTTTTGTGTATACACATATCAACCAAGATTTTGTATGTAACATGTACAAGCTCGTTTGTTTCGTCTCCCCTTAATAATTCTGGTTCCGACGTTGGACCTTTAGTTGCTTCGGGGAATAACTGCGTTAAATTAACTTCAAAATTGGAATCCGCTAGTGAGGGAAAATATGCTGGTTGTATACATTCCTGGGAGGATGCCGCTCTCGTTATGGGTGTGTTTAATCCTCCTGCATAGGTATTTTCTTGTCTGGTGTGTGTAATTTTCTTGAATGCTTTGAAATTTTCCAATTTCAGGAGCAGGAATTCCTGCGTTTGCAACTGGCTAGCTATGTGTGAATACTCTATGTCAGGTATTAGCGAATGTTCAGGCTCGTTATGAATTGGAAAACAGCGAATTTGGTAGAGTTTCATGCTAGGAATATTGAATATTGGTAGTGTTATCCTCACTATTAATTTATTACCTATGAGATAAGTTTGGGCTCCTGATGTTTGGTATAACATCGAAAGACAGTTCTGTTGATTTGGGCACTCAGCGTGGGTTTTATGGTAAATATCTAAAAGAGTATTGGGAGATACTAGCAAGGGTGTATATGATTATTTTTGCTGGTTATTATTATGTCTAGCAGATACTGCTGACGAAACTCGATCTCTACCACTTGGAGTAGTAGGCTGGATAATATTTCCTGCCTCAATTGTCTTCTGGTCAGATCTTCTGTTATGTTGTGTAAATCATTTAGTTGGTAAGCTATTTGCCTTTGTCGGTCCATGATCATTATTAAAGGCTTCTGGATCTGTTTCAATGCCGTCTTCACCACGCTTATTTGTTGTTTTTCCAGTTCAGCTAGTGTGTGTGCATTGGTTTCGACTTCCTCTAGTCGGCTGTATATCTCTACTTCGTTTTTGCTGTCCATAGTTCCGAACAGATAATGCATGGCGTTTCCTACCCCATCGAAAAAAGATCGCTTTGTGCGTGATTTGGAAACTAGTTGCCTTATTGTGCTCGTGCGTTATGTTTTCGATAATAGCATGTACCTGCTTTTGCTGAGTGTTACACAAATCTTCTTGCTTAGTGCTATTCTTACATAATCGATGCACTAGGTGTTCCGCGTGCTCTGCAAGTGTGGTTTAATTTTCTAACTCCGCTAGGTCTAGTTTTGTAAATATGTTCCATGTTGTGTGGTATACCATCAGCGTTCTCAGGTCTTCCAGTAGAATTCCTGTGTTGTTGAGTGGGGTTACTCTGTAGGGTTCGTTCCTCTGTTATTTCTCCCGCCGTGAGTTGAAGAAGCAGTGTGAATATGAGTAGTGATTCCATGCCTAGAGGAAAATGAGGTGGTTTAGGGCAATATCTTTGCGGTGTCACCACAGTGGTATTTACACGCTTGTGAAGGTGAACCGGTTGTAGCTACCACCGCGAGTTTCAATAAAAGATAGGCATATATATATTATATATTATATGTATTATATATAAATTATTGAAACCCTTGGCTATACCATTTTGTTATTCTGGTACTTGGGATAATTGATTAAAGGCCGTTGCACGAAACTAAGTCCAGGGGAGGGCTACAAGGTGAGTTTAAAAAGTCGGCGAGTAACAGTAAAGAAAGTTCTGTCAAAAGACAGTAAACAAAATTTTGGAGGGAGGTTGTAGAATATCGATCAAGTTAGGACAGATTTGACATTATGAAGTGTTTTTTACTCAAGGTAAATTTTTAGGCGGTGATTATGTACAATCACGAGCCATTTTCTTATTTTATGGTTGTATTAACTGGGCTCGTGATCGCGGTTACCTGATATGGTCCTACCCAGATTTGAGAGAGCTTATGCTTCCGACTCTCGCTCTTGAGTAGTACTTTGTCTCCTACGTAATCTGTCATGTTTGACTTCGAGCCTTTTTCAATATCACCTGGTTGGTGAGTATATGACACTGTTCCGATTCTAGTTTCGTCTAAACTGGTTTCCAGAAGGGAATCGCACAGCCAATTCAAAACTACTTCTCTCGCGGATGGCTCGCTACTTCACTTTCACTTATGTAACCACTATTTTGATTTATTTCTAAATCGAGCGAGTGCGACAATTCTCCAAACTCTTTTAAGCTCTCCTTGAACTTCTCTGTATTTTCTTTAAATTTTGTTATCTGTGCAAGCCTTTGTTCGCGAAACTTTGCGAGTTTTTTGTCAATTAAGGATTACAGAGAGTTCGGAGGAATTTCGCACTTTCTCTTCTATTATTTTTAAATAAGATTCTAAATCTAAATTTTTATACTTGTCGGGGACCTGTCAGGGTTGTCCCACTCCTGAGTGTTACTCCTTGGCTTGTTGGGTTATTGGAGTCGCTCCCTATATTGTAGCTGTTGCTCACTCGTTGCTAACTTTGTACCGGGGCGGAACTTCCTGCGCGTCGCCTGGCGAGGAAGTTTGTGGTGAAGTTGATAATTGGCTTTCCAACGGTGTTTCTTGGTGAGAGCCTTTATCGCTCATTTACCACCGTATATGAGATTGGCAGCTAGGGGGCTCCTGCCGTCTTAGTTCCCTTGGATCTAACTGAGAGGGGGGCTTTTACCGTCTTCGTATTCCTTCGGAATTCAGGAACGAAGAGTTGTTTTTTTTTTCTTTTCTGCGTGCCTTGTTTCGCTGCCGGGGGTCCTGGGCCTTCTTAAATTCCCCTGGATCTAGCTGAAAGGGGGGCTTAAAGCCGTTGTTTCTCTCAAGGTTTTTTGAGGGAAATTACCAATATGTTATAAAGCGATAAACACGTGAAACCAAATAGTGTGCACAGAAATAACAAAGCCAAACCTTTAATGATAAAATCCAATTTATTTTTCTCTTTTGAAGTTTACTGCACAGCGGCTACCAACAGAGTGACTACAGAACGTACAAAAATGATAATTCAAAATGAGAATACTAACTACAGAAGTGAAGTTGAATCAAGTTGCAAGCAATTCACAATCTGAAATGTTATTCAAGTTAAAATTTGAGAGTTAATTATTTTTGAAAGAAAAAGTAAATCTAATGACTGAATTCTGTAATTTGAAATAATTGCAAAATACTACTTAACAAAAAATGATTTGTTTTATTTAACATGAACCGGCCGCCTTGGAAGTTCCAGCTTCCAAATCATTGGATGAACCTTTGTCGTCTACAGGTAATGGACATATCTTAGTAATTGCTCGTTTCACAAGACCCATCATAGTTCCTACCGTCACGACTCGTATGTGACCATCCCTTCCTTGATGAACATCTTCCATTCGACCTAGGCGCCACATCAACGGGGGTATGTTCTCCTCCTTCAGTATTACCATTGTTCCAACTTTGACATTAGGTTTCGAAGTTTTCCATTTGACGCGATGCTGAAGACTTTGAAGATACTCGTTTTGCCATTGTGACCAAAAACTCTGAACCTTCGCTTGAAGATGCTGCCATCGAGTTAACAATCTGGTGTCGACGTCAACAGGCCTGGGTGAAGGTATACCAGCCATTTTACCTCCAGCTATGAAGTGCCCTGGGGTTAAAGCTTGAAGATCATTTATGTCATTTGATAGCGGTGTGAGAGGACGAGAATTCAAAATACTCTCTACTTGACAAACAACCCTTTGCAGCTCATCAAGTGAATATGATTCCACGCCGAGAGTGCGACGAAGATGATGTTTGGCCTGCTTTATTGCCGCCTCCCACAATCCTCCGAAGTGAGGAGATCGAGGAGGTATAAATTTCCAATCTATACCATCTGCTTTACACCTTTCTTGGACTGAATTACGATGTTGTTGCGCATTAAAGAGTTCTTTCAACTCCTTTAACTCTCGGTTGCTTCCGACAAAATTAGTAGCATTATCGGAATAGATGACTGCCACATGCGGTCGTCTCGAAATGAATTTTGTCAAGGCTGATAAAAATGCTTCGGTCGTTAGGTTCATAACTACCTCCATATGAACAGCCTTTACGGATAGGCATATAAAGAGACTTATGTATGCCTTCGTCAAGGGGCGGTTGCGTATATGGCTCTTTATGTAGAACGGGCCACAAAGGTCTACACCAGTATGGTGGAATGCGGGGCTTGGTTGCACCCTTGGTGCTGGCAGTTGGCTCATAATCTGATCTATGACTTTGGGCCGTAGTCGGCAACATCGAACACAATGACGTACGCTATCCTTCACTATACCTTTGCCTCCAATAGGCCAGAATCTGGTTCGGATGATAGATAGAAGCGTCTGGACACCAGCGTGAAGATTCTTGTAATGAAAGTGAGTAACCAATGCCTTAGTAAAGTTGCATTTAGGTAGTAGTATTGGGTGTTTAGCATCATATTCAAGATTAGAATGCTGCAACCGACCACCAACACGAATAACGCCATCATTATCGATAAATGGATCTAAATTTCAGAGCGGGCCCTTTAATGTTGTCAGCCCCTTTGAGGAAATGCGACAGTAATCTTCTCTAAAATGTTCCTTTTGAATAAACCTAATTATTGCCATGAGGGCATGCTCGAATTCTTGAAGAGTGTGCGTGTGCGAATGTGCGTTTCAAAAAATCTTCTGAACAGATTTTAGAGTTGTGAATGAATCGATAGACGTATGCGAAGGTATTGACCAATTTTAAGTATGAGTTAGAGAATTTCGAAGAGTTAAGAAAATCATTTGTTGGAGACGATACAAGAGTAATGCCCGTTTTTCGCCTCTCAGGAATCTCTCTATTAAATTCGAAGGATGATTCAGGCCACAAATGGTTCTGCATTCGAAGGAAGGCTGGTCCGTGGAACGAAATAGTAGACTCGAGAAACTCAGCTGGAGTAGTTCCTCTGCTGACGATGTCGGCTGGATTACTAACTGAGGAAATGTGCTTCCATTGAAAGTTCTCCGTTAATTCCTGTATTTTGGCGACTCTATTGCTAACGAATACCGTCCATTTCGAAGGTGATGCGGACAACCAAGAGAGCGTTATTGAAGAATCTGACCAACAGTATACCTGTTCGATCCGTGTTTGGAAAAGCTTATACAGTCGGGCTGCTAATTCGGCGGCCAGCAGAGCAGCGCAGAGCTCAAGTTTGTGTATAGACAGCGTCTTCAATGGTGCCACTCTGGATTTAGCCGTCAATAGGTTGCAGGTAATAGTTTCATTATCTAGGCACCGCACGTAAGCGCAGGCTCCATATGCAGACATGCTGGCGTCGGCGAAAATGTGCAATTCGATTTTTGCAGGTGATGCAGAAAATATGTAACGATGTATCTGAACGCGATTCACAAGTTCGAGTTCATTGTAAAATTGACTCCATTGTAAGTGGAAATTTTGGGGGAGTCATTCATCCCAAGAAACCTTCAAGCTCCATAAACGCTGTAGAAAAATGTTTGCTTTTACTATGACTGGATTTATTAAACCAAGAGGATCGAGCAAATGACTGATTGCAGATAGCACCGCCCGTTTCGTAACACGAGCTGAGCTGCTAATTGGTTGATATGAATAACGAAAGATGTTTAGTTCGGGGTTCCAGATCATACCCAGCGTTTTGATTACGTGATCACCCGTGCCTTCTAAATACTTTTCCAAAAATGAGTTGTCTATTGAATTCAAGAGTTTTGGAACGTTGGAGCACCACTTAGATAAGGGGAAGCCACCACTTCTCAATAGTTGATCTGTTTCGAACTGAATTACTTGAACCTCTTCGAATGTGTCCGCCCCTGTCAACATGTCGTCAACGTAAAAATCCCTAGTTAGAACATTGGCACCAATCGGACATTTGCAATACTCTTCCTGAGTGAGCTGTTGCAGACATCGAGTTGCTAAGTATGATGCGGGTGCAGTCCCATAAGTGACTGTAGCTAAACGAAAGACTTCCAATGGGTGCTGAGGTGAATCTCTCCAGAGAATGCACTGCATGTTGGTGTCTGGTGGCTCCATGCGCACTTGGCGATACATTTTTGAGATGTCGGCAGTTAATGCAAATTTATAAGATCGAAATCGCGCTAAAATGCTGAACAAGTCATCCTGAACAACAGGGCCTACCATAAGAACATCATTAAGAGAGTATCCGGAAGTTGTTTTACAGGACGCATCGAAAACCACTCGCAATTTCGTACTACTGCTGTTGGGAAGCATGGAAAATGAGACCCTTTCCATGTGCCCAGCCTCGAGATAATTTCTCAAAAACTCTGAATACTGTTGTCTGACACTGTCCCTTTTCATAATTCTTTGTTATAAATTAAAAAATCTCTTTTTTGTAGTATCCAATGAATCTCCGAGTAAGCAAGAATCATTACGAA
The DNA here is from genome assembly GCA_963930735.1 of Dioctria linearis. Lineage (NCBI taxonomy): Eukaryota > Metazoa > Arthropoda > Insecta > Diptera > Asilidae > Dioctria > Dioctria linearis. The sequence continues at coordinate 206,378,126 of OZ005740.1, forward strand.
AAGGCAATCGAACTCAAAATCTGCCAGTTATATCACGTTTAACATGCTTAGCAAAATGATCTTCGCAAGACCTTTCTTCGCTGGAGAGTGGGTCCTGCCTTTTGGTGCATTCTTCAATATCCCAGAATTTACGAACCGCATTCTCCAAGTTATTGTCACAACCTTCTATTTCATCTGTAGCTACCAAGCAAGTCTCACGAGATAAGGTTTTGCCTCCGGACACCACCCAACCTAAGAGCGTTTTTTGTAAAATAGGAAGTCCATCGCCTAGACGTATCTGACCCACCGAAAGTAGTTCAAAGAATATGCTAGCGCCGATTAATATATCGATAGGTCTGGAGGTGCTGAAGTGTAGGTCGGCCAAAACGATATTTTCAGGAATTTTCCAATTTTTTGTACTAAAAGTGCGCCAAGGTTGATCATTCGCAATTTTAGGCACGATGAGGGCTTCAAAGGTATTCTGATAATTGTATATGCGAGATTTGATGACAAGTTGGGTTTTATGCTTGAGAGACAGAGAAGTCGACGCAATTCCTACGACGCTAACGTTCGTCCTTGCCCTTTCCAGCTGCAGTTACTGAGCCAAGCGTTCGGACACGAAATGGAGAGATGATCCCGAATCAAGTAAAGCTCTGTAGGGGATAATTTCACCGAACTTGTTTCGAACTTCAATTATAGCTGTTGCGAATACAACCTCCATAGCATCCGAATGAGGAGCCTTAATAACCTCTGGAACTTCTAAATGCGATGTCATAACAATAGCAGTGTCTGTCGACTTAGAGCTATCTGCTAGAGGTTCATTCGAAGCATTCGTTACAATGGCTGTACCCAAGTTGGGAGAAGATTGTCGATGCAAAAGCGTATTATGCTTAAAACTACAATAGCGGCACCGAGTTGATTTGCAGTTTTTCATGGAGTGACCCTGCCTTAGGCAATGAGCGTGCTACACTTAGATATTTCATGATCGCGACCTTTGCAAACTATACATTTGGTTTCTTGTTTGGATGCAGTCAATGCGACCTTTCTCGAGCCTGACCAGGTTTTATGTGCATTATGCCTTGACGCTTCTGACTTGCCACGCTGCCCATGATGTGTATTTTCAAGAGTTTGGCATCTCTTGTCTAAAAATTTAGAAAACTCATCCCATGTTGGCAAAACGTGAAGAGGGGCTTCTTCCCACTAGGCAAATGTGAGATCATCAACTTTGTTTCGAAGGAGCTGGAGGGGTAAGCCGTCGGCTATTTGTTTCTTTCCAGATATACTAGTTAACGCCCTCATATGTGATTTAACGCTATCAGAGATTTCCCTCAGCTGATTGACAGAATTTTTGTCCATTGGTTTCAAATTATATAACGCTTGTATGTGGCATTGGAATATTAACCTTTTGTTTTCATACGGTGATTTAAGCAGACTAAGTGCGCTCTCGAAACCTGAATCATTTAATCCAATATTATTTACAATTTGCAAGGGTGCTTCATCTAAAGCTCCACGCAAGTAAGCTAATTTTTCGACATTTGTGAAATGCTCATTATCCTCCACTAAAACCTTAAATGTGGCATAGAAGTCGGGCCAATCGACAAAATTTCCCGAAAATTTATTAATTTGTAATTTCGGCAAGCTTGCATTGCGAATGGGTGAAACTAACGTGCTAGCTTCCAAGGAAGGTATTGACATACGGGGACGTTTCTGCTCAATTAATGTAAGAATTTTGCTTTTTACTAAAATGTATGCATCCTCATATGTCTGACGCTTATCCGCCTTTAACTCTTCAGGGTCTTCGACCTCGAGCTGAGCTTGAATACTATTAAACCGCGCGATATAACTTTCTAGCAGGCCTAGTCTAGTCCTAGAACACTTAACGAAAACACTCTACCGGGAGTCTCCATATAGTTTTTCATTTTCGTTTGTTGCATCGTAACCGTACCGCGTTGCCCACGTAAATCAGAAATTCTCTTTTTATTGTCTTGAATCTCATCTTGGGAATCATCAGAGCCTTCACTAACCATGTTTCAAATTAAATTTCACTTTAAGAATACACGTAAATAGAAATCTATGAAAGTCAATGCGTTAGCAAGTTAACATACACCGTTTTGGTCCGATAAAGGAATTTGTGGGCCGAAAGGCAAATAAGGAATAAATTATTAGCAATTTCTGACGCAACAATTACTGTGTTGAGACTCCTTTACGAATAGCTGTTTAATCGCATGCACGAGATAACTGTAATCCGTTATTAACTGTCCACAAAATGTTTGTATTAGAACAATGACATTCCTCAATTTATCACTTCAATTATTTTAGGATACGCCGTGATTTAAACCAAATTGCACAAATGATAATAATAAAAATATATGAAATATATATATGCTCACAATTTTATATGAATTCTCCAAAAGAAAATATTGAAAGAATAGTGTACTCACGAAATCCAAATCTCCAAAATCCAAATAATGTTCAAAGTTTATATGAACTCTCCAAACGAAAATGTTGAAAGAAGTATACTCACGAATTTCAACCTTGTGCATGTGTGAGTAGATAAACTATGACAGTTCTGGCGCACTTTTTTAGCTTCAAGGATTTCGCCACAGATGGCGCCACCGTCGCTAGGTGGTTGGAGCCCATGCTAAATGTAGGGTTGTGTCTTGGTTGTATTGGTTTGTGTCTTGGATACACCATGTGCTGCGCCTAAATGTAGGCTTTTGGTTTCATTGAGTCTCGACTGCGCCCTAGCGGGATTTATCGGTACTACCAGGATGTATCATTTGATCTTGACTGCACCCTAGCGGCATTAGCCGGTACTAACAGCATGCTCCAGTACTACGGTTTTCTTAAATAGATATGTGTTGCGCCTAAATGTAGGCTTTTGGTTTCATTGAGTCTCGATTGCGCCCTAGCGGGATTAATCGGTACTACCGGGATATGTCATTTGAACTTGACTGCACCCTAGCGGCATTAGCAGGTACTACTAGCATGCTCCCGTACTACGGTTTTCTTAAATACATACATAGGTGCGCCTAAATGTAGGCTTTTGGCTTTGAACTAATATTAGTAATAATTAAAGTTGACGCTAGGAAATTTTTGTTCATGCCAATGGATTCTAGATGGTTGAGGTGGGAGTATTAGGGGGGATGAAATTTTCATCAGAAATCCTCTACGGGCTCTGGTTTTCGAGATATTAGCGATTTTACCTTTTCTTTTATAGTTAATATTATTAATAATTCAAGCTACCTAGGATAGTTTTGTTCATGCCAATAGATTCTAGAAGGTGTTATAGGAGCGCGGGTTAAAGGGGGAACGAAATTTTCATCAGAAATCCTCTGCGGGCTTTGGTTTTCGAGATATTAGCGATTTTACCTTTTTAGATATAGTTAATATTAGCAATAATTCAAGTTTTTTTTCGCTCATGGGGGTGCTGCGTCTAAATGTAGGCTTTGTTCAGCATCATTCGAATTTCACAACATGACATCACCATGAACAGATTCTAGAAGATGTCAGTGAGCCGATACTACCAGCATGCTCCGGTACTACGGCTTTGGATGTGTGGTACGATTCTTTTGGAAGTTTTTTGCTTCACTTTTGCCCACACGTGGCAGCATGCTACGGTTTTGGGAAGTTTTTTGCTTCACTTTTTTGGATGTGTGGTGCGCCTAAATGTAAGCTTTTGTTTTTTTCAAGTGTTGCGCCTGGTTTTGAATTAATATTAGTAATAATTGATTTTTCTTGAGCGCCTAAATGTAGGCTTTTGGTTTTGAACTAATAATTAAAGTTAATAGTAGGAAATTTTTGTTCATGCCAATGGATTCTAGAGGGGTGGTATGTGGGGGGGGGGGGGGGTAACGAAGTTTTCATCACAAATCCTCTACGGGCTTTGGTTTTCGAAATATTAGCGACATTTGTTCGGGCGCAAACGCCATTTCTTTAGTCAGGTTCCCTAGCGGCCTTAGCCGGAACTAATAGCATGCCTTGGTTTTGCTGTTTTCTTTTATTAGCGGGGAAGTGCTAGATATCAGCATGGCGTCATCTTGGTTTTTATTGAATAGTCACAGTTGCTTTTTCGAGTCCAAACACCATTTCTTGAGCAAGGTCCCCTGGTGGCATTTGCTGGTACTACCTATGTTGTTCATCTCGGGTTCGGGGATAAGATATCACTTACAGCACTCACCAGCATAGGATTTCGATATTTCTCGAGTAAGGTTACCTAGCGGCATTAGCCGGAACTACTAGCATGCCTTGGTTTTGTTGTTTTCTTTTATTAGCGGGGAAGTGCTAGATATCAGCATGGCGTCATCTTGGTTTTGGGGAAATAGCATAGAATTTCGATATTTCTTGAGTAAGGTTACCTAGCGGCATTAGCCGGAACTAATAGCATGCCTTGGTTTTGCTGTTTTCTTTTATTAGCGGAGAAGTGCTAGATATAAGCTTGACGTCATCTTGGTTTTGCTGTTTTCAGGTGCTGTTGTAGATATCAGCATCATTCGAATTTCACAACATGATATCACCTTGGCTTTATGTTTTCTTAGCAAATTATTATTATTATTGGGTCCTGCGGGTGCGTGTATTGAAAAGTCACAGTTGCTTTTTCGAGTCCAAACACCATTTCTTGAGCAAGGTCCCCTGGGTGGCATTTGCTGGTACTACCTATGTTGTTCATCTCGGGTTCGGGGATACGATATCACTTACAGCACTCACTAGCATAGGGAAATAGCATAGGATTTCGATATTTCTCGAGTAAGGTTACCTAGCGGCATTAGCCGGAACTACTAGCATGCCTTGGTGAAAAGGTTTAGGTTTTATGAAAAATTGTTTTACTAATTCGTGGCGAAAAAAGCTGGAAAAGTCCATCTATAAAATCTTGCAAATATTTCTATTAAATTAATTCACCTCAATGTTTTTAAATGTACTTTACTAGCAAAAAATTAAAGCTGTTATCAGAGCTGTTTTAAATCTGTTAATCTGTTATCAGAGCTGTTTTAAAAGCTGTTATCAGAGCTGTTTTAAAAGCTGTTAAGCTGTTATCAGAGCTGTTTGAAAAGCTGTTAAGCTGTTATCAGACCTGTTTGAAAAGCTGTTAAGCTGTTATCAGAGCTGTTTGAAAGCTGTTAAGCTATTATCAGAGCTGTTTTAAAAGCTGTTAAGCTGTTATCAGGGCTGTTTGAAAAGCTGTTAAGCTGTTATCAGAGCTGTTTGAAAAGCTGTTAAGCTGTTATCAGAGCTGTTTAAAAGCTGTTAAGCTGTTATCAGAGCTGTTAAGCTGTTATCAGAGCTTTTGCTGGTACTACCTATGTTGTTCATCTCGGATTCGGGGATGCGATATCACTTACAGCACTCACCAGCATAGGATTTCGATATTTCTCGAGTAAGGTTACCTAGCGGCATTAGCCGGAACTACTAGCTTGCCTTGGTGAAAAGGTTTAGGTTTTATGTTTTTAAATGTACTTTACTAGCAAAAAATTAAAGCTGTTATCAGAGCTGTTTAAAAGCTGTTAAGCTGTTATCAGAGCTGTTTTAAAAAGCTGTTAAGCTGTTATCAGAGCTGTTTGAAAACCTGTTAAGCTGTTATCAGAGCTGTTTGAAAAGCTGTTAAGCTGTTATCAGAGCTGTTTGAAAAGCTGTTTATCTGTTATCAGTTGAATAAAAAGAAGGCCATATATAAAATATCATTTATTAAAAATTAAAAAGTATTAACATATAACTCTTAGTGTATCATTCTATTTCACATCTTATAATCCTATGGGACCGAGCTGTAATCTCGATGTTAGATGTAATCAAAATTTCCTCTGCCTGTCGTTGAAATCAACATCTGCCTACAGCGCATGTTTCCATGATCCTTTATGAGCTCTCCAAGTATACAAAATGAGAATTTCTTGTGCTAGGTTAAATCGCACTTCTTAAGGCATGCTTCTCAATTACTTTGTGCTTGATAGAATTTATATAGCCTCACAACTTCTTTTAGGCATCTAGCAACACCACGACATTCACATGTATCTGGTCCATCCGTTGAATCATCACTTGACCAAGGGCAGCTTATATAGTGCTCACCAAATTTTGTGTCAACTTTTTCAATATTTTCATATAATTTTAAAAACTTTTGGCATTCTTGGATTTGTTTCTTATGCTCATCGAGTAAGATGTTATTATATTCTCTTAAAAACTCCTCAATATCCATCTTAACAGTCCAACATTCGGGAGGATACTAACCACTAACCAAATTCTCATGCAATTTTCTTTTCCTTTTTTAGATTATTATTAGATTTTGTATAGAACAAACTGCCACCAAATTTTTATAGCCTTTCATTTTGCTGCTATCTATTTTCAGATATTATAGAATGTGATTTCATCTAGAACATATTAATTTATATAACGTTTATATACGGTTAATATAAGGTTTATAAGGAAATGCAGTTATCAGATTCTTGTAAAATTTTCTTCCGCCTGTAAGATTACGTATGGGACATACAGTTACAAGAAATCTTCTTCTTTACTGTTTACTCACAGTTAATTATAATCTTCCATACAACTTGCAATACTCATCAGCCAAGTGATTTATTGACAAGTCTTGTTTATTCACTTTCATTAATAGTAAGAAAAATTAGGCCCACCACACCAATATTCCGAAGATAAAATTACCATATTCTTATCGAAGGCTCAAGAAATGGTGTTTGGACTCGAAAAAGCAACTGTGACTGTTCAATACACGCACCCGCAGGACCCAATAATAATAATAATTTGCTAAGAAAACATAAAGCCAAGGTGATATCATGTTGTGAAATTCGAATGATGCTGATATCTACAACAGCACTTGAAAACAGCAAAACCAAGATGACGTCATGCTTATATCTAGCACTTCTCCGCTAATAAAAGAAAACAGCAAAACCAAGGCATGCTATTAGTTCCGGCTAATGCCGCTAGGTAACCTTACTCAAGAAATATCGAAATTCTATGCTATTTCCCCAAAACCAAGATAACGCCATGCTGATATCTAGCACTTCCCCGCTAATAAAAGAAAACAGCAAAACCAAGGCATGCTAGTAGTTCCGACTAATGCCGCTAGGTAACCTTACTCGAGAAATATCGAAATCCTATGCTGGTGAGTGCTGTAAGTGATATCTTATCCCCGAACCCGAGATAAACAACATATGTAGTACCAGAAAATGCCACCAGGGGACCTTGCTCAAGAAATGGTGTATGGACTCGAAAACACTTCCCCGCTAATAAAAGAAAACAGCAAAATCAAGGTATGCTAGTAGTTCCGGCTAATGACGCTAGGTAACCTTACTCGAGAAATATCGAAATCCTATGCTGGTGAGTGCTGTAAGTGATATCTTATCCCCGAACCCGAGATGAACAACATAGGTAGTACCAGCAAATGCCACCAGGGGACCTTGCTCAAGAAATGGTGTTTGGACTCGAAAAGCAACTGTGACTATTCAATAAAAACCAAGATGACGCCATGCTGATATCTAGCACTTCCCCGCTAATAAAAGAAAACAGCAAAACCAAGGCATGCTATTAGTTCCGGCTAAGGCTGCTAGGGAACCTGACTAAAGAAATGGCGTTTGCGCCCGAACAAATGTCGCTAATATTTCGAAAACCAAAGCCCGTAGAGGATTTGTGATGAAAACTTCGTTACCCCTCCCACCCCACACCGCCAAGAATCCATTTCAATGAGCAAAAATAACTTGAAATATTAATACGCTAATATCTCGAAAACCAGAGCCCGTAGAGGATTTCTGATGAAAATTTCATCCCCCCTAATACTCCCACCCCAACCATCTAGAATCCATTGGCATGAACAAAAATTCCTACTATTAACTTTAATTATTAGTTCAAAACCAAAAGCCTACATTTAGGCGCTCAATACCCCCACCCCAACCATCTAGAATCCATTGGCATGAACAAAAATTTCCTAGCGTCAACTTTAATTATTACTAATATTAGTTCAAACCCAAAAGCCTGCATTTAGGCGCACCTATGTATGTATTTAAGAAAACCGTAGTACGGGAGCATGCTGTTAGCTCCGGCTAATGCCGCTAGGGTGCAGTCAAGATCAAATAATACATCCTGGTAGTACCGATTAATCCCGCTAGGGCGCAGTCGAGACTCAATGAAACCAAAAGCTTACATTTAGGCGCAGCAATTGGTGTATCCAAGACACAAACCAATACAACCAAGACACAACCCTACATTTAGCACGGGCTCAATCCACCTAGCAACGGGTGCGCCATCTGTGGAGAAACCCTGGAAGCTAAAAAAGTGCGCCAGAACTGTCATAGTTTATCTACTTGTGTGGTATATGTATGTGTATACTACCATGTGTTCTCCATATAATGAAGAATTGTTTGCCAAATCCATAAAATAAATTCAACAAATGCAAAATGCTGAAAGCTACGAAACAAATTACTGCACGCTTTTCCAATTTTAATGTCTCCAGCGATGACAGATGTGCAAGTATAATTCCAATGCAAATGTGCCACTGTGCGTATGCTCCAAAAACTAAATGAATGACCGTCAGGTCCCTGCTCGGGCGCCAAAAAATGTTTCTCTCAAGGTTTTTTGAGGGAAATTGCCAATATGTTATAAAGCGTTAAACACGTGAAACCAAATAGTGTGCACAGAAATAACAAAGCCAAACCTTTAATGATAAAATCCAATTTATTTTTCTCTTTTGAAGTTTACTGCACAGCGGCTACCAACAGAGTGACTACAGAACGTACAAAAATGATAATTCAAAATGAGAATACTAACTACAGAAGTGAAGTTGAATCAAGTTGCAAGCAATTCACAATATGAAATGTTATTCAAGTTAAAATTTGAGATTTAATTATTTTTGAAAGAAAAAGTAAATCTAATGGCTGAATTCTGTAATTTGAAATAATTGCAAAATACTACTTAACAAAAAATGATTTGTTTTATTTAACAGCCGTCTTCGATTTCCCTTTCAACTCAGGATCGTCTCGTCTAATTTGCTGAAGTGGTGCGTTGGCTGTGCTGTACCTCCAGAGATGGCTGACCTGCGGCGATTTTTCAGTTGCTGAGTACTTCCTGAACTCCGGCGTTGTTGCTTTGCACTTTGCTGAGGGGGTTGCTGCTTGTTTTCCTAACAGGCAGTTAAAGTTGATCAACCCCGAGCGTTGGGGGCAACAAGATCTAAACACCCCTGAAGCCAGACTCAACTCCAGGCGAGGGTAGAGTGTCTTGCCCAGTGTTTACTCTTGTCTGATTAACCCCTTTGATTCTCTCGTAAAAGGGTTTTCAAGCTCTTAAATTTTTCGTACATTTATGAAAAACAGGCTTCCCCTATCCTACCGGCTGCGCCAATTGTTATATTTGTGGCGGGGTTGATTTATTAACTAACACTCGTGTCGTTAGTTTCCACCTTTTTTTTTATTAACGCACAGCAACTACAACTGTTTTTCCTTTATTGCTATCGTTTTTTTCTATAAACATCACTTTACAATTTTTCCTTTACTACTCTTTTTCTTTTTATAACAACTTTACAAATTTTCCTTTACAACTCTTTCTTTTTTTAACAACTTTACAAATGTTCCTTTACAACTCTTTTTCTTTTTATAACAACTTTACAAATTTTCCTTTACAACTCTTTTTCTTTTTATAACAACTTTACAATTTTTCCTTTACTTTTAAACGACCAACAAAGTCCGCGAGGCGACTTCGATCTTAAATATCTCTCGCTTTTCTTTTCTTTTCAAACGCGTGACAATCCACTTCGCGAATTCAGATCAACTCACTGGGCATTTTCTCTTTCAGGTGCCCAGTCCACCTGTACAATCATCGGTCAGTTCGCTGACCCCGCAGTTCAATTGCAAAATTGCTTAAATTGTTTATTTACAATTTTCAATTTCACCTCGAGACCAACAAACCGGCAACGAAAATCATACCTAAATTGTCGACCTTGCACTTCATTCTTTGAAATTTTATCCGTTTCTTTATTTTTATCAAAGAATTAAAATGCAAAGCCGAACAGGCCACGCATATATATTTCGAGGTGGAATATAGCACACAGGTGAACGAACCGCTGATGCACTGCGTTTCACCCGGTGAACAACCTCTGACGCAGCTATGCGTATACATATATATGTATTTACATATATATATATTTTTATTTAAAATGTTTGCAAGATTCCCAGATTTTTGGAATCTGTGCTGTAACAGCTTGTCCGTTTCAAACTCTAATGGGAAAGAAAATTCATCAGGATTAGTTTCCGTGCGAGAAAACTTTAGTGCCTTATAAGGACCCTCAACGTTACAGTTTTTTGCTAGGAAATCATTTCCTTGAAGTCCATCATCGGAAAGGCCAGGCAAGTTCTTTGAAACTTGCAGGGAATTTTGTGTTTGAAAACGAAGTTTCCCTCGCAATTTCCCAGCGTCTTTCCGGTACCAAATGGGGTCTGAGGTGTACATGCCTCATTCGGGTTTATTGTTTTGGGGTCTTTTATTGACCTTTGCTTTATTATACTAACCTCAGCACATGTGTCTACTACTAGTTTAGTTTGGCCGTTCAGGCCTATGTCTAAAGGAAGTTTTACTGTAACGACACTGGGATCGGGCTGCTGAAGGTACCCTATTTTATTATATGGGAGATTTATAGTCGAGCCGGGGAGTTTTGCGTCGACTGTACGTCGTTTCCCTGACTCCGGGCTTCCCATTTACGTTTTTGTTGGCATCTATTTACTGCATGTCCATAACGACCACAAAATTCACATTTCTTACGTACGTTGTATACTCTAGAATTATTGGGCCCTTGTGGGTCCCTAGGACGTTGAATTAGTGGTACACTATTGTTATGTGGTCTTTGGAAACTTGTTGTTTCTTCTGCAGTCACGCACGTCATAGTTATACATTTTACAGTTCACACAGTACGGCGTATTTTTACGTTTCAGACAATCGGCGCATGTATGGTCTCTTAAATTACAAAAACTACAACCGATTTTATTTAAATAATTGTTTTTATTTTATACATTATAATTTTTATTAGGAGATCTTGGCTGTTTAATATATGATGATGCATTTGCCTGTGTGAACTGTGGCTGCTGAATGTGACTATTTGTGTTTGGCAGGGTCTGGGGAACCTGAGCGAATGGCATTATGCCAGGATTAAATACGCTGTGATTTGCTAGAGTACTACTTTGATTTAATTGTGCGTTAGCTGGTGCGCTCGCACTAACAGAAATTGGCAATGTATTCTGCATCATATTGGTTTGGAATTGTGCTGTAGGTTGCGGGAATAGAGCACTTTGCTGGAGACGTTCCATGTCAAGTGCTCTTTGTTCTAATTCATGACACATATAGGGGTTGTTGACTCCTGTTTTTAGTGCGTTTTTCGCGAAATCCTCAGCTGCGTTTTTACAGCTGGTGCTGCTGTGGCACCGTATTTGGACTCTGCTGCTTAATTACAGAGTGCCAGCATTTGTTTTACACGTGCCGTGAAGGCCGTCAGGTTTTCCAGAGGATACTGCCTTGTAGTGATTAACTTGTTCGCCAGTTCCTGGTACTCTAGGCAGGTATGTGCGATTTAGCCGTTCTTCTACTTCTTTGAAAGTAGTTGGCATATTTGAGGCAAAAAGCTGATAAGCTTCGCCTCGAAGTATGGTGGGGAATATTTGTAAGAAAGCGGTTAGCTTATCCACCGAAATGCACTGCATCACTTGCCTGCAGCATCCTAGGAATGTTTGGAGCTCAAGGCTCAATTTTGGGTGCTGTTCTCCCGAGAATAGGGTAACCAGCTGAGCAGTCAGCTTGGCGATTTTTGCGTAATCTGCCACCTTTGGATTGGGGATTTTCGATTTTGGCACTATTGGGGAGCTAGTTTCTTCTATGCTGATTTCCAGAAGTGAGTCGCCTAGCCAATTTAAAAGTAATTCACTCGCGGTGGAATCACTGACACTGCCTTAGATGGCACTTTCTCTTAAATTAACACTGTTATTTTGGATAATGTCCACCCCGAGAGAGTGCGAAAATTCTCCAAACTCTTTTAAGCTCTTTTTGAACTTCTCTGTGTTAATTTTAAATTTTTCGATTGTTTCCAACCTTTCTTCTCTCGACTTTTCGATTTGCTTCTCTACTGAGTCGCACTGAATCACAGAGAGTTCGGAGGAGTTTTGCACCTTCTCTTCCAAATTTTTCAAATATAATTCTAAATTTAAAGTATTTCTTACTTGGTGCGGACCTGTAAGGATTGTCCCGCTCCTGAGGGTGACTCCTTCTGTGGTAGAATTTGTTGGGGGTGTTTCATTATCACCCTCTGTTGTAGATGTTGTTCCCGCGTGGACTCCTTCGTACCGGGACGGAACTTCCTGTGTGTCGCCCGGCGAGAAAGATTCTTGTAGAGTTGGTTGAAGTGGTGAGATTTCCGGCGGTGTTTCCGGGGGGGGAGCTTTCTTCGCTCATGGACCACCGTGTGTAACATTTGCAGCTAGGTTGGCTTCTGCCGTCTTAAATCGCTTGGTTCAAATTGAGAGGGGGCTTATTGCCTACTTCGAGGTCCCTCTCAATTCAGGATCGCTGGTTTTGTCGCCTGAAGTTCTTTTGCTGCCGAGAGGGCCCTTGCTCTTCTTAAATTCCGCTGGATAAAAACTGAAAGGGCGGCGCGGTGCCTACTTCGAAGTCCCTGTCAGCTCCGGATTGCATATTGTAGTGTATCTGATCTTCCATCAGGAGTCGGGTCGGAATTTTCGTCTTAATGTGGACCGCTATTTCTCCTGGGCTGGGAAGAAGCCCGCTATTGTCCCACTTTGGCACTTGGGTGTTTTGATGAGGGTGGCTGCGAGTTTTTTCAAACAGAGTCAGTTAAAGCTGTCCGACCCCGAGCGTTGGGGGCTATTAGGCCAAACAGGTCCAATCTAATCAACCCCTTTAGTTCTATGCAGGATAGAGGGTTTTCAAGCGCTTATACTTTTTTTAAACGTAAAGTAGGCTTCCCCTATCCTACCGGCTGCGCCAATTTGTCATATATTATTATTTCCTACCTGCTTATTCCTCTTATTTCGTTAGTTGATGTAACTGGTTGCTCCGAGATCATGGCCTCATTTTGCCAACTTTTCGTTTTAGGTAACTTCTAATTTGAAATAACCGCTTATACTTTCATTGATGTTCTTTATTGATATTTATTTAGCCTTTTTACACACTTATGGCTCTTAGTATTCATCACTTATTGTAATCTTATTACACAGTTAGGGCGATTCTTATTCTCAGCTTATTTATCATCCACCCTTTTTTCTTAACTTCTTACACAAAGGATTTTTATTTTGTAATCCTGGTTTACGTACTACCGTTTTCCTTTTTTTTTTGTTCACCGAGCCAACCGAGGCGACAGTATTTTTTTGTTTTGTTTTTTTTTAACTACTTTGGTATTGCTAAAATCAAAACTTCTGTAAATCTCTTCGTTTCCTTACTTTTTTTTTACAACTTTCGTTATCCCGAACCGCCATATTCTAATTCAAAAAATCAACTCAATTCTTGATCACTTTCGTCGCGATCAAGAGCCGTCGTTCAGGGTAGAAAATGCCTAATTGCATTTCTACCCTGAGAAAAATTTTCATTTATTCTGGACTTGATTAAACAAGTCCAGAATATTTTTCGTTGGACGGTGGCTTGAGAAAATGAAATTTGATGTTTTTATAAACATCAGCCACCGTCCCGTCCCGTCGATTGAAATTGCGCCGCGCGTATACATATAATGCAATTTCGCGGCGCGCATTTCTTATCGCGAAAGCTTTTTTTGTTATACATACTTTTTTTGTTCGTACATACATATTGTAATATGCTGACACAATTTTCTTCACTGATTAAAAAGATAAGTTAACCATGTTTTAGGCATGATTAGCTTATGTGAAATTTTATGGATGAAATCTTTTTATATATTTTCAGATTTACCTTTAGGCCTGTTTCAGATATATCACATATGTATGAAATAGTAACTCTTGCATCTTTTATCAAACAAAATGAAAATTTAAGACAATGATAAAAAGATTACAACACTTGGATTTTCTACAGAACTTCTCTGATATTTCCTTAAAATTTTACTTCTATGTTCGAAATAGTAACTCTTGGATTTTTATCAAACAAAATGAAAATTTAAGACAATAATAAAAAGATTACAACACTTGGATTTTCTACAGAACTTCTCTGATATTTCCTTAAAATTTTATCTTTAACACGGGTAGGCAAGAGGAACCTTTTTCGATCTGTTCCCTTCACGGCTTCAAAAAAAAAAACTCCTTGAGGATCGGCGATATTCCACCCCGGTACCCGTGAAAAGCCTAAAAAAGCTTTTTTATTCTTTTTGTTACTTTCCCACGACGTGAAAAATCGTACGTGGGAAAGTACAAAAAGTTTAGACGCAGTGCATATGCATGAAATCTGATATGCACTTGTGGATGGTCGAAGTAATTGATTTAAGTCGACCGACGGGAGTAATAGTATGTATGTATGTACATACTATTGTATAGTATTGTAAGTATATATGCCGTGTGACCGGAATGTATGACTGATGTTAAATACCTTTCCTGCTCGCTGGGCGCTGAGTAGATGACGTATCCAAAATCAACAATCACCAAGGTGCGTTGAACACTTTCTCCTTTTTTAAAGAAAACACTTGCTTAACTCAACTTCTACTTAGGTATTTTATTTTCTAATCACCATCTCCCCGAGGGTGCTTTACACATCTTATTTATCTTGAATTTTTTTATTACACACTGTTTTTGACAAATTTATTCTTTTTTATATTCTTTTAAGACACCGTTTTATACAAATTTATTCTGTTTTGTATTCGTTATAACACCGTTTTATACAAATTTATTCTTTTTTTATTCGTTTAAGACACCGTTTGATACATATTTATTCTTTTTTTCATATAATTTCCCAGACCGCGCCGAGCCGGACCAAGTTTAAAAAAACAACTCTACTCAACTCTTTTTAAAACTCAACTCTTTAATTCTACCGCTCCAAAAATCCAACTCTCCCCTTGATCGCATTCATCGTGATCAAGAGCCGTTGTTCAGGGTAGAAAACGCTTAATTGCATTTTCTTACCCTGAGAAAATTTTACCATTAATTCTGGACTTGTTCAATCTTGTCCAGAATTATCCGGGTTGGACGATGGCTTCAAAAATGTAATCTTACACTTTTAAAAACATCAACCACCGTCCCGTCGCTTGAAATCGCGGCGCGCATATACATACAATGAATTTATGTGGCGCGCGTTTCTTATCGTGAAAGCTTTTTAAGTCGTTTTATGGGAATAAAATGTATGGTATGTGAGGAAAATTGCTGATGCAATTTACTTCACCCATTTAAGTGATAAGCTACCGATAGTGATTATTCCTTGACCTTCAATCTTTGAGGTTAAGAATTGTTGGGTACACTGGAGGTGGTTCTATCAACGAGAATATCCACGAATTGGGCTTACTTAATTTGATAAGTAGGTCTCTAGGAGGTATTTGTTCTCTGAATTGGCACTGAGCGATGTGGGTGTCCTCCTTGGAATATTGCGTGATCTTTTTCAAGGTTTTAAGATCCTGCTGTTTTAATAATAGAATATCCTGTGCCTGTACCTGGTGTGCTACGTGCGAGTACTGTATTTCAGGTACCAATGATTGTTTTTTATTAACGTGTATGTGGAAGCTGTGTATTCGATACAACTTCATTTGTGGTAGATTGAAAATCGGAAGTTGTATTCGAATGACTAATTTGTCTTGGACTAGGCGAGCCTTTGTTTCCGCTGTCTGATATAGCAAGGAGAGACAATTTTGTGCGTCTGGGCAAGTAGCGTGGGACTTGTGGTATACTTCTAATAAACTGCTGCCTGTACTCAATCACGACAATTTGTAAGGTCATGCTTGAAATTATTTCCTGCCTTAATTGTGTCATTAGTAAATCATCTGATGTTTTGCAGTTTATTTACCTGGAGATTTATTTGACGTTGTCTTTCCTGAAGCGATGTCAACGGCTTGTGTTTGCGGCTTTCACTTTTGCGGAGGACTTTGTCTCCTAGGTGGAAAGTGAGAGGCCTGACTGTTTTGTCGTAATATGCCTTTGAGCGTTGTTTGCTGGTTAAGAGTTTTTACGAGCCGTGGCATACGATTTTTGGAGTCTGTATTTGAGCATATGGTAATAACTTTCGTGGTTGTAAACGGGTTCAGGATCCCGTTTTAAATTAGTTGGGACATCCGCTGTGAAGCCGTAAAGGCAATCCATCGGGGTTAATTTAGTACCCTCGTGTACACTGTTGTTGTACACGGCGGTTCGTAGGAATTGATCTCATGTTTTAGGATTTTCATCTACGATTGTACGCAGATATTCGATTAATGGTCTATGGGCACGCTCTAGTGCCCCATTAGACTGTGGATGGTATGCGGAAGTCTGTAACTTCTTTACCTTTAGCAGTTTGCAGACCTTCTTGAATAGCTCACTCAGGAAATTAGTTCCCTGATCGGTGACTATTCTCTTTGGAATGCGATAGCGCGTGACAATCTCATTGAAAAAGATTTGCGCCACCGTTACTACTTCTCCATTAGGTATGGCATACCAATCGACAAATTTGGTAAGGTTATCTTGAAAAGTTAAGATATATTTATTACCTGATATGGTCTCTTCTAGTGGACCTACTATATCAAGTTAAACCTTCTCGAAAGGTTGTTCTGCGATGTCCGTTATTATCATTGGCATCTTGAATTGTGGAGATGCTTTCATTGTTTGGCACTTAGGGCATTTTTTTAAGTATTTCTTTATATCGCTAAGCATGTGTCTCCACCAATACTTGCGTCTAATTCTTTTATAAGTCTTAATGACACCCTGATGGTCACCGTAAGGAGAGTAGTGATAATCCTTTAGGATTGTTTGAACTTCCTTGGGGCCGGTAATTATCTCAGGTGCCTTGCCTGGACTTATTTCATGTTCAAGCGTAGCAGGGGGCTGTATTTCCGCCTCTGGGGGCTCATTTTCTTTTTCTTCCGCTGCATTGGGCTGTGTTTCAGCGCTGGAGCTAGTATTGGCCTCTTGGGCTCTTTGTTTTTGAGCTCTGGTCACGGCGAAGCAATGAGCGGGTTTTTTGGTTTTCTTTTTATTTGGGGGACTATTTTCCTCCACATCAGAGTCCATAGTGTGGTGGCTTGTACCGTTAAAGTGTTGCCTGTATAGTCTTCGTTTAATACTTGTGGAATACGGCTTAATGCATCCGCATTGGTATTATACTTCCCTGGTTTATATTCGATGCTGTAATCGAATTCTGACAATTTATGGTGGAATCTCACCAAACGGGAAGTGGGGTCTTTTACATTAAAGACTCCTTTGAGAGGCTTGTGGTCGGTGTAGACCGTGAATTTTCTGCCTTGAAGTAGCATCAGAAATTCCTTGTGGCCCAGACTATAGCCAATAACTCCTTTTCAATAGTGGAGTAATTTCTCTCGGCTTTGTTTAGCGTTCGGCTAGCAAAGGCGATTGGCTGGTCCTTTCCCACTTCTCCTTGGGAAAGCACAGCGCCTAAAGCTTCATTACTGGCGTCCGTTGTGAGGTTGAATGGTTTAGAAAAATCTGGATAGCTTAAAAGTGGAGGGGAAATTAGAGGATGTTTAATGCTTTGAAATGCTTCTTGGCATTTTTCGGTCCAAGTGAATTTTACATCCTTGCGGAGTAAATTCGTAATTGGACGAACGATTTTTGAGAAGTCCGGAATGAACTTCCTATAGTAATTTGCAAATCCTAGAAAGGATTGAACTTGCCTTACTGTTCTAGGAACAGGTAATGTTTGGACGCATGCCGTTTTGCTGGGATCTGGTAATGCACCTTCGCTAGAGCATTTGTGCCCTAGATAAACAACTTCTCGTCTTAAGAACTGGCACTTCTCTGGCTGCAGTTTGAGGTTGTTCTCTCTCAATTTGTTGAAGACTTTGCGAAGTTTATCAATGTGGTCATTTAGGTTTTTACCATAAATGACGATATCGTCAAGATAAACGAAACATTCGAGGCCTTGTAGGCCTGTCAGAACGCAGTTCATGAGGCGTTGGAATGTAGCGGGAGCTCCTTTGAGTCCGAATGGCATACGCTTAAATTCGTAGTGCCCGTAATTAGTGCTAAAACCGGTCTTAGGTATGTCGATCTTTTTTGCCGACTAAGACTTCGTGATAGCCGTTGGCCAAATCGAGAGTGGTAAGCTACCTGGCATGACCTAGTTGTTCAAGAATATTCTCGATTCGGGGTAGCGGAAATGCATCGCCAAATGTCTTTTCGTTCAATTCGCGAAAATCGACAACGACGCGCCACCTTTTTTCACCATCGGGTCTCGCCTTTTTGGGGACTACTAATAAGGGTGAATTCCAAGGGCTTTTGCTAGTTTGGACCCGTTGTCTAGCATTTCTCTTAATTGTTCGTTGATTACTTGTCGCTGGGCTTCTGGTAATCTGTAGGCCTTTTGGTTTATGGGCGCTTGATCTTGTATTAAAGGGATATTGTGGGTGATAGCATTTGTATATGTTAGCCTGTCACCTTTGAGATATCATTGTACTCGTAACAGAGTTCGGATATCGAAGCTTTTTCTTCCGCATTTAGATTTGGGTCTAGGCTGAGCTCTTCATGATCCGGAAATAAGTATCTTACGTGTTTTAAGATAGCTGTATTTTCCGAAAAGCTTGCGTTTCTTTCCCCATTTTGTGTAGTTGTGTACTTACTATCTGTTTTACTTACATTACTAGATGGCAGGGAATGGGCTTCCTGCAGTGTTAATGGTGGAGTACCATGCTTTATGGGTACTTTTGACTGGTCCGAGTACTCGCACGCATACGTATTTTGGCTTTTGGGCCGTGGAAAATTGGTTCTCTTACTACTATTTGACGGTGGAGCCAACTTTGCCTTAATGAGGTCTTACGGATCTCGCACGCGGGATCATGGGGCACTTTGTATTTATAATACTAATTTTATTAAGTGGTGAAGTCGACTTTGCCTTTAAATAGGTCTTACTGAGCTCGCACGCACTGTTGATGGGGCTCTTGGGACAAGGTGGTTTCTTAACACTAATGTTACTAAGTGGTGGAGTCAACTTTGCCTTTAAATAGGTCTTACTGAGCTCGCACGCACTATTGATGGGGCTCTTGGGCCACTGTTGTTTCTTAACACTAATTTTGTTGGGTGGTGGAGTCATCTTTGCCTGAGAATAGGTCTTACTGAGCTCAGACGCACCTGTTGTTGGGCTTCTTATCCGTGTGGTTATCTTACATCTAGGTCTATTCGATGTAGGAGTCAGCTGCATCTTGCTTGTCGTCTTCTGGAGCTCACTCGCATCTTTAATTTGGCTATGGGGCCATGTAAAATTTTTATAACTTATTTTCTTGGACGGTGGAGTCATTGTTGCCTCTGTTCGGGTCTTACTGAGCTCGCACGCGTCTTTTATAGGGCTCTTGTGCCTCGTTCGTAACTTATATCTAGGTATTCTGGAGAAAGAAGTCTTGCTTGACTTCTGTTCCGCCTTGGGAAGCTCACTGATGTTTGTGTTACTCGCTTGCGATTTATTCGGCTTGAGAACGTGTTGTGTATCAGTGTCTTCTCCTATTGGGATGATGGCGTAGTCATGTATAGGGAGCAGTTGTAACAATAAACTGTTGATGACTGCTTGGAAATTGTTAATGTTGAGTATGGGAACTAGCACTGTTTCTTTCCCAGTAGGGAGTAAACTGTTGGCCAGGAAGACAGAGCATTTCTTCCTTTACTCGCAACGGGACTGTGGTGATCATTTGTGACCTAGCAGGTATGCATATTGGTTCCTCTAAAGTAACCAGATGCTGCCTCATTTCGCTGGTCTTTTGATCACTCAGACAGCTCTTTTCGCATTCCATTGGTTCCTTTTGAACCTGGCAGCCAGCATTACTCTTTTGAGATGCCTTGGAGACACTGCATGTATGTAGATAGTTTAACCGGTTCAGGTCCATCTTTCCTGCAAGTGACCTCACTTCGACTGCTTTTCTGGAATACAGCTTGTCCGTTTTGCAGACAAGGGCACAGTAAACTCTTCGGGATTTGTTTCCGTACAAGGAAACTTGAGTGCTTTATTTGGGCCTTCAACATTACAATTGTTTGATAGGAAATCGTTTCCCAACAGGCCGTCATCGGAAAGACCTGGCAGGTTTTGTACCACCTGAAACTTGCAGGGAATTTTATTTTTAAAATTGAAGTTGCCCTTGCAATTTCCCAATGTCTTTCCGGTTCCAAAAGGGGTCTGTAAAGTGCATGCCTCATTGGAATTAATTATTTTGAGGTATTTAATTGCTCTTTTCTTAATAATACTAATCTCAGCGCCAGTGTCCACTACTAGTTTTGTATGGCCGTTAAGGCTTATGCCCAGTGGAAGTTTCACTGTAAGGACACCGGATTCGGGCGCTTGAGGTGACCCTTTTGATTTGCGTTGTGGGTTGAAAGTCGAGCCGGGAAGTTTTGGGTCGACTGCATGCCGTTTCCCTGACTCCGGGCTTCCCATTTCTTTTTCTGGCGGCAATCTTCGTCTGCATGTCCTCGGCGACCACAAAAGGTGCATTTGAGTCTTATGTTGATGACTTGAGGACTTTTTGTGTTGTGTTGCTCTTGTGTAGATCTGTTGGAGAGGCGTGGAGGAACAATCTGTTGCGTTTCTTGCGTTTTTCTGCAATCACGGACGTCATGTCCATAGATTTTGCAGTTTGAGCAGAAAGGGGTGTTCTTGCACTTAAGGCAATCTGTGTATGTGTGACCCTTTCGCTGGCAGAAATTGCACGTGATGTTACGGACCGGTGCATCTGTGTCCGATTTTCTGGCATCAGTGTTTGTATATGGCCTTTATCGTGACTGTGATGAACCTGGATTATTCACATTGCGTGAAAACTGATTTGGAGCTTCAGGTGATGCGAACATAGGTGTGGAAGACATTTGATAGTATGATCTACTGGAGCCATTGGAGGAGCTTGTACCAGAGGAGTCTGGACGAATGTAGCACTTTGTTGTAATTTCTCCATGTCCAGGGCTTTTTGAATTAGTGCTTCTAAATCACCTTCTCCCCGTGTGAGCAAATATTGACACAGGTGTGGGTTAGTTACTACACTTTTCAAAGCGTTTTTGGCGAAATCCAGCAGCTGTGTTTTCACAGCAGGGACTGCCGCAGCTCCATACTTCTGTGTCGCTGCCTCGTTGCAAATCGTCAACAACTGTTTCAATCTTGTAATAAAAACAGTGAGAGATTCTGACGGGTTTTGTCTGGTGGTAATTAATTTGTTCACCAGCTCCTGATATGTCGCACGGGGAAGGTATGTTCTATTTAGACGTTCCTCTATAATTGGTATGCGTCACCTCTGAGTCTTGTGGGAAGGACCTGAGTGAAAGCCACTTTTTCTTCATTATTTAGGCACTGCATAGTTTGTTTGCAGCAGCCAATGAAGGTTTGTAGTTCTCGTCCCAATTGTGGGGTACTTTCACCCGAAAATAAATGAACGAGTTGAGCTGTTAGCTTCGCTACTTTAGCGTAGTCCACCATGTGTATAATCTATTGACTGGAAATTTAAATTTGGGTGGACTAGTTGGGCTTGTTTCTGGGCTGATTTCCGTTAAGGATTCTTCGAGCCAATCGATCAGCAGGTCTTCGGGAGTTGGTTCAGCTACTTCACCATCACTATCACTACCGCTTTCACTTAATCGAACACTCTTATTCTTCTCTAAATCTAAATTTTGAGTTTCCTTATCTACTGGGAGGGAGCGCGTGGATTCAGCAAGCCTACTTAGTTCCACACGGAACCGAACTGTGTTTTCCTTCAGTGTCTGTATTTGTGCGAGTCTATTGTCGCGGGTTTGACTCAGTTTTTTGCTGAGTGTATCACACTGAGTAATGGCTAGCGTACTTGAATCTCGCGCTCTCTCGTACAATTTTGTTAAAAATTTATCAAGACTTACTTGTCTATTAAGACCTGGCACAACGGTCCCGCTTCTAAGTAGAGGTCCTGTTGGCGATGGCGGTGGAGATTTATCTCCTGCATCAGATGATGTACCTTCACCGGGGTGCTGTGTATGGGCACCTGGGGTTGATCCCGCGTCGGCTAAAGATGGAGAGTTTTCCCTCGCTGCTGCGTCTGTTTCCTGCTGAGGTAGAGCAGGATTTTCGGCTGGCATATGATGCGTTGTTTGGTAAAAGGGGGCTCCTTGCCTGCTTAAGTCCCTTTGCTGTGATTGGGATGGGGGTTTCTCTAACCGCCTTCGAGTTCCCTCTCAATCCTTGGTCGGTTGATTTCGGTCTGTTTTGCAGCTGGGGGGCCTTTGGGCCTTCTTCCCCTGGATCTAGTTGAAAAGGGGCTTATGAGCCGTACTCGTCCTTCTGGGGTAGTTTGCAGTGGTTCTCCTCTTCCTGCTTTGGACTGTTTTTCGTATCCCTCGGTGGTGCCTGTGCACTAATTGGGGTGAACGCTTGCCCGCCTGGAGCAGAGGCGCCTATTGATGGTATCTACCCGAGTGTTGGGGGTGACTTAGCCTTAGTGGCTTAATCAAGGGAACCCCTTAGATCTTATGCCTTTCTATTTTGACTTTTAGAAAGCAGACTTCCACTATCCTACCGGCTGCGCCAATTTGTTATATACATATATATTTTGGGGGGTGTTTTTGACTCACCACTTAACAGGCACTGCATATATTCAAACACGGAGATTGTTGTTTTTGTTTTCCTTTTTAATACACTTTTACTTTATATTTACAATAACTTCTTATTACCACACTTAATAGAATCAACATTGACTTTTTCACTAATGTAACAACCAAACTAATTACAATCGCCAATTTTGTATATGCAACAACTGTAACAACCAACACACGATTTTTTTACCGAACCGACTCTTTTCGTGTTTTCAACTTGATTTTTAAAAACCGACTGTACTCGACTTGGATTTTTGTAATCGCAAGTCTAGTTGTTCAGGATAGTAAAGTGCCGTCCTTTGGGATTGTCAATTTTCAAATTTTACTATTATTTTTTTTTAATAGGAAAATAAAATCTTAGAATGCTAAAATTCGGTATAGACAGTCCTTTTATGATCCTCTTTGTAGAAAAAAATTAAAAATTGTAATAACCGTTATATCATATAACGAAATTTCCAAATCACTTTTCGGGGGGGGGGGGGCGATTTAACGCTCAAGAAATTTCTGATTGCTACTGACGTCGGAGGAGCTTGCAAATAAGCTTAAAAAACCAGAAAAAAATCCTAATAAAAATAAAGATAAAAAAAAAATTTCGGCGTTTTTTGAGTAAAAAAATGGCATTATATGCATTTCACACTTGTGAAGAACCGTTAGTTCGGACAATTTTTACACCTTAATAAAAATGTTCACAACAGTCGTCTAATGCCTATAAAAGAAAGAACGGATGAAATTATGCAAATTATAGGAATTGGGGTGTATATGACCCAAGGGTAAAACCCAAATGTTTAACGGTAAAAACGTAACGATAACGTTTTCAGGATTAAAAACAACACTCCACCACTCTCCTACACTCCCCTCCTTCTTTAATTTGATATCACATCCAAATTTGGCAACCTCTATTTGGGGGGGGGGGGTACTACCCCACCCCCTGCACCTATCACCCAAAATTTTGTTCAACCTGTTTTTTGCCACCGATTCCAACAAATACAACAAAATTAACCGCATCACACTACTACCCTCCCCCGCTAAACTACAGCCCAGCAAAAATTGTCGATAAAAAGGAGCGGTAAAAAAACCGTTATTACGATCATCTAATCAAAAAACTAACCACACCACTCTGCCGCATTTTTCATCAACTTTCTTTTGATACCCCACATGCCCTATTCCATACAACCCCTAGAGGGGGTACTTTTACCCCCACCCCTTGCAACCC
Organism: Dioctria linearis; assembly: GCA_963930735.1. Classification (NCBI taxonomy): domain Eukaryota; kingdom Metazoa; phylum Arthropoda; class Insecta; order Diptera; family Asilidae; genus Dioctria; species Dioctria linearis. Next base: position 206,401,985 of record OZ005740.1, read on the forward strand.
CTAATGAAAATATATTTCTCTCCATATCGTTTCTCCCCTCCTCAATAAAGCGAACGGAAAAACCACATCTCTCTGCAATCACTACACAAATCTACAGACCCGCAAAAATCGTTAAAAAATAATTTCCCGTTAATCCCCGTCAAATTCGTAAATAGCGGTTAATCGAAAAGTTAGATAGCCTATGCAAAGCACACATACCTCATGCGAAAAAAAATTCTAAATTTTTCTATCCGATGTCTAGATGCTGAGATCCTAAATGGAATGTTTTGTTAGTTTTGAAAAAATCAAATTTTTTCTCGAATAATTCCCTTCTTTCCCCTCCCATTTTCACCCCCGCATCCTCCACAAACAACCCTTCCTCCCCGTTTCATGACCGTTATGTGCTCCGATTTTTTTCAACACCCCACACATCATCCCCCCCTCGCCGTTCTCAAGTTATTCACGAAAATCATGAAAAAAACTAGCCTTCATCAACCCTTTCTAATTACCGTTAGAAATTGAAAATTGAAAAAAAACCCTTCGTTATTCCCTCCATAGGCTGTTCTAGTTTCGAAAAAAATTTACTTCAACCCTTTACACAATGACTTTCTATAAGTTTTCTTATACAGAAATTCTCACATTTTAACCCCATCAGTATTTTACATTTAGAAATAACACTTGTTTCATACCTGTTTATTTTACTGGGTTAAAAATGTATTCAAAGTTTCAAATTCGTTTTTCTCCCATTTTATGTTTAACTAACTATTTGTATATTTGACACAAGAATTCAGCGAAATGTGGAAATGTTTTGGTTAATAAAAAATTATGATATGAGGAAAGCATTGCACTGGTCGCCCCGATTTCCAGTGTACATAATTTCAAACTTTCAGATAAAATAAATCACTCAAAGGCACGTGTAACATCAATGTTATAAAAATATTTTCACTATAACTGGATCTTACTTTGTCGACGTTAATATTCATGGTACTACACTATCTAATAAATATCTTGCAATGCTGGTTAGAAATATTTAATTTTGAAGATTAATTGCAGGTTAGAGAATAAATTTCATTTACATACATACATACCTTTCTCCAAAATATTTTTGATGGTCAAATCCTTCGGATCTTTAAAACTGATGAGGAATCCCTTATTTTAATGAAATACATTTTGGGAACACAAAGTAAAATAAATTAAACTTTGCAGCACTCTCACAATTTCAGTGCATCTTCCACCGCAAGCCACTTGTAATGGCATATGAATATGATTATAACTAGTCATAACTCACAAACCAATAAACTTTCACAAACGATTCCAGGAAATGTACTTTATTATATACCCTTTCATAAAGGTTTCCGAATGTGTATGGTCCACTGCTCAATTGCTTATGTCAATAAAATTTCTTACGCCGCACAGTGTGACGGATCACGAATCTAGCTGGTCATAATTATTTAAACCTAAATATATGAGGTAAAAGGATAATTACAAGGGTTTGAGGCAAATTTAAAAGCATTTTAGGGTTTTGGGGACATGTATATGACTTAAATTACACTATAAACACAAGGCTTTTATATAAAAAAAAAGAACGAATATTATACAACGAAAAATATCCAATTACAATTTCGAAAATACAAAAATTTCGCATAGCACACTATAAAACATTTCAGGAGTGGCTTTTTCCAAATACTTAGTATATATATATATATATATATATAAAAATATATATATATATTTATATATATTTAGTATACATTATAAATTATATCGGAAAAATCTTCGTTATAGAGATACGAATCCGATTGGGAGAGTGATTCGGATTAATCTTCGTTATAAATTAATCCGAATCACTCTCACAATCGGAGTCTTCAGAACTGACATCTTGATTTTCTATTTCTAATAGCTCGCACACCTCAGGAGTCAATTTTCCACGTTTTGTTTTTGGAAGAGCACGTTTACTTGCAATTAATGGATCTGACGTGATGAGCAGTCTATTTATTAAATCAGTATTTGTGTCAATTCTCGATGTTTTTCTTGTAAACAATTCCCTATATTTTCTATTGTGCTTGTTTCTAGCCTCTTGAGCTTCTTCCGGTAGTTGGCCGATCGGAAGAATACATGATTTTATAATATCTTTTCCGTGAAAAAGAATCTTATGCACGCTTACAGGCATTGAGTACCATGGATATTCTTTCAGATACAGCTCTCTCGTTTCCTTAGTATATCCTTGGAATTTGTCAAGGTTAATCGAAAACCCGGTGTTGATGCACTCTAAAATAACATGAAAGCGCCTTATTAACTCTACATTCACTCCTGTTATTTCAGAGGATATTTCTGGGTTTCGGAAAAATTTGCGGGCTGTGTTTCCGTCATTCGTGTTTCCGGTTTGTTGTTTCGGCATATCTACTAATAAGCCTAGCTCTTTTCTAAACTTTTCTTGTACAAGTTTCTTTTTGTCTGCCACTTTCTTTTTATTCTCAGCACCTCGAGCTTGCCATGATTGGATATTAAGACGATATGATATGTGCAAAACGCATTCAAAAAATCTTATCCAAGCATGTAGAGGAGAAAGTCCCAAGCATATCAAATCCCGTTTTAAGGTCTTTTCCAAGATTATTTTTTCTTTATTCATTTCACTGGGCTTGGCCCCACATAAATAACACGTCTGTGTAGATGCACATTCAGCTATGGCATTACAAATTTTGCCATCAATCATACATAAAACCAATATTGGCTTTATAACAACTTCCATTACACTAACAATAATTTTTGTGGGCGCTAGTGAAGCCACTTGGTCTTGTATTTTGTTTACTTCACTTTTGATCAAGTCTATCGTTTCTTTAGCAAAGACAAACTTAATAGGACGACAATATCTAGTGGATGATGGTGAAGGGTTTTGCCAGTATATTGTTTTTGTTCCTTTTTCATTTTCTGAATACATTTGCATAGGCACCATTGATGTACTGAATAAACTTTCGTCAGAGCATTCATCTTCAGAAAATTGTTGTTTATAGCGGTTTTGTTCCGCTCCGTCACAACCCCACTTGATAATTATGTTTATGGTTTCAAAGTTAGTAGCTGTTTTTAATACTTCTTCTTGTGCTTCGCATAATCTTTTCACTGTGTGATTTATTAGGGACTGAAGTTTGATCTCTGCATATGTTTCGGTGACATGAATATCCTCAGGATAACACAATTGTTTTGCTGCTTTAACTTTATAATAAGACGGATAAATTTTGCTGTCGACACTTTTGGCCTGCTGGCGCACTAAATTGTATTGATGTGTCGTTAAATTAGCATCGACCATCAATGCCAGAGCTTGATCTGCTGTTAATCCAACTTTTTTGGGGCTCTCCAAAATTTTGCGCGCTTTCTTCATTGAAGTTCCTCGTCTTGGTGAAAATTGACACAGCTCTTCTACAATAGCTGCTGAATCTCTTTTCCCTTCCTTTCGAAGATTTAGAGCATTTGCCATTGAAATCTCTTCCTGACTTGATGTTTCAAGGATATGTTGAACTCGACGTCTTTTCGTTCTGGCGCTGGAGCTTGAAAAATCTTTCTGTGGTCTTCCGGCTCTAGAGCTGGTTCCAGGTAATGAAATCTCTTCGTCAGTATCAATTACAATATCAGGAAGTGATATATTTTCCTTTAACCACTCTGAATTTGCATTTAAAAAACGTTCTCGATGTCTTCCTGACTTCGACCATTTTTGCTCGATTTTTTGGCAAACGCTACGAATTGAAACTTTTAAACTCTTTATTATGTCTTCTGAGAGAGATGGGTCACCCAACTCTTGCAAAATAAAGCATAATAAAGCATCCAATCTGGTTTCTTTTGAGTTTGCAAACCAAACGTCAAAAAAAAATCGACGCGAAATTTGCGAAGTCATCCTGTAAACAAGAAAAACTTGTATGAGTGTCGCAACAATTTGCAAACAAAAAGACCTAAATCGTAGAGCTAACAAGTCCCTCTTTCCGATATATATAGTAAGAGACCGGTATACGGCGATATATATTACTAAAACTCAATTGCAATCCAACTTAGTAGATTTTTTGGTAAAATATTAACATTATCTACTAAAATGATGCTAAATGTTTAATTCAACGATATATAAAATGAAAAATAGTTATGAACTTACCTTCAGACTTAGAAGAACACGAAAACAACAATCAATCACTACTGGCACAAGAGACACGAGCGTATTCATCGAGAGAACTCAAACGAATGGCCCGACCGTTTCTTGCACTCAGGTAAAAAAACCGGTTTACCCCTTCCTACGACCCTTATATCTATTGTTCGGCAGTACTTCTAGGAAAACAAAGCTCAGTTACAAGAAATATGGCTTAAATCTGCTTTTAAAATATGCATCGGGTTTATCTGAATAGACAAGTACAAAAATATAATAATGACCAGCTAGATTCGTGATCCGTCACACTGTGCGCCGGTGGCAACATTGAAAAAATCATTGGTGGGAGGTTGAAAAAATATGCGCGCAGCTCGAAAAGTGATTATAATAAAACGTTTCGAACTTCTGCTTCATATCGTATGAATATATTGCCTTTGGTAAAACTATTTTATCAGTAATAATCCTAAATAATTAATTTAAAAACATTTATTTCGACGGACCCATTTATTTATTTGTTTGTTTGGTACTTGGTGCTTAGACCGAAAGAGTCAGCAATATAGAAGTGAGCCCACATGCAGGGTGAAGGACGATTGACTATCGGCTATGCTGAATTTCCAAACTTTTTCACTTGCTTTGTTCCTTGACTGACCAGCAGGTGGTATTAGCGCATGTAACAGTAACGCTATTTGGCAATCTTTGAATCTGAAACAATAACGTTATAATTATTTAAATATATTCAGAAGAAAATACATCAGTAATAAAATTGCGCCATGTAGGTATGTATGGTATATATATATATTTTTTTTAATTACTATCATATATTTTGTATTTAGAATAATTATATAAAATGTATTTATGAATATTAAGTGAATTAAGTAGGAATAATTGTAGGAGCCAGGTATCTATTTGCACTATTTTTTTACATACTATTTAATTACCTTATATGCAAATGTATTAACTCATACTGCTACTCTATATCATATATATGTAGCACACAATAGCTGCTACGATCATCAGATCCAATAAACACAAGTAACGCTACATTTATTTATTATTTATATATTTCTGTCCTTACCTTTATCAATTGTATTGGAAAGCTCTTTTAATAGTGCCAAATTTAGTTTATCCTTAATGCTCTTGTGAAAGACTGGAATGATCTTCGCACAGAAGTGATCCCATTTTTGAAAAAGGTGACAGCCTGTGCTCGGCTATAAATACTCAAAATTTAAATTAATCTGGAATATAGAAAAACATAAATAGGTGTGATATACTACGATAATATTTAGCAAGTACAGAAAAAGTAATTTAATGTTTTCGTTCTGACAAAAAAAAAGTAGGAAATACTTACTTATCGTTTACTTTTTCAGTTTCTATAAACTGGCTAATTGTCAACAAATCACGTAATATTCATTCCAGAATGATATTTGACTTGTCCCATTCGCAGAGAAGCACTTTCCCATCTACTTTTGCTCAATGTTTTAGCCACAGTGTCGTGTCCCCAATAAAACACTCGCGTAATCCACATATAAAACTTTATTTAATTAAACTGCTTCGAAAAATAACACAATTTGAGCTTCTTACCGATACTTCTAGCGTACAACTCATAATCGTCAAAACACAACTGAGCAACCTGATCCACTCGCAAAGGCGGGTCACCTGTTAGAATCTTTACAGGCGGAAGTGACTCTGACCTAGTGACCAGTGCAATACCTTGCAATTAATCGTAAAGCATTATCTCAATCACTGCCGTCAGCTGGAGACTTCAATACTGTTAGTAAACAAACAGTAAGCCAAGCTGAGCATTACACTATGCGAAGTGAGTTACTTAAACCTGGCTTAATGCTTAATTACAACAGCAGTGAATGCGACAGTTTTTTAATAAACAATTCGTAATCGCCAAGCATTTAACTGTGCGAAGTAAAATGCTTAGATACTGCAAACTGCTTAATTAGTAGTACACCTGCTGCTAGATAAAGTCATGATGTTACAACCACACCGAATTGAATATTGGGCCACGACAACAGTTGATTATCATCTTCCAGCTCAAAGGATATTTCTGTAAAATTTTATATTATTATCCTGTGAAATTTCGCATTTAGAAAACAGCACTCTAACTTTCATTTGACTCTGATTGACAGTCCTTTTTTTTGTTACTCTTGGAAATATGCGCAGCGACTCGTGGTCCATAACGCAGGGAGTGGCTGGGGATATCGAGATAAACAAAAGATTATATGGCAGGAGGAGGTGTAAAATTCGTTGTTTGGGTGTTATAGGGGGTTTTGTGTTTTTGAGACTTATTTCCCTTTCTTATTATACATCCTATAAAAATAGTGTTTGTTCAAGAATTGATTCTCCGGTATATAGCAGCAGCTAAAAAAAATTTATTTGTAATTTAACACACAAACCATTTGATTTTGGATGACAAGTTTCAAGTCTTAGTTTTGACTCATCAACAAGTTCTAAATAGCGAAATTGAGTGGCTTGAAAAACAAATGAAAAAATAGAACTTTATCGGAGAATCCAAAAAATTGCCTTCTTGAACAAATATAAGTTTGCCCCGGTAAAAATTCTTAAAGAGTAATCTCTAATTTTTTTTCTTCCTCCTTGGTGGAATATTGGAGTTTTTGCCTCATATAATTCACAAGTACCGATGAGTGTAAGGTTTTCTGTTAATACGAAGCGCTTTTTCTTATTCCGTTTTCTTTTTTCTTTTTCGAGCCCACTGCGGGCGTGCACAGGTTGGATTCGTTTCGAATGAATCTGGCTTTTTAAATAAAACATATTTTTTTCTATTTTTCTCAATTTTTTGAATTTTTCATTTCTTTTCTTTGTTCTATTTTTTCATTCGTTTTTCAAGTCACTCAATTTCGCTATTTGGGACCTGTTGATGAGTCAAAACCAAGACTTGAAACTTGTCACCCAAAATCAAATGGGTTGTGTGATGAAATAATAAATAAACATTTTTTAGTTTTTGCTATATACCGAAGAATCCAAAAAAATGCTATCCAGATCCAACAGAATGGAACCGCTGTAGTATATTTTCATACCTATATACTATACATGTGTATAAGTTCCTCCAGAAGAGAAATTGCATGAACGAGCATACTCGCGATAATTAAAACGACAAAAATTAAAGTTCTAAAACAAACAAAATTCTTAAGAACCCACATTACGTTTGCATTCAATTGTTTTCGCGCTTTCGCCGACAGCCATCATGCCAATTTTACTTCTGGTGTACTTTAATTGTAGAAAAAAATTGATGACTACAAAAAATCGCAAAAAAATATCGATGAATCGGCTAAATTTAGTCGTTTCTCATATGTATAATGAGTCTGTTCAGAGCAACACGCTATAGTTACTTCGATAACGTTTTGAAGTAACTCTATGAGCTTGACTATAGCGTAGAAAGAAACTTGGTTGCTCTGGAAAGAAAATATTCATATGTTACATATGTCAGATACACGGTGGATTATTCCTGAGATAGAGATTTGAAATATTATATACCTACTTTTTTTATTTTGTAAAATATGTATGTATTTTATAAATATAGTATGTATATGTATTTTATAAACTATGTAAAACTGTCGACATTACATAATTTTTTATTTTTATTTTAAAAAGCAATTTCACAGGCAAATATAACTGTCGACATTACAAAAAAATTTTATTTTTATTGTAAGAAGCGATTTCAAAGGCAAATATAAGTATAAGTATTAGTCCACTTTTGGAAAAGAATGAGTTAATAATTATTTTGGTAAGATCTAGATATATAATCATACATTAATGGAGCATAATTTTTAAATATTTTTTTTTGAAAGCGCAATATGTCCATTTCTAATAATGATAGTTAAAATTTAATATAAATTATAATTGACTAACTTGTGTTTTAGCTGGCGCCTTAGAAACAACATCGTAAATAAGATAACGGTTTCTTACTCTGAGTAATTTCACTGATTTTGTTTTACTATTCTACTGTTTGGTTTGTGTTTCTTACAATAATCGATTGCAGTGAGAGTATTATTTAAAAATAATTATTATCAAAGCAGAGACTCAAAGTTTTAGATAAATAATATTGCATACAGTTATTACAATGAATTCACATACCTATCAAAAAGACTATAGTATCTCGATTTGGTCGGATAGTGATGTTGGCAAGTAAGAGTAATAAATTTTTTCGCGGGATATTGGAGTTTTTGTTTTATTATAGAAATAAGACCTATGGATATTATCAAAAGAAGACGAAATTATGGTTCAGATGATGAAAGCAGTTAGAGAAATATTAATTCAAGATTGCTCCAAACTAAGAAGAGGATAAGAATCTTGGAATTAACAAATTCAACCATTGACGAGGACAAAGTTACTAATATTCAATTACATTGTGAAAATAATGATCAGAAGACTAGGAAAGTCAAGATAAATAGAGGAAAAAAATATTATACAACAACTGGAAATATTACACCTGCAAGGATATTTGAAAATAAGAATTGTAAATTGGTGAAGGTGTGTAAGAATCGTATTACAGAGGAAGATTGGATATCCCGTTTTAATTTTTGTTTTTTTTTGGAAATGGGGGATTTTGAGAAACAAAATACATTCTTGTCTGCATCTACTCATCATATATAATCCAGACATAAAATCCTTGAGTTCTGGATTGAACTTAAGAAAAATATACAAGAGAACAATACAACATTTCCCAGCGAGCAAATATATAGGAAATTTTTCAAGAAAGATTGTAATTTAAGCTTTCATCACCTACATAAAGATACGTATCACAAGTGTGATTTGTTAAATATGAAGAGTAAAGCTACATCACACCCTCATGACAAGAGCAGCCTAATGGAAGAACGTAGCAACCATTTAGTAATGCAAAGCTTGCCAGAAAATGTTAAAAAGAATATCAAAACTTAGCAGATAAATATTTCCCTTTTTCGTTTGATCTATAAGAGGCCTTTGCATATCCCAAATTATCAGTCTTTGTTGCATACTATAAGCGAAAAATGTATGATCTTAATGAAGGTTTTCATAATTTTCATGACAACAAAGTTCATATGTCTCCATGGCAAGAAGTAGCGTCTTGCTGCCTGAATGTTACAATACAACGCCTAGGCGTAGAGAGCTAGGCAGTGAGCCAATTTATAGTGAAAAAAAAAAAATTTTTGTATGGCAACTTTACGAAGCTGTTGCCCGATTGGTCCCATTTTTATACCCTAGATGAAATCTATAGGGGTATACTAAGTTTGTCATTCCGTTTGTAACACCTCGAAATAATGATGGTAGAGCAAAATGAATTGGACACCCACGCATAATATTAAAAGTTATTTTGATTTTTGCATGTCCGTCCGTCCGTCCGTCTGTCTGTCTGTGCGCACGATAACTCGAGAACACGTTCAACTAGAAAGCTGAAATTTTGTACGCGGACATTAAAAAAAAGAAAGTAAAATTAAGTTCGAAAATGAGACAAATCGGGCAACTTCTTCGTGGGGTTGCCATACAAAAATTGCGTTTTCCACGATATATTTGGACACTACCTGAGAACACGTCGACATAGAAAGCTGAAATTTGGTACGCTGTGTTTTCATACTAATAGCAAATAATATTTTAAAAATAGGCTAAATCGGGCAACCCCTTCTTGGTGTTGCCATATAATAATTTTGGATTTTTACATATACTTTGAAAACGATCAGTCCTAGACATTTTTATTGTACCAAAAACTTCTTCAGAATAAGAAATCCTATAAAATTGGTTATAATCATTTTTTCTGTCCGACGAGCCGTTCTAGAAATATATGTGAGAAACCAATGCAAAAAATCAAAATTGCTCAAATGGGTGACCATACGAAATTTCATACGTGCATTCATCTAGAGTATCATAAGAATTGGTCTTAGACCAATTCTAGCTTTTTCACTTGTTGAAATTAAATTTACTTTTTTCTAAAAAGCACGTGTGCAAGATTTCAGCACTCTAAGTGAAAGCGTTCTCGAGTTATCGTGGTTTGACGTAAGTTATATACATTTTTCGCGTCTTTGTTGACGTCTCCCACCACTTTCCTACGAACCAAATTGTCTGAAATTGTCTGCCATTTTTACCATTGATCATGAGATATAATTTTCTGCTGCTACACCAAAAATCATCCTTTAAGAAATCACGTAACCTAACCGGTTGTTTTTGGAGCTTCGCGGCCATCCCGCAGCACCCAACACCACTGAAAACCAGGCAGACTTCGAATAAATTACAAGTTAAGTGAGTATGATAAGATGGAAAATTTTGTTTATGAAATGACGTAGGCATCTTGGTCGCCAGCTCTTAGTCTATTACAAATTGAAGATAACATTTATTCTTTGCTTTCCTACCATTCCGATCTATTTACTGCATGTAGGAAGAGAAGCTTGTTGGCGCGTTCGGCGTTCAGCCTATTCCTTTTATCTCTAATAATATTCCCAACTGTAGAAAAATTACGCTCACATGGAACAGATGTCGCTAATGTAGGTAGCATTCTCCTGGCTGATTGGTATAAATTTGGATGTAACACCTTTATCTCTTCCCAAGCTTCGAATGAATTATTTGTTGCTGGGAATAGCTTAGTCCTTAAGTAGTTTGAAAGTTCTATTTTTTTATCGTTGTTAACGTTCCCCAAAATATTTTCGTCGTCTTGTTTGGCTAAATTTTCATGCGTAGTTCAAAACAGATCCTCGTCATCTTGTTGCAACTCTGAATTTGAATGGCAGCTTGTTTCATAGGTCGATGCATCGGTATAATTCGTATTTAAGTTACTGCTTAACTGGTCGAGCAATTTTTCTATTTCTCTTTTGGCGTTCGTGAGGGCTTGAATATGTTTTATATGTATATCCTTAAAACGAAGATCCAGAATAGTACAAATGGCAAGGTTTCGAAAAAATTCTACACTTTCGAATCTGTGATTGAATTCCGTTTGTAAATTGGATTTCAATTTATGAGCAGTGTAGATCCTTCTTCACATTAATTGAATGAATCAAACAATTTATAATAGGAATCTCTGCTGGCTGTGATGTATTTTTCTCCACTTAAATTTCGTGTGGCAATTTCAAATGGCTTTAGTATTTTTACACAATCGGTAAGTACTTTTAATTCAAAATTTGAAAGCATGTTTGGAGCATTCGGCAAACTAATTAATACTGTAGCTAAATATGGAGCTAATATACAAAATCTATCCAACATATAATATTCAGAGTTCCATCGTGTTGGAACACGCATTGGAATCTTATTTCCTGCTTCTTTTTGTATTTTACGGAGAGCGTCAGAAGCTGTGACCGATCTATTGAAAAATGCAACAATACTTTTAGTTGTTTCCAGCAGTGCGGTATAATCTGGTGTTTTTTGAAAGTATGCTGTGGTACTAAGTTCATGGTGTGCGCAAAGCAAGGTATATATAGACCAAGCGTAAAATACTCAATCATAGCTTTCATAATATTTGCTCCATTGTCCGAAACTATTGCGTTTGTTTTCCTTCTTTATGCTCCACTCCGTCAAAATAATTTCTAATTTCTTTCCTATATACGCACTTGTATGAGATTCATCCAACTGAAACATTTCGGTATGCTGAAGATAGTGTTTGGTTAGTCCTATGTAGCTGCGAGTGTTAATGGTATCAGTCCATATGTCTGTTGATAATGTCACCCTCTTATCTTTAATTCTGGCTTTAAGTTTTTTGGATATGAGATCATACTTCACTGTTGTCGTGTTTTTTAATTTGCTGATTACTTGGATCGGATTACTCAATTATTTTGTGCGATATGTCAAGTAATCAGCAAATTAAAAACACCACAACAGTGAAAACTTTAAATTTTGAGTCACACTGTATCCAAGATCTCAAGTCGTCAAGCTAAACAAAAAAATACGGATAGAATATTTTTTAATGCTTAATTAATGCTGAAAGTTTCATCGAAATCGAATGGGATTGGATCTGAAAATTGATAATTTTGATGGTTTTCGAATGGAATTTCTGTTTGTATAGAGATATAATTTGTATTAGATATCGAATATGTTTTGATTTTATATTTCTTCTATAACTCATTCTTTTCCATACTAAAAATAAAATACGATATTTGTGGCTTATATACTAATGTTGTTTATAAACAACATTTAAAAGTCATACTGTCATACATTTTCATTGACAATAAGTAAAAAAAAATCTTATAATCCTTACTTTGATTCAGGATAGAAAGAGCTATCCTAATCTCTTTCAAATATCTTTATACCTGCTTTAGAAGAGCATCCTCATTATTACCATATAACACTTTATGCACATACCAATAAGAGAATTTATATTCTTGAAAAATTCCGGTATGGTCCTCTTTGTGCTTTCACTATCCATGTTATTATTCTCATCCTTCATTGATGATCCAGGTTCCTTAGCATTTGATTTTGATATATGTAAAGATTGCTCGTCTCTGTTGTTGCACTCTTGCACTGTTGCAGCCTTTCGATTTTCTTCAACCTAAAAGTTTAAAGTTTAATACCGCTGGTAGATAACAACGAATATTGTTTCTGAGGGGAAGTAGTTACTAGGTATATGGTAACTACTTACCAGTGATATTATGTTGGATCGGTCTCCTAGTTCATTTCATTTCTATCCTTTGTTTGATAGGTGGACAATTTTCGTGCCTTTCTAATGGCATCTAATTTATAAGACTTTTATCTTTTCAATTTTTTGATAACAGTCTGACCGGGTCTTTTATATTTTACAGTCAGTTATAAAGAAAACTTTTATTTATTTAAGTCTCATAATGGATCTATCACAGATCTTTTATTATTGCAAAACTTGATATTTGATTTTGGATTTCAGGAATCGGATAGCCCGTAGACTCGGGTATCCGGATATCCGCATATTTGGAAAATTAGGAAATAGTGACAAATTCACAACCAAGTGATTGATCCACGTAAATTAGAAATGAAATGATATTAAGTTAACGCTTGTTCTCATAACTTAACTACGTTAAGGCTAGTCATCGATGGGTCAATCGGGACACCTGTTATACAGACTGTTTCCGTCTCAGAGGTCCAAAGAGAAGGAGGTGATAGTACTCACCTAGACAAGCAAAAAATTACATGGCAGGGGAGGATGTTCGGGGTTATGAGCTGTTAAAAAATTTGCTAGGTTTTTACAAAATAGCCCGTAGCTTTGTTGTTATACATCCTATAAAGATGACTATTTTTTGCCCGAAGAAAGATAAAAAGATGATAAACTGTTCCACATTCGCAGTTTCGGATAAAAAACAACACAAAAAAAATCAACCATTATCACAACATATACATATGTATATATGTATATATTTTCTTTTCAGATGTTTTTTTTCTTGTTTTTATTTTTGTTCTCTTTTGTTTTTTATTGTATATATTTTTTTTTATCTTCCCTTGAAAAAATATTTGTGTAACTGTATCAAACAACAAAAATACTTTTTCGTATTCAAAACTTATCTTGTGAACCTTTTATTTATTTATATATTTTTTTATATTTTTTTTGTCGTCAATAATATTTGATAGATTAATTTGAGCCATCTACATTTTTTGTTAATACATTTTTCACTATAGCTACATACATATATGCACTTTTCCTTTTTTTTTTAATTCAGATTTAGATCTGTTTTGGTTCACTCAATATATATACTACATCATAATTTTCTTTTATTTCAATTTTTAGTCCTATGTATATATTTTTTTGTTAAAAATTTATATGTATAAAATAAAACAAATATATATGTGTACCTTTCGTATGGGACCTACTTGGATCTACTTCTTGTGACCAATTTAAATGTTGAGGTTTGGACAACGGTTTCACTCTGCTTCCTTATTAAGGCTGAATGGCAGAAAATAAAGCTCTCGATTCTGAGCTTCCAATTAAATATGTAGTAGTAGCGTCAGCTTTCGTACAAAGCTTTCGATTTAGTGCTACACGCAGAAGCAGTTCTCGCTGTATATAAGTATCTTGACCTACCAGCAGTACATAAGCAATGCTGTATTGACATGGAAAAGATTTTTTCTTCTTTATTTTCTCTAGGAAAGATGTCTGCTATATTAAAACCGAAGCGTATTGTTTTGTTGTTGTTCGAAATTTAATGGAACTGTTTTTATAATTTTATTATTGCTTTCCACACAGCCTTTGGGATCTTTATATAACATCCCCTGTCTTCTATGTATGTAATGTATATGCACAATGGTTCAAACAAGTTGGATTAAATTGGAGGCATTGGAGTTAACAAATGGGCCGAATCGGGCAACTCCTTCGTAATCACTTAATCACTATTCAAAATTATGCACATACATATATCCATATAGAATGTACCAAAACCCTCGAGAATACTTCCCAAGCCATGAAACAGATATCTATATGTGTGCTTAGTGCTTAGTCCGTTTTCTAAAATGTTCTATATTGATACTTATGGAAAAGTGCTAAACATTGGTTTTATATATACCATAGAGCCTAAACTACTATCCATAAAGGAAAATAGTCTTGTATTAATTTAAAGCTTGGTTCCTTACCTTTCCAAAGGCTACAATTCCTATATACCTTACTTAACAAAATAATAAAATAGTTTTGATTATAAACTAACCTTACCATTTCACGCTCAATAACTCTCAGCTGAGTAATAATTGCATGTGTGTATGTGCAGCCGTAGTCCGAATCTGTAGGCAGCTACATTCGATATCATCAGCCCACGGCATGCCATGACGGCACAGCGACAATACAATGATTGAGTTTTTTTTTGAGAAATCGTACTCATTTGGTTAAGATAAATTTTTTTAAATAATTTTGTTAGGAAAGGTATGAAAATTTTATTACGGTTCGGAAGATACGAAAGCAAGCTCAAGATTATCAGAACACCATTTTTCTGTATGAATAGTAGTTTAAAGCGGGGGAGCTATTCAAATCGAACTTTTGTCAGTTTTACATAAGAGCACGGCAAATATTTTAGAATGTAAGGACTACGTTGGACCTCGCATGTGGTAGGGAGGGAGTCTGTTTCATGGCTTGTGAAGTATTCTCGAGGGTTTTGAATGTACCCAATTGATAACTTTAATTATTTGCCGAATACACCTAGAGCGAAAAAAAACAAGTATTTGCATGGATTACAAAACAAATTCCCAATCTCAAACAAATATGCAATAAAAAAGTGAAAAGAGAAAAAAAAATTCCAAATAATTTCCCTCGGCTTATATTCGTCTCTTTTTAACTAAACCATAAACGAAAAATATTAACAAATATTCTCCCTTTTCTCCTAGTGCAATCTTAATCCACTCCAACAACATGCACACACAGCTAGCAGCAGACGGGCTGTGCTTGTGCTATGACGCGCCGTTAATAGCCTTTTTTTACCTGAGCCTACGCCATCTCGGAAAGCTTTTGAGAATTAAAATGAATAAAAACCAATTTTATCATTCACTTTTTATCACGATAGAGGCTTACAAAATGATTTTTATAAAATAAACTATATTCGGGATCAATCCAGTTTTTGGGCCACCGAATAGAATCACCTCAATCTTCATTATCGTGTTGCAACAAATTTTATTCAAGTTACAAGAGTTTCAATCTTAATGTTATCAAACTAATTATAACATGAAAAATAATAACAAATTTGAAAAAACAGCTGGCATTTACAAATATGTTTGGAAAACCTATGTACGAAAAATAATAAAAATTGGTGTGTACATGAAAAAGTTATTCGGGGGGAGAGGAAAATAATACTGTTTTTTGAGGTTTTTGATTTTTTAAAAAAGAACTCAAAATCTTTTTCAAAAATCTAAGCCCGGTATTATTTGAACTGAAGAGATTCTAATATTTTGCCGACGGTTTCAAATCAATATCATATAACTGTGGAAAATAAAAAGGGGGAACAAAGTGCTTACAAATTTATTCAGCCTTAAGTTTAGCTTCCTTCTTTCCTTAATGGTTATCTTCGCCTATGTTACCTTGAGATAGTACCGCGCCGATGGCAAAATCACTCGCATCAGATGTTACAAGAAATTCGTTATTAAAGTCTGGGTAAGATAGAACAAGAGCGGTAATCAATTTTCCCTTGAGGGTTCTAAATGCTTCATCACAGTGATCATCCAATTTAAACTCGGCATTCTTTTTCAATAATTTGGTGAGTAACTTTGTGATGTCCGCGAAATTAGAAATGAACCGGCGCGGCGCGGCGATAGTATTCGGCGAAACCCAGAAATGATTGAACGCCTTTGGCCTTTTTGGGCGAAACGTTTTTATAGCTTGTATTTTGTCTGCAGGTGCATCGTGAACTGGTCAATAAATGTATATTTTGCAGTTCTTTGTTCCACCTTAAGCAAAATTCAAGATGAATATTTTATTTGAATAAAATAATTTTTTATGTTTATTTATATTTCTTTTTAAATAAATTTATTTTAGAATATTTTTTATATTTATAACTTCTCTCTATTTTATATATAAATCTTTGAACATAGAGAAACCTTTTAAATTAATAACATTAATAGGAGATAATGGGCCCTATTCTGTAATTTTTCATAAAATAATATTTTATGTTATTTTATGGCTAAAAAATCCCTTCATCATAAAATGAAAATAAAATATTTTAAAAATTCGTATTCTGTCGTGGTTCCATAAAATTATTTTATGAATTCTTTTCTGAACACGTAACATAAAATATTTAGTACATCGCGCTATGTTTTCTATTACTTTTTGAACAGCTGGTCAATTGACGTTTGCTTGATACTCTATCAAATCACCCACTAAATAATCATTTCTGAAAGCAGCTGCTTTCTTAATAGCTCTTGAGATACTTTGGGTGTAAAAGTGCTAAAATATGACAACTCCTGACTGGAGTTTGATACGAACCATGTCCGTAGAAATGCAAAGCAGCAGAAAGACATCCACTCCGTTCAATTTTAGATTCCTAACTCAAAGTGAACGGAATAGGTGTCTTTCCGGTATGAGGCTATAGTTACTCTATAAGTATTTGAATTTGTTTTCTTAAAACGAAACATTTTGGGTATAAATTAGATATATTCATAAGTTTGCAAAATTAGTTTACAAACCACAATATAAGAAGCTTATAATTTATCCAGCCGAAAGAACTTTTGAAGCATAAGGTTGGGCAACTCACATGGATCGTACGAATCGCGAAGATATCGTATCCTATGATCTCTTCTGCATAAAATTAAAACCTAGGCAAATATAATTAACTTTTTATATTTTACCATACCGCACCAGTGCAAATTTCTACAATTTTTGACAAAATTGTACTTTTTATGTATGGCGGTGGACATTTTAGTTTTTAATTAAAATAACTTTCGCAGAACAAATGCTAATTGACGCATGTCATTTTCATAAAATGTGTCAAAATACCTTTAAAATGTGCTGCTTAGGATCTTTTATGTTATGCTCAATAACAGGAAATATTTTATGTTATGATGCGTAAAATAAAATAAAATTTCTGGTACAGAATAGGATTTTAGGGAAATATTTTATTTTAAGGCATAACATAACATAAAATGATAAAATTTTACCGACAGAATAGGGCCCAATGAATTTATTTTTTAAATGAAAAGTTTTTCTTATTTTTATTTTTAATAAAAGCTGTTTGCCTTCTGGCGTATACTTTTGATACTGATATAAAATCTGACATAACTAAACTTTTTTTTTTACACACTAAAGTCTCCTGATGTGAATATTTTAAATTTGCGTACAGTGGCGTGTGTCTGTGATTGAAAGCTTTTGAAAGTTTTCAAAGTGTTTTCAAATGTCAAACTCAAATTGATTCTTTTACAGTCGGCTCGAATATTAGACCGACAATTTAAATTATTGTTATTTTCAGTAAAGGTAAATTGTAACAAAATTATTAACAATAATTAATATGTAGCTTCCGCTACACATCGCAGCAAAATAAACGGATTCTGAAAGACTTTTGGTTATCATAATTTCCCACTCTAATGCCGTTATCTTGGAGCGCTTTTACTTCTTCAACTAACTCTTTGTGTTGATTCACATTGGAAGGTTTAGTAAATCTATTAGAACTTTTAAATAGTGAAACCCATCTATTCCAATAAGTATTTTTATAGTATTAGCATGTTTACGATGGGCAATTGACTTGTAATAAAAGCGGTTTGAAATCCAAAATGATAATATTCTCCAGGACTTATGTCGTAACCCTATTGCCGCCGTGCTTTCCTCTTGGAGAAGAGCGACTTAAGGTACGGTTTTTCCTTAAAAAAAACACTCTTTTCGAGAGAACTAATTTAATTACGAATTATCTTTAGTTAAAACAAGATTTCGCGTATATGTACACTTGAAGAGTTCTTCTCCTGAACTTCGACTTCGTTTTCGTTGTCACATATTTTTATCACCAAAAAAGTATAGAATATTTTTCATGATTGGTGCTTTCCACTGACCAATCAGACGAAAAGCAAAACATGTGACTTCGTTAATTTCTTGGCTTGAGTCTTGTAATTCGATCTTGCTCTTGAAATTTCGAGCGATATGCTTTGTGAAGTACATTAACTACGTGATTTACGTGTATACAAAAATGCCAATCACTCATTTTGTTCATCCATAAAACCTCTAAGCGTTCTATATTTGTTGTTTAGAGTTACAAATTTCATTGGAATAACATTTATTGATTTATTAAAGATATTCGCAGTGATTTGCATTATCGAGATTTGGTTAAGAGAAGGTCAGAGAATTCTACCCTGGATGAGTAACTTTGAGCTGCAATTACGTTAAATTTTCAGTCTATTAGGGCCATTTATCGTGCAATTTTTATTTTATTCCCGATCTTTATCTTGGTCGTTTCCTCGGAAATTAGTTTGATAACCCATAGGGTCCTTCCCATAGGGCTGAAAACTTCTTCTGTCGCACGTGTTTCTTTAATAATACTTTGTCTCCTACGTTAAAAGATTCTTTTCGTTTGTTTCCGTTGCAATATTCTTTGGATTTTTCTTTATGTTTTACGATGGTTTCTCTCGGTAATTGATATCCATACTGTAGTCGTACTTTAAGCTCGTTTGCGTAATTTTCGTAGTTGTAATATTGCATACGGGATCCATTCATCTCAAGTCTTCCGCCAAAGTGCGGTGACTTATCTTCAGAGTCCCAATCGTCTGTGGATGGTATGTAGTGTGAATTTTCTTTATCTTTAACAAATTACACACCTCCGAAAACAACTAACAAAATTACTACTAAGATTGATCTGTAAGCAATGATTCGGGAATACCATTTCTTGATACTATATTTTTGAAAAACTACGTGAGCAATGCACCTTGGTTGAAGGTTTATCTGTTGGGTGATTAATTCCATAAAAATATTTTTGGATGAATATCCAAACGTTTTCACTAGTTTTTGGGTACTTCAAACCTAGTACTTGGAAAATTATATAACATGTATCAAGAGCGCTAAGAAAACTAGTCAATTCATACTTAATATTATCATAATGAACATAGTACTTTGTATCCTCACCGAATCCTACACAAACAATTAATGGTTGTAGAGTGTCACCGCGTTTTAGTAGCGTAGTTTTCAACGTTTCAAAATTCTTTTCGACTTCGTTGACAGTTGAAACTTCAAGTATAAACGTATTCTGAGAATCCTTAATAGTGCACTTGGCTGCAATCTTCTTGTTTCCGACAATTACAAACGTTTTTATTGCAGGAGGCAAAATAGCGTGTAGTAGAAGGGCATTTGCAACCTCAATTTTCTATTCTAAAATAGTTTGTTATAATAAATTAATTTAAAAAATCTTCATATTATAACTTACCATCTGTTTCTTTTGCTTGATTTATTATTTTAAGCAACCCAAGACTTTGTTTGTCTCTAATATTTTGGTCATATATTGGCTTTATTTTCACCTTGAATTCTTGCCACTTTTGTTGCAGGTCACAATTGTTCGGATTTATTAAATGATAATCTAGGTCAATCTAAGAATAAATTGATAGTTATTCATAAATACCATGCATTTAATTTTTATTCAGTTGATGAATTTACAAGAATGTTGAACTTACCAAATTGTGACCAAAGTAATGATTAAAAAGATGGCAGTTCTTCAGGAATGCGGTAATTTTTGAGCTGGAAGTGTCAGAAAGAAGATCTTGCCGTCTTTTATTGAAATAGATTTTCCAATGTTGTGGAACGTCCACCCAGGGATTGTTATATAATTTCAGCCACGGGTAAGACCGCGATATTTCTGAAATATATATTGTTACGAAGTCGCTAAAAAATGTAAAAGATGTTATCAGTTTAGAAGAAATTATGGAAGTACAGCACCACAGTATTACTGCAGAAAACTTACCTTTGTTTCCGTTTCCAACTCATGGGATGTATCCACCATCCGTATAGAAGCAGAAAGTCTATGAAAGCTGTCCCAGCTATCATTAGCGTGACATTTCTGTGTCTTTATGTGCCCTAAAATGGTTAAGAGCTCCTTAGTAGACGAAATAGAAATTTGCTAACAAGACAGACTACACAAAATCCCAAAGAAACCTCCACCCATTTAAACTCACCTACATATAAGATTCCAGATGTACAAGGCTGATCCGCAACGGACGAATGGCGAATAGGGCTTCCTTGTCCTCGCAATTAGCAACACTCCTGGAATTTGAAGATAAAGCCCAGATAAATTAACACCGATTTCCGGTATCTACGAAAGAACGGTGATAAAAAACGTCCTGTCATGATCCGCAGATCACTTACTCACTGACTGGCGAATAAGATAGAAGTGTACAACCAAAGAATTAATTAAAGTGAATGAAAAGTTTTTATTTTGTTTTATTGAAGAATCCGTAGAAGTCATTAGTGCCTTTATTCTTTTTTTTCGTGAAAAAATATCGCGGTTTTGGAGTTCAAACTACCCAAGGTTGCGGTGAGTAGCTTACGTATCCATTTTTATCGAAGTGCCGCAGGATAGTACTAAGTACAGGGATTTGTATGCCGAGATCTCAGTGGGAATAAAAACAACAAGCCATCCCGGACGCAGGCTTGGAAAAACAAAGGAAAAAAATGCAAGTTCCCTGTAAATACAGGAGTATTCTCGGCGAAACAAGAACCTTTGACTCCACACCCATTGGTTTGGCTACACTTCCATTTATACACATATAACATATAGCACTTAATCACAGCAGCACAAAAAGCAAGAAACAATAGTAGGACATCTGACATATAAATACAAAATTTTACAAATATAAAATTCTTTTTTTTCTATTTATTATTTGGTTTAGCGAAATAAAAATAAATAAATAAATAAAAGCGCACCAAAGTGGATGTCCCAAAGCTTTCGCGCACTCAAGCTGTAGCGAAGCAGACAAATGAGCGACCAGAAATAATACTAAAATTTGTAGTTGCACCTTAGCCAAGTGAAGCTTGACGAAGTGCAAGAAAAAAAACAGTTTGGGCGCCATTTGTCGCGAAGAGCGCGCCCATTGTCAGCCCTACCAACAACCATCTTGCAATGAATGCAGATAGGCGCTGCAACTGACACCTCATGCTGCAAAACTCATCTCGGGATTAGTGTGGGTGGCCGCACAGCATATTGCCGCTAGCGGTCAGCCGGCTTGGGGTGGTTCTTGCCACCCACATCCCTTGATGCTTGAAAGCTGTGCGAGGACCAAAAGAAAAGATAATAAAATAATACAAGAAATTGAATGAATGAGGCTTGCTCGTCTTGTGGGGACTTCGGACAGACAGACGGACAGGAAAAAAAGAGAAGAGTAAATAAACAGGTATATATGTATAACTTCTCGTTCACGTCGTACTGCCGATTCGTCTCCATGGTGCAACCTAAAAAAAATGCTGAAAGTGATTCAATCTAAATATTACCAGCGATGCGCTGAGCTGTAACAAAATAAAATGTAATAGCAACGCCGTACAAATGTGCACCCACCCGGAGAGTCCAACGCCGAGAGGAAGGGAGAGAGAGACAACGTGGACTCCTGATGTATGTGGAGTCCTGACTGGACTCTGATTGGGCCCATCGCCCCCATCCACCCTGGCTAAGACGTCGCAGTGAGTGTAGGATTCTTAGCCCCAAGTGTGCGTGTGTGTATTCAGGAGTTTCGCCGCATGACCTCACCAGCAACCATCAGCCCTTCACTTGATCATCTCAACACGTGACTCGAACAAACAATAGCAAATAGTAGCGCGTGAGTACGTAGAGCCTCTAGTTGAAAGAAAAGTCCATTAATGCGATGGTGTTTTAATTTAATATGAATGCGCCTGGCATCCGCAAGTCACCTCGTTGTTCACACTTAATACAAAAAAAAAATGAATGTAGGGAGTATTACAATTTGCAAAAGAAAATCTAGGTCTAGCCTGTGCCCTACTAGCTGGCTTACCTTAATTAACTTAATTCAAATGCATGCATAAAACCAATATATATATTATATATAGAATCTTTCAATATATATTCTATTATGTATTTCTAAAAGAACAATAGAGACCACAGAAGGTGGACAACAAACTTAACTAGATACGACACCTGGAGACTACCCGCTGGTAGTGAAGGAATGGATCCCACGCTGAGCCGGAACCATGCTGGAAGGGTGCACCCTTTCACCTCGTTTTCTTGAATTACTGACACGATTGGAGATGTGGGCACATTGGCCTCTTTTTTTTTATTTGCTTTTCACCTCCTTTGGGTGCTTTCGGATCTTTACAAACTTTGGGCCTTACAGTTAACACTTTCGCTGCGCAACAGCGCGGGCACAATGAGGTGGGTGGCAGTGTGTTGGCACGATAATCTTTAGAACACTACGACTAAAAAGGTACGTCGACAGATCACAACAACACCGCTTCGGCGTGATGTTATATGAACCTCCTTTCAGGTACTAAAATTTCTCACGAATTAAATAGCGAGCACCGTTATTAATGTTCCCTTTTCTTTACAGGAAAACTGTTCACCACGCGATCACACGATGTGAAAATTTCACAAAAAATTCGGTGCTTTAATAATAGGCAATATAAAAAAAAATCCAAACTCTATATAACACACGCACTAATAAAATTTCTTTTCTTTTTTTTCAGGATGATTATCGCACTACTATATGGAAACTCCTCTCCATTTTAAAATCTAATAGGTGATATAGAAAATCCAAGTTCTTAATCACAAACGAACTAATAAAATTTCTTCTCTTTTTTCAGGAAAATTATCGCACAGTTATATGGAAATTCTCTTCATTTGAAATTTAACAGGTAATATAGAAAATCCAAGTTCTTAATCACAAAAGCACTAATAGAATTTCTTTTCTTTTTCAGGAAAATTATCGCACAATTGTATGGAAATTCCTCTTCATTTTTAAATCTAATAGGTGATATAGAAAATCCAAATTTTTGATCACAAACGAACTAATAAAATTTCTTCTCTTTTTTCAGGAAAATCATCGCACAGTTATATGGAAATTCTCTTCATTTGAAATTTAATAGGTAATATAGAAAATCCAAGTTCTTAATCACAAACGAACTAATAAAATTTCTTTTCTTTTTTCAGGAAAATTATCGCAGTTATATGGAAATTCCCTTCATTTTAAATTTAACAGGTAATATAGAAAATCCAAGTTCTTAATCACAAAAGCACTAATAGAATTTCTTTTCTTTTTCAAGAAAATTATCGCACAATTAGATGGAAATTCCTCTCCATTTTTAAACCTCATAGGTGATATGGAAAATCCAAATTCTTGATCACAAACGAACTAATAAAATTTCTTTTCTTTTCTTCAGGAAGATCATCGCACAGTTATATGGAAATTGCCTTCATTTGAAATTTAACAGGTAATATAGAAAATCCAAGTTCTTAATCACAAAAGCACTAATAGAATTTCTTTTCTTTTTCAGGAAAATTATCGCACAATTAGATGGAAATTCCTCTCCATTTTTAAACCTCATAGGTGATATGGAAAATCCAAATTCTTGATCACAAACGAACTAATAAAATTTCTTTTCTTTTCTTCAGGAAGATCATCGCACAGTTATATGGAAATTCTCTTCATTTGAAATTTAACAGGTAATATAGAAAATCCAAGTTCTAAATCACAAACGCACTAATAGAATTTCTTTTTTTTTTCAGGAAAATTATAGCACAATTAGAGGGAAATTCCTCTTCATTTCCGGAAGATTATCACAATCTATGTGAAGGGTTATATAAACCTCTTTACAGGTACTAAGATTTTTACCAATTAAATAACGGGCACCTTCATTAATGTTTCCTTTTCTTTACAGGAAAACTGTTCACCACACGATCAATCTAAATCAATTCTAAATCGGCGACTGCGTGATGATACGAGAATACACGGGTGTACAGGTAATCGCGATTTCCACACTCACGCGGCGTAGAACTTAACCCGTGATTCTTCTTTCGCGCTCAACAAAAATCAAAAAAAAAAACTCAAAGCAGTTAACCTTTATATTGCTTTTCTTCTTCTCCTCTTTCTTTCTTGTCATTCCCGGTATGAGCTGCGCACTCAACTCTTGACTGTACCCGTTCAGAACTTCGAATCAACTAACTCGGCGCAGTCTGCCTACATCGCCCTGTTCTCTATACCTCCCGACCGACCGACGAACGTTTTTTCTTTCTACCCGAATTCACGCCACAGCTGGCGCACATTTGAACCGAAATTTTCTAGGAATTTCGCTTTTGTGGACCAACTGCAACACATTGCATGATGGTATCATACGATGTATTACAGCTAGGCGAGTTACAGTTTTTGACTCTTCGATGTTGGTGACTAGCGGTAAGTTTGATGTGGAAAAATTGTACCTTGTGCGCATTTTGGTACAAATTAGAATGTTTCTATTGAAAAATATTTCGTATTGTTGTTCATTTTCAGGTTTTTTTTTGTGTATGTGACTCGGGTTGATGCGCAAAATTCCAATTTGTGCGTGTTCTGCCCAATCGGAATTTTTCGTTGAAGAGTAAATTTTTTTCCTTTTCTTTTTTGTATTCTGCAGGGTTTCAGGAATTTTATAATATGGAGAAGTAGCATAGGGCTACTTCTCGAAAATGTTTATATTTTATGTTTTGCAAAAATTTATAATGTGGAGAAGTAGCATAGGGCTACTTCTAGGAGATACAAATTTTTTTTTTCTTTTTTTCAGGAATTTGTAATATGGAGAAGTAGCATAGGGCTACTTCTCGAAAGTATGTACCTTTTCACCCCTTTTCAGGTACCCTGTGTAAATGATGGGGGTTTCGCTACAAAAGGTAGAGAAGCCAAAAAAAGAAAAAAGAACGAAGGGAGGAAGAAAAAGGGTAGCGTAAGGGGAATACGCTACAAAGCTTGGCCCCCCTCCGAAGCTCGCACTAATATCTACATAGACAATAAACAATTGTTCTACTTACCACAAGCGGCCGCCATTTTACCTCGTCGATCAACTTATATTTTCTTGAAATTACCTGTAGCCTGGCCGACCATTGTAGAGAGTATTGGATAGAGAAAATTAAGGAAGGCTATCCACTTGCTATTCCTTTGTCATTCGGGAGAAGACACAGCACTACACCAAACCGAGCTCACTTGCGCTGAACTTGGGTCCAGGAGCACAGACACTATATTTATTTACACACTATTTATTTACAACTCCGCGAAAGAATTAAGAAATTAAAGATACTTCGCGATCAGAAATCCTAGAAAACAGTAGAAAAAAAAGGACAAAAAGTCCAGCACGAATTCCCACGTCACTTATAAGGATGATTTCGCACATAAAGTGAAAGCACAATTACTACGCGCACGTCAGATAGTAAACCAAATACGTTCCACTCGGCATATTCATTCAAGAGCAGCCAAGCTTCATTCAGTACCTAAAAAGAGAACTACGATCAACACCTCTGTGTGGGGAAAGCTCCAGAACATTTGCAGTTCCCCTACTATAACCAGCTTCGGGTGGAACCCAGCTTTGGCCCACTGAATCGCCAGCTGATCACCTTGAACTCAAGTCAAGACCAGGTTCTACTTTATTGCTGACTTACTTTCTGCTGTATAGCCGATCAACATTTCTCTCGCTACATTGCTTTGTTAAAGCTTTGCAATATTGTTGCCTACAAAGCCTCCCTCTCGAAATTAAAAGTACAGGCGAATATTGTAACAATATAAAGATAATCAGATAATATATTTTTTTTAATAAGTCAAATTTAAAAAAATTTATATAAAGGAGAAAGCAATTTGACAGTGAAATGCAAAAGGTACCTTCATTATTCTCAAGGTATTCAGGTTCAAGTAGCTGGTGTTTTGGTAAAGGTTCAAGATGATCTTCCGAATTCTTTTCCCAGACCCCACTTTTTCGTAAACGTTTCAACTGATTATGTTCATAAAGTCGTCCTGATGGTGCCAATTTCGCTTCTCCTCGCTTATAGTAAATTAACTGTAAAGAAAAGATGTCAGTAAAGTGAAAATATTTCACTATATTTAATTGGATTACCTTATCGTCATCGAACCTTTTGCAAATGTCTTTAGCAATAGCTTCAAAGTCCTTACGTCCGATTTTTTGCTTTCTTGTGATGTATCATGTCACAACTGCATCTACAATAATTTTTCTGGATAAGTCATCAAGTTTTGAAGATCTATTAAATGACTGTAGGACGTAGTCCCCTTTAGGAAGTTCTTTTAGTGCGTTATAAAGATTCTATAAAAAAAACATTAAATAGTCGCTTTTTTTAAAACCAAAAGGCCCTTACAAATTCTTCTTTGAGTGGAGGAGTTTTTGACCCTAATGTTTTTTCCGCTGAAGCAGTGACAAATAATGGCGATGGGCTTATGCCTTCACTTTGCTGCAACCACTGGGAGACGAATGAATTAAAATCGCTATTTATGGATGCAGTAGCACATAATAAAGGTGTTGGTATACTCTAAAATAAACGTTTAGTTGTCTTTAAACTTTTCTTTATCACTGTATAGTTCAAGGCCGCCCAACTAGTTTTCCACGTTGGCCATATTTTGAATTCAATACCAATTGACGGGCCAAAAACAAAAAACAACCAATCAAGCTCACGACTGTAACTCTAAGCATTATAGGTAAGTGGTAGGTAGGCTCTCTCATATCTTGGCAATCAAGATATTTTAAAGATGTATAGGAACAGTCAAAACCACGTTCACTACGGAACTATCCTATCCTAATTTTATTAACACGTGAAAGGCTGAGTGTGTGAAATAATAAAACAGTCACGCTGTTAAGTACATATCTACATAGGTATTTATTTCAAATAAAAAAACTAATGGGATTTCTGAACAGGCTTCTGAGCTAATAATTTTTCAATATTTGGTTTCTTGCTTCTTGAGTTGTTTCAAATCGGAGGTCGATAACAGCATCAAATCAGAAATATGACTTGCTGACAGTGAGTTGCGATATTTATTTTTCAGATATGTAAGCGTTGAAAAAGCTTTTTCACATACGTACGTTGAGCTAAACCTGCATATAATTTGCAAAGCTAGGTCGCGCATGTCTGTGTAGTAATCTTTTGATACCAATTTCCAAAATTGTTCATAGTCGTTTGACGACGGTTGAGGTTGTGAAGTCACCGATTCCAAAAACTCTGTAATTGATGGTACCCACAAATTGATTAAAATAATCAATAAATAGGCAACAACTGGCTGGCATGCTTAGTTTGAAGTCAACAAAAGCTGTGCCAGAACCTTGCAAGAATGTCAACGTACAAACCAACTTATTACCTACTGCCTACAAGACATGCTCAGTAGAAGCTTGTTACAATTAATTAAAGACGTGCCTACCTGCCATCTAGCTAGGTACATGTAACTGTCCATAGGTCACATCACTAACCTGCATACCTACCTTAACACGCACTAAGGCACGATTTAATTATAAATTTTTTTACAAATTACAAGTTTTGCGGCGCTTATGTACAAACAATATCAGTGTCAATGTGTTAGAAATAGGAACTTGATATTTGCTCATTTTCATCTTCATTAGTTATTACCTCGTTAAGGCGAAGGGATAGAAAGGAATTACGTATAATTCTGTCTCATTCTTTCATTGTTAGTTTAGGTTTAAATTTCAAAGTGGCGACTGTCCTCTAGGCAATGCCGTTCGCTCTGCGTGCGCAGGTTATTGGTGCAACAGACCCGTGTGAGTTGGCGGGCAAATTCAAATGCGTTGGCGGGCCACTCTGTGGCCCGCGGGCCTGGGGTTGGGCGGCCTTGGTATAGTTACATTGCTTTTTCTCCAACTATTTAGTTTCTGTCTAAACTCCACCTTCGCTCCTAGTGAATAATTTGAAAAAATTTCATTTAAGTCAGGTTCAGTGACACATTTCAATCTTTCCAAGGTAATAATCCAGATCTAATAAAAAAATAATAATTTTTTTCACATTTTACATGAAATATATTATGTGTTAACTCTAAAATTATGTCAAATATTCACTATCATATACGTGCCCTTTTATTTTTATTAATTAGTCCCTTGCATGGAGTGCAAGATAAGTTTGAAAGCGATCACAAAATCGTTGTGGGAACTTCAGAAAATAATAGAATTGATGGAAATTTTACCAATTACATAATATGAAACCGGACAGAAATTCAAATATAAAATACTGCTGTCTACTAATACTACATGTCGAACAAAGTACTCCAGGCGGATAAACAAAATCATTTTCTCAATTGGCACTTAAATTTCACTATAAATTCCTGTCAATAAAATGTAAAACCACTTATCTTTCAATGTTTCAAATAGGAAGGATAAGCCCCAATCTTCCAATAATTCGTAGAACTCTTCTGAAACTTTATCGCGTTCATCTAAATTTGTAGTCACTTTATCACTTTCACTAATATCGTTAACTGGTGTAATGGAATCAAAACTCCCTACAAATTGTAACAAAGACATTTTTAAAATCACTCGCGGACGTGTTTCCAGAAGAAATTCAGATATACAAATGATGGTAGAAACTATCAGAACAGGAAATCTGCTGGCTTATGTTCCTAGAACTTTATACTTACAGCTCCAACATTTTGTTACGAATATACAGCCTCAAATTTCTAAGAGCCGAAACTCAAGTTCATGACATTTCACTATACATATACAAAAAAATTTGTCAATCCCTTACCATTTCCATTATAAACACATAATAGGTACAGTTAAGCCAAATGAAAATACCCAAAACCTCAAGATCTGAATTTCGCAAATTATTTTTCAGTAGAATCGATTATTTGTGTGAGTAAAAATCCTTTGTTGAGGCATGTTTTTTCTTGAAATAAAGAAACAAGTGAATTGGTTAGTTAACTATGCCGCTGGTTATTGACTCATCTGTAACTATACAGAAGAAAACTAATTTTGACTATTTTTCATAGTTGTCAAACTACGAAATTAGTTAAATTATTTAAAGTTGTCTAAAATTTGTATGGACAAATTTTCAACCTATTTCTCGTGGTTAAATCCAACAACTTTCCAACCTATTTGTCGTGGTTAGATTCAACCTACATATTTGTTTTCCTGAGTGTAGTGACCGAAAGTGTGAAAATATTTTGATTTTCCCAACTGGTCCAATATATCGCATATGTTTGGAAGTGGGTAAGCATCTCCGACTGTAACGTCGGTGAGTTTACGAAAGTCTACTACATCCCTCCATTGTTTGTTACCTTGGCTATCTGATTTTTTGGTACGAGAATGAGCGGAGAATTCTACGGACTCTTGCTTTGTCGTATGATGCCTGCTTCGTACATTTCATTAACTTGCCGGTGAATTTCGATCTTCTGAGATTCCGGCAACCGATATGGCTTTATGTACACTGGAACTTTATCCAATTGAGTTTGGATTCTATGAGATCCGGCATCAGTGCATGTCAGTACGTCATCTTCCAAGAAGAAGATGTCATTGTATTCTTTACAAATATTACGATAGTCGAGTCTTAAAAAGGATTACAGTCTTTCCAGTCGACGATTTATGGAATCTTCATCGCGACGATAGTTTAAAATATCATATTTATTAAGTTTGTCATATTCAAAGGTGATTTTATGAGCATCTACTATAGTTTCAGTTTCATTACTATTTAAAAAAAAATATTTATAATTCATTATTACGAGGTTTAGTTTTAGTTGCTGCGAGAAATATTCCTGGTAATATCTCTATGTTCTTTATAACGATTTCGTCGTTTATGTAAATACGAAATGGCAGTTCTACTATAGTCTTGCACCGAGGTGATAGATTATACGGAGCTTAAAAAATTACTTAGTTTGTACCTATTGTCCCTCTAGATCGGTCAAAGTGCATACTGTGCGCCGTGGGATAGCTAGGATAATACTAGCAGCTTTTGAAGCCGCGACCATAACACGGAGATAGGAAGAAAAACTAAAATAGATAGCTCGTTTTTCCAGGATATAAGGAGTGACAACAAAAGTTCTGCAAAAAGTAAAAAGCCCACGATTTTGAGAAACGAGGAGTAAAATTTTATTTCATCTGTTAATATTGATTAAACATAGCTTAAATTCAAATAAAAAAAACTTTTTCTACTCAGGTATTTTTTGGCGACCATACAGCCGAGTTTTTCTTGAAACACCCTCCATCAAGTTTTGCACAACGGTATTTGAAACATTTATTGTTGCATTTTTCCATGAAATTTTCACATCTTTTAATGTTTTTGCCTCTTTACCCATTTTTCTTAATTTGCTTTTTATTATTGTCCAGTATCGTTCTATTGGGCGAAACTCTGGCACATTAGCGCTAAATCTGGTCGAAATAACTTTGGCCCATTGTGTTGCCGCAAAACAGGCAAAAATCCCTTTTGAAGACACTCTTTAATATACATATATATCTGTATTTGTTGCACCTTTACAAAACAAACTTTCTGGCTAAAGATATGCTTTTCACTGGCTTTGGGTTCGTTTTGGTGCTCTCTGCTTCTTAAATGTCTGGAAGTTGTTTCTCTTTTTATTTTTCACAATCATCTGTTGAGAAGTCCGGCTTTTTTCGCAACATCTCGGGTAGACATACATTTTTTAGCCCTTACTATATTGACCACTCTTTTTCCACTCCCTTATCCCCAGGACCCTTTGGACGTCCTTCCTTGGCTTGTACTTTATCCGCTGATAAGCCTTGAAGTTCAATATCGCCCTTCGAGCCGTGTCATAACTCGTTCCATCTTGTTTTGCCAATTTTTTGTATTACAGTGATGGGTTTTCACTCCACTTGTGCAAAACTTCAGCGCGTACTATTTCGTTTTTATTCATTTTCTCCCGAAATTGGTTTAAAATTTATAATACATATAACTACACACGGGTTAGACGTAAATACTACTGACAACGAATATTGCAACGCATACTTTATCTCTGCAATTTTGTACATTTGTAAAATACGAACATTATTTGCAGAACTTTTGTTGTCATTCCTTATATAATCAAAGTCTACATTTATCTAAAAAAAAAATATATTAAATATTTTTACTATATAATATAACGTGATATGAATTACCGATATATGACCGAATGATTGCTTATATAATGGCCATTCTCGAAAAATGTGGGGAACTAGCTTGGTATTTTTAATTTATCTTGTAAGCAAGCTTATAATTTTGTTGTTAATATCATATTGAATTAAAGGAGTATAATGGGCTTACTTTAACTAGCTGTAACATTGTAGATTTGAATTTGCTGATTGTTTAATATGTGTAATTATCGTATTGAATTTTAGTTCTGTAGTTTGATGCAGTGGTTTTGTCTCGTAAGTACTATATATGAATTCTGATTTGTAATTTTGTATTTCTAGGCTGTAGATACAAGTCTTACTTTAACTGATTGTAACTGGATAGATCTGAATTTACCCCTCCAATGTACTTAGATCTATCGATTCTATAACTACTCTATTGAATTGTATTTCCGTAGTAGTATGTTGTAAGTTTAGTTATGCACTACTAGCACTTAAGTTATTATATCACTAGTATTATTTTCTTCTTCTTGCTTTAGCTTGTAAAACCTTCCACTTGTTTGTATAACTATAATGGTAGTATCATAATAGGAGTGTAAAAAGCTCCTCTGTAATCTGCCATGTTTATTGACCGAATAAATAAATAAATAAACTCGGAATTCTTCAATATTTGCAAGAAGCGTTCTTCTATAAGGTACGGCTTTCTCCCATTTATTAATGATTTTTCTTTCTGGATACGTGTTGAAGGCTAGCTTCTTCGTCTAAATGAAAACAACATTTATTTTATGATAATGAAGTAATTCTGAGAATTTATACTTGAAACAGTGGTTGATGCTAAAGCTTCTAATGAAATTTTTGTTATTAGTCCTTCAAATCTCAGTTTATGTAATATATTGTGGTACCGAGCATATAAAATTCCTCCTGGTCGTTTTTCTGGTATATATACAAAATCGAATTTCATTTGTACATTTGAATACATAAGGAGTGATATATTTATATTTTGACGAATCGTTTTGTGCGTAAAATCTTGCTATCCTTACCTCCTTTTCTTCAACGAATACCTTACAAATTACTGTTGAAACTTTACAAAAATATTTAAGATCCGCCCTAATTTTACGTGCAATAATTTCTTGTACAATAATATAGTCAAGGATTCGCCTATACTTATCATTAATCATCATCATTTTGTTAATTTTATAATAATTTTTAATAAGCAAGCCCTTAGGAGTTTCTGCTAGTATTTTCGAAATACTTATTAGCTGAAAACTTACAATGTTAGGTTTAACTTTAAGAAGACTTTAAGAAAGGCTTTCCTCAGCTGAAATCAAATTTTGCCACAGTATTAGATTATGTTCGAATATAACCTGAAATCCAAATATCGATGGAGGACACACGATATCTAAATGATGAGGTTGTAGTAATTTTAAGCTATCCAGATTAATTCCGAGTTCTGAAAACATCGGAATAATAATGCTATTCTAATTTATATTAAAATGTATTGTTCATTGTAAAAATGCTATTAAATGGACGAATTCAATAAAAAATATATAAATAAGCACGGCAGCCACTTGGTTATATGAATATGCGGAAATATGAAAATGCTCAGATAGATTTAAAAATGAATCGATGCGCTGATGATACCGCATTTACATCATCATGGGTTCACATTTGCATCGTAATATTATCAGCCACTTGGATCCAAGGTTGAATTTTGCATCACCAATGCAAATATCATCTCAAGAGCCAAAATTAAGCAACGAGCCCATTATGGCAGCCCATAATTCACTTGTTGGAAATTTCGTTCATATGGCTTGTATTATGTGCTATTTTTGCTACCTAATTATATATTACTTTTTATTCAGCACCCTTTTATTTACATTCTCTCTTATATGAATTGACTTGCAAAATTAGTTCATATTATCATGTGGCCACTGTACGTAGATTAGCCGATAATTTTTTGACGCAAAACCATTTCGGAGAAGGCCCAATTAGTCACTCAGAAAAAAAAACTTTTTAGACCGAAGAAAAATTACATTAGAATTAAAGAAAAATTGCTTTATTATCGAGCCAATGTAAATTCTCTCTATTTAAAATACCACCAGTTTCTTAGTTTTTAAAGAGAAACCTTAACATAATCGGAAAAAGAAGTACTGTAGAAGATATTTTTTTTTGCAACTATGTGAAGATTTTTTTTACAACAAACAAAGACTTTACGAACAAAAAAGTGTGTATCTTAGATTATGTGACAGTTTTCAGCAATTTAATGAAAAATATTTTTACCAACAAAAAAAAGCAGTTATTTTAATTTAAAGATAAATTTCCCAAAATAAAGAACTCGTTTTCTTAACTCAAAGAAAATTGATTTTCAAATTAAAGCTGACGCTTCAAAATATACTTGAAACAAAGTCTTATTTCTTTGCAACTAAGATTCTATCTTCATATGAATGTAAGATAATATATTTTATAAAGTAGGTATATATGTATGTATATTTTTATATATTAAAAGACTTGTTATTTCCAAAAGATTTATTTTTCCTTTTAAATTTACAAAAGGAGAGACTAACTTATTATAGTCCAGTCAAATAAGCCGAAAAAATGCTAAAGATCGCATTTAATTTGTTTCAGGCTGCAATTTTGAAGGTTGGTGTAGGGTGGTCCTGGCAGTATTGTCGCAAAAATGCAGCCTCGCAGTGCAAACAAAAATGGGTGAAAGACAACAAAAACACCCCCGAAAAATTTAAAAATGCTATATTATTTAGAATATGATTCTAAATAAAAAAGTCTATAGTGGCCAACCCCTATCTCGTAAGGGTGCGACAGGAAAACTGAAAGAAGCTAAGGGTGGACAGATCGCTATATCCACTAACATGTGTCCGATTACTTTTCTTATTCTGCAACATTTTCGTTCAAGAGCTAGGAACCAAAAGAAGCGTGAATTTTTCACAGATGGAATGGAAAAACGGGGGGTAGTGAAGAAAGTTATCAGACTATATGTTGCGCAATATTTGCGCTCATGTTTTGCTGTGGTGACGTACTTGGAACATTTTTGAATTTTTCTTAGAATTTTGGCTGGTTGTGCAAAGCGGCACGATCGATATGATGATTTTTGCTTTGAATTTTTTCATTTTAGTTCAATATGGCTGCAATTTTGTGCATTCGCTGGTTTTTAGGGTTTTAGGTGAAATTTTTATTGGGTATGAAAGCGAGAAAAGATATGATGGTAGCAATTTTTCCTTAGAATTTTTAAGATTTTAGGTTAATTAAAATTTTTACATTAAAAACAGGAAACCACCTTCAATAACAAAAAGCGCTCCATCCCTGATATCAGCCAGGGTATAAGACGAAGTCTTAAAAAGATTATACACTTCGGCTTTCTGCGGCTTTCTCATAACCCCACTACCATCAAAGAAGGAAAGTGGAAAGGGAGAAAGTTCATAGTTTAGAGCTGCGCGGGCTTCATTTTCATCGTGCATCAAAACAGAAATTCGTTGGAATAATAATGAAGAATCCACTGCAACATAGTAATCGTCCTCTAATTTTATTCCAGATGAAGCCAGAGATAAAGGTCTTACTTTCGATTTCTTATCTAGCTTTATATCACGTGCATTTTT
Organism: Dioctria linearis; assembly: GCA_963930735.1. Taxonomy (NCBI): domain Eukaryota; kingdom Metazoa; phylum Arthropoda; class Insecta; order Diptera; family Asilidae; genus Dioctria; species Dioctria linearis. The sequence continues at coordinate 206,437,044 of OZ005740.1, forward strand.
CGCGATCATTGTCGCCATACTCGTCAATCCTACAGAAAACGCGAGGTGACAGTGGATTAGGGCATCCCCCACATCACCAGTTGATAATGACATCAGCTCATCTCTGGCTTTTAAAGGATCTTTATATTCCAACCAATTGTCGAGTTTCTTCAAATCGTCATTGCCTCGACGGTGACGACTATTCATGATGTCACGTTGTGTTCGCTCGTAGAATAGCATGTACTAGAGCAATATTCTTCCAGACATCCAATGACATCAAATGCCGCAACTTTCCCTAATATGAACCGTGTCTGACAGCTGGGAGTTACTCCACGGCCGTGAGTAATACCACCATGGGGGTCTTTAGTGTCACGCATCACGGTCTGCTTTATCGTTTGATCTGACCAAACACCACTCCAATTCTTATCGCACCTACAAATTGTGAATTATTTTTCCTTTCGAAATTGGTCAAATTCTACGTGGTCCATTTTCATGTCTAATTCCGCCATATCCTGGAGATATATTTGACCAATTTTTACATATGGAAAATGTCCTCCAGCATGAAATATGGGCAGCATTTTTCGTAATGATTGTAAATGTAAGTCCCAGTCACCATTACGTTCCGCTTGTATGAACTGTAACATAACTGTTATGCAGTCAAAATATTGCAACCACATTTGTGCAGTAGGGCTATTCGGTTGCAGTTCATCTACTTTCTCCACAAAGCTGTTAGTTAACATAGCAATAGCTATGTTCGTTCGGCAATCTTCTAAATTGAACGATACCTCCAAATCCTCATTCCACAGACGTGAAAACTATCTTTTATAATTATTTTCATTTACAATCTCACTGACATTAACATCAACTTGATCAGCTATCAGCTTCCCCAATGCTGTGTAAGTCAGCATGTGTGCCCTAACAGCGCCAGCGTATGCGTGGCCGGTTAACATTTTTTTAATTGAACCTGGTGCGTAAATTGTTGACCACAATTCTTCCAGCCCACTACCTGCCATAATATTTCCAACAGCACCCATATATGACATGAGAAGATGAAAGCCACCCAATCTGATGACAAGACATTGTGGGATTGTCTGTTGTAAAGAAACTGCCACATTCCGAGCCTTTTGATATAGTGGCAGATCGAAATTTACTATACAACTGTTTTGACCTAATTTTTGACACTTCGTAATTGCCATATGCAACGCAGTGTGGATTGTCGTGATGCGCTCGATGGTGGCTGATTGATGAAGGGTAAACAGATAACTCGAGAGACAGTATAATTTGAGTCAAATGTCAACTCTTCCATGAAACCTTTCCAAGTGGGGACATTATCAATAGAGAGCTGTCTAAACCATAGGTAAGCGCTATATTCACGAGGAAAATTACAGATTTTTCCTATACTCAAGGATTCTACAAACGCATACTTGATGGTCTCTAATCCAGCGTTGTTCATGGACTCATATTGAACAAGCTTCACAGAACCCTTGCATGCGAGTTGGGTTGCTGAAGGCATGGTTTTTAAATTAGCAATTTTTGGTTCACGTACAACAAAAGCTCGGGGAGTTACACAGCAAATACCTCCCATACAATGCCACGTATTATGTCCATCGAGTGTCGCGACATTGTGATCAGCATTGTCTAGTTTTGTAGATGAGTTCATAACAACAGAAGCTTCATATAACTGTGTGTCGCAGTAGGAACAACAAACACCCAATCTATTTAAAATGTCAATTAAAAATTTCGATGAAGTTTTCCGATAAATGTAAGTACCGGTTGCCAATTGTAGTGATGACATGAAACTTTTAGGACGTATTGCTGACACTATTTCATGTGCTACCACATTTTTTTATATGTATTTTTTCGTTATTTTGTATTTTCCGCTTTTCACTATCTTTTCTTTTTGGTGGTACCATTAATTTGTTAAGAAAATTATGTAAGGAAATAGGGATGTCATTTCCAATATCTTCATAAGTCTTTGATTGGATATCTCTTCGTAAAATTTCGGCAGCAGCCGCCAGAGTTTTATTTTCCTGTTCTTCTTGTAAGCAAGTACTATTCGTACGAAATATATCAGATAATTTCTGCATAGCCACATCGCGAAAGCACACAATAGGCTCTAGCCCATGTCGACGGAAGATTAAAATGCTATCACCATATTTATCTTCAAGCATATTCATTAATTTATCCGTTGATGGAACGTCATCTTTCATTTCTTTCTGGAGATCAGATAAAATGAATTGTTGATCGGATGAAGTTTCGATATGTTGGCAAAGAGCAGAGAAAGCAGTTTCCAAACTTTGAATAACAGGTCGGCCGGGTAGTCTTGTTGGTGACTGGCGCTTAAATTTGACTAAACATGCGTTATGATACCGTGCTTTTACGTCAACTAGCGAATGTTCATTTGCAATTATTTTCCGAACCGATTCACCCCATTCATTATTACGCAACTCACACATACTTATTAAATTATGTTCGAAACTAGAATTACTTACGATGCGTCCTGGTCGTACGTAATGATTCCATTTTTCGAAACACAAAAGGCATTTTTCCGAAAAAGGAAACTTATCCACACCTTCATGGACATCATCAGTAGCCGAAGATGGTCTTGCAAGAGGTGTCGGCGATGCAATTTTCTTTTTTTTATGTGATTGTGGGAACTTTGAAATCGAATATCTTTTGCGACATTTCGAATGAACTTTTTGTTTTCCCACTTTTTCCCACTCAATCCATTTGCCACCATTTTTGGTTTTGAAAAAAGAAGTAGTGTAAAGTTTCTTCCTTCTTTTTATTTGTCGCCAATGGCCGATGAAAATCTTGAAGATATAATAATATTTATATGAACTTGGAGATACAAATGGTAGAGCCATGTGAAGCTTCTATACATTTGTATCTTGACCAAGTAAGAGCCAAAAAGCTCTAAGTCTGGTCTTAATATAAATGTTGATCTGAATCACGAGAGCTGCGGACAGCTCAAATGATAGCACCTTAAGTGGCTTAGGGCTAAAGAGCTCTAGTGCAAATAAGGTAGAGGTATGAGAGCCAGAAAGCTCTATTTACCTTGGTTAATATCCATGTTGGAGCTAAGGGAGCTCTATTGAATAAAATACCAGTGTGGAGTATAAATTAACTCTGATTTATTTCCAATAGTACACGCTTTTTATATAATTAAATTATCGCTTACTTCATCAATATTGCTTGAGAAAATTACGTTCTCACCGATCGATCACCTGGAATCAGTCACACACAGAAAGCGCCGAGTAAGCTTTTCGCAATACTCAAAGTTCTTAAAGCAATATGTTCAATGCTTGCTTAATGATGAGTTCACTGGCATGGCTATATCGCTTTGTCATGTAAACAAGCTTTAATTGTAAATTCATTTGCTTTCTTTGTTTTTGTGCTTGTTTACTTTAATTTAATTCATGCCGTGAATGCTTCATTCATTTATAGTGAATTTACGTTAATGCTTCGCATAGCATATTGCCTTTCTTTTATTATTGACATTTTGCTGTGTGGATATTTATGTGTTGTAGGTTGCTTAACTTGCGCTCTACAATATTCCACGCGTCATTATAGGAAATGTGTCATCTACAATATGGAATTCTTGCTGGATATCTTGATTATTTATCTTTATATTTGCAATTATGTGCCTAGAGAATCTGATTCTGATTGCGTGATACCTTTGATTTTGCATTTATTATGCTTTTGAATTCCATCTCTTGATTTCAACTCATTTATTTTCAGGATTGATATGTCAGCTCCTGTGTCAATGAGGAATGTTTTATTGCCGAATGATACATTAATGGGTACAGATATGTAATTGGTTAAAATTTTGTTTATGTTATATATTTTTAGTGTGTGTCCCCCGATTCTGTTTCGGGGCCTAGTCCGTTTCCCGACTGGGCCACTTGTATCCTCCTATACGATGTGTTACTGTTTTGACGGATGTTATTTCTATTATATCTGTTGCCATTCTGTTGGCCGTTATTGTGGTGTCTATAGGCTTGTGTGTTAAATGATCGATTATTGTTCCGTTGAGGTTTATTACGATAAATGCCTCTTGAAACGTTATGGTTGTTATTGAAGTTTTTCCGAGCATTGTACTTAATGGTTTGGTATACATTTGCTTCATGTCTTGGTGTTTCGATTTCTGCTGCTATTTGTATAGCTTCGGTTAGCGATTTTGGTCTTGCAGCAAAGACTGTCGCCTTTAATTGTTCTTGCAGCAAAGACTGTCGCCTTTAATTGTTCTTGCAGGCCATTTTTAAATGCATTAAGTGCTAATTGATCATTTAATTTTACGATCAATGACCTATTTTCTTCACCTTGCTCTGTTATTTGTAAGTTGTTCAATTGTGCAACGAGACCTTCAATTTTTGTTGCGAAATCAGTGACACTTCTGTTGGATTGTGTGACCTTTGCTAACTCGGTGTGAATGTTAAGTGGCGTTTTGTTTGCTTTGAATATGTCTCGCAGATTCTTTTGGAACGTTTCTAAGTTGGTAGGGGTTGGCAATGTGCACAGTTTGTTCCTTACTGTTGCTGTTAGACGAGTTTTCAAAACAAAATCTAGCAATCTTTTCTTTTGAGCATCCTCTGATAAATCATCATGTAGGAATTGCACTAGATTTAGAAAGTTATCTCGATTTTTACGATCACCAGAAAATTCTGGTATCACCTTCACTGCAGTAGCTATGTCAAAGTTTGGCATATTGATTTCCTCAATTTCTTTATCCAACGTATCTTTTGTTTTATCTTTCAAAATTGCAATTACGCGATTGTACGATTTGTCGAAACTCTTCTTGTATTCGATCGCTTGCACTTCGTCTGTTTTTGCTAATTCTTTATATTTTGTGATGAAACTATTCCTTATTTCTTCAACTTCTGCGTTTTTCTTTAGAATGTGATTGGCAGTGTATTGCCTGTACGGATTTTTCTTGAAGTTATCTAATATGTCATTTAATTTCTTTGTTAAATCCTTCAAGCTCATTCTCTATTTTAAACGGCTGCGACCGCTACTTGCTTCTTTACTTGTTTTATTAAAACTTTCTTGAATTTCCAGAATACTAGTAAGCATAAAGCAATAATTGCAAGTACTAGCAGAATTAGTTCTATATCTGTTAGACTCTGATTGCTTTGCGTGAAATTGTTAGTTGAGGAACCTGCATTATTATTTATCAGTATCTCCTCTGTTTGCATTTTGGAAGCCTTTTTACCCATGATGGTATATTTTTTTTTTTTTACTGATGTGGGAATTGATTCGCAATGAAAACACTGTTAGAAATGGTTAAATTTCTCCAAACTAACAACGGTGGCAAGTGAAATTCCCTTAAAGCAAATTGAAAAGAAAAGTTTACAAAGTTGGTTGTTTGATTTGTATTTTGTTTATTTTTTTTTTACTATAATATATATATACATATATGTTTTTTTTTTTTTTATTCTAATTAGTATTTTTTATTTTACTCTTATTTTTTCTATAATTTTTTCTATTATCTTTTAGTTCTTTTATTTTCTTTAAAAATATATTTCTTTGCTCCCCTGTTGCTATCACTAGCAAGCGATGATAATTTTTTATCTCCGCCCTTGTTTTAGCCTCGAAACCGGCTCTTTTCTTTTTTAATGGTTGCTGCTTCTCAGTATGTTGTACCGTATGTCTGCCTCTTTTTCTGTACTCCTCCAAAGTTATTGGACGTGGCCCCGCTGTTGGATTTTTCAACGCCTCCTCTTCTATTGATTTTTTTAATTGCTTCCACGGGTTTAGCTGCTCATCCGACGATTCCAAGTTTGATTGGACAGGGTCGCCATGTAAAGTTTCTTCCTTATTTTTATTTGTCGCCAATGGCCGATGAATATCTTGAAGATATAATTATATTTATATTAACTTGGAGATACAAATGGTAGAGCCATGTGAAGCTTCTATACATTTGTATCTTGACCAAGTAAGAGCCAAAAAGCTCTAAGTCTGGTCTTAATATAAATGTTGATCTGAATCACGAGAGCTGCGGACAGCTCAAATGATGGCACCTTAAGCGGCTTAGAGCTAAAGAGCTCTAGTGCAAATAAGGTAGAGGTATGAGAGCCAGAAAGCTCTATTTACCTTGGTTAATATCCATGTTGGAGCTAAGGGAGCTCTATTGAATAAAATACCAGTGTGGAGTATAAATTAACTCTGATTTATTTCCAATAGTACACGCTTTTTATATAATTAAATTATCGCTTACTTCATCAATATTGCTTGAGAAAATTACGTTCTCACCGATCGATCACCTGGAATCGGTCACACACAGAAAGCGCCGAGTAAGCTTTTCGCAATACTCAAAGTTCTTAAAGCAATATGTTCAATGCTTGCTTAATGATGAGTTCACTGGCATGGCTATATCGCTTTGTCATGTAAACAAGCTTTAATTGTAAATTCATTTGCTTTCTTTGTTTTTGTGCTTGTTTACTTTAATTTCATTCATGCCGTGAATGCTTCATTCATTTATAGTGAATTTACGTTAATGCTTCGCATAGCATATTGCCTTTCTTTTATTATTGACATTTTGTTGTGTGGATATTTATGTGTTGTAGGTCGCTTAACTTGCGCTCTACAGTAGATCTAGAAAAAGTAATAAGCTTTAATGAGCTGTACTCAAGAAGTTCTACCACTTGTTGACAAGCTATGAATACGTCCCAGTTAGACAAGTAAAAAATTGTATGCAAGGGGGTGATAGATCCAAAGGCTTTGGGAGAGGAGGGGGTTAACGTTTTTTTTTCTTCAAATCCTATGAATCATACTATAACTTCTGAACAATATATCCTATTAATATGCCTCCCACCTCAGATGATAATAAACAGTCCAAGCGTTCCAATCAAATGGCCTGTAATACTCTGAAGTTTGCAAATTGCAAGAAAGTGTTGAGATAAAGGTAATTTATTAGAGTGTTTCGTACAGTAGTTATGGTTAATTCATAAAATTAGAAGAATACAACTTTCACTGAAACTGATAGGATTTACGCCCCCCCCCCCCTTCAACTCTTTTGTGCTGGAATTTTTCTTGTCTAACCGAGACCTGTCCATAGCTGGGCGGTTATCAATTATTCGTAAAACACTCATTATCCACTAGCCACAAGGAAACTGTAAAACTAAATTTCTAATTACCTACATTTAATCAAAATAATACCAATTGAATATATTGTTATTTTTATTGCAATTTTTTGTTTTTAATGTAAACATTTTAATTAACTTCCAAAAACTGTCGCGCACAACTTAAATCCACATTAAATGTTCAAAACTATAAACACAACAACAGAAAATTCTAAGAAAAAATTGCTACCATAATATTTCTTCTCGCTTTCGCACCCAATAAAAAATTTCACCTAAAATCTTAAAAATTCTAAAGAAAATTTGCTACCATCATATCTTTTCTCGCTTTCATACCCAATAAAAATTTCACCTAAAACCCCAAAAACCATCGAATGCACAAAATTGCAGCCATATTGAACTAAAATGAAAAAATTCAAAGCAAAAATCATCATATCGATCGTCCCGCTTTGCACAACCAGCCAAAATTCTAAGAAAACTTCAAAAATGTTCCAAGTACGTCACCACAGCAAAACATGAGCGCAAATATTGCGCAACATATAGTCCGATAACTTTCTTCATTCCATCTGTGAAAAATTCACCTTTTGGTTCCTAGCTCTTGAACGAAAATGTTGCAGAATTGAAGTAATCGGACATAAGTTAGTGGATATAGCGATCTGTCCACCCTTAGCTTCTTTCGCTTTTCCTGTCGCACCCTTACGATATAGGGGTTGGCCACTATAGACTGTTTTATTTAGAATCATATTCTAAATAATATAGCATTTTTAATTATTTCAAAAATTTTGCCTCTTCCAAACCGCACGCACGGCAAGTAGATTGTCACGCGTTCGGGGTGTTTTTGTTGTCTTTCATCCCTTTTTTTGGCCCTGCGAGGCTGCATTTTTGCGACAATACTCCCAGGACCACCCTACACCAACCCTCAAAATTGCAGCCTGAAACAAATTAAATGCGATCTTTAGTATTTTTTCGGCTTATTTGACTGGACTATTATAAAAACTAGTATCAATTGTCGGTTTAAACAAATTATTTTCAAACAAAGCGAGATTTTTCCAGATAACAAATGATTTTTAACCCTTAGCTACCTACGAGCGGTCACCATGACCGCAACGACTTTTCGAATTGGAAGTTTGCAGCTTGTGTGCAACGTACGTCAGTGTGCTTCCATGCACTTTTTTTACACTTCATCCAGTGTTTCCTTTTCTTTTTTATTTTATTACAACAGTTAAGACGCTAGACATGACTTTTATTTATTCACCGCACGTAGGCGGTTATAGGACGAAAATTGGGGGTAGGTTGTTAAAGGTTAAGAAGTCCAATCGAAATCACGTAGGTATGACGTATCGAAAGCGCAAAAAATGTAAATTATAAATTTTATAGTAAGTATATTGTAAAATTGTTAATAAAACGTTTTTACTCTAACTGCTTTTTCTCCTGTTGGAAGTTTATTAAACTGAATTGGAGGTAAGGTAAAACAGTCTATATCTTTCAAAATAAAATGGTGTAAATGGTTTCCAATAATATAACTGACTAAATGCTTTTTATAATTGTATACTTCCAGTTCGCGACAAAACAAAAGTACTTTATCGTTTACTTGCAAGATTTATAAAATTTCAGATATCAACATTTTTCTTATACAGTCGTTGTATCTTTCTGACACAGGAATTACAAACCCTTTTTTGTATATTGTTCCATTATAATTAACAGCTGAATGGCATGTGTAGTTTTGATTGGTTGAATCTTCTTCAGTTAAATCAGATATTTCATTAAGAAAATTGATGTAAATACAGCAGATACGTTGTCATTAAAAAATTGGTAATTGATTTTCTTTTGCATTCACACTTATTTTAAGATATCGGAGTATTGAGCCGAGAGTTGGTGTTTTTAAGGTAAGATCTTAAAATTCTATGCTTAGCCTCAAACTTGAATGTCCATATAAATTTTAATGGTCCAGATTGTTCAATAATTCGGGGATAATGGACGAGAAAATGATGTTAAGTTAACGTATTCTGAGTTATGAAAAGTAATTAATTCCGTCAGCCTATTGATTTTTGGAGCGTCGAATTCCATAGAAAGAAGTAAATCAATAAGCTTCTCTAAATTTACAAGAAAAAGCCAAACCTCATCATCCTCTTCTACTAAGTCTCCTACCATTAATGGAAAATAATGCATGAATGTTAAAATTTCTCTTGCTGTCATTTTTAGATTGAACTTTTTTTAATTTTGCATTGTTATAGCCTGAGATAAATTGGCTATTTCTAACTCGCCATAATCAAAATCTTGCTTACGATTATTTAAAGTAGATAACGTAAAAAAATGTTTTCTTGGCACAAGTCATAAACACGCACACCCTCGAAAAGATCATGTAATAAATCTACAGCATAATTTTCAACTACATGGAAGGGAAGGAGTAAATTGTATTGAAAATTGAATATTCCAATATGCCTTTATCGTGATTTGATAGACCTTCAAGATAATTTTCTTTGTTCAGTAGCTGTACTTGTTTCTAATTTTGCAATTCGACAAAATCTACAAAAAAAAATTGAAGAAAATGATCTGGAGAAGCCAAGGACGGCATTACGTGCAAGATTATCGCCTAAAATTAATCCAAGGATGAAGTAAACCGTACTTTTTCCTTTAGATGTTTCAATTTCAATGCCGTTTTTCTCTAAATCATTAATAGTTTCTACTAAATTGTGAAAGCATCTACTATTTCCTAATTTTTTAACTTCAGATGATTTGAAGATTCCAGCAACGAAAGTATTATTAATTTTGCCTAATAAGGACTTTGGGGCAGTAGGGAAAGAATAAGAGATTCCTAATAGAGACGAAAAAATGGGATCCTAAAACATTATTCATTTCGGAGTCGTCGAAGTATAAGAAGAACGGAATTATGGTTTTGTTATTATATAGTGAAATTTTTTTTCCCATGACTTTCCATTTATGAAGTTTTGAATACAAGGTGTATTTTATTTCATCCACTTTTGCAAGGAAACGATCTAAGGGATCATTATTTTCAAAATATTTTCTAATCTGAACTCCTTTTGAAATTTTTTCGTCTATTCTGCAGTCACTCCTAAGGACAACTTTGGTAATAGAATGATCTAAATTGATATTTGAATGCTGAACATATAAATCATTCTTATCTAGATATTGCATAAATTTGTATTCTGTGTCGAAAGATTTGAATGGATTCTTACATATGTTTAAGACTGTTTGAATTTGTTAGACTTCTGATCTTTCAATTCTGTTCTCGAATCAATTTGCAACAGAAGACATAACCGCCTTAAAGGCATTTTGAATATTACAAACTTCTTTTCGGGGAAAGTTGAACTTTCCATAATATTTGCAAGTAAACGATAGAAAATTGTTTTTTAGCTATGCAATTTCTTCAGCTGAACTTGAAGTACGCGCTTGAATCGGTTCTTTACTTATACAAATTTCTTCCATTTTATTTATTCGTTTATTACTAAGCTCTATTACTTCTTCGTTTTTTTCTTTATATGAATCGTTTTTTCTACTGATTTCAATTTTCATATGGCTTGAAAATTTTCTGAAGGAGGTAAACGTTTGGTTAAAACTAAAACATGCACATTTGATTGCATCGTTAGGTCCAAGTGTGTGACAATATTTTAAATGGGTTAATAAGCTCCTCAATATTACGAACTTCTGTTTGCATAAAAAAACAAAAAAACGAATTTATTTTGTGCTTTCAAAAATAACTCACAATAAAGCATAAATTGAGTAAGGGCTCTCTAATACTTCAAGAATAAAGTTTTTAAAATAACTAAAACAATTTGTCTTCGATTTTGTACTTATGTAAGCGTATGAAATTTCTATGAAATTTAGTTCAATTTAAATGTAAAATCAAAGGTATGGAAAATGTCTTTAGGTGATATTTACATTTGACAGATCTGATAGTAAAGAAGCCAGTGTTGAATTGTTAATGTCGTATTTTGTTTTGATCTTAAAAAAATATACTTGAATAAAATTCCACATCAGTTCTGACTCACATATCAAGTGCTTTTACAAAGTTAACAAACTTATAAAATATATTATAGTAGTAAACGTAAAATCGGTTAAATAAAAATAGTCCTTCCAACTGCGAAAATTATTGGTTGTAACGTTGTTTTCGATTTCAGGCAAGAATCCGTCTTCAATTCTCTTCTGGAGTTCATTGGGCGTATGAACTATATTTAAAAACATATGTCTGGCATCGCTGATTGAAGTACGCACTAATTTTCTTTTTTTAGTCATGGCATCATATTGAAAAACGCGTGTAGTCGGAACCAGTACCGAATGAAGCAACAGGAATACTAAAACGCTTTTAATGTCTGAAAATAAGTGCGGGTTGATAAAAAACATCTCAATATTTTTGTTTATGTTACCTTTCGATATTTGTTCCGACACCACGAGCTGGTTCAAAAGGTTCTTACTGTTTCCTTCTTTAATGTTTTTCTGCATATAAGGAACTATTGTATCTGAAAACGCCTCATATTCTTCAAACAGAAGATTTTCCTTATTAGGATATTTATATTTGAAATCGATTTCAATCTACAGTTAATAATTTATTAGATTTACTCAAAATATTTAAAATATTATAAATCATATTACTTACCAGTATGTGACCAAAGGACTGCTTAAATAGAGGCCATTTTCTGATATAATTTTGTCCAAGTCGTTTTGGTTATCAAAAATTTTATATCTGTATTTTGCAGTTAATTCCCATTTATCAATAACTATATTTAACCCATTTCTTTTGCTTTATAAGGTCTTCATCTGTAAGTTCGGTTAGTTACCATGCATAAGATTCAAAAGTTGGTGTATAATCTTGTAACTTTTTTTATTTTTTTTATGCATACTCAGTTTTAATATTAAAAAGCAACTCACCAATGATTATTTCACAGTCATTAGATTTCGGAGAAAGTAAAGACGATGCAGAAGATTTAGATTTTTCGGTTTTATTTACTAATCCCTCCTGTCGTAGCTTAAATAGCCCATTGTGATATCGAGAATATAGGATACCTTCGGGTCTCTTCTTGGCAATATGCACGAAAAAGGTTTCCTAGTAGATTACAATTTTCTTATTAAATATATGAAAATATATTTCAAAAACTGTATTACCAGACTTTCTGAGGGAAAAATTTCGACTATTTTCGTTGAAATCTCCTTAAAGTATTTAGGTGAGGGATTGATCTCTTTCTTAATTATGTTTTCGTTAATAATATATCCCAAAGCTTTTCTGTACTTCTTATTTAATCCTTTATTGTTTTTATAAAATTTTAAAACTGTCTCTCCTTTCGGGTTTGTTTGTAATATCTGCTTAATATTTAAAATCTGAAAAACTAGGGATAGTTCTTTATTGTGCTTGAAACTAACTTTTAGAAACGTACATCATCAGAAGACGAGGAGGAGTTTGAACCATTTGAAAAGCTTGAATCTTCTACCCACCTATTAATGCTTGAGCTCATTGATGCTGTAGATCCATCAGAGATCTAGTGACGAATACACTCATTTTTGAGTTTTTTTTTATTTTAAAGGAGATATTTTTTAATATTTACCGCCTTGTTTTGCCATAGAAGCCAATTGTGCTCAAAAATAATTCTTTTTCCGTATAAACTTCTGTCACATAAAGTTTTCAGATTGTGTATTTTAATATATTTAAGAGATTGGACGTCTAATCCGTGTTCTAAGACTCAAAAGAAAATTATAATAATTACTGTCACTTTTTCAATTACTTGTAATATCGCAATTATATACAAATCAACTCAATGAGAAATAGAATATGTAGCTGTCCAAAGTATATCATTCATTAGTATCCTTAGAGTGTATTCAGAAGAATTACTAATCGTGACATCATAGATTTCTAATGTATTGTCAGTGATATTAATGGAATCTTTTCTGATGAATTCGACCAATAGCTGTGTTTTTTTACTCTCTCAGAGTAGAATTATCCATTGAATTGAGCTTTATCAGCAATTAAACCTACGATTATAAATTTTTAAAAACGAAAATCTTTTTACCTTGTAGTTAAAGATTTTATGTTCTGCATAGATAAAAAATTTCCAAAAAATTAAAATCATTACTGTAACTGATGATTCAATTCAATGCATAGTACTATTTTTTTTTTCAATGAGAAAGAAACAACAACAAATAATAACAATAACATATTTTGCAGGTGAAAACCTATAAGAGAGTCCACTAAGCGCAGATTGTATTTATTTAGCATTGCAAGTTCTATATACATAAATGCTAGGTATAGCCTGGATTTGAAAGTAAATGAGCGCTATTTAAAATAATAGAATATATTAGTAAAAGTGAAAAGAATAGCACTCCAGAAGAATTGTATTTTACAGAAAAAATACATATTTGAATACTTACGTAAAATTTCTTGAACAACTATTTATATACATGTACCTACCGGTGAATGATTTATAAAAAACTTCTCCTTGTAATTCGACCAGAAGTTGTTTCAGTTCATCGTTTTCGATTTCGTATTCGTTTACGATATGACTATCAAGAGTTATAATATTATTGGAAGTTGAGATTTGCTGCGGCTGCAAAGCTGCGTTAAGTTTATTTATATCCACTGTCACATCATCAACAGCTATAATTGAATCTAAATAACTGGTTTCTGCCATCATCATTCAAATAAAAAGTGCTGTTATTGTTTCAGAGAAAACAGAAATTATTCATGTAATGCTTTCTAATTCAGAATAATCGTTTTTGAAGCAAGAATGGCAAATATTAGACTGATAAAATGTTTCAATGAGAGTTTCATGTTTTTAGCAAGTGTCTCACTTTTAAGTTTTTAAGGTATCGAGATATCAGGAAAGCACCCACCACCAATTATTGAAAAAAGTATATCACTAAAACTCGCAACTTTCAATCACTATATTTTCTATTCACAAGACTAATATAGCTATTGTTACACTCAAGTATAATATCAACGCTACCGTACGTCCCACAAATAAACGCGAGACCGAAAAAAAGTTAAACATTAAAGAACCCAGGGCACTAAAAAACTCGCAACCACCTTGAAAGCAACAAACACATAATGCGATTATTCGACTTTAGTCCCGTTTTCACTTGCATTAACACGCTATTCTTTGCTTCCAAAACGTAGTATTTCTAATAATGTAAGAGCTTAATTAAAATAAAAATGCTCACATTACTACGATGACGGCTATTTTAAATTGAATACTTACGTCTAATAGCAACAAAATAAATTTCTTTAACTTGAGGAAAATATCGTAGAACTTGATATGCACACGCGAATTACGAATTTGTTGAATTCGGGAATAAAAAAAAAAAAAAGTAATTTATAAAAAGAAAAAGAAAAGAAAGGAAACACAATTTTAATTTATACTATTAAAACCAAATTTTATTATCGAGTAAAAGATTACATATATACCGTCACGATCAAGGCAAAAACTCAACTCTAACTAATTACTACAAATATTTAGACTCTTGTCTTTTCTTAACCGAAAAAAGCTTAAGTTGCATAAAATATTCTTATCGCAACTTTCCCATGAGCTGCTTTTTAAAATATTCCATCTTTATGCATTTTCCCAGACGGTTCAGGTAACGTCACGTTGGTCACGTGGCTTGATGTATATGTGGTATACATAATCTACGCGCAGTTAAATTACACAAAATTCAAATACCAACCACTACCACAAGGTTCATGTTAAAGCCCCTGTTGTGTGTTGCCACCACGCTGCTGTGCTGTCACTGAGCGGCAACGGTGCTGCCATAATTTATGTTTCTAGCTATTTTTACTATTTTATAATAAAGAAAATATTTCCTTAACCCAGAACCCCTACGTTATTTCAATTATATATAAGTTTTAAGAATAATGTAATCGCACTAAAAATAAGTAAAACACTTACTTAGTTATTAAAAGCATTCTTTTTCACCCAATGAAGGGTAATGTTTTTATCAGAAAATATGTATACAAAATTAAGTTATCATTTTCAAAGCATGTATTACTTTTTTCTTGTTTTAAAATATGTTTCCGATTTCTTGACAACTACCGAAACGCTTCAACACAAGAAAACAATCACTTAATAAAGAAAATTGTTGGCATTCAGTCAAAGAAATGTTTATTAATATGTTAATAAAAATTGTTGTTTTGTAACAAAAATGGCAATTTACAGCGTAAAATGGCTGGTATCTTAAAGACTATGTAAAGAAATTATTTATAAAGACATTTTCATATAATTTATGAAAATTGTTCTAGAATAAAATAAATATCGATTTTTGTTATTAACCCATAAGTTTTTTTTAATTACAACACGCTTATTTTTCTGGTTTTGTACGGACTTGCAGTACATAGGTACTATATACAAATATTTACGAGTACACTTTATAATAGCCACAATTTTGGCTGCTAACGAACAGGAAATCATTTTTACAACATATCCCCTGCTTAAAAGAAACTGAATGACTTGCCAGAAAAGTCTTATTAAACAAACAAATGGGATTTTAAAATAATCACATTTTACATAAAACAAAAAAGATTTATTTAAATGTAGGAATGTTTATCAATAGTACTTATACATATATATAACACCGCTGCTTCACAAAAAGTAAAAGAAACTATGATTGCCACCAAATTCCTTTTTTCTTATGATTGCATATTTAAATACAACAAAGGAATATTTTCATAAAGTAAGAAAGGTTTATTTAAATTGAAGATGAGCTCATTTAATTAACCCTTTCGCTGATCCACGCGTAGGTGTAGGTATATATTCGTAAAAAAAGCCTGAGTCCCATACGCTCCGAACGAATTTTTTCACGTCGTGTTTTATATTAATTTTCCGCTAAATACGACTATTTTCGCTGCGTATTATTTACGTTTACTGCTCTACACGATGTTTTTCTCTGAGTAAATACGCTAAATACCACTATTTTCACTGAGTATTATTTACATTTACCGCTCTATACGATTATTATCGCTGCGTATTTTTTTCTGCTACGAGAGTCTCCGAACCTGCAAAATTTATTTGGCAAAATCAGCCGCGTGCACTCAGTTGTTGCTAGCATTCTGAAGAGCAAATAATTGTCGAAATTTTCACTTTAATTATTTAAATTTCTATGGTAAGTGTTTTATTTATAATATTATTAATAAATATATTTAATTTATTATGCAATTTTTATAGATGGCAAAAAGATATGTCACTGATGCCGAGTAGGAGGCAATATTAATGCTGTCTGAGAGTGGAGAGGAATTTCTCGATGAAAGTTCATCAGAAGAAAACAGCAATGATGATAAGGCAATCAGTGACTCTGATAATGCAGGTGATGACATTGACGAGCCACAGCACAAGAGACGGGCACAGGTCAATAACGAGTATCAATGGAAGAACGCAACATCCTTTACACCCACAATTCACGAATTTGATAATGCATATTCAGGCCGTACGAGAGGTAACGCGGGCTCTACGGAATTAGAGTGTTTCATAATGTTGTTTACCGAGGAAATAGTGACAAAAATAGCTGAGGAAACAAACTTAAATTTCCAATTTGTTATTACTCAAAATTCAAATACAAATAAATCCCATCTAAAACGGTGGAAGGACACGGACTCAAAGAACTATATTGTTTCTTTGCTCTAAGTCTTCTAATGCCTCAGATAAAAGAACCCTCGCTTAATGATTACTGATCCCAAGAGTAGCTTCGATCAACCCCAGCATTTGCACAAATAATGTCAAGAGACAGATATTTGCTGATTTTGCGGCTATTGCATTTTAGCGATAATACTTCACCGCCCGTTGAGGGTACTTCTTTACGCAAAATCAAAACTATTGTTGAAGAATTGAAAAAAACATTTAGAGAAACTTTCATCCCATACCAAAATATTTGTATTGATGAAAGTCTTATGCTATTCAAAGGACGTATGTTCTTCAAACAATTGTAATACACTCTGAAAAATTAACTCGGGAGAGGATTAATAAAAAGAACAATATAATTGGGAACTGAAAACTTGTTTAATGCAACTATATTGTACAAAGGTTCCCATACGACTGACTGGCACTTTTTCTCAACTCACTCGCTTCCTCGTTCGGACAGTGTTGTCAACTTGTCATTACATTCGGCCCTTCCTGAGTTTAAGCTGTCCTCAGCGTCGTCATCGGTTAGATAGTCGTTTGAATCGGATGCCAATTCCAAATATGGTTTCAATCTATCGTATGCGTATACTGTTCTTTGGAGTCCTCGTTTTCTTCCGCTGACCTCGTATCTTCCGTGTCCCAAGACTCGTGTTATTATATATGGTCCTTTGTATTTGTTCTCGAGTTTTCGTGAATGTCCGGTGGCAGGAGCGTCATAGCTCACTAGAACTTGTTGACCTTCTTGAAATTCTTTTGGCTTATGATGTCGTCGCTCGTATCTCTCTAGCTGTTTCTGCTGGTTCTCATCGATGTTTTCAGTCGCTTTTTGTCGCTTAAGTTCTATTTCTTCTGGTGTTGATATGCGTTGTTCTTCCAAAGTCATGCTGAGCTTGTCTCCATTTACTCCCCTTGGCTTATAAGTGAACAACAATTCATGTGGCGTGCTCTTTGTAGTCGAGTTGGAGCAAGAATTAATCGCCCATTGAACTTTTAGTAATGTTTCGTCCCACTTGCGTTCCTCCTTCGCCATTGTAGCAATCATCGGTGTTAACTCCCTGTTTACTCGTTGGACTTGACCGTTACTGCGGGCTGAACCTGCTGCAGTTAAGATGTGTTAGATCCCATGATCTAAACAAAACTTCTTGAATACCGTGGATATATAAGCTGTTCCGCGATCAGAGATTATTCGTCTAGGAATACCGAAGTGATTAATAAACTCGTTCAGGAATACGATGACTGGACCAACCCTTGTATTTTTAATCGCCTTCACTACAGTATATTTTGTGAATCCATCTACCATGACTATCACATATGCATTTTGTTTCGAACTTCTAGGAAAGGGGCCCAAATGGTCTATATGGACCGTATCAAATGGAATTGGTTTCGTTACCAATTGATGCAACTCTCCTTCATTCCTTCGAGTTCCACATTTCAAATAAGCGCAATGAATACATGCTCGTACGTATTTTGTAACAAACCTCCTCGCATTTGGGAACCAGAAAAGTTGGTTTATCTGGCCTAACGTTCTATCGATGCCAAGGTGCCCCATTTCATCATGTTTGTACTTCAACAATTGCCATCGTGCTGCCTTTGGTACTACCCGTTTTGAATCGTTGCCAACGGCTCGCAAGAGATATTTACCCTTAAGTTGTTAGTCGTGGTGAATCTGTTTCTCGTAATTGTCCTTCGGAGTTAGTTTTAACACTGTCATTATTTCTTTAAGCTGTTTATCCTGCTGTTGAAGACTAACTACCCAGTCTTCCGGAATTGTATTAATTAAGAAAATTTCATTGCCAATCGGAGTTGTTTCAATAGCTGGCTCAGTTGGATTGCGGCTAAGACTGTCGACATGCTCCATACCTTTGTTGCTTCGATACTTAACCTCGAAATCATATTCTTGAATTTTCAAAAACCAACGTGCAATTCAATCCAATATAGTACCTAAATCTCTGTAAGCTTTCTACTACTGCGAGAGTCTCGAGCTCATAACTATGGAAATGACTTTCATTTGTTGTGGTTCTTCGGCTAAAGTACGCCACTGCTTGGAAACTGTCCGCTACCTGTCGTTTCTGTAACAATACTCCACCTAGTCCTACAGCACTGGCATCCGTATGTATTTCGTGACTTGCGTTCGGATCGTAGACAGCTAGAACTGGTTTTTCACAAAGTTTTTCACTTAACGCTTTAAAAGCTGTTCGCTGTCCTTCACTCCACATAAATTTGACATCCTTTTTCAATAAGGTATACAACGGTCCCGCTACCAAAGCAAATGAGGAAATAAACTTCCTGAAGAAACTGCATAATCCTAGAAATTGGCGCACTTCTCGAACATTAGTCGGAGTAGGAAAGTTTCTTATCGCTTGTGTTTTTATTTCACCCGGTGAAATATTTCCATGCTCAATTCGATGACCCAGGTATGTAATCTTTGTTGTCAGGAACGAACACTTTCGTGCATTTAAGGTCAGACCGGCCTTCCGCAATACTTCAAGCACTCTTTCAAGTTTATCTATATCCTCGTCTACGGTCTTGCTAGAAATTAAGACGTCGTCCATGTAGATTTGCATATCGCCTGGCTTCAATTCCTTTTTTATGTTCTTCATCATGCGCTGGAATACTGTCGGTGCATTGGCTAAGCCGAACGGCATCCTGTTGAATTCATACAAACAGTCTGGAGTAATAAATGCGGTATACTTTCTTGCTTGTTCACTCACGGCTATCTGATAACAACCTGAATTCAAATCCAATGCTGTAAAATATTTAGCATCACCGAAATTATGTAGCTCTTCATCAATGTCAGGCATAGGAAATTTCTCTTTTTCGGTAAAAGAATTTAAACGTCGATAATCAACGCACGTACGATCTTTGCCATCTCTTTTTTCCACAAGAATTACTGGGCTTGCATAGTTTGATTTAGACTCTTAAATTATATTAGCGCCTAACAGCTCAGCTACTACCTTACGCAATCGTTCTCTCGAGGTATATGGCATTCGATAGGGTTTTTGACACACAATTTCGTCTTTTTCTAGTCTTATCTCCATTTCACAAATGTCAGTCTTACCAATATTTTCTAAATTATCAGCAAACAAGGTCTCATATTTATTCAAAGTTAATTCGAGTCTATTTTTTTTGTTTTTTATTCAGATTTTCTCCAATCTCCACGTTTAATTTATTGGATTCCGTTTTTTCAGATATGTCTAGATTTTTTTCGCGTTTAATCATCAACGAATTTTTTGTTTTAGTAACAATTATATCCGGTTCTTTAAAAGCATCACTACCGATAAGCAAATCCGCAGGAAGATATTCGTCTTGTACAATTAATGCATCCACTTTTATGTTGATGTCGTCGATTTGTAGCTCATCGCGTACCATCTGCTTTACTTCATATTGTTCGCCCCCAAACCCCATTAAAACTACATTACATGGTATCTTAATCAAATCATCCGTCTTGCTTTGACGTATCAGCGTTGAGTCGCTACCAAGATCTATAAACCCTAACAGTTTTTCTGTCCAAAAACTATGTCTTTATTGTTTTCTGCTTGATTTATTACGTTAACTCTCCTAATTGGTATAGAACTGCATTTTCCTGTTTGGTTTCGCGAATGAACCTTACCGCATGATTCACATCGAATTCTTGTCTGAGGTTCCGGGCAATTTCTCGAATAGTGTCCAAATTTAAAACAATTAAAACATATATTACCTGTCTTATCCATGTTATTTGCTTTTGTCTCACCTCTAGGTACAGTTGACATTGGGTACGTGCAAGAAGAAGGAACAATTTTAAAACTTTGTAGCCAATTGACCTTCTCAATGAGCTCTGGTATTGTTGAAAAGTTACACGTCATTAACGCACTACTAATTTTATCGTCGTTTAAACCTTTGATAATGTATTTTATCGTGGCACTAACTGACAAATTCGCTTGCTGTGCTATATTTTGCACCAAAAACACATATTCCTCTATACTTTCGGTAGATTTCCTGATACGTTTTGACAATTTTTCGTGGACGTCAGCTTCATTGACTATATTTGGAAAATTGAGCACGAATTCTGTGCTGAACGATTTCCATGTCATATCAGTTTCCACAACCGTGTCAACCCACATTTTCGCAGCACCTCTCATTTTAGAAATCGCAGCTAACACAACTAATTTCTCATTCCACTTATAAATTTCCATTAATTTGGCAACCCGATCTACCCACGTTTTCGCATTTTGCATATCTACATCTGACGGATCAAACACTGGCATTGTATCAATAATGTCCCTTAACGACATCACTGGTTGCACAGACATACTTGCAAATCGCTGTTCGAGTTTAAACACTTCACGTTCTCTGTCCAATAATTCCCGTTCTCGTTGCAGAAATTCTCTTTCACGTTTCATGTGTTCGTACGAAATCTCCTTCCTAACAATTACGCTTTCTCGATGTCGACTTTGCATTCGCACCACTGTTTCATCCAACTGGCTTCCTTCGTCATCAGTGGACGAGCTCTCACCATTGCACTGAATGCTAGCAGAACACACAGGCGCACTATTGCTTGCTACCGCACTTCGTTTATTCAGCCTAACACTTCCAACCGGCGTACTAGTTTCACGAATCTTGAAAGGCTGTGTTGGAGCTATTTCGATTCCATTTTCGGCTAGTTCCGACGTGCGAACACTTTGCTCTAATCGCGTCACTAAACATGCCTTGTTGCCAGATTGTGGCAACCCATTTTTTCATACTTCTCCATTGTTTCACGTTTCTATCGTATCGTATAATTGTCTTCGCTATATATTTTTCCGTTCACGTATATTTCAATTTATGTATACCGACAACCGTTTACGCGGATCTATCCCACTTCTGAAATGTAATACACTCTGAAAAAATAACTCGGGAGAGGATTAATAAAAAGAACAATATAATTGGGAACTGAAAACTTGTTTAATGCAACTATATTGTACAAAGGTTCCCATACGACTGACTGGCACTTTTCCTCAACTCACTCGCTTCCTCGTTCGGACAGTGTTGTCAACTTGTCATTACACAATATATACCCACAAAGCGCCACCGTTTTGGAATAAAATTCATCGTTATGTGTGATTGCAAGACGGGTTACGTCCTAGACTTTATTATTTACACAGGAAGAACTACAGATTGATTTTGTTATTGTAAATCTTGGTAAATCAGATAGTATAGTGTTAACTCTTATGAGTGACTATTTGAATAAAGGCCATGCAGCACACGTCGACAATTGGTATAAAAGTCCTGGACTATTTTCCCATTTATTTGCAAATAAAATAAATGAATGCATATGGCACTGTAAAAGCAAATCGCAAGGGTATGCCCATTATGAACAAGAAATTGAAAGCAGGAGAACCTGAAAGCAAAGCAAGCGAAAATCTATTAGCAATAAAATGGCACGACAAGCGAATGTTATGCTGTTGACTACAATCCACACCAACAAATTGGCTCCTTCTGATAATATCGATGAAAATGTTCTCAAGCCAGTCTCCATTCTAGATTATAATAAAAGCATGGGCTCTGTTGATAAAAGTGATATGATACTAAGTTCCACAGAAACAGTGAGAAAATCAATAAAATGGTATAAAAAACGTTTTTCCAACCAGTAAGAGAATTTCAAATGAATTTGATAAAGCAATTACTTCGTGCATAACACCCCAACAACGCAATCAATCGTGTAGGCGTCCAGAAGCTACCAATTCGCCGTTACGCTTATCAGCTAGACATTTCCCAACGTTTCTTCCTGCAAAAGAATCAAAACCGAACCCAACAAAACGTTGCGTTGTATACATAAAAAACCAAAAGCGAAAGGAATCTCGTTAAATATGTGAACCTTGTTATGTTTCTTTATGTATTGTACCTTGCTTTGAGATTTTTCATACAAAAAAAAATTATTAATTGTTTGTAAGATGGTATTATAAGTAAATAGTTGAAATAAAATTTCTTTGTATTTGAGTGAGTAATGTATTATTCAATTAACCCGCTTTACGAATGTTCTAATTTTATAAAAATTTCCATGTGGTTCTTGACTGTAAAAAAAAATTGTTAGCTGCTCTACGCGAACAAACTCGCTGTATCTAAATTCAGTAAACGGCTCTACACGAATTAACTCGCAACGTCTAAATCATCAACCAGCTCTACACGAATAAAGAGGCAACCACTGAAATATGTGCGCACAGCTAGCACAAAATCTCAAAACATATTGCGCAGCGAAGAAATACATTATTCCCCGGATAATTACCTCGAGTGGTTTGAAGTTTTATTTTTGCAATTAACCGAGAAATTGAATTACCCGACCCCGCTCATGGACCTCATTGAGACCACAAATGTGCTCATAACGATGCTTTCCGGCAGAAAATAAATTGTTCATATGAATAGTGATGTTTTCTCTAAACAATCTATCTCTAAAGAAATTAAATAGAGAAATTCAGTTCAGTTCGTTTTCTGAATTCAATCGGGAAGGTTGCCAAAGTAGAAAACCAAGTTTAAGTCTGATGAAATAAATTTATTCACTTCATATAATATGTAAATTCAAAATATCCGAAATAAACAAAAACAAAAATAGAGAGGATGTATCTCAGCCAAAACAATAGCATCAAAATAACTGAAAACAAACACATACATAAGTATATATGTACATGTATATATATGCATCTACAAATATTAAATTGAACAAATGAAAGGCAGTTAACATAAAGTATAATCTTTAATTTTCTTCTGACTCATATTTTTTGCTTCTGTTTTAAAAATTATCTCTTCCATATTTTCCAGTTCCTTACAACTGATATCTTTATGTAACATATTTTTTTTTGAAGGGTATCGAAGGAAGGAAGTAATTACTTCCTTAAAACTGGGGGGTTTTGATCTCTACATGCTCTTCTTCATTTCCTTCGTCATCTCCATGATAACCATCATTGTGATTATTCTCTTCAAACACTTCCCTTACTATCTCATCAGATAGCATGCCACAGCATTCAGCACTTGCGTCACATAATACGTAATCATAAAATATTCGTCGCAAGCTTCTACTTCGCCGTCTTTTTCTGTATAATTTTTCCCTGAGATAAAAACAAATCTACAGAATTAACCAGTATAATACCAGAGCAAACACTTCTTACCTTCCGAAAACAATTTGTTATTGTGTCACTTGAAACAAGCCACCAAGCTCGTTTAACGTAGAAAAGAGCGTCTAAGATAGTTATTCGTTTCAGATACTCTTGTTTACTCAATCCGAATTCTAAGGGAAAGATTTGTTTCCTTACAATTATTTTGCGGTAATACGCTTTGAAGCTGTGTAAGTGGTTGGATTAGGGCCGTGGTATTCGGTGGTAAGAACTACACCTTTATATTTTGCAATTCCGTTAAAATTTTGTGACAGGCAGCGTTATCAACAAATAAAATAATCCTTTCCTTTTCCTTTATCATCTCTTCGTCTAGTTTTCTCAGACCACAATTCCATAAAGTTGAACTCATCCCAGCATTGCTAATGGCGTAGTATGGAAGAGGAAGGATTTTGTTTTTAAAGCATCGAGGATTCTGGGTTTTTCCTATTACAACTACTCTTTTGTATGTCGTTGCTTCTTTTTATTCATAACTAAAAATGTATTTAACACACGCCGTTCTTGCAAATCCTTGAATCAAACTTGACAGTTCAGTCTTCCCCACCTTGAAGTTGTCTCCAATAACCTTCATTCAAGATTTTGAGGGTATCGAGGGTAGATATCCGATTGAAATAGTATGAGATATAAACTTACGTGTTCATAAAGAGATGGCAGTTATAAGGTTTTGGTACTAATGCAGAAAGCATGTATCCAGTGTTGACTTGTATGAAATTTAAAGCAATATTTTTAGATTACAGAACTTTTGGGTTGTAATGTAGATTGGGCATTTAAGCGAGGGGTACATATATGGGGATTACGTTTTTTTTTTTAAATAACAAGCCTGTTGAATTGTAAAATGTATTAGCGGATATGGTGTCTCAATTCACAATTTTGTGTGAAATGAAGAACAGTGTAGTCGAAAGTTTTATTTTGTTTAAATATTTTGGTCCTTTCGACTCCATGTTGACAAAAAAAAAGTTTGGTTCTTCTTCTTCACTTTCTTCGGGAAGCACAGACACATTCTTGCGTAATTTGACACATTATCATAGACCCATTCCACAGAAAATCGACAAATGTTCTGAATGGACCATCTCCGATTTTGATAAAATTTTACAGGTGGTTTGGTCTTCTTGTTGATAGTACTTTGCTGAAATATTTTTCGTTTTTGTCCATTTTTGACGGCGATATGGTATTTTAAAATTTGGAAAAAGTGGCAAATTTTGCTTGGAAGCTGTAAATTCAAAACTTTATATCTTAGGATGTATGCATCGTAAGCCCATGAAACAAACTCCATTTGTTTAAGGAAGCTTTAAAGCTCCTGAAAAAAATTAGCTGAGATCCTTTTTCTGAAAATTTGTTTTCAAGGATAATGGATATGTTCGTTATCCTTGAATATCTCAAAATGCGCACTCTCGATTTCTTTTATTTTTTTTTAATTTAATCCTTAATGGCTTTTGGGGAAACTGTAGAAAGGAGAAAATGGAACTCCTTGAAGTTTGGATGGAGTTATTTTTGAAATATATGTAGTTCAGAAAACTTTGAACGAAAATTGATGTTGTATGGTGCGTTATCAAATACTTGTATGCAGATGGCTTTAAAAATTACAGTGATACAGGAAAATAAAAAGAAATACACATACTACAACTTTTAGATTGATGTCATATATATACATATGAATATAGTTATATCAGAAACCGCAACTAAAGAACTCATTGTTTACTCATGGAATGGATAATGGTGTTTATATTCTAACAGCCAGTAAAATGAAATATATAGCAGAGTTAATTAAATTAAGGAAATCTTAAATATAGAATGTACATAGGCCTCATATTAATTTTAATTTTACTTATAAATATTTCTAAGATTTTATTTATTTTTTTTAAAACAGGGGGAACAGGAGATACCCAACCCAAGCACGGAGGCCACAGCGGTCCATTGTGCTCTCCTGAATCCCATTCACCAAAACCTTCCTGTCCTCTTAAAGGTTTTTCAGCTCATCCACAGATAGAGGGGGAGACCCTAGAGTATCCAGTCTGCTCCGGGCGAAGGCCGGACCCTCACACATAAAGTGTTCGGTTGTCTCAGGCTCTCCCTCCATGCAGGACAGACACTCAGGGCTGTCAACAACTCCCATCCTTGTTAGATGAGCGTGAAGTGAGCTGTAGCCGGTGATGATGCCAACCACGGTTCTACATTGTTTCCTTCCGAGTCCCATGAGAAAATCGGAGATATTCCCATTGGGCCCATCAAGAAACAGTTTTGTACACCTAC
The DNA here is from genome assembly GCA_963930735.1 of Dioctria linearis. Classification (NCBI taxonomy): domain Eukaryota; kingdom Metazoa; phylum Arthropoda; class Insecta; order Diptera; family Asilidae; genus Dioctria; species Dioctria linearis. The sequence goes on from OZ005740.1 coordinate 206,463,084, forward strand.
AAGCACTCAGGTTCTCCCATCTCTGCTGATATTTCCTATGAACATCCGCTCTGATGAGAGACCCGATATTCGAGGTGGCAACGCCTACGGCGGGCTCCGGTCCGATAAACGGAGAATCGGAGCCAGCCCTAGCTAAAAGGTCAGCCCTTTCATTCCCCATGATCACCATGTGACCAGGAACCCACAGGAGGGACACATTGTTCTGATAACACAACTTATCCACTGACGACCTGCAGTCCCCCAGTAACTTTGACGTTATCCGAGGGCCATTCAGAGCCATCAAGGCTGCCTGACTATCCGAAAGGATAGCGATATCTCTCCCCTTGATTTGCATATAAAGGGCTAACTTCGCTGCCATTGAGATGGCGAAGACTTCAGCCTGGAAGACAGTGGTGTGTTTTCCAAGTGAGTACTCCATTCCAAAATCAGCCTCAGGAAAGTAGACACCTGCGCCAGCTCCCTCATTAGTGAGAGAGCCGTCGGTGAAGATTTTTAGAGCAGACCGGGGAAGGCACGATAAGGCACCTCTCTCAGTCCACGAGTCCCCTGCAGGAAAGCTTACAGGGAAGCGACGCCCGAAACGAAGCTCTGGTACCATCACATCCCGTGGCATACCAACCAGAGGGTTTTCTAAGTCCAGCCGATATGCCATACAGCAATGAGAAGAGCCAGTCCAGCCGCCCTCCCAACATCCCCATAAGCGCAATCTGCACACAGCCCTTTTGGCCTCTGCCTGAATGACAAGCTCCAGGGGTACCAGATTGAGTAAGACCTCAAGAGCCGCAGTAGCCGTAGATCGCATGGAGCCCGTAATTCCCAAGCAGGCAAGCCTCTGCAGGCCCGCCAGCGTACAGATCGCAGTCCCCACAAGCGTCCTCGGACACCATACACAGGAGGCATATGTGAGCATGGGTCTGACGATCGAGGTGTACATCCAATGCACAACCCTCGGTCTCATGCCCCATGTGCAGCCAAAGGCTCTCCTGAATTGAGCGAAGACCCTCATAGCCGCATTAACTTTTTCCTCTACGTGTATTCCCCGTGTCAGCTTCGAGTCAAGGAAGACTCCAAGGTGCTTGACATGAGGAGAGAGTTGCAGAGTGTGTCCAAAAAGCATTGGAAGAACAAAGTACCCCAGCTTACGTCTTCTGGAGAAGAGCACCAAGTTGCACTTTGTAAGGTTCACTGTCATATCATATCGCAAGGTAAACAGTCCACGATCCAGTCCCCGTTCAATGACAGTTACCCCTCCAGTAAGCGTGCTGTGAGGTGTTAGGAGAGAAGCCTTTAAGGGTACTTCCTTAATATATTCATCTACCAGCCTCTCCAGGCATTTCAAAAGAAATGAGGAGAGGTTTATGGTTCGAAAACTCTTCGGGTCCATGTAGGAAGCCTTACCAGGCTTCGGAACGAAGGCAACCCTCACCTTCCTCCACATCTCTGGGACATATCCGAAAGCGATACATGCCCTGAAAATGGAGTCGATGTAGTCGAGAAGAAGTCTACAGGATTCTTCTTTCGATGCCGTAAAGGAGCCATCTGGCCTTCTCAGAACACTCAGCCTAGCCGACGGGTCGCCCTGAGCCCTGAGCAGCCTAACCGGTTCACGATAGCCGTCAATCTCCTCGCAGAAATCTACAAAGGCCTGTCTTTTTGATTTCCTGACAAGCCTCTTGTAATTACTCTGAGCCTCTCGGTAGGCCCGCTAGTCTCCCCCAGAGCCAGACCTCCTGGCCTTGTTGAAGAGCCTTCTGGAAGCCTTACGGAGTACACTAAGACGGCCGTTCCACCACAGCATAGTTTTCCTTCCAATGTCCGTGCTAATGGGACAGGAAGCCTCGAAATCCGCAGTTACAGCAGACTGCAGCCTTCCAACCGCCTTTTCCAAGGCTGCAACACTTCTGATTCTCTCAGCCGGAGAGTCGAGCATGGAAACTAGCTCCCTGTGGTATCTCCCCCAATCAGTCCACTTCGGATTCCTGTATGGTTCCACCTCAATGGGGTCAGCACCCATACAGAACTCAATGTAGCGGTGATCAGAGAGAGACTCCTCGCGCGAAACCCTCCAGCCGGAAAACTGGGGAAGATACTTATATACTTATATATATAAAAAAGTTAATTAAGCATATTATATTATTACCAATACGTTTCTTTTAATATTTTTACGGTAGTTGGCTATTTCAGGATATAATCCTAGCTATATTATGTAGATATATTATATTAAATCTGAGTACTCAGCACACTTCATCAATTTTCGTTCGAAGTTTTCTGAACTACATATATTTAAAATATAACTCCATCCAAACTTCAAGGAGTTCCATTTTCTCCTTTCTACAGTATCCTCAAAAGCCATTAAGGATTAAATTAAAAAAAATAAAAGAAATCGAGAGTGCGCATTTTGAGATATTCAAGGATAACGAACATATCCATTATCCTTAAAAACAAATTTTCACAAAAAGAACCTCAGATAATTTTTTTCAGGAGCTTTAAAGCTTCCTTAAACAAACGGAGTTTGTTTCAGGGGCTTACGATGCATACATCCTAAGATATAAAGTTTTGAATTTACAGCTTCCAAGCAAAATTTGCCACTTTTTCCAAATTTCAAAATAACATATCGCCGTCAAAAATGGACAAAAACGAAAAAATTTTCAGCAAAGTACTACTAACAATAAGACAACCCTACTTATCAAATTTTATCAAAATCGGAGTTGGTCAATGCACAAATTTATACAATATTTTTCGATTTTCTGTGGAATAACCCCATATTATTATTAACAACTATGTAGATGGCAGTGCGCACCGTAATAAAGGCCGATGATCAGGCTATACCCAGTAATTTTTGAGGATATAGATAACTAGATATATAGTCTATACCCACTAAGTTTTCTGGGGGGACACATGGTGTATCAAAGAGATACATCGAATATCTAGATATCGATATCCCAATAATATTATAGAAAAGAAAGTGAGAAACCAAGGGCATGACAAAATCACACAACAAACAAACCACACACTAAAATATCACAGGCTGAAGAAGTTAAATATGTAGAAATGTGTGTACAATTTTGTCGGTCTGCGATTTTAGGAAACTGTTTAATGGGATGCACAGCAGCATATGATACACTGACGATTGTGAGTTCGTCCCAATACATAAATGTAATATTTCACACCATGAATAAAGTTTCACAGAAAAAAATTTTCCGGCCGGCGATATTTTATTCATTAAATTAAAGAAAATCCTTGTTTTGAAACAGTGGTTGTTATGGAATTAGAACGAGTTCACTTTGTTTATACTCACGAGGAGACGGTCGTTTAGTATTATCTTCCTTCACTAGTTTGTTTTTGTTTCTCTCGATGTTATCAGCTGCGAGTCTGCGTAATTCCTCCAAAGAAATGTTCTCACTGTTCTCTTCCACATCTGCACACAAAGCTGCTGTTAGTTGGTTGTGCAGATATCGCCTTGGGTCATATCCCAATACAAATTTTTGGGGACTCTGGGCTGTAACTCGATGAGGCAAACAATTTAGACCCCACTGAATATCGGGTAGATGGGTGTCCCAATTTCGTCCATCTGTTCTGTTAGTCGTTGCCGCTATTGCTGCTGAAATGGTTCTGAAGTATCGTTCGATTTGACCATTCACTCTTGGAGTCTGCAGAGCTACTTTCTGATGAGTGATATGATTCTCCTCACAATATTGTTCGAACACTTTACATGTAAAGGCGGTACCCCGATCAGTTACAACCCTGGTAGGGGATCCGAAAAATTGAGATAGTTCCTCCAGCGCTTTTATTGCGTAATTAGTTGTCGTATTGCGGACCGGTCGAAGTATTACAAATTTTGTAAAAGCGTCGATAACTCCTATTAAATGTACATTCCCTTTACTGCTTTTCGGTTATGGACCCAGATGCTCCATGCTGATAGTGGGGAACGGTATTGGTTCTGTTCTAAAGAATTCTAGAGAATTACATCAAAGGAAGTATTTGGTCTCAATAATTTATACTATAATATAATAAACTTAGTAAACTAAGAAATTGCTTGGGACAAGTCGAATAATATAAAATATTACTTTCAAGACTGAAATTAAAAGTTCTAGTTTACAGCTGTTTTGTTCTAAATTCCCCTATATGGTTCTAAATTTGCTGATTAACTACTACGCATATGCTCCTGCTCATGTCGTCAAATGACTGAAAGAGAGGAGACATTTTCGCAGGCATGAATTTTCAAATGCATGAGTGGGATGCAAACACAAAAATCCATGTCGTTTTGACGACGTGGTTTTACCATGCATTGTAGATTAGGCAAAAGCGTCACGTGTGACATTCTGCTGCCATATACTCCTGTGTGAAGTCGTAGTGCTGTATCTTTAGCCACCACCTGGCGACTCTGGGTACGAAGTTTCTCTTTGCTTGCGTAGTCTTCAAAGAGGCACAGTCTGTCACCACCATAAAACGTTTCCCAATGAGATAATATTTAAAACTCTCTAGACTCTCAACTACAGCTAGCGCTTCAAGCTCATAGTTGTGGTATACTTCTCCCGTTACCGTTGTTGTTCAACTAAAATATGAAACTGGCCGTTTCAATCCATCGGCGGAGACTTGCATTAGTATGCCTGCCATTCCTTTTGAAGATGCATCCGTATGAACTTCATGTTGGGCGCCCGGCTCATATGTTGCCAAAATCGGTCTAGTTGGCAATTGTTCCTTAGGTACGTCGAAAGCTGCTTGTTGTCCTTCAGACCATGAAAAGATCACATCCTTTGTCAATTGCTCGTTTAATGTAGCCGCGATACGTGCGTAATTCACAATGAACCGCCTGAAGTACCCAGTGAGACCCAATAATTTGTCGCACCTCCCTAACCGTTCTCGGAACAGGGTACTCCTGGATCGCTTGACATTATACTCTTCCAGGTCGGATTCGCTCAGCATACACCTCGTGGCCTAAGAAGTGTACGTTATCGTTGAAGAATGAACACTTTTTAGTGTTTAACGTCAAGTTGGCTTCTTCGATTGCTTTCAATACTTTTTCGAGCAGTATTAGTCCTTCTTCAATTGTCTGAGTTACCAACAGACAATCATCTATTTACACAAACATTCTTTTATTCTGTACTTTCTGAGCTAACTTATCCATAAGCCTTAAGAACACAGTGGGAGCATTGGCCAGCCCAAATGGCATGCTCTTAAATTGATACAGCCCGAAAGCATTAACGAAAGCTGTATTAGTCTTTTAATCCCGGTGTAAAGGTATTTGATAGTATCCACTCGTAAGGTCCAACGATGTAAAGACACGTCCGTTCGTTACATTGTTTAGGGACTCCTCTATGTTGGTGTCGCAAAATTCTCTCGCTTGACGACTGCATTTTTGTCAGTAGTCCACACACATTCGGTATGAATCGTCCTTTTTCTTCACTAATATAGCTGGGCTAGCATAATCCGACTGCGAGTTCTCGATGATGTCATTATTGAGCAAGTTCTTAACGATTGACCGTAACGCTTTCTTTTGGTGATAGGGTACACGATACGGCTTACAGCGAACAATGCTCCTATCCTCCAATTCTATTTTCATCTCGACTAAGTTTGTCTTTCCCAAGTCGTTAGTCTTTGTTGCAAAGCAGTTCCTGTAAGAGTTGACGACTTTAACTAAATTCTTACTGGTTTCCGTCGTTCCAAGTTTTCCTATACGCAGACAATCTATCGTAATTGGTGTTTTCGTAATCTTCATTTATTTTAGCTCACTAATTTTATTTTTTTTCAACGGGGGTTGAATATCACCACTCGGTCCGTCTTTCAAGAATTAATAACTCCTTCCATCTTTTAACTATCCGCACCCCAGGACGATTTGTAAAATTTTGTCCAATTATTACAGCCGTATCTTGAACACTGTCATCCAATACCGCTATTTCGATTAGTGTCTGTACCTCGCCGATTTTGACTGTCTTTTCTATTGAACCCAAGGATCTACAAACTCCACCCACGAAACCTCTTAAAGTTATTCTCCTTTTTTCGCCCATTTTCCATCCATGTTGACTACAGTTTGACCAACGTATGGTTGACCAGTCGCTACCTAAATCAACGAAAGCTCTCAAAGTCACGCCTCCTATTTCTATATCCTTATATAATTCGTCTTCTTCCTTCCGTATCATTCGTACTTTTTTCGAAATTTCATCCTTCGTTCCAATTCCCCTTTGTTGTATGAATATGCACGTATTGGGTTTGCGTCCTATTTTCTCACATCTAAAACAATTCCCAGTGAACGGCTTCGTACTCCTACCTTGATATTGTGGCACTGGTAAACTTCTCCTCTGTCATATCCCTGCAATTGGCGGTGTATTTATTCTCGCTCTGCCGTTATTATTCGTCAACGCTCGTTAACCGATTACACGGTTTCGCGTGATTTGCTGCTCAGTAATGCCTTCATAGTCCTTGATCTTCCTTAAAAGCTCTGTTGGTGTCCCACAGTCAGACGCGGTAAGAATCGTAATTAAACACCTATCTCCGATTCCTGGCACAAGATATTTCATGGTTGACTCCATACTTAGTTTTCCACGTTTTACCAATGCTATAACCTCATAGAAGTAAGTTTTTATGGGTTCATTTACCTTTCGTTTTCGACCCATTAGTTTAGCATGTATTGCTGACTCATCTACCGCCCTTGGAAACCCACTAACAATATCTCTTTTGAACTTTCCCCAAGTATCATTAACAGAATCTCGGGTCTGGTTTCAGAACTGAGCCGCTTGTTTCAACCCCAACGAAGAATACAATAGGGTAGTCCTCTCGTCCCACCCATAAACTGAACGAAGTTTTTCTACATTATTTACCCATTCGGTGGCACTGAGACTATGTGGGTTGCCTGGAGAGAATTCAGGGATCAGCCCCGTTATCTTAGCCATTCCCAGTCTAAAGTTACCAAACTGACATTCGGTGATTCAGATGATACACTCCCACTTATAGCTGACCGTTTACGACCACTTCTATTTAGTTTGCTTTCATGTTTACGAGAGAAACAATTCGATATTGGTAGTAATCTCTTTGCCGAAATATTCAAACACGTTTTTGCGATGTAATTTTCATTTAAACATATTGTTACCTTTTCTCTTCGAGTGTCCCACTTCTTCCTTAAAACTTTGTGTGGTCTGCTACAAGCACCGCTACCTCGCCAGCTGGCCGAGCGGTCCCCATTTGAGGTCGATTTGATCTGGGTGATTTGTAAAAAATTTGTGGAAAATGCATCGAATCCCAACCACTTGTGGCAAGCGGGGGTTCCTGGTCTTCTCCTCTGAATGAGGTACGATTGAGCGGAGCCCGAGTTCCCTGGACTGCCGGCTGAGTTCCCTGGACTGCCGGCTTCTGTACAGTTACGTGTTTGGTTAAATCTGCCTTACCCCAGCTTTAGCCAGTGGGATTAAAAAAAACTAATGAGTTGTTTTTTCTTGAAACGTACTTCTTCGGATTTATCTTTTAATTTTAACAAAAACTTTCTTGGATTACAATTTTACAATTCGCTTTTTCTTTTTCTTACCTCAGACTACTCTGATCTATCTCCACTTACGAAAAAATTCTCGCGCCTACGTGACTAAAACCTATTCCTAAATTCTCTCCAATCTTTTACATAATTGTCCTGGGCCGACCTCTATCTGTCAAGGTTTCGTTAGCTTCAGCATTTATTAACAGGATTTCGTCTAATTTTAATTTTTACTACATGTTAACTTTCTTTTACATTTATTTTCTTTTATGTTAAAGTTTTCATTTACTTTCAATCTTTAATACCTGTGAATTTACTTTTACATTTTAATTTCTAATAAGATTCCTCTAATTTCAGATTCTAATACGTGCCAAATTTCTTTTACATTTGTTTTTGTGTATAAGTTTTCCTTTAAATTCAATTTTTTTTTTAATCCATGCCAAATTTCTTCTACATTTATTTTTTGTGTATGTCGAAGTTTTCATTTACTTTAAATTTTTAATACATGTCAATTTACTTTTACATTTTAATATTTAATAAACTTCCTCTAATTTCAGGTTCTAATATGTGCCAAATTTCTTTTACATTTGATTTTACTATATGTCTAAATTTTCCTTTAAATTCAATTTTTTAATATGTACATGCCAAATTTCTTTCACATTTATTTTCTGTGTATGTCAAAGTTGTTATTTACTTTCAACGCTTTAATAAATTTTACGTAATTATTGATTGGCGTTTACTTTTATCTCTGTCCAAATTGTCGGCGTACTATTGAATTCAGGTGCAATATTCGTTTCCTATTTCGACGTGTAAGACTAATTCATTAAGAAACTTATCGTGACGCTAGGTCCAAGCACAACTCCAGCCAAATGTCCTGGTTTCCTGCTGGTACGTTTGGGTAGATCTGTTAGGGTGGTTCATTTGAATTGGAGCAGATTTGAAGAAGAATTGTAGTGACAGCTAGGAGTGGAAATGAGTCTTTACTTTGGGTTTAGGGTTCTGCTATGGTTCGAGGTCTATCGTCTGACACAGAAGTTGTCAGATCGTGTGACGTTTGCTTTGTCTCGTCTGTTTCCTTTTTCCAACGTATGTAAATAGACGAAAATTTCCTCGAAAGTAATTAAGCAGTTTTCTTTTATCATGAGTGAAGGCAAATCTAAGCTTTTCCGAAATCCTCCTGCATAATTTAAATGTCAACATTTTTCAAGTTTTCTACTCACCGTTCAAGAAATTATAAACTTCTAAACAATACTTTTTAGTGTTGAGAACTTACTTACTTGCATGGGCAATTATTCCACTCATCCTGAAATGGACAAATACCTTGACAGCATAATTTTGGAAGGTGAAAGCGTTGACTACCAAAAACATTTTGTAAATGTACTGCAGCGAGTGGTCAGGAGGTATTGCACTGGAAAAGCTCCCATTGTAAGGAGGCAATACGATTTAACAATTTTTAAGAATACTGCCCTGTATCGAGAGATTAAATTTCTCTCTAGATTAGTTCCTGACAATAAGCCTCCAAATGATAGTTGACCACAATTTATGGGAGCTGACTGGAAGGGTTGAGGTTTTTGCTAATGCCTAACAGAAGCGGGGTAAGTCATCTTGCTGCAATATATATATATATATATATATATATATATATATATATAAGGATATTGGAATAATTCAATTAATAAAAACTGTTAATCTAATGATTACGAGGTGTCTGCCCACAAAACTTATTATTTTTTTACGGTTCGCCCAATACAAATTTAGCGAATCTGTTTGTCCTCAGACGTGAAATATATTCAGTATTCAGTAATAAAACGTGAACAATTTTAATCGTTAATAGACACTGTTCATTCAAATTCTATAAATCTTATTAAAAAGAAAATTCATCGCCCGCTGTATGCCGTTAATTTTACGTATATGTATAGGCAAAAGGGGGCATATTTAATATCAACTACGATATGACGATATCTTGATGTATGTATATGGGCAAAAAGACAATATATTTAATATCCAATAATAAAACGCAAAACACAAATAATGACCATTAGTCACTGATCAGTCGAATCTTATAAGTCTTGGGAGAAATAAACTGATTTATTTTGTAACCAAAGACTATAGCTAGTATCATTCGTTTAAGCCTTTTTTTCCTTGCTCAAATCACACTTTCAGTAAAAAAAAGAACGTGTCGTTCACTTATTTTTCACAATATCACTTTTTATTCTTTACTTTTATAAAACCTTCTTTTTTTTTTCTTCAGTTCAACCAGAACTATTTCTCATTCAGGAACTTTCCTTTAATAATACCTACTTTCCACTTACTCGATCGCACAACGAATACCCATTTTCGTTTACGAGCCACTTAGATGAGATTATCTATTTTGTGTATTCTTAATTCACATTGAAGGCAAAATTCCTCGAATCCTTTCTTCAGCATCAAGTAGAAAGCGAAAATTTAACAAGAAATTGCAGGAATATTCATCCCGCAACGGAATAAAATCTTGTCAGGAAAGATTTGGCTCACTATCGGTGCCTGAATATTCATGAATTCCATGCAACCCAAGTAAAATTAATACGCATGTACCGATGAGCAGAATCAGTTTCGAAAGGAACTCGTGATTTCGTTCCTCAAGCGAACCTGTGTTGGTGTACTAACCTCTAGTGGCTGGCTGCTTGTATTCAATTAGATACACATCCATACCCCACTGTATATGAGTGTAACCTACAGGTCGCTTTACGTGCTTGTGTCCTCAACTCCAGTGGCTGGTTGCCCGTATTCAATTAGTGCAGTTCCATACCCCATTTCCGAGAATTGGAAATCACCTCTGAAAATGTAATAGTATTTAGATTTAAATTAGATTTTTCTTACTCCACCGACGAATTAATAATTTTTCCTTAAATCACACTACTTCACAATTCACATCCACTGCACTTGTAGGCCAGAACCCGCCATTGGGCCCCCTTGTCACGACTTGTCCTAAGGCCTATGTCAACAGTGATCCCTGAAGAGGATCACACTCACTGAGCAGCGGATCATGACTCCCTTATCTATAATTCACTAGTTTGACGTCTCAAAGCACTCGAGACCATAATGACGGGCCACCACACCAATAATATTATTCTTACTGGTGGCAGGGGAGGTTAATCACAAACACACACATGGGCGATTTGCTATTTAACGCTTACAATATGTATATGTTTAAGGGAGCTTGAAATTGGGAATAATACATGATAAAATGCTTCCTTTGTTCGTTAAACATACGTTGTTATGTTTTTTTCATTATAGCTTGTTCAAATTTTCGCTAGGTGGTTGAGGCTTAAGGATATTAAATCCAGCTGAGCGAAATTAGCTTCTCACCCCGTGACAGTTATCGGCGGGCCGGCATGCTACTTTGCGGAGAAAGTGGGGGGGGGGGGGGGGTTTAAGATGAAACCTGCCTGCTGACAAAGCATCACAACAAAAAAAATATCATGCCGAGGTATATACAAGTCAAAATGGGGGAAATATTAGGATTGAGTGATTGGGTGATTGGGAATAGAAGGATCGTCGACATTGAGCCGACCCGGCTATCGGGGAACCTGCTGATGATGGTCCCCAATACCGGCCATGCCCCATCCATCCCATGGGTATTCTTGGCCATAAAATTTGAATACCCCCTTGAAGTATTCTTAGGATGTCACCGCGCCTGACGGGGGGGGGGGGGGGGGGGAGGTCTCGAGATAGCAGGAAATATGTGATTAATACATCATTACTGGTACTATATGTTCAAACAAGCAATATTAGTCTCTATATAGGTATTCAAGTGCACTTATAATCCGAACCGTCGATCGTGAACTGCAATGGTATCGGCCATGGAAACAATCCTCCACACGTTTCATACACACTATTGGTCAATTCACAAAAAAAATTATAGTGGTAGATTATTTATTACTTATTTATAGGTACAAAAATCCTTTAAATAAAAACCTATTTAAGGTCGTCATTTCCAATCATGACACTTTTTCCTATTGCATAACATTATGAGCATGGCCCTGAATTCAGAATCTACATCTAGATATGTATATGCACAAAAAAAAATCGCCTTTCGTTTTCCCTTCTTTGCCGTCTAACGTTAATCTAAGGCTGGTTAGTTTGCTACATGTATATCGATGTACGTAACCTACTGGTGCTGTAACTAATGTAGCCGTGACTGGAATTATTAATGCATTTTCTGTTAATTCTAGTCGGACAGAAAAAAATGTCTATCAGAATGAATGGTAGAAACACATCTCTGCAAAAACGGTTACAGGCATCTCCTTTAAATAAAGGAATAGATTCTTTCTAACAATTAAATTTATGATACCCTCTCCAATACCACCATACAGGGCATCGTTCGCTAAACTACAAATATTAGCAAGATTGGCTGTGAATTTGCACCTTACTTCAATCAACCATGTAATATATGCTGGAAGTGAGCAGTCTAAACAACTTAATTCTAAAAAAATTCTGATGAGAAAAAAAAATTCACAATTAAACATGCACTTATGCAAACTTATTATAAGGCCCTATATATATATATATACCCCTAGGTCCCTTAAAATGCCGCTATCGGATAATGATATGTATACATAGCTATATACAACGACAGAGCTGGAAATAGATCTAATAACGGATTGAATTCGCGACATTATATCCAAAACTACTTAGACATCCGCGCAAAAGTCACCTACAATCCGGACGTGGCAGGTCCTGTACCAAGGTAGGAAGAATTTGTTGCATCTGAGTCTCTTCGACTATACTGAATAATTCCGTAAAATTACGAAACCGACGGGAATATTTTTATTTTAAGTCGGGGCACTCCAATTGTATGCTTTATTTTTAAGTTTGTAAGAATCAGCGTTCACATTATTGTGTATTTTATTCTTCTAATTGCTATTTTGTTTTTTTCATTTTAATATATATATATTATACGTTAAAAGGAAAAGACTATAAAAACAAAAAAAAAACGTACTCACAGTTTCATCAGCTCCAACGTAGAGGCGCCCCCAGATTTGTATCGACGAAGCTCCTGTAAGTTTGGAAATTGTTTTTTTTTTTTTTTAAGTAAATGATTATGAGAGAGGGCAGCCAAATGCTTCCATCCCTGTCACAAAGTACAGTTTCATTCGCTGATCACGTTCGTTAACTCTAGGAGGCTGAATGTTACACTAGGTTCAACCGCATAGATCTACATATACATATATATACTCTCGCCTCAATAGTTTGACCCTGTGGGCCGATTCTCGTATACACCCTAATTCGCTGCAAGTGCGTACGTATGTTTATGGACATTTAAATTACGTAGATGGTCGCGACCTAGTACGCCTGCGTGATTTTGTTGTTTCCAAAACTGGTATATATTATCTCAGCGATACCCTGAATGTGGTATTCGAGTAGATGCTTGCGGTTATGGTTTTAGCGCATAGAACTCGCTTCGTCTTATGACGAAACTCTTTTGGTGGAAACAATCTGGCTGAGCTGTGGGAAATCACACGTATGATTGCTAACCTAAAAATTTACATCACAAAATTGGTTACCTTATTGTTGAAATTGATCTAAAATCCATTATAATAATTGTTGGGCTGTTTTTTATTTATTGAATCTGGCGAGAAGCACTTTTAACGCTTCCTGGTGGATATGCTTTCGGTCCGTTTTTTTGGATTTTCCACTACTAGACTATTGCGTGTGCTTCTTTCACTTTACTCGGTTCAGAGAGATTAGTTTTATGGCGGAAATCAGTACCCTATACCTTCTTCTTCCACCACTTCATTCTGTTCCAGATGCTGTTTTACACTTAATTGGCATAGATGCCAACTTAATTTTGATCGAAAGAACCGAGACGCCATAGATTTAAGAACCTTCCCTGCTCGTGGTATATATCACCTATCCCCTACAGGTGATATATATCACCTGTAGGGGATGACATTTAAGCTGTCACAAATCAAATGTGACGCTGCTGAAGTATAATATTGTCGATGACCATAACAAGGTATTGTACTTCTTCAATTTATTGATATGATAACAATGAATACTCTGAATTTAGTTGCCTTAACAAATTGGGCTTACGTTCTTCGATTGACTTCATATAAACGAAAAAGAAAAAACTAACAGAATATGACGGCAGGCTATCAGTCCGATCTCTTCCACGATGGGATATTGGAACTTGGCATTGGCACTGAATTGACATCTCACTCTTCTCTAACTACAGATGGCTGGATAAGATGTGTACAACTCGAGCTCTGGGTTGAAGCATATACTAAATGACAGTGGCGTCGTTGGTTGATGAGAGACAGTGGCGTCGTTGATAACCAAATTGGCATAGGCTTGAACAGTATACCTATATGGGATTTGTAGTAAAATAATAAACTGATCCGTTCACATCCTTATTTAATCCATACCTTATCCATAATTACGATTTGGCGACTTGCAAAGCCTGGGGCGGGCAGTCGTTTCTTCGTATTGCTTCCCTAGTTTTACTGTTGTGATGGTGGGAAAATGGGTCTCTTTCTTTCTTCCTCTACTCGTTCGAAGAATTCTTGGCGAAATTTCGAATTTAGCCAGAATTTGCTGCGGCAGATTATTAATTATTACAGCACTTACACACTCATTTATAGACAAATTTTGCGTGGCTAAAGTGATTATGGTTATCCAGAGATGGTGACAAAAAACGTAATTAGATCAAAACAGATTGGAGTCTTTGAGACACAAGAGGTTGTGAGAATACTATGCTGATAAAATGAAATAGTTGTGGTGGACATATTACTGAAAATATTGTTGCCTTGTATAAGCACAGAGTCCTTCATAAATAGGAGGCATGAAGAGTATTTTGTCTGTACTTACACGAACAGGCGACAACAGCCATAATACACAATCCAAAATAAATGCAAATATTAGAAAACTAGCAAATCCTTCGCAAACGCACAGCATGCAGCCTCATGTAGACATGACACAAAACAAATTACCCTAGAAAGTAATTAGTTATTCCCGTAGAATAAATCGAAGAGAAAAAAATTAAAAAAAATTAAATAAATGTACAGAATGAATACACAATATATGCACAGAATAACGAATAAATAAATTAATTAAAATTATATGCGGAATTAAATGCATTGAATAATTCTAAAGTTCACTGGTAAGCGATCGCGCTTTTACGGCATTTACGCAGGTTAGTAAGTAGACTGCAGCGAAATCACAACTTAGAATAAAAACTGAGGTATAGAGTAACTCACACAATATGGCGATCCCTTATGTGCAGCATCCACGCTGATTCTTTGTAGACTGCCGCGAAATTACATTTTGAGCAAAAACAAAAAAAATAATCTATGCACTCAGGAATTGAATAATTCGCAAAATATCACTAAAGTTCACTGGCAAGTGATCCAGCCTTTATGATACTTAAGACCTTCACAGACCATCGCGAAATCGCGGGAGCGGGAGCAGGAATATTACGTAGGCCGCCGTGCCTTCGGTTTGAGAGGAGCGACCTCCGAGTCGGGATTTTCTTTATCAAGTCGGATTAAATTTGCGAATAAAACGCTAAATTTGTTATCAATATTCTTTTTACTTTTATTCTTAATAATTTTCCGAGAATTCAATTTGTAACTTTCTCACTTACAAAATGTAAAGTTTACTTCCAAAAATAATTCTTATGTTCGATTTTTTAAAACTCCGTGTGCCCGCGCCGATCTAGTCTTGTCGATCATTTTACCCAAACTCTCTGAGTTGAGTTTCCTACTATGGCATCAAACCGCCGCCGTGACACTTGTCGTGTCAGCAAAAATTTCTTCGCTGCGCGATAAGGTTGTGTACATTTCGCTGAGTGGTTGAGAATTTTTGTAATTGTCGCATTCAAAGTATGCGACGTGTGATATGAGATGGGTAAACAAAAATTTAATTTATCGTTTTTCTAGTGGAATATTTGTGTAACAAAATCTTATCGAATTTGTTACACTTGAAAATTATCGTTTCCTCAGCGATAAAATAGAAAATTTATTTATGATGCTCCTTAGGAAAAGAAGTAAAATATGCAATTAATGCGTTGTGGGTATACGTTGTGGATATCACAACACCATCCCCCTAATTTAAAGAAAATTTGGGTCTTAGGGGGGCACGAATTTTCTTTATTCGAAACAGGGATTCGACACACGGAATTATTTGTTTTTTTTCTTCTTTTTTTTTTTTATTTTTTTTTTTTTTTTTTTTTTTACAGGATTTTATATAAATGAACAATCGACGAACATTGTAGCAATATTATTATAAATATTCTAAAGTTAGGTGCACTTACATATTATATTTTTTTTTTACTTGTTTATATTTTCATATATATGTTTGACATATTTTGTACTTGTTTTTTTTTTGTTTTTTTTTTACCGATAAAAATTTTCTTACTTATTTAGGTTTTTTTTTTTTTTTGGGAGTTGAGTGCGTGGAGTCAGCTGGAGCAGACGTTCCATCGTGCGTGTTACTGGTGCCAAAGTTAAATAGCGATCAATCTGTTGTGTAGTGCAGTGCAGTGAAATTTTTTAAATATAAATATATATATAATAATAATAATTAAAATCCGCCGCGCCGTTTTTATTACATAAAAAAATAAACAATACCAGCCAAGTCCAGGGCTTTTCTATGCCATGCCGGCATTCCACAAGCCAGCAGCACAGTACGGTGGAGTTTAACAAATCTCCCATGTACATCAGTGATCAGTGCAAGGTCATTAGCCCTTGTCACTGATCAGCAATACGGGTGTCCCCAGCTGTCGTCATTGAACTGCACGGTCTGAGGTACTGAAAGCAGCAAATAGGCATAACACTATTGCTGTTTTTTTTTACCTCGCTGTGTCGTTGACTGCAGCTGGGCGCCCCCAAATAAATATTTGTGTTGTTGTGTGTCGCTCTTTCTTCTGCTTTTTTTTGTTTTGCTTTGGAATATGCAGAATTTTATTTTAGAATTTTGCAACATTCGCGGATTGGGGGCAAATCGTTTTTCGGTGTACTGCCACCTTCAATCAAAAAATCCGGCAATTCTTGCGCTAAGTGAAACCAAGGTCGTTTCTGATGCTGATTCTAATCAATATCACGTCCCTGGTTATAGCTTAGTGCCTCTTTTTTCTCCACATAGGGGGATCGCAATATATATTCGAAATGATGTGGCCTTTACCATTCTAAAAGACTTTCCACCTTCTGCCAATCCTGAGTTTAATTACATCTGGATTAGGTTCAAACTTCACAGGCACATCATCTACTTTTGCTTCCTTTATCGCAGCCCAAATATGTCTGATGACGACACGGTATCCGTATTTGACAATATCTCCAACAATATTTATCATTTGCTTTCTGTCTCTCCCTCTTCCGAAATCGTCCTGGCAAGCGATTTTAATGTTCATAATATACCGTGGCTCAGACATTCTTCTACCACAATTCCTGCGGGCCGATTCGTTGAACTATTTTGTGAATCTTTCAATTTGCATCAGCTAGTGGATGCACCGACGAGAATCCCTGATGCAGCTGGTGATAGGGCCAATTTACTAGATTTGTTTCTGTCATCTCACCCTGACAAATATTCTATCTCAGTCGGCTCCCCTCTTGGTAATTCAGACCACTGTCTAATCACGGCTCAATTTATCACCTCATCTCTGCGCCGCCCCACTTCTCCACCTACAAGTAGGCTTCTCTGGCACTATAAGAACGCTGATTGGGAAAGTCTCAATCAGTATCTTAGAGATATAGATTGGTCGGTCTGTTTTGCTTCGAGGGATGCTGATGAATGCACATTAGAACTTAGTAACTTACTAAGTCTAGGCATGCGTGAATATATTCCGTATTCTTACAGCAGATCTCAACAGCAAAATCGCTCTTGGTTTAACGATAAGTGCAACCAAGCTATAAAAGCGAAAGAGTCTGCTTTTCGCGCCTATCAAGTGCATCCTTGTCCAGAACTGAAAGAAATCTACAAGACTGCACGGAACACCTGCAAGTCCATTATCCAGAGAGAAAAATTTCTTTTTGACCAGAATGTTAGACAAAGAATCTTGGCAAGCCGCAAAGGTAGTAAAGGTTTCTGGTCACTGGTCAAAACCATCACGAACAACTTCAGCAGTTCCTCTATACCTTCAATACTTAATAATGGTGAAGTGGTTGTTGACTCCCAGGATAAAGCTAATATTTTGGCTGCTAGATTCGCATCAAATTCTTTTCTTCCACCCACTTCACAGGCACCTGTCGTGCATCCCCCGTGCGGATGTGTACAAGAGCCAATACACATCCGTACGAGAGATGTGTTCAAGGTCCTTAATGGTATCAACGTCTCTAAAGCCGCAGGTCCTGATGGTTTCTCGCCCCTATTAATTAAAAGCTGTGCCTCATCCTTGGCTAAACCTCTGCGCAAACTATTCTACCTGTCCTATTCGACAGGAAAATTTCCAACTGCTTGGAAACTAGCTCACGTTCAGCCTATTCCCAAGAAAGGAGAGGGTAGCGATCCCTCAAATTATCGACCAATTGCAATCACTTCGATTCTTTCAAAGGTTTTTGAATCTATCATTAACTCCAAATTAATGAAGTATCTGGAAACCAATCAGCTCATTAACGATCGCCAATACGGCTTCCGGCACGGTCGCTCATCTGGAGACTTGCTGACTTTTCTTACGGAACGTTGGAATCGTAGCCTTCACAATTTTGGTGAGTCCAAAATCGTTGCTCTAGATATTTCAAAGGCCTTTGATATAGTCTGGCATCCAGCCCTTTTAGCCAAACTCAAAGCACTTGGTCTTTCCCCTCCTCTTCTATTATGGATTGAAAGTTTTTTTATCTAGTCGCCAAATACGTGTTGTATTAGATGGCGTTATATCTGAACCTTATCCTATTAATGCCGGTGTCCCCCAGGGCTCTGTTATTTCTCCGACTCTATTTCTAATCTTCATTAATGATCTGCTTTCCCTTACTTTTAATCCTATCCATAGCTTTGCTGATGACAGTACCCTTGATTTCGCATACTCCTTTGACACCCTTGCGGATTCCAGACTGCATGATTAGATCATTGAATAACGATCTTGACAATATTCTCGCTTGGGGCAAAGTGAATCGCGTCGAATTCAATGCATCTAAGACCCAAAGCTGTCTCATCTCATTAAAACAAGACCATCACTTAACCACTCCCGTTTCGTTTGATGGAGCATTAATTTCTGATTCACCGTCACTAAGAATTCTTGGCATTAATATTTCCAGTAAGTTAAGCTGGACAGATCACATCTTCTCGGTTGCCAAAGAAGCATCAAAATGTCTTGGTTTTTTGAAAAGGTGTAAGAAATATTTCAGCCCAGCAAATATAGCGCTCCTCTACAAGTCCTACATCAGACCTAGAATGGAATACAATTCCCATATCTGGGCCGGGGCTGGTCGCACAGCCTTAGCTTCATTGGATATTATCCAAAAGAGAGCCTGCAAGCTCATTGGCGATGTGGCAATTACTCGTCATATCGACTCGCTCGAGCACCATCGCAATGTTGGATGCCTTTCGCTCCTTTATCGCTATATGCATGGTCAATGTTCTGATGAAATATCTAGTCTGATCCCTTGTAGAATAGTTCCTGCACGCAATACTCGCGCTGCATCCTGCGCTCATCCTTTTACCCTTCAAATTACCTTCGGCCGTACACTAAAATTCCGTGATGCTTTCTTATCCCGAACTGTGCGAATGTGGAACAGTCTACCATCTTCTGTCTTTCCTCCGGCATACAACCTGCGAAAGGTTAAGGGCGACATACATCGGCACCTCCGCCGCTCTCCTCATATCCCTTAATCCTTTCCCTATCTCCTTCCTGCCACGCTGTGCTTTGCATCATAGGGTATCCCCTGAGCTTGGCTTATTAATAAAAAAAAAAAAATATATATATATATTATTATCTTACGTAGATTTAATCCTAGATTTGATGATAAGTTCGCAAAATGCAAGGGTAAAAATGAAAGTTGATCTGTTATGGCAATTGTTTACATTATTTATTTTTTTTAAATGTGACTTCAATATAATAGAATTTGATACATTAGGTGGTTTTATTTTCATGTGGGGGCTTTGAGCAAATGTACGGTTTTATTATTGCGTCTAGCCATTAATTACAGTTCACTAATATTCTAACTGGACCTACTAATTTAACCTTAGTTTAACATGATCTAAAACGTATTTATTATTATATTTGTTTTTTTTTTATTATATATTTTTTATATTTATCCTAGTTATTAAAAATAGTTTTTTTTTATTAATTTTTTTTTTTTTTACGTGCTATTTATAAAATATCAAAATACAAAGATTCATTATTCAAAAGTAATCGAAGTAGTTCTAAATTTTCCTTACGTGCTTTAATGAAAGAAATAATGCAAATATTAAAGTTCGGAAGATCAAGTGTCGGGCGTGTCTCAAGCTTGATACTGGTAAAAATTTGTCATTAATATTATCAAACCTTTTCTTTTATAATGGACGAGTTAATTGTATTGGAACTTCCTGCATAGGGGTCGCTAAGGTTTCCATTTCAATTCCGGGGTCTTGCCGTTTTGTGAGGCGACAATACCATTTAGGATATGTTACATAG
Organism: Dioctria linearis; assembly: GCA_963930735.1. Taxonomy (NCBI): domain Eukaryota; kingdom Metazoa; phylum Arthropoda; class Insecta; order Diptera; family Asilidae; genus Dioctria; species Dioctria linearis. The sequence goes on from OZ005740.1 coordinate 206,483,132, forward strand.
AGCATAATTATTATAACCATTATTAGCAACAAATAACCTAGTGCATAGTGATGCAGTGTGTGTGGACTTATTTTTTCAAGACTATTTTGTTCCTCACTTTTCAAGGCGTTTATTTGCTCCGATAATTTGTTGAGCTCATCTGAAGCGGAATATCTTATCAAACCTACTTTCCTAGGTACCTTTCGTGATAAGTTAGTTTGGTTGAAAATCTGATCTAAGTTCAAGGTAGGTATGAAGGAACTCCTCAGTTCAGCTTTTTGAGTCGTTGATCGAAAGTCACATGATTGTAATGAAGAGTATTCTCGTTTTATTAGATTAACTTCACAGAGAATATTATCGTCGTTTACATTAAATATGGGGTGTTTTAATTGGCAGAGGAATTGTCCTTCGCCATCTAGACTACAACCTTCTAGTTCCTGAGAATTCATATTGTAATAGTGCTACCTATTGAAGTCAACAACAAGGTACTCTGTACTGGGCTGAATGAAGGTAAAATTGTTTTTATAAATTGTAGGTAAAGGATGAATCTTAAATAATTGGTAATTCTCCTTATAAGGGAGAGGAATTCTAAATTCATACAGAATTTTATCATTGAATACTGTGGTACTCATTCTTCCCATTTGGTAAATTGACAACAGATTTGCCACCTTTAATGCATTTGTTAATTTTAATTCGTTGGGTATTTCTTTACGTATGGTTGCTAGAAGAGATTCCACTTGCGCGGGGGTGATAATCGAAGGATGTGGTTTACCGTTTCTGACATCGGTTACCAAATCAAGTGAAGCATTAACTATACCTTGATACCTCAATATGGAGAGTGTACTTAATGTTGTTAGTGACTCTAATTCGACAGTGATACGATTTCCCAGGGTTGCATTGTATACGTCATTCATGAGTCCTCTTAGGTTTATATATTTATTATTTAGAGTAATAAATTGTGCATCGATTTCGTTCTTTGTCTTGTGAAAAATATTCGTGGTAGTCTCTATTATTCTTGTCTGGTTTTTTATTAGATTCAGTAAATGTTGATCGTTCTTTTGCAACTTCTCGATCTGTTCGTTGTAATATCGGGCATCTTCTTCATCGAGCGTGCCAAAAAGGTATTTACTTAGGCTCCCAATCCCATCGAATAGTCCCCGTTTTACTTTTCTTTTAATATTTAAGAGAAGAAGTTTTTGTTCGATGTCATAAATTAAGTGGTTCATCTCTGTCACGGTATGATTACATTCTTGCGTAAATGCTGGTTCGCTATGCAATACCTCGCACAAATGAGTATTTTCTTCAACGTGGTGTTTTACGTATTTTATGCCCAATTTTATATTGGTTAAATCGTAGTATACCATAGCTTTCCATTCATTGGAATAAAATTCCATCTTTCCCAATTCTTCGAAATATATTCCAGCATCATTGATTGGTGTTATAGTTATTCCGTCAGGTTCCGCCGCGGTGATTGTTGAGACGAGCATTAGTATCCAGATCATGTCTGAAAAGAGTTTTCGTTAACTACAAATCTTCGCTGCTTTATCTATATCGGAAAATTTGCGAGTCAAGCGATAACAAAGTAGAAGCTTAAAGCGAAAGTTTGATTAAGTATAAGTCCAATTTATCGATCTACGTAGTTATTTAGTTACTTGTGTTAGTATTTTTCGTTAATTTATATATATATATATATATATATATATATATATATATATATATATATATATATATATATATATATATATAGTGTAGAGGTATATAGTGTCATTCGTAAAATGTTTTCAAATGGTTATTGTGGACTATTTTTATTCTGTTCCTTATCTTGATTCCTGTATTTTCTTTAGAAATTAATTCTGCCACTTCGTATGGCCCTTCCCATAAGGCCGAAAATTTATTATTTCTTACGTGCTTTCGTAGTAAAACTTTATCACCTAGATTAAAAGTCTTCTCTCGCGTATTTCTGTCGTAATATGCCTTAGCTTTGTCTTTGTTTCGGGTGATACTTTCCCTAGCCAGTTTATAACCATGTTGCAGGCGAGCCTTAAGTTCGTTTGCGTAATTATCGTAGTTATAGATGGTTTGCGGTGTTTGCTTCAAAGTAGTAGGTATTTTGGGCTGGTAACCGCAAAGAAGTTCGAAGGGACTATAATTTGTGCAGCTATGAGGTGTAGTGTTGTACACGAACATAGCGTATGGTCTCCAATCATCCCAGGTTAGGGGATCTTTGTTAATGTAACGCAGATATTCTGCTATCGTCCAGTGGCTTCTTTCCAAAGCCCCGTTAGTTTGCGGGTGGTAGGGAGTGGTCTGTAGTTTCCTTATCTTTAACAGCTTGCAGACTTCGGTAAACATTACGCTAAGAAAATTAGATCCCTGGTCTGTGAGTAGAGATTCTGGTATACCGAGTCTACACACTATACCCTTAAAGAATTCCTCGGCCACAGTACGGGCTTCTGCGTTCATTATAGGCATAGCTTCTGAAAATTGGGTGAGATCGTCCTGGAAGGTAAGGATGTATTTATGTCCCTTATAACTCACAGGAAGAGGACCAACGATGTCAAGTACAACTCTCTCAAAGGGTTGCGAGCTAGTAGTCGTTATTCTCAGAGGTATGCGACTTATTTGGCTAAGTTTATTCCTCTGGCATGATTCGCATTTTCGAATATATGTTTTAACATCTTTCAGCATATTGGGCCATTGATATCTCATCTTGATGCGTTTAAGCGTTCTGGTGATGCCTTGGTGACCACCCAACGGAGACAAATGATATTCTTGCAGTATACGCTCGATATCGTCTGGATCGTCCACACATACTTTCGTGTCTCGGTAAAGAAATATTTTTACTCCTGGCTGCATCTGTATCTTCATGAGTATATTTTTAATCTCAGTCAAGGTACTTAGATTACATAATGGTATTGATATATAGAGGTCTGTTCATTTTGTTTGTTTACTCAATTTTAGGAAACGCTCTATTGCATATTTCATTGAGTTTCGGTCACGTTCCGTTCTTATGGGTATGCTTGTCTTCAGGATATAGAAATTTTCGTCATCTTTTTTCAACCATATTGGTGTGTCTCCTTCAAATGCAGCAATGTCAGGGAAGAGTTTTTTTAATTTAAGTTCTTCAGTCGTTTCGGTCAAAGGCAATAAAAAAAATTTGTTCTGTAGTTTTTGGTTCATCAATGATTCTTGTTTTTCCGTGATTTCAAAAGTTCTATTGTCGGCTTTATCATTCTTCCTTTCCGAGTCCTCTCTTACTTCTGAGCCTAATTCGTTTGAATTTTTCTTTTGGCTACGAGTTAAAACAGGAAGTCCTTTTTTTTCAGCTTCTACTCCCTCGACTCTAATTGTACTCAACGCGTCAGCATTACCATTACTTTTGCCGGGCTTATACCTTATTTCATATTCATACTCTTCCAATAGTATTCGCCATCTCATTAATCTCGAGGATGGCTCCTTCAAATTTATAAGGCACTGGAGGGGTTTATGATCTGTTATAATTGTAAACTTTTTCCCGTAGAGGTAAGGTCGGAATTGTTTCACTGCATACACTATAGCTAACAACTCCTTTTCGGTAGTTGAATAGCGAGTTTCTGCAGGGTTAAGCGTTCTACTTGCGTAATAAATCGGGCGGTCTCTCCCTATTTCGCGCTGCAATAAGACTGCACATCATACTAAGTCACTTGCATCGGTCGTCACGATGAATTCCTTATCGAACTCAGGATAAGCTAATACTGAGGTATTGATGAGTTTCTCTTTCAGTTTTACGAATGATTGTTCGGCAAATGCGTCCCAATTAAATGATTCATTCTTTTTGAGTAGTTTTGTGAGTGGTTTAGCAATTTTTGCAGAATCGGGAATAAATCTCCTATAGTATCCCACCAGAACAAGCCAAGAATGTTAACTCTGACTATAATTTTTCCACTGTTTAGCTTTTTGCATATATTTTGTTGGGGAGCTAGAGAAACCCAATCACTTGTTTTTTGATTTATTTAAACTTTTGTAAATAGAGAAGTATTCTTCTTTTAGCAAGAATTATTTTAAATTATTTGCAACCGATTTTTTTTTATTTATTAACGATCCAAACCGCTGCCACCAATTTGTTACGTAGGCCGCCGTGCCTTCGGTTTGAGAGGAGCGACCGCCGGGAGTCGGGATTTTCTTTATCAAGTCGGATTAAATTTGCGAATAAAACACTAAATTTGTTATCAATATTCTTTTTACTTTTATTCTTAATAATTTTCCGAGAATTCAATTTGTAACTTTCTCACTTACAACATTTAAAGTTTACTTCCAAAAATAATTCTTATGTTCGATTTTTTAAAACTCCGTGTGCCCGCGCCGGTCTAGTCTTGTCGATCATTTTACTCACACTCTCTGAGTTGAGTTTCTTACGATGGCATCAAACCGGCGTGACACTTGTCGTGTCAGCAAGAATTTCTTCGCTGCGCGATAAGGTTGTGTACATTTCGCTGTGTGGTTGAGAATTTTTGTAATTGTCGCATACAAAGTATGCGACGTGCGATATGAGATGGGTAAACAAAAATTTAATTTATCGTTTTTCTAGTGGAATATTTGTGTAACAAAATCTTATGGATTTTGTTACACTTGAAAATTATCGTTTCCTCAGCGATAAAATAGAAAATTTATTTATGATGCTTCTTAGGAAAAGAAGTAAAATATGCAATTTATGCGTTGAGGGTATACGTTGTGGATATCACAATAGGAACGAAACTTTTGCGGGACTGGAAACTATGGCGGGATATGGAACCACTCGATTCGCATACTGCAGCGGTTTTTCCGTCATTCGCGTAGGTCCCGCAAGCAGAAAAGGTGAATATCATAAAAAAAATTTATAAGAATGACACACGGGACGAATTCGTTTCCGCTTCGCTGAGGGTGAATGGTTAAAATTCGCTCAAACTCCTGCCTCACACATCCGCCAAGCAAGTGAAATTCCTGAAATCTTTTAGGTAGTATGAAAATGGTAGCCACTGAATGGTGCTGGGCGAATGAGACTTTTTCGTTTTTGAAATGGCAGCTCAAGTTGTTCTAACTTGTTTAGTGAAGTTGTGATCTGGTGCGTGCTGTGAAAGTCACGCGATATATTTACCGTGTGGTAGTCGTTTATTCGCTGGAATATCTGCTACTTGACGTTACAGAATGCACTCTGATTTTATGCATTTCTTGCATGACTTGGAAACCTTATCATTTTCAGCTTTGAATTATGTTAATTTTTATTGCTGTTGTTGTTTATGTTGCATTATATTGTTGCGGTAAGTAAGTTATAGGGGGGGTTATCCAAAACCTGCCACCAATCACGAATCATAATCAAAAAGAAATTCGTACCTAATCCAAACGACGAGCACCACATCCAGTGGCCCTGAGACCACTTACCCTTTCCCAGTAGGAAAGTGTAGGTGTTCAGCCTTCTTGCTGCTTGCTCCAACCACCCAATGACACTGAGGGCAGAATATTTGTTTTTTTCAGTGCCCCTAATGATGACCTGTAAGTTTAGAGAAGGAGCGGACCTAACCAAGCTTCATCTCACTAGGTCTCCAGGAGAAAGGAGGAAAAATAAGAACATGACGTTATAAAATAATTTATTGAGTTTGACTCGATGCGACCCCAACAATTTTAAAGCCCTACTACCAATGCGGTATTACAATTTATACACCTGGAGCTCACAAATCTATACTACGAGCATCCTTAATAATAACATTTTAGGTCACCTAGCTTTATTTCCGGCTTGCATGGACGGCCGGTACCTATTGACCCAGTTTTGGAAGCTGAATTGTACACTTGCAAGACGAAAAATTTTTAGCTAGCTCTATTTTCGAGCTCAAATACGAGGAAAATCAATGACAAACTGACAAACCCAATACAGAGTTTCATTAGCCTTTGCTACAGCTACCGTTCCTAGCGCGATAATTCGCAACAAATGTAATCTCTAATAAATTCACACGGCAGTATTCACGCTTTTGGATAATGTAACATAGGTAGAAAAAATATAAAAAATATAGTGGAATGGGACTTAAATGTAATCTGACCAATCTAAGGAGCTCCCTGAAGATTAGAATAATTTACGTTGTGAGAATACCCTAGCAGAATCGCCATTCTTTACTATGATATAATGACCTCTTCCAGTTTTGTAGGATAAAAATGCTTAGCGTGATTGATAAAAACTTGAAATTTGATAACCTTTCTGCTCTGTGATTGGATTTGTTTTCAGCCTTCCTATTCTCAAATTATAAACTTTAAACACTCCTCTTCTAGATCATATATCCCATTTTGCGGTTAATCTCTATATTCTTTTTTTTTTTTTTGCTCCGAGTCCCGACATGAACATCTTTCCATAATTTCAGTAAAAAAATCAATGTATTCATTTTAGCAATTTTATGCTGCTAATTCTAATTTTTATCCTACGTTCTTCTCGTGTTGTCAGCAACGACTTTCTGTCGCCGAGACTTCCCAATAATTTCTGAGAACCTAACAAATGGTTTCAGAAATAAAACTTTTGATGCACTTCAGCGGTTCCTCTGCAGCCTTTCAAGCATTCTACGTCTAGTCAATTTATGTTCAAAATTTTTCTTGATTTCATGGTGTGCGGGCGGAACTTGGTACACGGGGGGAGGTACGGGCTGCTGTGTATAGCAAGCAATATACATATAGTCAAATCTATTTTTTTTTGTTTTTTTTTAGACATCATCATAGTATGATTAGATAATTTTGGTTTACGGTATGACGCTGTGAATGCAAGTACGATGGTGATATAATGTCTAGGTTAACTGACCCGTTCTCTCTAATCCAGTTATGTGGTTGTCTTCCGTTAGAGTTTATTTTGCTGTCACCCCAGCTGGTGTGCCTAGCATTCCAATCACCTCCTATTATAATGGAGTCGTAATTTTCTCCCATGTCTCCGACTTTGTTAATGGTATCTAATAGTTTATTGGCTCCTATTGTGGACGGAATATATATACTACCTATTAAAACCGTTTATAGTGTGATTGTTTATTTTCGGTTCCACTTCCGCCAGAACAAGGAGTGTTTGTTTTGTAAGTTTGTTGTTGATATTTGCGAATATTTAATATTATTTTTTAATAATAAGGCTACTCCCGGGCCTTTATCTACTCTTAATGTGTTGTACTGCGGGAAGTTTAATATTTATGCTTGCTATTGGCTTTGGTTTCCGTAATCGCTGCCAGTCAGACTTGTGCTCACTTAGGATATTAACTAGTTTTAATCTTCGGGAATTGTTTATTAAATATTGCGCGTTTAATTCAATAAAAGATATGTTGTTTGTAGTCATTATGGCATGTATTTATTATAAACATTAACATAGCTTCCCTTTTCTGGTGTAGAGAATTGCATTTCTCTATGTTTTCCATAAAGTCGTTAATTTTATTAAACAATTCTTACAGCGGAACTCCGAAAAGCCCGTTTGAGAGGTTCAAGAACCCTTGAAATATGTTATTACTGCGAGGTGGTGAGGGGGAAGTTATTTCCCCTTGAGTGGCATTAAGTAGGGTGTCTCTATAGCTAATTCCTTTCTTGATTGAGGAAGGTTGTACTAAGCTTCTACGACCAAAGTCTGCCTTGGCTGGTTTTGTTTTCAATATTCTGTCTCTCCTTTCCTTGAGGAATTTTTTGTACATCGGGTAATTAGCGGGGTGGCCTACTTTTCCGCAGTTTACGCAGGCAGGGGTCACCTGGGTCTCCTTATTTGACAAACATTCATTTGGTGGGTGTCTTTTAAGACATTTGAAACATTTACACTCACTCTGAGGCAGTTCATCGCAAGATGACCGAACTGTCGGTAGAAATTTATTATAATATTTTATGGGGAGTTCTAATAAAAAAATTTCTTTGGAAGAAACTCTTCACATTTGTCAAGGGGGGAAGGATATATATACACTGCCGTATTAATTAATTAATAATTTTTGTGCGGCGTTCTGAGATTGAATCAAGATCGAAGGATGATTCAAATGGGATAGGAAGAAACTGTTCACGGGGAGGTACATAATATATACACTGCCGTATCAATACATTAGTTAATTAAATTTTTTTCCAGGAGGTTCCTTCTCTAGTTTTTCTTTGGTTCCAAGGAAGAGAGGAAGAAACTGTTCACGGGTGAGGTACATAATGTATACACTGCCGTATCAATAAATTAATTAATTAAATTTTTTCCCAGGAGGTTCCTTCTCTAGTTTTTTTTTTGTTCCAAGGATTTACGTATATACATACTCACGTCCGCATGTTATCTTATTTGTTGATTGTCTTTTTATCTCGAGAAACCTCAGCAAAACTCCTTTTCTCAATTTGAATACTTCGGCCCGCTCTTGTTTTGTTCTTACTTTTTCGGTCTTTTAAATAAATTTTTCTATACACGAGTAATTAAGACTTCTTTTTTCTGTTTATCACTCAGAATATTCGACTTCTCCAAAAATCACACCTTTCTTCCCAAGCAAAAAACTCTTCTTCTTTTCTTTTTTCTTGTCACCCCTTTTTTCAGTCTTTACCCCAACTAGGTTAAAAAGCCCAGTTGTGCCCAACGTTCCAGCACTGTCGCCGTGTAGGATCGTCCTCTGGGTGAAGCCACATTATGCAGCATGCTGCTTTGTGTGCCTTCGATCATAAAAGTGGGCGCATGGGTATTTCTCTACAGAAGAAAAGTAATCAGAAATCAAAATCTAAGAAAGGAACAGGAGGTGTCCTCTATATGACAAACCAGTAGCCATACGACCTATACGCTACAGTCTCATTGCTCTTATAGTAGAAAGACTCTCGCAACTCCGCATAAATATGTATTATAGCACATTTCTTCGTACATGTTTGGTTTTTATCACATTTTTATTAATTTATTTTTTTGTAACTTATTTAAACCTGTACGCCATTCAATATTTTTGTTGTGATCCTAGTATCTGATTATCTAGTTACAACATGGACTGGGAGTGCTTTTGATAAAAATTCACCAGCCCAAAAATCAGATGAATGATAAAAAGTCAGCTAAGTGCGAGTCAGACTCGCGCACGAAGCGTTACGTACCATCGTTCAAAATTTACCACTATGTACTTTTTACTTATTTTTCAAATGATAGTAGGTGTCATTTGAAAAAATACTGCCTTTTTATGATAATAAAAATAAGTTGAATCAAACGAGGAAATAAACGCCGAAAAATCACGTTTCTTGTATGGGGGCATCTTTAATTTTATTTTTAATATTTGTTATTATAGCGCCACAAGAAATACACACTCTGTGAAAATTTCAACTGCCTACCTTTTTCGGTTAATGGGATACAGCCCGGTGAGAGCCAGACAGCCGGACATCGGAAGCTTCGTAATAGGGTTACGGTTTTTACCCGCTTTACAATTGGCACATGGAAAAATTCATTCTTTAGATCGAGGGTCAAAAATAGTGTTGCCTTAGATAAGCGATCAATGTTGTCGTCGATTAATAGCAACGGATACCGGTCTTTTATGACGAATTTATTTAGCTACCGATAATCTATGCAAATCCGTTTCGTCCCATCGTCCCATTGACCAGTACAATAGGCCTCGCAAAGTCACAATTGCTTTCTTCGAATATATCATTCTTTAACCATTCATCTATTTGTTCACGTACGATGTTATTTTAGGTTGTGGATAGACTTCTCGGATTTTCCCAAATTGGTGTGTCTTCACGCAGTATAATTTTCATCTCGGCTGGTTGTGTGCTTCGGGTACACTGTACGTTAGCCGTTGGGCGATATGGTGATCTTTAACGTGCGTCAAATCTAGTCTGGGGACATCGATTTGTAAACATGAAAAATTGGTGAATCTTCGCATGGTTGTACTTCAATCTTGGTTTGAGTGATTCTTAAAGATACTCGGCCTAATAAGGTCTTTCCTATATCAAATTCTTTGGCGAATATCTGCTGTGGGGCCACATAGAACACTTCTTCAAAATTACTGGCGTCGGTTGCAACTTTTGCTTTGAAAGACCCCAAGGCTCGCATTTCTCCTGATCCAACTCCTAGACACAGGATCGGCTTATTTAACATTGATCTACCCAGCTTTATATATTTATACTGGCGAAAGATGCTTAGGTCCCTTCCAGTATGAAAGTAGGCTCTATCTTCTACATCATCAATGTCTATTGCTTCACTCATATTGTTAGAATCCTTTATTTCTTTCACATATCCTATATGATCCCTTTTCAGGTCACCATATAATCTTTTCTTTGGACAGTCCGGTGCCTCATTGGCAAAAGTAGAGCACAGGAAACATCTTGGTCCCAATTCCTTTGTTTGAAATTCTTTGGAATGATGACCTCGAAGGCCACAGTTGTAGCACCGGGAATCTTAGTACGTTTTGCTCGATTGTTGCTTACTTCTCTTCTCATGTCGTTTTGATTGCCTTGTTTCTTCACATATGCGCGAATACGTTTTTAATCTTTCTTTAAAGTCATCTAAGTTTTTCGCGCCATGAAACACTGCTTTGTTAAATTCGGTATCCGGAATGCCTTTGATTGTATACGTAATAATAGCCTCGTCTTCTAATGAGGCATTTCGACCTAACTCGCTGATAGTGAAAAAGTAATCCAGAAAGCTTTCATCAGATTTCCTTCTACGTTTAGTCATCTTCATGTGAATATCAGCGCTATTATGCGACGTCTTAAACTCAGTTAATAGAAGTTCTTTTAAGGAGGACGAGTTCTTAATAATGCCAGCTCCATTGAGTTCTGATCGAGCTGTACCCACATAAGTCTCTTTGCGTACACCATCTTTTGCAAATCTTTAAATTTTAATGTATCTGCTGTTTTCTCAAAATTACTTAGCCATTTAACTATACTTTGTTCCCCATCTTTCCCGCTGAATTTAGAAACAGAGCTCTCAATATCTTCAAATATTAATATATTGGATGCTACAGAACTAGTCTGCACTAATGTCGCGTCAATATCGGAGAAGAATTTGTAGATGTTCCACTCTCACCACTGTGCACTTTCGTGGATGTCATTGAACCTCCTGTGATGCCCGCTAGAACTTCTTTGTATATTGACAGTTTAGTTTCGAGCTGTTTATATCGTTCTAGTAGAATTTCTTTATCTCTAGAACCTCTACTTGACCCACGCTCTGTCTCCGCTCTCACGAATTGCGACCATGATTTTATACAAGCAAAATTCGTGACGTTTCTGTTATGCTCTTTTACTCACAGTGATTCATATATACAATGCGAATACACATGAGCACTATTTATATAATTAAATCGTATGCACATAAAATATTACGCACCTTACACCACTGCTAGCTTACTGTGTTGCGAATTTACCAACCACTGGAACTCTTCCGCTGTTGTTTGGGAATGGGCTGACCCCACAAGTGTGAAAAGCTTTAATGAACGAAAGCTTTAACAGTTCTCGCTTCTGCTACCTTACTGCTTCGCTGTGCTGTGCTGTCACTGTTGAAAGGGCACTGGTTGCTTATGGTTTGTGTGCGTATGATAATGATGACTATGGCTATACATCGACTTTATTGTCCCCAATATGCGAATGTGCTATGCATGAAACATCAGGAAATATTCATCTACAAATAAAAGACTTTAGAGCTTTGCATACATAGGCGAATATTAATTGTAATGAGGTTGTATTGCTAAACGATATTATATGCCTTGACTTGTTGTTTTATTATTATGCTTGTCCACCGTTGTAACAGAATTGACTGGAAAATACTGTAAATATGTCGTCTTTTTGCGGTCTTTTCTACTCCGTTTCACGTCTTTCCTTAATATCACCCTTCGTCTTTGATGAATTAGTAGGCACTTTTCAGTTCACAAGTCCCTTTTAATGGTTATATCCCATTTTTAATTTGCCGATCCCGGTTGATCACCTGTTATATCCCTATGTACCGTGCTCCGGGGGGAGAGCACACAACAAGAAGTTTGTTCCCCTTGTTGTATGACTTAAGAAACGTGAGAGCGCTGGACCGTCTGCCGACAATAGCTGACAGCTCACCTAGTGACAATGTAGCAGGCCAGCACGCTAGCACCTCTCCGCCACATACAGAGTGCGGGGTGGGTTCACCAAAAAAAAAACACCTGCGTGTCACTTTGTCATAACAAAATATAAATCGTGCCTTATCGAAAACGGAGATCTCCCAAAAAAAAAAGACAACACGCCACACACTGGCCCGGAAGGGACCGAGTACATCACTTACCTATGGAGTATCCTAGGATAGAATGGCAGGATCATTTTGCCGTCCCCGGCCGCCCATGACATCACTGGCAGTAGTTTTGTGACATCCCGTTTTAGTTCAACTGTTGGAGAGAGTATGAGAGACTCAAAGAGGGAGAGGAGAAATAAAAGTCCTACTTATCTAATCATAGTGCAAGGTTTTATTCAGAAGTATACATAGTATTATGTGCTAATCTGATAATCACCCCCGTAGCTCTAGCCGGTTGCTCTGTATCCTCCATGCGAAAATTTTGTTTTCCTACCTCTTTTTTTTTTTTTTTACTTAAGTTCACCCCCGAAGCTCTGACGGGTTGAGCTATATTTGACTAATCAATTATTCTGGGAACGACCCCAACATGACTTCTTCACTCATCTCAATTAATTTCAACTTATTGGAATAAACAAAATCTTTCAGTTCCGTTACCGCGGATTTACCCTAGAAGGCCTTCTGGGGAGCTAAGTAGTATAATTCGAATAGACACGCTAAAGAAGATTCTCCCTTGGCGACGATTTCAGTTATATGAATCTGCTAAACTAAGCCCCGGCGTCGATGTTCAGTGTTATAGATCCTAATTCACAAAACTTTAACAATGGAAGATTCAATTCGATAACTTTGAGATTATTAAAACTAAGTATGAAAACGTTAATATAATTCTCAATTGTAGGCGCACCTGTGATAGTATGATAATATGATTAATTTATGAGTACGTAAATGACGAAAACTTTTCTAATTCAGGTACTCCCGTGAAAGGACTGCACTAGGTAAGCTCATTAAACCTAATATTGGTCCTCTGAATCCGACAAAACCGATCTCGATACTTAGATATTTCGGAAACAAATTACGAAAACTTTTATTACGTTTTTATCGTTCTAGGTGCTCACGTATTCGGATTAAACTCGGTAAGTTCATTGAATATTAAGCTTTAGTTCGTTAATTTTGATATTTTAAGACTAAGGATGGAAACTTTAATATATTTATCTTATTGTAGGTGCTCCCGCGATTGGATGGCCTTCGGTAAGTTCATTAAAAATATTAATTTATTCACTATCAAATTTTGGGAAATGAATGCCATTTGTTTTATTGACGGGTCGCTCCGTTGGTCGGAGTACGCATTATGAGTTAGTGCAAATATATATCTTATGCGTATATGATCATGTGGTTTATTACTTATCCTGGTTAGGCGCTCCCATAGTCTGACCACGCATTATAGGCTTTGGGGTTATTGCTCTACTGCATCTTGATGACGACCGCGATGGGTGCGCCGTTACGCGGGATACTGTAAGTCCACGCCAATGTTTATTTAATCAGTATATACATGTGATTATGTGTTTTCGAACGAAATTGTGGGGTTCATGTCCGACGGTATCATGATGATGAGTACGGTAAGCGCTCCGGTAAAGGGATTATATACAGCACGTCCACACTACCATTTATTTAATCACTGTGTTGAGCACAGCTAAAATAAAATAAAAGAAATATTAAAAACAAATATGCTAAGTATTTCATACTTCCCTCAATTTCTTCCTGATTCCTCCAGTCACCTCTTCAGGTACATCCTCCAGGTCAGGAACGTGTCTGAAAATAAAATTATATATATAGATTAGTTTGAAGCAACTAATTAAGCAAAGTAGTATACAAAAAACTACAAGAATAAGCAAATGACATGCAAAACTGCCAAGAAACCAATTTCTTGGCAGTACAACAACAATTGCATGCAAATGTAAATATTGCCAATTCTTGCAAAATTCATATTCTCTGCATAATAAACATTTGCAAATTATGCAAATATGTTTACATATGTAAATTACATGAATTTGCATCAGGCACAAAGCGTATAATTGACAAAAATCAACAATTTACATCATTGCTGACATGTCACAAATCAGTTTCCAGCATAAATAATTTATAAGAATTTACATATTTCCTGCAAATTATTTATGCTGGAACTGACACATAATTAAAACTAAACACTTAGAAAATAATAAAACACACTTACCTGGATAATTAATCCATAATTTGCCGAAAAACTGCATAAACAAACCCGACACTTTCGAACTAAAACACCGCGACCGCGACTGTCAAATTGACTCGCGAGAAAGTCAATTAGATGAAATCGACGGCGCGCAACCTATTGAGCAGGCTTAGAAGGTGCGAATTTCACCAGTTAATTAGAAATTTAATAAAAAAGGTGAAATTAATTCCCATAATGAGTGGGAAAGAGAAAGAAGTGGAAACGAGATGCAAGAAAAATGAGAAATATTTGCGTTACACAGTGGAAATTGTCATAATATGGGAGGGAGCCGCCATCTTGATAAATTTCAGAAAAATTAAAATATTTAATAAAATAAATTACGACAATTCATGGATAATTTATAATAAATTAGTTGAAGGAAATTGGCACATTTTGACATAAGTATACAAGTCAAGCTAAGTCGACAAATATGCTTAATTTGCATTTTTCTTGTGGAACGTATGTCAAAATGGCCGATTAGAGCCTATAAAAGGGGGCAATTCCTAAGATCTTTCTCAGTTTTGCGACAGCGATCACACATGCCTAAGCATAAGATCTAAGAGTGTAATTTAAATCAAGTTTTCTCCCAGTGTCATCAAAGCGATCACATATGCAAGTTCTAGCATCCGATCAAGTGATAATAAATATTTTTCATTTTCAGCAATTAAGCATACAATAAAAAGTGCAATATTTAAAGTACAATATTATACATGCTGGAAATTGGTGTGCAATTGGTGCTGGCAAGGGACATAAAGTTTTTTGTTGGATTTGGATTTCAGATAAGTATTGTGTGATACTAATTAGTGCGTATTCTTGCATAAACTTAAACACATTTCAAATCTGGCATTTTAAGAATATATGCAACGAAAAAAAATAGTTAAGTAGTTAAGTTAAAATTAGCTCAAAGTGAATAAAAAAATAAGTGTATAAAGCGTAAAACTTTAGAAAGGGCTTCAAATTGCATTTAGTTGAATATATGCCAAAATACGGCATAATAACTACACTTGCAATCGAGCAATTAATGAACAGAATTATATTGTAGTGAATCTATGAATTTGAGTGTTTCGCAAAAGAATTATTCAATAAATATAGCATTAAACACAAGCACATATATCTATTTTTTTTCATACCGCTACACTGTCCACCTAAATGCCGTAATTTAGTTGTAGTTATCGATTGCAGCTACATTACTAAACAGACTGCTAAGATAATTTATCAAAATGATAAGTTTATTTATTAATAGTCAGGTGCACCGTTGGTCGGGGTACGCACTGTAAGCCTGCTACACCACGTATATGCAGGTAATTAAGTGTTTTTAAACTAATCTACTAATCAATTCACTGGCAGAAATCATGTAAATAATATATCTTTATGGCTACTTATCTTTTTTTTTCAGGCGCTCCTGTGACCAGACTCCGCGATCATTTACCTTTTTAAATGAATATTCTTGCCAATACTTTTTAGAATCTTTTCCCTTTTACTTCCATTCGACCTGAAATCTTTTAGCCAACATTTTAGTACGATTCTTCGCCTGTTGAGTTTATTAATGTACTTCTAGTACTCTCATCTGAGCACCTTTTGATCTGGAACACGACACGGTAATTACACTACGTGCCGTCAAGATGATTGGGCGTTTTCCTTGATTGTCCCGAGATGGGTAGAGCAGCGATGCGTATGGAGCAGCTTACTAGCTTTACTCCCAGTACGGTGCAATGGAGCAGCTTATTAGCTTTACTCCTAGTATATGAGAACGGAGCAGCTTACTAGCTTTACTCCTAGGTACAGATGAATGGAGCAGCTTACTAGCTTTACTCCTGGGTAAGTGAAACAACTCGTGTTCTGACTAACTCACTTACTGCCTTCTTTATTCCAAATCACAGTTTATTTATACATAATTCTTGACTTAATATTATTGCTTTTTCTTATACATTACGCTAAGTATAAGTACTTGTAATTTTAATTTCATCACGGCATTCGTATATACATAATTATTAACTTCCGTAAAGCGGTTCTTTATGGCGTTTACACATTAATTTCCGCAAAGTGTTTTTGTGGTATTCATAAATTAATTTCCGCAAAGCTTTTGCCGGTTTGTTGTTATTACATCACGGCATTCATTGCTTTCACATGTACATACATAAATACTTCCGCAGACCGTTCGCCGCTTTGCTGCTATTGTGACATCATCGTGAACCATTGTTTCGTTCACCTGAGTACTACCGCTGCTGGCGCAAGGTTATCAAATTGCATCGTGTGAATTCTTGCGCGCAGGGGATTGTGTCACTGCCTTCACTTGTTTCTTTATATGATTAAGAAATTGGTGTAAGTCAGTAGCGAGTGACTTGACTGAACTTGTAAATATGTTTGTAGATATATGTATGTTTATACTTGCAGCTGGGAATTGTAATTCCGCATGCAAAGATAATGCTGTAGGTATGTACATATCTACATGTTTGCATTTCTTTATTGATGCATGAATTTTAGAATTCTGCGTGAAGCGAAATCGGTTCAGAGATGCATGCATGTATTTAATCGATGCTCTGTATGTAACAAATCTCCCCCTTTTTAAAAAAAATGTGTTATTCTTGGGAGAGGAATAACGCATTAAAAAATTAACTTGGCAGCTTGGGAAAAAGAAAAATATTTACTTGAAACTATTGTATGTATATACGTAATGCTGAGATGAGTACATGTGGTGTTTAGCTGTATTAAAAAGAACCAAGCTTATCTAAGCGAGGATTAATT
Source organism: Dioctria linearis (assembly GCA_963930735.1). Taxonomy (NCBI): domain Eukaryota; kingdom Metazoa; phylum Arthropoda; class Insecta; order Diptera; family Asilidae; genus Dioctria; species Dioctria linearis. The sequence goes on from OZ005740.1 coordinate 206,500,075, forward strand.
TGTATTAGCTTAACTGTATTTTGTACTTATTTATTTATTTATATATATATATATTTTTTTGTTTTGTTATAACTATTTTTATGTCTACTATTTATGAGTACAATAATTTATATACATTTTTGGTACAATAATATTTTTTTATTATAAGTAAAAATTCGTACTATATGTGTGAATACATATTTTATGGTACTATTACTCTTATGTTCTATATGTGTAATTACATATTTATTTTTATTAGCACTATATGTGAGAATACATAGTTTTTGTTATTGGTACCATATGTGTGGGTACATATTTTATGGTACTATTATTTTTATGTTTTATACGTGTAATTACATATTTATTTTTATTAGCACTATATGTGTGAATACATTTTTTTTTGCTATTAGTACTATATGTGTGGGTACATATTTTTTGGTACTATTATTGTTATGTTTTATATGTGTAATTACATATTTATTTTTATTAGCACTATATGTGCGAATACATTTTTTTTTGCTATTAGTACTATATGTGTGGGTACATATTTTTTGGTACTATTATTGTTATGTTTTATATGTGTAATTACATATTTATTTTTATTAGCACTATATGTGCGAATACATATTTTTTGTCATTAGTACTATATGTATGGGTACATATTTTATGGTACTATTATTTTTATGTTTTATATGTGTAATTACATATTTATTTTTATTAGCACTATATGTGTGAATACATATTTTTTGCTATTTATAAAATTTAACTTAACCCTATTTATACATTTATAAATTATTTATATTGATTTATTAATGATATATGTACATGTAAAAAGTGTGTAGCAATTGAATTCACCATTGAGATGTTTGTTTTATCTTTGGCTAAACAGAATGGAATGAAACTACCTGTAAATGGCGGGTGCGTGGAATTGATTCAGATTCGACACGGCTTAGTGTTTGTGGAAGTGGTGGTGGTGGAGGAATAGGTAAATTTTGTCTGTTACCTGCTTGTTGCTGATGGGTGGCACGTTGTTTAATGGCATCCTTTAATTCTGAATGAGAAGTTTGTGAGACTGCTTGTTCTTTGTTTCTCGCTGTCGTTACTTGTACAGAGGTTAGAGTTTTAAATTTTGATTTGTTTGTGTTAGTGATCTCCGACTGGAAATTTTGCGAGATCTGCTTGACTTTACTTGTGGGAAAAATCTCTTGTTGTGGAGATGGTTTATTTAGAAACTTGGTATCTATTCTGGACTCGTGGTTCAAGGTATCCGTAGCTTCTTTAGAAAATTTAGGGTATGTCTCAGTGTCTAACTGTACCTTTTGGTTACTGACAGTTAATACTGTGGGTGTTTTTACTGAATAGGTATGTTGGATTGCCTTTTGTTGCTTCTTAAGTTTGTCCATTGTTTTACTGCCCCCATTTTTATTTTTTATTTTTTTTATTTTTGACAGTCATTATTCGTGAAATGGCTTCAATCTGTTGTTATGTACTGTTACTCTTCGTTTACCGATTTGAATAACAGTATTAACAGTGTTAAAGACTTGTACCACTAGATATGGGCCTAGCCATATCTGGGAATGTTTGTGTTTTTTAGCGGGGTTTTTCAGTAAAACTTTATCTCCTGTTTTGAAGGTTACTGGACGTGAACGCTTATCGTAGTAAACTTTTGACTTTTCCTTAGCTTTCAACAAATTTTTCCGAGCGGTAGCGTACGCTTTTTGTATTTTGTACCTCAGAAGGTGGTAGTAACTTTCGTGGTTGTAAATGGGTTCCGGCTCCCTTTTCAGATTAGAGGGAACATCCGCTGTGAATCCAAACAGACAGTCCATTGGTGTGAGCTTGGTGCCATCATGTGGACTATTATTGTATACAAAAGCCGCGGTTCTCAGGAATCGATCCCAAGCCTTTGGATTTTCAGATACAGTAGCTCTCAAATACTCCACTAGGGGTCTGTGGGTTCGCTCCAGTGCGCCGTTGGATTGCGGATGGTAAGCGGAAGTCTGCATTTTTTTTATTTTCAGAAGTTTACATACTCGTTTGAAAAGATCGCTTAAGAAGTTAGAGCCCTGGTCAGTTACTACCTTTTTAGGGATGCGATAACGAGTGATTATCTCATCGAAAAATATTTCTGCTACCGTTTCTGCTTCGCCGTTTGGTATGGCATAACAATCTACGAATTTCGTTAGATTGTCTTGGAAAGTCAGAATATATTTGTTTCCTGAGTGCGTTTCCTCAAGAGGACCTACTATGTCTAAATAAACTTTGTCAAAGGGCATATGGGCAGTATCTGTTATGACCATTGGCATACGATACTCCGGGCTAGCCTTAAGTTTTTGGCATTTAGAGCATTTCCGAATATATTTCCTGATAGAACTAAGCATGTTTTTCCACTTATACTTCTTCTTTATTCTTCTATAAGTTTTGATTACTCCTTGGTGACCACCAAATGCGGAGTCATGATAGTCCTTCAGAATTGTTTCGATTTCCTCAGGGTCTGAGATATTTTCTGGTAAAGTATGTTGAGAATTTATTAGATTTTGGTTCCAGGGTGATTCGCCGTGTTCAGATGCACTGCTTTCGGATTTGCTGCTATCAGTTGAGTCAATTTCGACTAATTCATTTTGGAGGCTCCGTGGATATTTTTGAACTTTATTGGGAGTTTCTGTGTTTTGATTTTCCTCTTCAATATTATTTTGTGCCTCCCTTATTTGAGCTCTCGTAACAGCATGACAATGTTTTTGTTTAGGCTTTGAGGGTGTTGGAGAACTAGAATCCTTTTCGTCCATGTCGGAATCGGCTCGGTGATGTACCTGAGCTTCCACAATGAACGAATTGGGGTTTGCTTGGTTTAGCTCGGTAGGTATTCGACTAAGCGCGTCTGCATTAGTGTTATATTTTCCAGGCTTATATTCAATTTTATAGTCAAACTCTGAGAGTTTATGGTGAAACCTGACTAATCTCGATGTCGGGTCTTTCACATTGAATACGCCTTTGAGGGGCTTGTGGTCGGTGTAGACCGTGAACGTTCTGCCCTGTAAATAACACCTGAAGTTCCTGGCGGCCCACACAATAGCGAGCAACTCTTTTTCTATTGTGGAGTATCTTTGTTCCGCCTTATTCAAACTTCTACTTGCGTACGCTATTGGCCTGTCTTTACCTATTGCCCCTTGTGATAGAACAGCTCCCAATGCCTCATTGCTAGCATCTGTTGCTAGATTAAAAGGTTGGGTAAAATCTGGATATTTGAGTAGAGGTGGATTTATAAGAGAATTTTTAATCTCATTGAAAGAGTCTTGGCACTTTTGCGTCCAATTAAATTTGACGTCTTTCCGTAATAGATTTGTTATTGGCCTGACTATCTTGGAGAAATTAGGGATGAACTTGCGATAGTAGTTTGCCAATCCCAGAAACGATTGAGTTTGTCTGATAGTTCGTGGTGGAGGAAAATTTTGGACACAGCTTGTCTTACTGGGATCTGGAAGTGCCCCTTCGTTTGAGCATTTGTGTCCGAGGTATATTACTTCTCTGCGAAGGAACTGACACTTTTCGGGTTGTAATTTAAGGTTATGGGCTCGAAGTCTGTCGAATACTTTAGCTAGTTTCTCGTTATGATCTTGTAAATTTTTTCCATATATTACAATATCATCGAGATAGACAAAGCATTCTAATCCTTGGAGACCCGTTAGAATGTAATTCATCAGGCGTTGAAAAGTCGCAGGTGCGCCTTTCAACCCAAATGGCATTCTCTTAAATTCATAATGCCCGTAAGCGGTACTAAATGCAGTTTTTGGTCTATCCCTTGGGTCTACCAATACTTGGTGATATCCGCTTGCAAGGTCAAGTGTAGTAAAATACCGCGAATGCCCAAGCTGATCCAGTATATCCTCTATCCTGGGTAATGGAAAGGCATCCCCTATAGATTCCTCGTTAATTTTACGGAAATCTACTACTACTCGCCAACGTTTATTGCCGTCGGGCCCAGCTTTCTTGGGGACTACCAGCAATGGAGAATTCCACGGGCTTTTACTTAATTGGATTATGTCGTTGTCCAACATTTCCTTAATTTGCTCATTTTTGATTGCCCGGTGTGTTTCTGGAAGTCTATACATCTTATGATTTATGGGTGGCTGATTGTGTAGTATGGGGATGGTATGCTTTATGGTATTAGTGCATGTGAGCTTATCTCCCTTTAAATAAAAAAGATCGTTATACTTATAGCATAACTCAAGAATTGTTTTTTCTTCTTCGCGATTTAAATTTTCATCCAACAGTAATTCTTTACGTAAAGCCACAAGTCTGTCTGGGTTATAGCTTTTAATATGGTTTACGTTTCTTGAATATGGATTGGAATTAAATTTCAATTTGTCGTCTTTGACGTTGTGTGTGCTTTTGTTTTGTGCACGAAGAAAATATGGGTTGGAATTAATTTCTAATTTGTCTTTTTTGACATTGTGTGTGCTTTTGTTTTGTGCACGTAGAAAATATGGGTTGGAATTAAATTTTAATTTGTCGTTTTTGACGTTTTGTGTGCTTTTGTTTTGTGCACGAAGAAAATATGGGTTGGAATTAAATTTTAATTTGTCGTTTTTGACGTTGTGTGTGCTTTTGTTTTGTGCACTTAGGAAAGGTGGATCACCCTTTTTATGAGTACTTTGGGTATTTACGTCGTCCAAAGGTACATGGAGATACTGTATATTATAGCAATTACTTGGAACTAGAGTAAGCGTTAAGTTCCTTAGGAATACTGGTTCCGTGTTTACATTTAGAACGGATAACGGTATGAAGCTTTTATGAGGACTAACTAGGCAATTTGCGACAAATACTCCTTCTTGGATCTCCTGAGACAAGCAGATCATTTTTTGGTCTATTTGTAACGGTATGCTCAGTACCATTTGAGATCGAGGGGGTATTCTATTGGATCGCTGAAGTACTACTTCATATTGCCTACTTTCATCTTCTTTTGAGATGTTCAGAGTTTCTTCCATTGGAGGTAAAGCATTTTTGTTATCTGGTGCCCGTGATTTAAATGGCTCCTCCAATTGATCACTTGGTATTTCCTCTCCATCTTCTAGGGATGTTTCGAGAGGTACCGTGAATTCAATAGGGTTGGTTTCCGTGCGAGGGAACCGGAGTAATTTATTAGGCCCTTCGATATTACAATTTTTTGCAAGAAAGTCATTGCCTAACAGCCCATCGTGGGAAATTTGGGCAATGTCTTCTACTACCTGGAGTTTGCATGGGACACTGCGGCTTAATAAAAAGTTGCCTTGGTAGTTTCCCAATGTTTCTCCTTCTCCAAATGGAGTTTTCAAAGTTACCTTTTGGCTTCGTTCTATATGTTTTGGGTTATCTAGTGCTTCCTTTTTTATGATGCTTACTTCAGCTCCGGTGTCTACTATCAGCCGAACGGCTGTGTTTTTGCCTATGTCCAGTGGTAAGTCTACCACTGGTACATTTTCTCTACTTAATTGTTGTTTTGTTTGAGAGGACCCTGAAGTAATTTGAGCAGTTTTATTTAATGTCGAGCCGGGGATTTTTCGGTCGACAGTATGCCGTTTCCCGAATGTGTGGCCTCCCATCGTTGTTTCTGCTGACAAGTGGACACCGTATGACTTCTTCTCCCACAGAAATCGCACATATTATGTATGGGGTTAAATCTTTGTTCCCTATCTGCAGAGCCCCACCGAGCATTGTTTTTTGAGCTTACATGTTCGGGTGGCGCTTTAATATTCTGTTTACAATATTGGGCATCATGGCCCTTCATTCTGCAGTTAGTACAATAAGGAGTATTCTTACGCTTTAGGCACTCGTCATACGTGTGTCCTTTATAATTGCAGTAGCTGCAGGTGATCTTGTTTAACAGCACTTTCTGTTTATCGTACTTTTTTTCTGCCTGCTCGTAAAAAGATTTCCTGTTTGGAGGTGGACTTCCTAACGATTTCCTTGTTATGTTTGTTTGAGGAGAGCGCCAATAATTTTCTGAGTTTCTGTCGGTACTAAATGATACTGAAGTTTCTCTTGGGGGTTCCGCTATTGGAGGTATACCAATTTCAGTTTTTATGTTATGTCTTCCGAATTCCTTTGTGTAAGGGTAGGAAGACAAATTTACACTCTCAGGTATGGGATAACCATAGGTATTAGAGAAATTTGGGATATTATGTCTTAGAAAAGGGTCCACTTGGAAAGAGTTTGTTGGGTTAGGGATAAAATTTGTTGGTTGTGGAATGAAAAAGAGTCCTTGCTGCAACCTTTCCATATCTAGTGCCTTTTGAATGAGTGTTTCCAAAGAATTTTCATTCAATGTGAGTAAATAGGCGCTTAGATGGGGATTAGTTGCACCACTCTTTATGGAAGCCATAGCAAAGTCTTCTATTTGATGCTTTACTACTTTAAAATTTTCAGATCCGTATTTACTTTGTGCTGCCTCGTTGCATTGAATTAAAAGACTTTTTAATCTATTTGTAAATGAACTAAATGATTCTGGCGGATATTGCCGGCAAGTAATTAACTTGTTTATTAGTTCATGGTATGTTTCACGAGGTAAATACGTTCGGTAAAGCAGTTGTTCGACTTCTTCAAATTTTGTGAGAGAGCTGGACGCTATTAATTGATACGCGTTTCCTCTCAATCTGGTGGGGAAAATCTGCATGAAGGCTTTCCTTTCCTCTTCCCCTAGACACTGTTGCACTTGCTTACAACAGCCTATAAAAGTCTGTAATTCTGTAAGAATTTGTGCGCTAATTTCCCCAGAGAACAAAGGCACCATTTGTGCCGTCAGTTTTACTACTTTTTCATAGTTTACCGACATTTTATCCGTTTTATTGTCTTCCACTGTGTTGGAAGTAATTTGAGTGTTTATACTCGAAGTTGGCGTGTCTAACGCCTCCTGGGATACTAGGGCGCCTAAACTATAATTTCTTGCTAGGAAATTAATTAGACTGTGCCCTCTGAAGCGTTTACCTGAGCGATGCTCGCGATACCAATTTATGGATGGTCTGCTTTGGGGTGAATTTCGCTCTACTATTGGGCTGTCTGGAGGACTTGTGTTGTCAAAAGACAATGAGTTTATTGCTGCCTCAAAATCTGAGCCAGGAGAGCTTTGATCAGGTCTTGGCATGAAAGACAAAACTTTGAGTTTTACGTAATTATTGAGAGCGAAGAAAAAAGAGATTAGGTAGTTTATCTAATTCCGTATAATAACCGAAGAATGATTAATTAAAATGTTTCTACTGTTTTTTGTCGCTTATGTACATGCACATATATCGCTGTGACTACTGTATTTATTTCTTTATTTATTTATTAATTTTTATTAGTCTAAAGTAATTTTGCTACTAAATTGACGCGTCTTTTTAAAAACATTTTTTTTTAACTTACTTTTACTTCACTTTAGTTGAAGAGAATAGAAAAGATGTTAACGTTTTTTCCGCTATGCAGATATGATGCTTTTATTGTTGTTACTGATGTCAATGGATGTTGTTAGAAATGCCCAACGTCTCGGTGTTGTGTGCCAGATTCAAAAATAATGCGCTCTTATGCACTCGTTTGTTGTAAATTCGAGGATCAAGGTTTTTCAAGTTCGAATTTATATAACTTCCTCGATCCTACCGGCTGCGCCAAAATTGTTGAGTTTATTAATGTACTTCTAGTTCTCTCATCTGAGCACCTTTTGATCTGGAACACGACACGGTAATCACACTACGTGCCGTCAAGATGATTGGGCGTTTTCCTTGATTGTCCCGAGATAGGTAGAGCAGCGATGCGTATGGAGCAGCTTACTAGCTTTACTCCCAGTACGGTTCAATGGAGCAGCTTATTAGCTTTACTCCTAGTATATGAGAACGGAGCAGCTTACTAGCTTTACTCCTAGGTACAGATGAATGGAGCAGCTTACTAGCTTTACTCCTAGGTACAGATGAATGGAGCAGCTTACTAGCTTTACTCCTGGGTAAGTGAAACAACTCGTGTTCTGACTAACTCACTTACTGCCTTCTTTATTCCAAATCACAGTTTATTTATACATAATTCTTGACTTAATATTATTGCTTGTTCTTATACATTACGCTAAGTATAAGTACTTGTAATTTTAATTTCATCACGGCATTCGTATATACATAATTATTAACTTCCGTAAAGCGGTTCTTTATGGCGTTTACACATTAATTTCCGCAAAGTGTTTCTTTGTGGTATTCATAAATTAATTTCCGCAAAGCTTTTGCCGGTTTGTTGTTATTACATCACGGCATTCATTGCTTTCACATGTACATACATAAATACTTCCGCAGACCGTTCGCCGCTTTGCTGCTATTGTGACATCATCGTGAACCATTGTTTCGTTCACCTGAGTACTACCGCTGCTGGCGCAAGGTTATCAAATTGCATCGTGTGAATTCTTGCGCGCAGGGGATTGTGTCACTGCCTTCACTTGTTTCTTTATATGATTAAGAAATTGGTGTAGGTCAGTAGCGAGTGACTTGACTGAACTTGTAAATATGTTTGTAGATATATGTATGTTTATACTTGCAGCTGGGAATTGTAATTCCGCATGCAAAGATAATGCTGTAGGTATGTACATATCTACATGTTTGCATTTCTTTATTGATGCATGAATTTTAGAATTCTGCGTGAAGCGAAATCGGTTCAGAGATGCATGCATGTATGTATATACATGTTTAATCGATGCTCTGTATGTAACAGCCGACTTATCGTTTCTTCAGTTCAATTCACCACCTCACCGTTGCAACAATCGGCGCTTCGTTCATCTCCTTTTTCCTTTTAAACCAATTTTCCTTCTCTGGCTGCAATAAAACTCAGACCAAATTTTTGTTCTTCTTGGCTCACAGTTCTACATTTACTTAATTCATCATGGCCGCCTGTCACTCATCCGGCCTTTTTATAGCCCAGATTCTCCCCGTTGCTCCGCATGGTGCAATTTCTTACTGACAGCTCTGACTCGTAGATGTCAGGACTGTCACATAACAACGGCATGCTATGTTTTACACATGAGCATGCCCCTGCTTCTGCCGTGCCCACATGCGAGCATAACAGTTTTTTTTTTAAGTTAATGAAGGTGAATAAACCACTACATAAAAAAAACGAAGAGCACTTGAGTAAAATCGCTTTTTTATTCCTTTTAATATTGTTTCGAACTTTGTAATTCACAATGGTATACTTTCAATATTTTCTATATAACGATATGGGTTTATTTTCTAATTTTCTATTCACAAATTCAGGCGTTGTTATCCGACGGTTTTTAAGAACGAACTCCCTGAGGATTGGGCTTGCCGGCCCCAGATACACATGCTATTTTTTCAAAAGCTTTTTTAATTTGTTTTATTGCTTTCTCACGACATAAAATGCAAAACGTTTTTGTAGCAATGCATATGCATTCAGAAGAAAATGATATCTGATGTGCAATTGTGCGCCCGTCTTGATATATTAATTTCAAGAGGGCGAGAATAATTTGTAATAATTGTATGTATGGATGTACATACTAGATGGGAAGAATTAAGTACTATACGTATGTACAGCGTACATACAAAAAAGAAAAAGAAGCAGACACTGTATGTAGGTATACATGCCGTGTGAACGAAATGTATGACTGATAACGAAATGCAATTTATGCTAAACTGCATTTTGTTGCAATATAGAAATGCATTTGAAATTTTAAATTAAATTTTGAATGAATGAATTTAAATTAATTTTCAGGGTCAACTTTGAAATGCATCGATATATTTCATAGGGCATGTGGAACCAAGTAATGCGGAAGATACACGTTTTTATAAAAATAAACCGGTGAACTCAGATTTACGTGATTTTTTTATAATTCAAGTAGCTAATTTAATACAAGTAGACATTTCGATATACTAAGTAATTAATGTAAAATAAACAATTGGATATACTACTAGGTAATTTAATGTAAAAAAAAAAAACAATTTAACCAGATGCATGCTGCGATACGATTCCGTTCAAGTCTCTACAACCAGTGCCCTTTTTTCTCATGTCGTCAAGCTCGTCTCGTCTAATTGCCCGCTGGTGTTGCATGTGTTTTTGTATATGTTGATGTGCTTCATACGAAACTATGAAACAGGGTGATTATTATTGTTTGTAGAGTTTTCTCCAATTGTTTAGTGAAATGCGGATGCCCATATATATATATATATATAACAACCGCAATCCTACATCTAGTATTTTCAGTGCTCCGTGACGATTAAGCACTTGTGTTCCTTCTCGGAACACAATTTAAAATTAAAATAGATAATAAAACTTATAATATAAAACTCACAAATTAACAACTTCACGATGATCATAAACATAATTAATCAGTAATCCCGTGATGACATGGTCTCATCGAACGTTGTGGACTAAAAATAAACAAATAAAAAGCATCACTAAAAGGTGTAAACAAAAGGTAAAGTCTCAGATCATTTTTTGGTCTGAGACTTTTTAATCAAAAAACAAAACTTTCTTATTAAGGAAAGTTCCTTCCCACGCTGCGTCACGATCTGCAAAACATCTTCCTGTCAACTAAAAATATAAAAGAAAACAAATTATTATTAAATTTATAAATAAACATTTAAAATGTAAATAACTTACCTGTAACCAGCAGCTGCCATTAAGCCTTTGACATATTCAAGATGGCAGCTAACAGCACAGAAAAATCGTTCTCATTACGAAATTCACGATGACGTACGCGCAATAAACCCGAAAAATTGCGGGATTTCTCACTATGTGGTAAAATTCTGTTTACGTATTCGTTAATGTCATGGAAGTAGTTAATCTGAAATATTTTTGAACGTGGGTTTAGCACGATTATTTAAAAATGTATTGCGTATAAAATTAAATTGTTATTGGAGATTTTATGTTTTTTATACAGAATAAAAGTTTTAAATTTACAATACCTGTAAACCCTGATTCGTTTTGCTCACTAATTTAGTAACATTTTATATATATATATTTTTTTAAATACTTTGAGGTTCACTTATTTATATTACATCTTACATCTTATTAAATATTTTGAGGATCACTTTATCACATTTTATATCTTATTAAATATTTTGAAGCTCGCTTATTTATATCACATTTTATATTTTTTGAAAAATGTTGAAGCTTACCTTTAAAGTGAATTATCTTATTTAGTTTTTGTCTTTAAAAAAAACTTTTCTGGCGTTTTCTTAGCAATAAAAAAGTATCTAGTATGAAGATATTTGTTGATTATTAATTTAATTAGGGAATAGTAATGAATATTATTGCATTCCATGTGAGAATATTGATCCTTAAATAATGTCTTGCTAATAAAACTTTTCTGGACATCAATTTCTATTGACAAAAAATGTTTTTTGTTTAAAATTGTTTCGTTATCACACAAAAAATTAATTTTATGACGCAAAAGTCTTTCCGTGGTTTCGCAAATTTCCTTACCACTTTGTGATGGAATATGACGAAAACCTCGTGACTTATATGCTGTTAAGGATAATGGTGAATATTCATCTTGTAAAGCCTTTAGGCATCCATCACAATTTAAAGTTTTGATTACTTTATATATCACAAAACTAGCTGTATATTGAACTACATGTTTAGGTATTCACTTAACTTCGAAGGATACGAAACATAATTATGTTCTTCTAAGCACTGCTGGTCGAGAATCTCTACAATATATTCTTCTGCTGCTATAGCATATTCTTCATCTACTTTATTTTCCTCTGTCATATTCTTCCTTTCAATACTATTGTTGCTACTTCAGGATCAGGATTTTCATAAGTCGGTTTCGATTTCAAGATGTCTATGTATTCTTGCGGAATGCAATTCCCAATTCCGCTTTCCTTATTGTACATCGTGCAAGCAGCCTTTTATACACACCAATGAATTGTTTCACAGATAGGTTGTTGTTTCTCCCCAAATGCATACCCACCGAACTAAAAAAAAGTTCTAAATGATCCTGATTTAGTTTGTAAAATGGCACGAATGTAAGCTCTTTCGTAGCAATAAAACGATTATAAACAAGTTCAATGTTCCTTAAGCATGCGATTAATCCAGCAAATCCAACTTTTCGGCTAGAAATTATTAAATTATTTTAAGGCCCATAATATAACTAATTTCCTCATTTGAAAAATTGTGGACAGCCTAATAAATAATTGGTATTGCAAAGCGCTTTTTTCTTGTATTCATACGTACTTACTTTGCGACTATTTAATACATCAAATGTATTATTCATTATAAGAATGAACGTTGAAAGTGGCTCGCTTCCAACAAACTCAGTCACATATGTACTAAGTGTTCGGACTGCTAGTCGCACTTTCATTTTTGTGGAGTTCTTCTTTTTCTTCCAGCTAAACCAATTTCTCAAGATATGACCATTCAATTTTTTCTCCTGAAATATTTATAAGAACTTTCAAATCAGAAAGAGCATTTCGTACTAACTTGATCATATGACATGGGTCTGGATGTACAATGTGATACTCATTGTTCTGTTATGGAGGTACTTTTTTGTGAGAGCCCGAGGACGTTTAGTCCGACTGCCAGCAATAACTGACAGCTCACCCCGTGACAGTTTAGCAGGCCGGCACGCTAGCACCTCGGCTAAGTGGCGGAGAGTGAGGGGTGAGTCCACCAAAAAAAAACCTGCCTGTCACTTCGTCATAACAAAAAAATAGTGCCTTGACAGAACGGGGATCTACTAAAAAAACAAACCCACACGCCACACACACGGGTCCGGAAGGGACTGAGCACATCACTTACCTAGTGAGTATCCCAGGATCAGTTGGCGGGATCCTTTTGCCGTCCCCGGCCGCCCATGACATCACTGGCAGTAGTTGTGTGATGTCCCTAATATTACCTGTTGGAGAGAGAAGAGAGATCCAAGGAGAGGAGAGAAAAGAGAGACTCGCTACGATTATTCCATAGTACGCATTTTATTCGAAGTTCGACGGAATACAAACATTTTTGTGTTTAATCTTATAATCACCCCCGTAGATAATATGCTGGTTTCGGTGTTGAGTGTTAGTTCCTAGTAGGGTCCCAATGATGTTCTGTTCCTGGTTTAGACGTTATGTACTGCTTGAGCTTTTAGATTTGCTGCCACTGGCATCATCAGCGCCAATTGACCTCCTTCAACCGTTCATATCGGTGGCGTCCACAGTCGTCCCAATCGACGTAGGATTCGGATAAAGTTAGACCTGGGCACCAGTTAAATGCTATGTACGTTCTCTCCTAATGTACCCCTTCATTACTACCTCTATTAGATGCGTGGCCCGGAAACGGGAACCTTATCACGCGCGAGGGTTATATATCCAGGCGTGGGTTATGGAGAGTTGTATAGCCAGATTTTGGGGAGCCTCTTATCTTGCAGTTCGACTTGATTCTGAGCTTAGTCTTGCGGACTTGACCTTGTTAATTAGCCGGGTTTTTGGCCTATATACGCTATGGGGCGCGTTCGTCCAGGGCTCCAGGATTAGACAGTTTTATGCCTCGAACGAGACCTCGATAGCACTGCTTTTCTACTGTCCAAATGGGAAACGTTTATGAACAATAATATGATTTTCTATGTCTCGGGAGGGGCCCTTGCGATATCGCCTTGCAGCACAATTAAAAACCACCTATGGCCAGTACTAGGTGATTGTAAATTACCGAAAGCTTTTGAAGATGTATATATGCGAGTCAAAAAAAAAACTCTTGTGGTCAGTAATGATTGATTCTACGTTACAAAAAAATTTACAATGTATATATGGATGTCTAGTACAAACTCTGGCTGTCGAATAATAGTTGATTTAAACTACAAACAATTGAAAATGTGCATAAGCAAGTCAAAAACAAACTCTTGTAGCCAGTAATGATTGATTCTACGTTACAAAAAAAAATTTACAATGTATATATGGATGTCTAGTACAAACTGTGGCTGTCGAATAATAGTTGATTTAAACTACAAACAATTGAAAATGTACATAAGTAAGTCAAAAACAAACTCTTGTAGCCAGTAATGATTGATTCTACGTTACAAAAAAAAATTTACAATGTATATATGGATGTCTAGTACAAACTCTGGCTGTCGAATAATAGTTGATTTAAACTACAAACAATTGAAAATGTGCATAAGCAAGTCAAAAACAAACTCCTGTAGCCAGTAATGATTGATTCTACGTTACAAAAAAAAATTTACAATGTATATACGGATGTCTAGTACAAACTCTGGCTGTCGAATAATAGTTGATTTAAACTACAAACAATTGAAAATGTGCATAAGCAAGTCAAAAACAAACTCTTGTAGCCAGTAATGATTGATTCTACGTTACAAAAAAAAATTTACAATGTATATATGGATGTCTAGTACAAACTCTGGCTGTCGAATAATAGTTGATTTAAACTACAAACAATTGAAAATGTACATAAGTAAGTCAAAAACAAACTCTTGTAGCCAGTAATGGTTGATAAGATCCAAACATTCAAATGTATTTCTGTAAATTGCAGGTTATGTACCACCTGCCTGAGGGGATATCAGTACTGATTAATATTTTAAATAAATTTATTTCGAAACTTTCAATATAATAACTCTAGGCTATGTACTTATGTTGTTAAAATACGACATTCAACTTTATTTCTGTAAATTGCAGGTTATGTGCAGCCTGCCTGATGTGATATCAGTACTGATTAATATATTAAATCGTTTTATTTTATATTTTCAATTTAATAAACTCTAGGCCTATGTAATTATATTAAGATCCAATATTCAAATTTATTTCTATAGATTGCAGGTTATGTGCAGCCTGCCTTGATATCAATATTGATTGATATATTAACGACATTTATTTTATAATTTCAAAAGTGACTCTAGGCCTGGGCAATTATAATAAAATCCAATATTTAAATTTATTTCTATAAATTGCAGGTTATATGCAGCCTGCCTGATGTGATATCAGTACTGCTCGATATATTAATTAAATTTATTTTATAATTCCAAAAGGTAACTCTAGGCCGGGGTAATTATATTAAAATCCAATATTTAAATTTATTTCTATAAATTGCAGGTTATGTGCAGCCTGCCTGATGTGGTATCAGTACTGATTAATATATTAAATCGTTTTATTTTATATTTTCAATTTAATAAACTCTAGGCCTATGTAATTATATTAAGATCCAATATTCAAATTTATTTCTATAGATTGCAGGTTATGTGCAGCCTGCCTGATGTGATATCAATATTGATTGATATATTAACGAAATTTATTTTATAATTTCAAAAGTAACTCTAGGCCGGGATAATTATATTAAAATCCAATATTTAAATTTATTTCTATAAATTGCAGGTTATGTGCAGCCTGCCTGAAGTGCGATCAATACTGATTCGTAAATTGAATACCTTTATTTTATACTTTCACTATAATGACTTTGTGCTTCTGAAAGGTTTAACTACTTAGCTTTTATCGTCCCGGTGTGTTAATCCATTTCCCTCGATGTATTTTTAGTGTCCGATCCCCTTTTCTTGTTGGATTATTTTTCGATTCTCCAACCCTTTCTTCATGTTTTTCACCGCCTCAGTCGTCAACTCTTATCTTTCTTTTTCAGCTCTCGTCCTACTTGTCTCCTCGTTCACAACCTGTCACTTAATGCCTGTATCATCGCCCGCTGTCTTCCATTTCCTCCTATTTCGATCCCCGAGTCGCACCGTTCCCTTGACGGTTTTGACTGCCAGATGTCGGGATTGTCGCATCGGGGAGTTCTACATGTTTACTCATTACAGTCAGGGCCACATGCGACCATAACAGTTCCCAGTGATTTTAAAAGTAGGCACACATTCTACGTCTCGGATATCACACTCTAACTTTTCTACGGCTGCTAAATTGGCCGCCGCACTATCAAAAGTAATTCCCATAACTATAGCACAAGTTTGAATTATTATTATTATATTTTTTATTATATTATTATTATTAAATTACGCTTTTGTTCTGCTGTTAGAGAGCATATATCAAAGAAAGCAATGGGAATTTTCCAGGATTTGTTTATCCATACTGCCATAAAATCTAGGATTTGCTTAGCCATTTTCCCAGTTCCTTTACCATCCCCAACGTCACATTACCATAAGACTTGTCTCCGTTCCAATCCACATACATTCATTTCGTCAAACACAATGTTAACCAAATTTTTTTCGCCATTTTTATCCGCCTCATTGCAAGCATGACGTATGACATCAAATGATTGCTTAGTAAATCCTGGCTTACAGTGTACATTTTCATAACAATTACAAAGTGTTCGCGAAAGGGGAAGACAATTGTTGAAGTTCTCTCTTAAGAAATCGTACGCATTAGGAGACATCAAGTTCAAATTTAATGCAAAAGATCGTATTTTTGAATCGTAGGCCTTTAGCGGCGATTGGTTTTTGCATTTAATCAGATGGCGCTGGAAAATTGCTCAATTAGGACCTATTACTTCTCTTAAGTTTTCAGGAATTTCGTAATTGCTTGCTTTATCTTCTTTTGTTTATTGATTAAAGATAGCTTACTAATCTTTTTACGTTTTTATTTTTTTTTATAATGACTGATCTCAACCGTCTTAACCGTATACTCCAATTCTTCCTCATCTGATGTTTACGTACATTATGGATTCTCAACTGAAAACAAATACTAATATAAAAATATTTGGCAAAAAAATATATTTGTGTTATTGTTGTAAATTTATATTAAATCCATTTTGATAATTTGTCTGAAAACAAATGTCAACTTATTTAAACCTTAATGTAAAATCTTAAAAAAGAAAACAGGTAGATCTAAGATCAACAAGACAGACGGACATGCAAAAATCAAAATAACTTTCCAAATTATGCGTGGATGTACAAAAGGAAAAATTCAAACAATTAATTTGACTTATAAATTAATTTCAATTCCGCTAAATATTAATATTGTGTATACACCTACCCACCTACCTCACAGTTAAAAAAACGGTGTTGTTTTGACACCGATTCGGTGGCGAATAAGGTCACACCATTTCGATTGATTGCAGATTTATCCGTTTGGAGTTAAGATTTAACTCCAGATTAGAACAATTTGCGACCTTTTCAGGTGTCTCTTAAAATCTCCCAAAATATAAATAAATTGAATACGACCAGTTCTTCTAAAAATAAATTTGTGGTGTGAGTTATAAATAACAATGGTCTTAAGAGACAACATTATATGGATTCATTCAATTGCACCATTGAATGTAAGTCAGAAACACAATTAAAATGAAAACAAAATCTTCAATATCCAAATGGAAATTTTTAAAGTTAGATTTGGACGTAATTTTGCAGACGGGAATCCACCACAAATTGAAAATTTCAGTTTAAGTCAGTCAAAATTTCCTAAATACATATCATTATTATTTTTTTTTTTATTTGTCAAAATTAGCATTTGGATCTTTGGGAGCAATATAATTTTGAAATACTTAACTTAGCTGAAAGAGCTAAGTATCTAAAACTTATGTATATCTGTTAGGTTCTGAAACGGAAGCTAAGGTAAAGTAAACTTCAAAACATGGAAAGGAAGTCTCGAGTTGTTTAGATATAACCAGAAAATATAACAAAAAAACTATTCAGCATTATTCCAAAATTTTATTTGTGATTATTTGATGACAATAAATTTCTAATTGTAAAAATTCAAGATAATATATTTTTAATCCTTCCAATTTTCAATCAAAATTCTACACATTGCGTTCATATAGTATATATAATGTGTGTATTATTTGTGGGATAGAAATGCATTTGTCAAATTTTATATAATTTTATATTTTGGTACTACATATGTAGGTAAATTCGAAGTCATTGGAGATGTAGGCCAATTCGAAAGGGTCAGAAATATAAAGCTTATCAATACGTGTTACTCTGACCTCATTTGTTTGTTTTAATTTGAAAGCATTTAATGTGTGCTCAAACAAAATAGTTTTCATAGAATTATACAGGAAATATACCTCAGAATTACGCTCTATAATTTTTTTTATTTTACCAAAAGTAGGCAGATCTATTTTTACACCAACACAAACTACAAAATTTGGTTTATAAATAAAACCATACTCAATTTCCTTGAGAATAATGAATATTTCATTTTTATCCAAATTTGCAAAACTTTCAAATTCACTTAATTCTAAAGAACACAACGTTTCTTCTCCAATTTTTTTACTATTAAGAGGCAACTTTAAAATTCTACTTTTGTAATTAATATAATTAGTTTCTTGGTGTTTTACAGATGTTGATGCTTAGCTTCATATCTCATGGTCCATTGTAAAGTTAAAATACCCATTTCCGAAATTATTCTCGGGTAGTGAGTTATAATATGATGTTTTGGGAGCAAGTTTTCTTGAAACTGCTCCTTAAAAGACTCATGGTGTTCCTCAATTAAAACTTTTAGTCGTCCTACATCATGTGCTGTTAAGCTTGGTGAGAATACTAAATTCGTAATTTGAAGAAGCAATAACAAAACATTAAATTTCGCATTCAACTCTGAATCGGCATTTTCAAATATATCATGTATTAAAAATGGGAAATATCTTAACAAACACCAGAATTGGGGGGCTGTTTGTCCAAGAAATTTCCCATGTGAATCTAAGTTGATTAAGGAAGGTATATTACTTCTATTTAAAAACCCAAAATTAAAATTCTTTATTTTCGTATTAAAAGTATCTAGAGATAATTTCTTTCTCTCCTTGACTAAATAAATATGGAACAAATTAAGCTCATACTGTCCAATCCCTTCCAGTAGGTATATCATGCATGGTGTCCACACTCGGCGTGTTTAAAAAGTCAAAACTGTCAAGTTTATCTAATTCAAAAGACGACTTTACTCCAAATTGTTTGTCTTTTACATGAGCTTGACGACCAGTTCTATTTCATAAAAGTAAAGCGTTTTCTGTAAATGACAACTGTAAGATATACAGATGAATTAGGCAAAATCTACAGAAAAAATTTGATCTGAAGGATTCATTAAACCCGTACAATGAGTTTGCACTTAAATTATCATGAGAGATATTGAATAAGGCTCGCTTAATTTTATAAAAATTATTGTTTCGATTTACAGTTATGCCTTCCTCTCCAAGCTTTTTTAAATCTTCACAAATTGGTTTTAGAACTGAATCATATCCCATTCTCTTAATATCGGAAGTGTTGCATAAAGCAACAATGTGAATATTTTCTATTTTAGTATTCAAAAAGGGCGGCAAATTTAGAATGCTAAAATAAAAAGCAGAAATTTTATGAATACTGGTTTTGGAGCCTAGAGGATTTACAGTTTCGAACTCATCTAAATACATTTGCAGGTGAATGGTTGGTTCATTAGAAGAAAAAATGGGATGCGCTTTAAATCTACTTGCGTTACTGTAGAAAAAGTCACTATTATTCGAAAATGGTTTGAACAAATATTGAGTGAAATATTCATTGTTACATAAAAAGGATAATGTTTCAATGATTGAAATATAACAAAAGGTGTTTGTAACAAAAACATTACAGTCATAATAACCTAAATTATTTTTCCAAGCTCTATCCGTTCTTATATCTATTGCCCAATCTCGTGGCCTTGGTACAGTCCGAAAAAGTTCCTTATGTCTTTTGTATTTTGAATTATTCTTTTCAAACAGGTTTTTCAAAAACGGTAAGTCCTTTTGAATAATATTTACCAGACATTTTGAAGAATGGCATTTGAACTGAATATTAGTCCCAATTGAATTGGTAAGATCTGATACAAGACGTAATACCTCTTGGAAAGAGCTTTCACTTATATTTAACTTCACTAAACATGACATAAAGTTAGTAGAAACAGAGTCACAATCGATTATTTCGTTATTGAATTCTACGTTAATTGCCTCTATAGGATTATTCAGGAGATGATCACTTTCTATTTCTTGATTACTACATTCTTGTAGAGGATTAAGGTCGAAATGAATTTTTGAAAAATGTTTCCGAAGGCCGCTATATGTTTCATATTCGTTATTGCAATCAGTGCTACCGCAGGCGAAAATATCTTCTTTCTCACTCAAAACATGAATCAGTCTTAAATGACTGTGTAATGATCTTTTTACCACTTCTGTTGATTCTACTTCTTATCCAAAGAGACCGGAAAGAAAAAAAGAATAAATTTATATTAACGAGGAGAGCTTGACAACGGCTCTATACTCTTATATCTCGACCAAGTGAGAGCAGTGAAGCTCAAAGTTTGGTTTTAATATAAATGAATCTTGTTGCAAATGATGCCTCGCTGGGTCAGAGGTATGAAACTCAAAGTAGAGTTTAGCTAACTTGATTGAATTTAGAGCTAAGAAGCTCAAAGTGCAGTCAAGCTGAGGGCTGAGAGCCAATAGGCTCAATTACCTTTTAATACTTCCATTTCGGAACTAAGGGAGCTCGCTTAATCAATGTATACCAAGTGGAGTCAAAATTAAACTCCTTTTTATTCAATAAATTACAGTCTTTTTATACATTATGAAAATCGCTTACCTAATCAATATCGCAAAAAGTATTTAGAATTTAAAATTATTTTCACACCGATCGATCACCTGAAATCGGTCAATGCACAAACACACAAAGCGTCGAGTAAGCTTTTTCGCTACACTCAAAGTTCACACGGCATTATGCATTGTGTTTATTTGCATGTTTACCTATGAGTTCACTCGCATGGCTAGTATGCTTGAATTGTAATTTCTTCTTTCTCTTCATTTTTTTTTTTTTTTTACAATTTTTCTACTGCAGTTTCATTCATGCAGTGAGTGTTTCATTCATAGTAAACCTGCAACACTGTTTTTTTTTGTAATTTAATGCTTTGCTATTGAATATTGCCTTTTTTTGTGCACGCTTTGCTGTGTGCATATATGTATGCTGAGGGTCGCTTAACTTGCGCTCTACACCTGATATACATACTATTACTTCTAAAGTTTGCTTTACAACCAGATATTTTTCAAGTTATCATGCTTGCAGTCTCTTAAGTTTATACTTAAAAAAATTAAATTGAATATTTTAAAATTGCCTCTTTGAACACTTCAATGTGAATATAATTTTAGCATAAATAGTTTTCTTTTTTCTTAAGTTAATTAGGCTTCAAGCTATTTTTAATTTCAATTAATTTGGGCGTTAAGCCTTTTATATTCATTTCATAAAAAAATTCTTGTACAAATAAGAAAAAATAATAGCAGCTATCAGGATACACTGCATTAAAGACAAAAAACTCTTAAATAGGGTATCGAAAGCTTCCAAGGAATTATTTACTTCCAACGATATTTCATGCCCATCGATTAGTATGTGGTACGATGAAATTTGATTTTTTACCACGCCTATCAAAATTATACAGGGTTGGTTTGATGTACAGTGGAGGTCAAAAGTAAGTTAACAACACACATTCAAATACACCAAACCGTCGCATTCACAAATTCTTGGAAATAGTTCTTGGGAGATCTTATAATTTGAAAGTTTGAAGCATGTTCTAACATGTCCAGTGATGAATTGTGCATGATACATGCGTTTCTCAATAATATCGCCGTTAGTTAACAGTTGTCACTAATTGGGGCAAGCCAAAAGTAAGTTAACAATTGTGTTTTTTAGAGTTTTGCGATAATTCTTACGTCCGTCCAACTTGCTACACTTAGAAATTGGTTAAAAAGTTTTAATTAATAACTTTTTAAAATTTTTGGTAAGTTTTGTAAATTCCTATACGAGTAATGGTAATGAACATGTTAATTCTTTGCATAGGGTTATTAGAGCGCAATAACTTGCAAACAATTTTCAAGTATGGCCAAATTTAAGCACCTTACCACGGAGGAACGCAAAATTATTATTAAGCTGCACGAAAATGGGCTAACATATAGAGATATTTCGACAAAACTGCAAAAATCGTCAACCTCTGTCTTCAAAGCTGTAAAGGCGTTCAAAGTAAATGGGAGATTGTCGGAGAATTCCAGGCAAGGCCGCCCTAGAATAACAAATGCGAGGGTTGATAAAAGAATAGAAAACCTTTCAAAGGTAGATCCCTTTATGTCGGCCCAAAAAATACGAGCAAAACTTCTTTCAGAAGGCAAATCGGGACCTTCACCAAAGACCATTAAGCGGCGTTTGAACGAAAACAATAGCCATGGTCGAGTTGCTCGAAAAGTACCATATCTTAACAAGGTTAATATGAAGAAAAGGCTTACGTTTTATGCAGAGCATGCGTTAAAACCATCCAACTATTGGTACAACATTCTTTGGACAGACGAATCTATGATTAGATTAAATTATAGTCAAGGTCGAAGATATGTTTGGAGGAAGAAGGGAGAGGAACTTAATTATAAATGCACCAAACCTTCATTAAAAAGTTCGGATAAGGGTGTCATGGTGTGGGGCTGTCTTTCTGCTTACGGCGTGGGGAAAATTGTTATTCTTGATGGAAAAGTTAATGGAGCAATTTATTTAAATTTATTAAAAGAAATTACCATTCCAGAAGGCAGACGCTTAATAGGGGACGATTTTATATTGCAACAAGACAAAGCGCCAATCCATAAAGCCAAGATTGTCCAGGAATACTTGCGTAGCGAAAAAATAAATGTTCTAACTTGGCCACCTCAAAGTCCAGATCTCTCCCCTATTGAGAACGTTTGGGCCTGGTTGAAGACAAAAGTTCACAAGCGAAGACCAAGAACTCTGCAAGAATTGAAGTCATACATTGAGGAATGTTGGTTCACATTCTCACCAGAACAGTGTAGAAAATATGTGCTTTCATTATCGGATAGAATTTCTAATATTCTCGGAATAATGACGGACATTGTGGGTATTAATATTCCTGTTAACATACTTTTGACCACTATAAATAGTAATACTTGCTTTAACTCTCCTGGAAATCATTAAATACTTTTTACTTTAGAAAGAAACTTACCTGTAAAACGAAATATATTCTTTCATAATTTATATAAAATTCATTACAGTAAATAAAATTTTTTTTTGGAAAAGTTAATTATGTTTCTCTCTGACGATCCTCTCTGTTAACTTACTTTTGACCTCCACTGTAGGTATAGCCAAATTTGAGGCAACCTACAAAACAATTTATTTTCTATCTATATTTGATATAAAGCAAATATATATGATATAAAGCAAATATTGTCTAATAATTAAATATATACAGACAATTGAAGGGGCAAGTAAATGAAGATGTTGCGTTATACTTATTTGTGAGTGATCGAGAAAACTAGGCCGAACATACATATGTATTTAATCATGAAAAAATCGCGATTAAAAAAAAAAAACTTTACATAACACCTTCATCTAGTCTAGTTAATACTTTCAAATTAGAGTTTCATTTGAAGTCATTACCTTTCTAAAGTGAAATATTTTATATTTATCACCCTTTTTGCATTTTTTTCCAACAGTGCTGGCTATTCTACTAAGAATTAATAAGGATGTCACATCTTGATCTGTAAAAAAATAATGTATAAATAATTCGTTAAATGACTAAATTCATTTTTTCTTACTTTCGTCATCTGATGTGAGTGAATCATAGATCTCAAATTTCCTTGTGTCTTTCATTTCATTGATTCTCTGCCTTATCACTGCCCAGTTTTTCTCAAATCCATGTTTTTGACCAAAACGAATTTCGAAGTCGTAGTTTATCTAAAAATAAAACGAAATCTATTAATGTAAGATTTGCTACATTGTTTTTCGTTAAATTTTTATGTCATCAACATTCACTTTTACAAATGAAATCATTACCTAGCATAATATCTAAATAAAGTTAGATCTTAACATCAATCAAATGACAAATTTTAGAAATTTACGATGTGAGTATTTCAAAACAATGGTATTTAAATTATATTAAATTACAACTTACCAGTCCGGGTGTGTCGATAAATCTTGGAAATTCTTCTAATGAAAATTTCACATGTCTAAGTGATGCAGTTTTCTTTATTCTTTCAAAAATTTGTGGAATATTTTTCATAAGAATCCAGTACGGCTTTGAGGATTGTAAAATATACCCTGTATATACAGAATGATAACAAATATATGGAATATAATTTTCCAGGAATCATATTAATACTTTCGAAATTGTGAGGGTTATGATCTTCACATAATCTGGGGAAAATCTGTGGTGTTGCCTTAGCCCACAGAATTTTGTTTTCTGCAGATGGATAATTTCCATGAATTTGATTTAAGTGTCCAACAACTATGTTTACCAATTTAATTCGAAACTTTTTTGGTAGTTCTTCTCCTTTCTCATAAAATTGTAGTATTTTTTTACCTTCAGGATGATTTTCTAAGTAATTGGTTAGTTCCTAAATTTTCATATTTTTTATCACTTTTATTATATATATGATTCCTCATTACCTCTTTAAGAACCTCAACTTCAAGTTTAATTTTTTTTGGAAGTGATCATAAAAAACAATTAGATTTTTCGACAGACGCAGTAAAAGGAATTTCACTTTCAATTTCTTCAGTTTGAGGTTGAGCATCCTTAACACGTTCTGAAACATTTTTGAATTAAACTAGAAGAAAACTTACAAGAGTAATAATTATTGTCAACACATGAAAAAATGCACGAAGGTTTGCCACGCATGTTATCTTAAGGGTTCATAAAATCTGTCTGGGATTGTCAATTATAAACTTTCTTTAATGTAAAGCTAGTTAAACTAAATGGTCAAAAATATGCTGGCGGAAAAAGTGTTCAAAACCAATTTATGAAAACGCGAGGGAAGCCAAAACAATTACCACTTCTTTTTTTGATATATCTGAAGAAAAAAAATTATGGAAAAGACTGATTTCCGCTTTGATTTTGAAATAAAAGCAACATTTAGTTAGTCACCACTTTAGCACTTGTTTGATTTAAAAATGAGTGAGAACATAATAATAAATTTTGACTATCTAATCTCTAGAATGTCTATAATCTCCACAACCAAAATTTTTAAAAAAATTGAAGGTAAATGACTATCAAAATAGGAGACTACAAAAAAACAATAGCACAACATTTAAAATTTTATCCTTACCATAATTTATGAACTCTTTTACAAAAAATGTTTTTTCAAAGGTGTTCTTCGAGTTCTTCCACTTTCATCACAAAGATACAAATTTGATAAATCATATTTACGGATTACTGTAAGACGAAAAACAAAGCAAAATTATAAATTTCACTGTCACAGCACATTTAAATCACTTGGCTTCTTCTAAAATATTAATCACTTTAATTTCATCAGTTTTCACTGCCACGTATTTTCTAATTTCATTAAAAACTACACTGAACATAGACATTTCGCATGTAATTGGATCAAAACCTTTCAATAACTACTGACAAGTCTGAGAATATTCTATCATGAATTACACCAGACTGTGCTTTGCTTATCTCATAACTGTACCCTTCGTGGAAAAACATTGAAATGTTCAGTTATGCTTAAAAGTAAACACCGATTGGTGTAAAATTTAACACCATTTGAATGTAGAATATTCTAGGTAAATTCAATAGAAAACGTGCCTACATTTACACCATTTTGTGTAAAGTTCATTCCAAAAGGAGTGAAAGATAAAAACACATTGGATTTAATAAAACAACTTTATAACTAAATACTAAAAGGATAAAAAATTTGAGTATTCACTAATAATGGATAAATTTAAGATTTTATCGAAATTTTCAGTGTAATATTGTGCTAAACAGCACCATAAGAGACAATTTTTAACGCTTTTCGGATTTAATAATAAGTTAATCCGGCAATTTTTAACTGTGATTTATTACACACGTATTCCTAGAAATTGAAAATGTAATCAACTATTTTCCGTCTTTTACTTATTTTTTTATCTCAAAGTTATTTCCGACTTATTTTCAAATTGATCAGCAACATGCAGACGGACAAAATAACTTTTAATATTATGTATGGGTGTCCACTCCATTTTGCTCTACCAACATAGTTTTTATACGCTACAAAAGGAATGACAAACTTAGTCAAAATAGTTTAAAAAATATCTTACAGAAACTAAAGATGTCGAAGGTAGTGGGGTGCTCTCAACAAAAGGAGCAACTCTTACAGGCTTTTTGGAAATATGGAAGAAATCAATTATCAGTACGTTTAATTTTACTCGTAAGAAATTACCATAAATTCAGGATATTCTATACTAGCATATCTTTCTTTGCTTTCTCGACTTCATTTATATTCTAAAATAATCATATAATTAATTGAAGCCCATCTACATCATCATATATTAATTACCTCAGAATTAGAGACGGGCTGGAAAGTTGCGGGAAATGTAGTTGCCTTCAATATAGGTAGGTTTTGTGCAACTACAACAGACATTGCAGGGACTGCACTACTTTCCTCACTATATGGTAGCAAAGGTGTCGAAGGCTGATAAATAAAAAACTAGATTCGCCGATTTCAGATTTTTTGGCAATATCAGAATTCTGGAATGTAAAAGTTAATAAAGAAATGTTCCATAAATGAATTCACGTTTGTACATTAACATGGCGGGAACATTTGTTACATGATATGTGTTCCTTTTTCGAGGATTTTTCTGCTTTTCCTGTTTAAAATATTAAATTTATTGAAATGGTCCTCGCAGATATTGCTGTTGGTGGTCGTATTATAATCCGGTCTCCCAATAGCTTCAAACCATAATTCTGTTAACATATTATCATTTGGAATCCTAAAATAGAAAAAAAAATATATTTAATTTTTCCTAAAATTAAATATATTTAATTTTTCTTAAAATTTTTTCTTTTGCCCCCAAATAAAATACAATTGTGAACTGCCATTGACACATGAAAGAACAAAAAAGAAGTTGGGAACACCAAAAGGTAAACAAAGAAATATTTTGGAACAATCATCTTGATATTCTCGTTTTCCCATCTTTTTTCGTTTCTTTTGCACGTATTTGCAGAAATGGAACTTTCGAGTTTAATCTCAGGATTTCAACTTGCCTGAAAAACGTCTTTCTGGATTATTTCGCCGATTATTCCAACAGCACTGCACTGCACAATTCATTATTGAAAAATTCACACTTTTATGAAGTTAAGTCCAACGCTTAATCACTAAATTGTCACTTCAAATGTTTTTATTTAAATTTAACATAATTTATCGAACAATTAAGGGTTTGTTATTTAAATATCACAATAAATACAAAGCCCGGCGCCAAAACACGAATGTGACGTTTAATTAGAATTGACTTATGTCAAGTACACTTGGCTAAAGCTTGGTTAAAGCTTGGCTAGACTTGATTCAATTCTTCTTGCCTTTCCACCCCTTCGCCCAAAAACCGAATCTCCCTCACACCGATGGGGTTTTACACGATATTTCGCTTCATTTAGCTAAATGTTCTAAGGTTTGAACGGACCTTGCGAATTTTTTCTTCTTCTACATATATTTCGAAAAAATTTCTTTGTACCTATGTGGCTTAAACAATTTTTGATATAATTTATTACGTTGTAATCGCTGGATCTACCAGCGAAGAGGAAAATTATTTGGAAAATGAAAACGAATGTTAAATGTTACTTACATGTAAAATATATTAGCATACTGCAGTCATATTCACTTTCAGAACACCCAACTTAGTCTCGGCCGCTTTGAGAGAGCTAAAAAGAGGAGACAAGATCAGATTTATAAAGCTAGAATGAGGCTAAATAAAAGAGGGATTATATCAAACCTTAAGGCACAAAGTATAGCTAATTCCAAATTAAGTTTAAGTATAAGTCTTAAATTAAAGTCCTATAACGGCAACTCAAATAAATAATTGAATCTGAAGGAGTAATTTGAATTTAAAAATGAATAGATTGTAACAGCGGTAATTAAATAAGTTAAAATCGTAGAAATTAAATGCAGGAAAGAAAGTCGAACTGGAAAAATAATTTGAAATAAGAATTAGGGTTGTTGAAGCGGGCAAAGTAAAAATAAGCTTTAAAAGGAATATTCATAGTAATCTTCACACTTATCTTTTACGGTATACGGACATAAAGTTTTGTTGAAGCCTTAAATATGCCCTTTAATTCTTTCTGGCCTTCCTTCTTAGTAAAAACGCCCGAAAAGAAAATGTTGCTAATTAAAAGAATTTAATCAAAAATAATTTTACTATGATTAACTTGCCTTAGACTTGCCAACAAACGTTGAAATTAAACAAAAATAATAACACGCCAAGCCACAGAGAACATCAACTCAAAAGTAGAAAAAATAACAACGGTCGTGTACTAAACTAGTACACTTAAATAAGTGGGCTATCATCTACAATAAATCTAGTTCGACCCACAAACCGTAAACGAGTTTGATACTTTTTCATCTCTGGTTGTGCAGCGGGTGTTCTGAGTCGAGTTGGGTTTTAAGCGAGAACGAATGCAGGTTGTCAAGTTGGATCAAAAAGCCACTCGTGGCATTTAATTTAAAAAATAAGTAAATGAAGATAATAGAAGAAAGCATTGACTTTTCAAGGTATTATGCTAAGGAAGAGTTCCAGAAAGAAAATTAAGGTGGATTAATTCAGCTCTTATTCGATTACCATGGGAGATCAGAAATTGACAGTCCCTGTACCGTATCAAAGACAAGTCGTTTGTTTTATACATTAAAATAAATTCTCTTTTTCCAAGCCAAAATTATTAATTAGTTATAGAAAGAAAATTACCTGTTAAAATTGTTTTTGTGTTTGTGACATGGGATTTTACTTGCATAGCCCATTTGATTAATTATTCGGATCATGTGCCTGAAATATAAATCTTAAGAGCTTAGGGTCTTAAATAGTGTTTTCCTTGGTCAATATTCAATTTATAGCCGTATAATTCAAGCTCCTCAGTCAGTTATAAATTGAGGTGGCGCCCAATCTATCCTGATAGCATGTGAAGTAGCTGTTATACAACTCACCCCTTTTTTACTGAACTATGGGGCATGGTATGTATGTATGTGCTGCAGCAAATACTTGATTATGTTCAATTGGTATCAGTCTCATTATTCTGTACGTCCAAAACAATTTTTGTTTTGCAAATAATTTTCCTAACGCAATGTGAAGGTTTACCCGAGCTCATTAATATCTCGTTTTTTGGAGTAATGGCAGATTTTTTTCTTCTAAGAACTATAGAAAAGAATTCTGTACGTAAGTAAAGTACCATGAAAATTAAAAAGAAGGTCCACATCAGTAATTTTGCGGGTATGATTTAAAATTCCAAATAATTCTATCTATGTTATGTTCAAACAAAGTGGGGTTGGAAAAGAAAATTTGGATCGCTAATTATAATTTTCATCCAATATAAATAGTTCAGTCCATTTAAAAAGTTATGTGTATTTAATAGCTTTGCGTCGCAACCAATACAAAAAGAAATGCGTTTTTCTATACGTACGTACCTACATAGTGCTACATAATTACGTAGTATACCTACGTAATATTGTTGAGATAAATCTCTGGAATTTTTTTTTTATGGACCTCAGTAAAATCACATGACAAGGGTAATTACATAAATACTAATAAGAATAAAAATATATTTCCCGAGTGGAGTCTACAAGTTTTTTCATTAGTTTCAACATTGCGCACGTCCATAATATGTTTCAGTTTGCAAATAATTTGCCTAGTCGTTAATACACTCCGGGTCATGGACATCCAGAGCCAGCTGGAATCGAAAAAATTTGCGTAAAGTGCATTTTAAGAGTAGTTCGAGACATATATTGTACTGAAAGGAAGAGTTCTGAATTTGAATCAGTTTCGCACAATAAAGTGCAATTATTGTAAGTCCGCTCTTACCCTAGATGAATTCATAAGGTATACGAAGTTTGTCATTTCGTTTGTAACGCACTGAAATAATTCTAGTAGATAAAAATGGGTTGGACACCCACGCATAATATTAAAAGTTATTTTGATTTTTGTATGTCCGTCCGTCCGTCCGTCTGTCCATCCTCACGATAACTCGAGAACGCGTTCACTTAGGGAACTGAAATTTTGCACACGGTCTTTTTTTTTAAGTAAAAATAAGTTTTTAAGTTCGAAAATGGGACAATTCGGGTAACTCCTTAGTAGGGTTGCCATGCAAAGATTTTGTTTCTTACTATATATGTAGTTGGACAGTGTCTTACAATGTGTCGACGTAGAGATCTGATATTTTGTACATTATGTTTTCATAGCAATAGTAAATATGGTTTCAAAAATGGATTAAATCAGGTAATCCCCTCTTGGTATTGCCATATAAAAATTTATTTTTTTCAGCTCCAGAGCGGTCCAGGAGCGGTAATGCTTCCGAAGGGCTCCGGAACAGCTCGTATGAAACTTGTTATAACCATTTTTACTGTGCGATGGATCGTTCTAGAAATATATGCGAAAAACCACTTATTAAAAAAAAATAAACTTGCACAGACCATACGAAATTACATACGGGCATTCATCCAGGGTATCACTAGAATTGGTCTTATAGACCAATTCTAGCTTTTTTACTGTTGGAATCTGAAACGATTCAATACTCAAGATTAAATATTTATAGTAGAAAATTATTGTATCTGATATTTTGGTTTTATTCATGTGAAAGTGAAGTGTAGGTCTTAAACACGAATGTTTGACGAATGGTTGAGGTTAGCAAAGAAAATGGCTGTGGTCGATAGATACCTAAACCATCGGTTCTTGTTGGGTTCGTAAATAAGGTCTCTTCAACCGATATGTAATAAATAATTAATGAAGTAATACGTTAACTAATTCTTTTAAGACATTATGAGTTATTGGAAAATTTGGAACGTTAGTTGTGATTTAGATGACATTTTGCCTTTATTTTAAAGGAATACTACTAAAAATAATTTTGGTTAAAAGTGCTAACATGCAAATGTTTTTTGTACATACTAGTGTTGTAGACAGTTTTTTTCATATTTCGAAGCCTTTTCAATTTCCATATCCAGTGCCAATTGGATCACTTAATCTAATTAGTTGAGAAATTGTTTAATATAGTACATGTGCATAGTTGCTGAGTCAAGATCTTTGGTGGTCTTATATGAATGTCAGAGCATCTTTTTGGGTGATATGTTTGTGATGAAATGATCAGTTAGACTACAAGACTGAAATAAAATCTATCAGGCAATAAGGGAATGAAATTTTTACCAAATACTGATAAATTTCTGAATTAACTCGCTATTTATTGATTAGATATATTATAACTTTTTTAATTATTAGTGGAATTTCGCCTTTGTTTCCAAAAGTTTTAAGATAACTTTATATTTGAATTTGTTTACAAAATGCTTTCTGCCGGTGTCTCATTTGTCTCCAGCATACTAGTGGGACTTTAAGCGTTCTTATTTCAAGAGTCTAAGGTGCAGACCAAAGCTTCACATGTCTCTCCGCGTTATATGCCTTTAACAAGATGCTTTATGCAACGTTCCGCTTTGCTGCATAAAGGCGCAAACAGTAGCTGCACAAGACGAAAGACGTGAAATAAATAAAATGAGTTCTAGTGAAGACGAAGTTCCAATTGTTTGGTATTTAATTAAAAGAAAAAGGGACACACGGAGAAAATTTTGGACTCATCCTTATTTTAAAAATATTATACCATATAGTTCAGCAGTTATATCGAAAGAATTAGAGCAGGATGAAGAAAAATTCAAAGGATATTACCGAATGAATAAAAGCAACTGCGCTGACTTGCTTCAGTTACTTGAACCAAAATTAAGAAAAAAGGATACTAATTATGGTGTTGCCATAAAACCAGATGAAAGACTACTGATAACATTAAGGTAACTTTATTTATAAATTATAAATGAGAAAAGTTTTAACTTTAATTGTTTTCGGGTGATTATACAAATATCAGAGTTATATCAAACTTGATATCTTTGTCATCAATGATGTCGTGTGTTTTGTTTTGTCATTTCTTCCATATGCGGAACTAATTTTGAGTACATAAATTTCCGTTCATAATGGGCTTTTTTCTCATGTATGGCATTAAAAACTGCAAGTGTTTTGAAAGGTAATATTCCTTCCTGGCTTTTGAAGCACTTCAACTTGCAGGAAGTTTTAATGACCGACTTAGTCCATTCTTAATATATTTCCATCTTTCGCGACAGTTTGGCACTACAAATGAAAAGAGAAATAAACAAACTACAAGTGCTTTGTTCTAGGTATCTTGGTACTGGGCGAAGTATTCGGGACTTAACATATTCCTTTTATCGCGGAGGAACTATGTACTATTGGACAAATCGTAAAAGAAACTTGTCGAGCTATATGGGATACTGTACAACTACTATTTATGCCCATTCGCAATGAAGCAGCTGCTACGTCCTCTACGTAACATAGAGCTGGATCAGGAGATGGGGTGGTTCGAGTAGGTATATGTTGAGCGCCACGTGATTTTCTTTTCAGCCGGTTAAATCACGAAACCGGATTTCGTTCAACAAATGTAAACTACACCTATAGTTTTACAGTTTTCCTACACCAAATTAAAAAAAAGGAGAGGTATAAAAGAACGACGAGCAGTATTTGGACCCACATAAAATATATTAAATAAAAAGTAATATTACACAATTTTCGAGAGATGCCATTACCGCTTTGTAGAACTGGACTACGCAAAAAAAGAATAATATGGCACAGAAATGCATCACTAAAGAACATCACTGTGGTACACCGAATATCAAAAGAACTATTTCATTGTTACGTTATCCTTCTAAGGAACTATTTCATTATTACACTATCACGCCATACAAACTATATCAAAAGGCTAGTACTCTGATATCATTATGCCCAACAGAACATATTGCAAGATGTAAAAGAAAATATGGTTACTAGATTACTATCCCATATAAAAAAAATTCATTAAACCAAAAAATATTATTAATATGTTTCTATGTCATATCAAACATAGCAAAAGAAAAGAATATGGTTATGTACTATATTACTATGTTATATATGTATTACTGTGCCAGTCAGCCACACCGAGAATCAAACATCGATACATCCAAAAAGGGTTTCAGAAAAATTAATTGCTTATTGAATTAAATACTCATCTTCGATTTTACAACTGCTCGCTGCCGCTTTCCCTGCATACTTAACGGATCCTTTTGTCCGTCGCCAAATACAAAACCCGTTCGTCCAAAATTCCTTAAACTTCCCGTTTCTTCTGTCCTCCTTTTGTTGTGAGGTTAGACTTTTATGTCGTTATTCCTCTTTTCCACCGATTTAAGTTGTTCTACACTTTATAACTATTGAGTATTAGTTAACCGCAGAACTGAGACTTGTAACAACTGCTTAATTTTTATGCTTATTCCTTAAACTTTACCAACTGGATTAAAACTGGGCAGCTAAACTGCTGATCGACGTCCGTACACTTAGAATGTTCGAGGAAAAAGCCCCAGTGCCGCCTTCGTGTCTATTTTCCACCTCTTCTCAAACGTTACTTTTTGGTGATGTCACCCGCTGTCATCTAGTAGGTGCATTCGTACACTGTGGTTGCTCATAAACCTAAAAATGTATTTTCTGGATTGAATTTACACGATGCTGCCTGTAGTATTCGACTTATGGTTAGATCTTGTAAACATTTGTTAATGTGTTTTAAATTATGATGGCTGATTGCGTACGTCTTAATCACGACTAGTTTGTCTTTTAGTTTTTATTTATTTATTTTTCTTTTTATAGGTCTAGTGTCTTGTTATATTTGTAATTTATTTAATTTATTTATTTGTATTAGACTTTGATTCACTGTTGTATGTTGTTAACTGTTAACTGTTCGTAATTCCCATATTATTACTCTTTTGGTTTTATCGTTTTTATGATCATTGTTTAATGTATTTGTCTTGACATTGGGCTTCGGTTTTTTTTTTTTGCTCTTTATAAATTTTTTTTTCATATATTATTAATTCTTTTGTTATTATCTTTTCTTTTCTTTTAAGCAATCCTGGACTGCACTTTCATTTAGAAATTTAAATCTCTTAGACTAACTATAGGTGCGTTTACTACAATTAATGCCAAGATAAAGCGCAGCGGGCAAAGCAATAGTGAGTAAATTAATAAGATTAATAATTTTGACGCGTGTGGCTGAATGACGTTGTAAAGATTTGGCCCCGTGTAATGTAAATTTTAAGGTTAGTCACAAAAATTTCAAAGCTTACATCAAGGGCATGGAACGATAAAATTTAAGCTATGGAATTTAGTACACATTATACAATTCAAAAGCTAAATATAATTACATGAACCCTTAACTAATTTTATAGTGTTCGCTTCAAATTAACGATCTAATTAATGCAATTCAGCTTTAGTTTCTGGATACAAATAAAGATCCGATCTTTCTGCTTGCTTCAGGATACAAACAAAGTTCCGGCATTTTCTCTTGTTTCAGAATACAAATGAAATCCTGATCGTTCCTCTTGCTTTGTTTCGAGATGCTGATAACATTCAATGAGCGTAGGCTTGGCGCACTTTCTTACTGTGGGTGCACCCTTGCACAAATAATGCCATATGTACGTCGCTCCTTTTGGTAACTGGAGTGATAATACCCATGGAATAAGAGGGGTGCCAACCCAAGGTAGTCGGAAGTCAATGCCTAAAAATAAAGGGTATCTGCAGTATTATTAGTTCAAAAGAAAATGATGTTTAGCCCTGATGGGACAAACTTCTTCACAACCACATTACACAAACAGAGACAAATTTCCTCGGGGACGGTAACACACTTCCCCTTCCTCCGGGAGATTTCGTAGAAAGCTCATTTACGATCGTAATTATACGCCTACATATTCTTCCAAAACAAGGCAAAATTAAGGAAAACACATGTAATGATAATCAACTGTGTAACAGATTTCGAATTGTCTTCATGGAAAGTGAATTTGGTCAGACTGACTCAAAATCGAAATAAGATAATCCTGTAAATAGCGTTGTTTCCGCATCAAGTTTGCAAAAAAAAACCAAAGGGAGAGAGCCTTACTAGCTTCATACTGAGTGACGATTACGCCTTTCTTCCTTCATATGCAACACGAATCGAATATTTTCAACTTGCGATTTATACCTAATATGAAATGTTTCTGCTGTTTAATCCCCCGTTAGGGTGAATGTCGTTTGACAGACGACAAACACAAAAAAAAAAACAATTTAGTTTCCCAGCACCACCTATAACCTAAATGAGCGATAGCATAATTTTCCCTAATATATAGAATTTGCTGTTTCCTTTTTAGGAGTGAAGAATTCAGGATATTTCTTTTTCAGAATAAAACTCCCGTCCCTTATCGAATCCTCTTTATATATTTCCGTCCTTCCTTTTATTGCCAGAGAATGAACAATCTTTTATGTTTGTTTTTTTTTTTTAATAAACGCAGAATTCCCACCTTATAATCTAAATTTTCCATCAAAACCCAAAAAAAGAAAAATCCAACTTTAATTTCCATTCGGCATTGCCGATCCTATAGCAGAAGCATACTATGATAACCACTCCGCAAAACTAATTATACCTGAATCGAGCTGGGTTCACTGGACTTCGCACTACGTACAATCCCAACACCATGAACTCGTCGATTCAGGTGCCCATCCTCATCCTATCCTGATTTAGACCAATATGTAGACCAATAAACAAAAAAAAATTAGCGTAAGTAGTAGGGGCCGAAAAAGATCTTGAGCGTTGACCCGGATCATTGGACTTCATACAATGTGTGATCCCAACACCATGAACCAAATGCTCGCGATCAAAATACCTGTTCGAACGGATACTCCTGAGAAATTAACGAATTGGGATAGCCGGCAAGCTGATACTTCCTCGACGACACCATATAAAGTGAAATGATAGAATGGTCATACAAAAGAGTATCAACCGCAGCGGGCTTAAGCGGCTAATTAATACTCGATAGTTGCCCATTGAAGCTGGGTGGATGCCTTATTGGGGTGACCCGGGTCAAGAGACGTAGGTTCTAATCGTCTACTTGATCTCAGTGATAACGTTTAAGATCTTTCGCGTGACAAACTCCTCGGTCTTTGCCTTTCTCATCCTGAAGTGAAAATGTCCAAGGAGATAGTACTTTGACGATCTTAAAAGGTCCGATATATTTGGGTGCTAGCTTCGCATTAAAATGTTTCGAAGCTTCCGACAGAACGTAATTCTTTCGCCATACTAGATCGTTCACGTAATACCTTTCATCCCTGCGTCGTAGATCATAACTTCTCTTCCCATGTTTCGCCACCTTTTCTAATCTTTTTCTAACATCCCTAATAACTTCTTCCAGAGCTTCCGAGCGAGCCTCCCTTTCTTCCGCATTGTTATAAGCCTTCCCATTGGTAACCATTTCACGCCCAAAGTTAATAAAGATCGGTGTCAACCTGCAATTCTCCTGTGTGGACGTGCGGATAGCACAAGCAATCTTTGCTAGATGTAAATTCCACTTTCTGTGGTTCTCTGACACGTACGCATGGAGCATGCTCTTGTTTATCTGATTAGTTCTTTCGGACGGATTCGCCTGAGGATGATAGAAAGCTGTGTACCTGATTTCTACACCATAAGATTCGCAGAGCTTCT
The DNA here is from genome assembly GCA_963930735.1 of Dioctria linearis. Taxonomy (NCBI): domain Eukaryota; kingdom Metazoa; phylum Arthropoda; class Insecta; order Diptera; family Asilidae; genus Dioctria; species Dioctria linearis. The sequence continues at coordinate 206,536,425 of OZ005740.1, forward strand.
TGAATTCTCGACTTTTGAATTGGGGTCCATTGTCACATATCAACGATCCGGGAACACCTAACAACAAGAAAACATTTTCTTCCAGAATAGTAGAGACTGAGTGCAGCTGCACGTAGTGGAAACAGCATCGGAAATTTACTAAACTGATCCACTACGGTTAAAATATACAAATATCCACGACTTGAACGAGGTAAGGGGCCTATAGGGTCCATACTAATGGTCTCCCAAGGTCTATCTGCAATTCTAGGACTAGCCATGAGTCCCGCCGGCTTCCTTAAAACTGGTTTTATAGATTGACATATTAAGCATTTCTTTACGTACGCTGCGACATCAGATTTCATTTTGGGCCAGTGAAACTGTTGAGCAATTCTGTCATACGTCTTCTGAACACCACTATGCCCAGCAGTAGATATATCATGTGCGTTATGTATAATACTCTTTCATTCCTCTTTCGGGACTACTTGTTTCCAAGATTCTGATTCGAAGGCAAGCCGTCTTTCTCAACACGCCAATCTGGGTATTTCGAAGGGTTGGCTGTAATTCGAGCCTTCATGTTGAGGTACCACTTGTCGCCTATTCCTTGCTCTTCAATGATACAATTGACCATCGGTGCTGATCTCGAAAGCCAATCGGGGAGCAGGTACTCTTTGCCTTTCTTGTGGATCACCTCGAAATCATACTGTTGTAACCTCATCGACCAACGAACCAACCTTCCGGTCGGATCTTTCAGGTTATGTAACCACACGCGTGAAGGGTGATCCGTAATTACAGAAAATCGCATACCTTCGAGGTAGGGTCTTAATTTCTCGATAGCCCACAGAACTGCCAGACATTCCCTCTCCGTCGTAGAATAGTTTCTTTCGCCCCTATTTAGGGACCGACTTAGATAGGCTATTATCTTGTCCTCGCCGTTAACATTCTGCATCAACACTGCCCCCAGCCCATATCCTGAGGCATCGGTATGAACAAGGAAAGGTTGACTAAAATCGGGGCAAGTTAATATTGGTGCTGAGACTAATGTATTTTTAACTGTAAGGAATGCAGTTTCGCATACAGGTGTCCACACAAACTTTTTACTTTTCTTAAGGAGCTCTGTGATAGGTGCAAGCAATGAGGAGAAATTAGGCATGAATCTTCTATACCAGGCAACGGTTCCAATAAACTTACGTACCTCGGTGACAGACTTAGGACTGGTTATATCCAAAATGCTCTTGACCTTCTCTGGGTCGACTTGAAGTCCATGCTCACCAACGATATAGCCTAGATAACGGATTTCCGGTCTGCAAAACTCACACTTATCATAATTTATTACTAATCCCGCCTGATGTAAATGATCTAAAACTTCTTCGACTACCCGTAAATGTTGTTCAAAACTTGGTGTAACTATTATAACGTCGTCTAAATACACAAAGACGTGTTCCTCTAAATACCCTGAGAGAACCCTTTTGACTAAACGTTGCCACGCTGCAGGAGAGTTCGTCGAGCCAAACGGCATACGGCGGAATTGGAATAGTCCCCTCCCTGGGACTGTGAAGGCAGTATATTGTTTAGAGTCTCTCTCCATGGGAACCTGCCAAAAGGCTGACTTAATGTCTAAAGAAGACTTAATGTCTAAAGAGGTATCTGGCATCTCTTAGTTTATCTAGTGTAGCAGAAATGTAAGGCAAGGGATATGCGTCCTTCTTAGTAACCTTATTTAACTTTCTATAGTCGACGCAGAAACGGTAGGCTCCATCTTTCTTCCTAACCATAACAATTGGTGATGCCCAGGGACTATTTGATGGCTCTACGACACCTTCTCTCAACATTTTATCAAGCTCATCGTTGATTACTTTTTGTATGGCAGGTGAGACCGGATAATACCGCTGCTTGATGCGGGTGGAATCAGTATGTATTACGTGTTCAACCTGATTCGCACAACCCAGACCTTTACCCATCTTTTCTTCTGCACTTTTGATTAAAACCTCGAGCTCTTTTCTTTGTGGCATAGATAATTTCGATCTACTTGCTAATGAATTTACGTGGCACTCTTTACTAACATGTGTAAATTACCATGTATCCTTTGCTAAGTTCACCGAGATACCCATTAATCTCCAGAAGTCTATTCCAAATATCATGCTGTGAGGGAGCTCCGGGATTACTAACACGTCTAAAATCTTCAGTTGACTACTTAATTTTATAGGTAAGCAAATTTCACCTAAAACTTTTATGTGCTCTCCGTTGGCAAGTGTTACGAACTCTGCCACACTTTTCCCAAAAGTTAAATTTAAATATTTCAATAAATGCCACGCAGGCCCTCCGATAATTGTACGTGATGCACCCGAGTCGAGTAACCCAATAATATCCGTACCAAAGATTGATACCGTTAAGAAAGGACGCACATCATCTTTTACATGTGTAAAAATATAATCCACCAAAGTGTATAACGTGTGACCCTTCGCACTACTTGGACTTTCTCCGATTACTGCGGCCCTTCGTGGTTTGTCTGAGCTCGAACCGCCGCTTATACTCGAGCTCGATTCCCGTTTCCCTAACCCTGGTTTCTAGAATTATGGGCATTAGTGGAATCTGTTCCCTGTAATCGAACACTCCTACAATTACTACACCTTGGTCTAATAGTGCCTGGTGTACCGCAGCCGTAGCACTTCAAATTACGCTCACAGAAGCGGGCTATGTGTCCTGCACCACCACACTTGAAACATTTTATCAACTTTGGTTTTGGGATATTCTCATTATTCGACAATAGGGAGACGGTACGGTTTTCCGGGACAATATATGCCAAATCTGGTTCTAATAAACTGGTGTTGCGCTTGGAAAGGGGAGGATTAAACGTTTCAACTGATACGCGCACGTCCTCTAAGCGTCTACCTAAATCGACGAGTTATTGAGTTGTATTAAATTCTGTGAGACCCTACTGCGTTTGGTAGAATGGACTCATGTTTCTTTTAAGAATCCGCAGCTGTTGTGCCTCTGTTAGGGGATCCATAAGCCTTGAAAACATACTGGACATAACTGCCACATATGTCCCAATAGTTTCTTCTTTACCCCGCGTCCTCCTCTTAATCTCGTCTAGGAGACGTTCATCGCAATCCGCAGGTAAGAATTCTTTCTTCAACTCAGCTAATTCTGTGACGCGCTCCAAAAACGAATTAAGCGATTGGCTTTTCTCCCCGGAAAATGTCAGGTTCCACTTGTACAATGGCACTCGTGACCGCGAAGCGCGAATTGTGGCGTTGAGGGATGTGACTAGGTCATAGCCCGAGTCGGAGGTATTCTCATCATGATCTTCGCCTTCTGCCTTACTTTGAAGGGATCCTAACGACAAAATGAGCTCCCCCCTTATTGTCTTCTTTTCTTTTATATGTTTTCCTTCCTCGGGTTCAACCCTAGCAAGTCTTCCTAACGCCCATTCTAATTTGGTCCTTCTTATACTCCGCCGATCCTATATGATCCTAAATGAAACTAACAATCCATTTATCTCTTCTACCTTCTTAGTTAGAGCGTCTATATCTTCTTCGACTCGGAATGGGTATGGTTTGAGAAATAACGTCTTTCCTAACTTTTCTGTTTTAAGGGCCGCTCGAAGTTGGGCCCGCATATCCTCTACTTTTCCTGTAGGAAGACCACGGATAGTAAGCTCATAGGCGGGCTCTTCCTGGTTGAGCCTATTAACGTCCATGTTTGTTAAATAGGAAGAAGAGGAGGATATTTCTCTTGGTAGAGGATTACTCTCAGCTATAAGAACAATGGTCACCCAGATATCTTACTCTCGAAACATATACTACAGGAATTTAGTGGAATTGAAGTAGGAATGGACGCGTTACAAAAAAACTTTTTAATTTCTTCCTGTACTACCGAATTGAGATTCCCAATGAAAAGTTACTCTTTAACGCATCTCATATCGACCTTAAAAACACACGCTACAGCAACCTTCTTTTTGCAGGGATGACTATTCAACGACCCAGTTGTTTACTTGTTTTAACAAAAAAAAACGATAATCCAAGGGATATATATGTATACTTTTACCTATAAAGAGTTCACTAGGAAACCCAAAAAAACAAAAAAAAAATATGTTGGGGCGCCGACCTGATAATAGCGGCAAGAAAAGAAACAAAAAATCTATTAATGATCACTTAAAACGAAAGCGCGAGCTTTGCGAATTTGCAAGCTATCCAATTAAATGGTCTAATGCGTGTAACAATCTCTCTCCACTAAGATCAATGCAAGCAGGCACTAAAGTAAAAATAATTCTTAACATGTGGAGTAGAAAGCGCTTTAGCTCACTATAATACTTGGATTAATTTTACGCCAAAGTACTGCTGATATGTATAAAACACCAAGATCCGTATCATTTGCAACCTTTCCACTGGACAGCAGACACCGATTCAAAAAAAAATATATAAAGTCCAAGATAAAGAAAACTTACAAGTACCCACATCTACTCTTCAATTATTGAAGGCCGCTAAAATAGGTAAAATAAAAAAGAAAGAAAATCAATTCAAACTGAATTGGAACCGATAGCACAATTGGGTAGAAAATACAAGAGAAAGGAAGTCAGCCGGACCAATTCACGACATCCTTCCGACTGCTTCTGCGACGGTATTTGACAAAGCTACTAATCCTACGGGTTGGGAATATGTTACTAAACTTAATCCTTCTAAAACCTCATAAAATTGTACTAGATGATGCGGAGTGACACCAAGCGATCACAATTATTTAAACGCTTTAAATTTGAGTCTGAAGGAATCCACTTTTATATTCGATATATATACATATATTGATTTATAATCGATAGTGCTCAGGGACCTGCAAAAATTCTATATACTAAAAAGGCCTAATTGTACTGATCCTTAAAATCTACCAAAGATGGGGTAGCTAATAATAGTATAGTCCCTTTTGCAGAATCCCTAACAAAATGTGTAATATAAATATAAATAAATGATAATATAAGATGGCTTTTTTTATAGAGTTCGAAAAAAAGGTATAATATAAATAGAAGTCAGCTGTAACAGGTTCTCATGTAGCTTTTGTACATGACCATCTCCGTAGGTATCTTCGGATCAACTATACACTTAAACCTATGCTCCAGTTTTAACATGTCATCGTAATGATTCTAATACTGCGTTTAAAATAATTCAGTATGTTAAATGCTTAGCACTGATATACTGATTTCCATACGAAATTATTAATTACAAAGAAAATTTTAACTTCAAAATTAAAAAAAAATTCCTTGACTGTGTACTGTATACAACAAAATCTGCTAGTTAGCTCCAACATTCGGATGGAAAATAAAGTCTACGAGACTTCCAACAATTTCATTCCAAGGTAACCGTCACAATTGTGACTACGGTTAGCTTCACCTATTGATTCGTGAACTAGCTACTGAGATCTTCGATAGGTTGAATAAATTTTTTTTTCCTTATAATTCTCGCAATAAAAAAACCAAATTCAGTATGTAGTAACCGCTAATTCGACGCAAAAAAAAGAAGAAAATTAAAAAAAAAACAAGAAATAAATCACTATAATACCCCTAAGGAACGGGCTTAAAATCCAATCAAGCAAACTCCGGCTTACCCGTATTATTCAGCATTCTGTACCACAAAAATTAGATCAATTATGTAATTTCAATAGGTTCAAATAAAATTGAATAAATTTCCTTAAAACTATGCTCGTGACGAAATTTATATGTACCTGGGACATATAGTATCTTTGATACTATGGAAATTCACCGGGTGATATGGAGGGAGAAAACATAATTACATAATTGCTAACACACGTCACCCCCATGCACCAAGCACACCTGACTGACTGGCTGCTAATTCAGATAAAACTTCCTTCCACATATTGTGTTCTTCCAATGATTGCACTGCATATAGCTACATTACAATAAACTCTCAAATTGTGTCCTCAACCAACTGCACAATACTACTACCGCTAATTCCAGCATTAGCACGTCGTTCATACCAGGCGACGATTTTGTACTTCGCCACAAAAGAGTACCGCTAGTACAGTGTCACTCTACTTGCTCAGAAAATGAGGTTTTACAGTACAGTGATATCTGTTCGATCAAAACAAAACAATTTATTTTCCAAATAATATTTTACATTCAGCCAATCGAAACCAATATGTTATAAATTTACCACTGCACATTAGGTCGCAAAAAAAACTGCTACAACAGATGCTATTTTACAGGTGCTAAAATGATAAACTTATAATTGAGATAAGCAATTCGAGCTAGCATAATTGCAAGTCATACTCCTTTAACCAATTTACCGGCCAAACGTTGGGCGCCAAAAATGTTGCTACGTCCTCTACGTGACGTAGAGCTGGCTCAGGAGATGGGGTGGTTCGAGTAGGTATATGTTGAGCGCCACGTGATTTTCTTTTCAGCTGGTTAAATCACGAAACCGGATTTCGTTCAGCACCTGTAAACTACACCTATAGTTTTACAGTTTTCCTACACTAAATTAGAAAAAAAGGAGAGGTAAAAAGAACGACAATTTTCGAGAGTTGCCAATACCGCTTTATAGAACTGTACTACGCAAAAAAAGAATATTATGGCACAGAAATGCATCACTAAAGAACATCACTGTGGTACACCGAATATCAAAAGAACTATTTCATTGTTACGTTATCCTTCTAAGGAACTATTTCATTATTACATTATCACGCCATACAAACTATATCAAAAGGCTAGTACTCTGATATCATTATGCCCAACAGAAAATATTGCAAGATAATATCGTACTATGCCACGCCAAATATGTAAAAGAAAATATGGTTACTAGATTACTATCCCATATAAAAAAAAATTCATTAAACCAAAAAATATTATTAATATGTTTCTATGTCATATCAAACATAGCAAAAGAAAAGAATATGGTTATGTACTATATTACTATGTTATATATGTATTACTGTGCCAGTCAGCCACACCGAGAATCAAACATCGATACATCCAAAAAGGGTTTCAGAAAAATTAATTGCTTATTGAATTAAATACTCATCTTCGATTTTACAACTGCTCGCTGCCGCTTTTCCTGCATACTTAACGGATCCTTTTGTCCGTCGCCAAATACAAAACCCGTTCGTCCAAAATTCCTTAAACTTCCCGTTTCTTCTGTCCTCCTTTTGTTGTGAGGTTAGACTTTTATGTCGTTATTCCTCTTTTCCACCGATTTAAGTTGTTCTACACTTTATAACTATTGAGTATTAGTTAACCGCAGAACTGAGACTTGTAACAACTGCTTAATAATTATGCTTATTCCTTAAACTTTACCAACTGGATTAAAACTGGGCAGCTAAACTGCTGATCGACGTCCGTACATTTAGAATGTTCGAGGAAAAAGCCCCGGTGCCGCCTTCGTGTCTATTTTCCACCTCTTCTCAAACGTTACTTTTTGGTGATGTCACCCGCTGTCATCTAGTAGGTGCATTCGTACACTGTGGTTGCTCATAAACCTACAAATGTATTTTCTGGATTGAATTTACACGATGCTGCATGTAGTATTCGACTTATGGTTAGATCTTGTAAACATTTGTTAATGTGTTTTAAATTATGATGGCTGATTGCGTACGTCTTAATCACGACTAGTTTGTCTTTTAGTTTTTATTTATTTATTTTTCTTTTCATAGGTCTAGTGTCTTGTTATATTTGAAATTTATTTAATTTATTTATTTGTATTAGACTTTGATTCACTGTTGTATGTTGTTAACTGTTCGTAATTCCCATATTATTACACTTTTGGTTTTATCGTTTTTATGATCATTGTTTAATGTATTTGTCTTGACATTGGGCTTCGGTTTTTTTTTTGCTCTTTATAAATTTTTTTTTTTCATATATTATTAATTCTTTTGTTATTATCTTTTCTTTTCTTTTAAGCAATCCTGGACTGCACTTTCATTTAGAAATTTAAATCTCTTAGACTAACTATAGGTGCGTTTACTACAATTAATGCCAAGATAAAGCGCAGCGGGCAAAGCAGTAGTGAGTAAATTAATAGGATCAATAATTTTGACGCGTGTGGCTGAATGACGTTGTAAAGATTTGGCCCCGTGTAACGTAAATTTTAAGGTTAGTCACAAAAATTTCAAAGCTTACATCAAGGGCATGGAACGATAAAATTTAAGCTATGGAATTCAGTACCTAGCGGTCGGTGTTTAAGCATCTCAATCCTAATTTATACAATTCAAAAGCTAAATATAATTACATGAACCCTTAACTAATTTTATAGTGTTCGCTTCAAACTAACGAACTAATTAATGCAGTTCAGCTTTAGTTTCTGGATACAAATAAAGTTCCGATCTTTCTTCTTGCTTCAGGATACAACAAAGTTCCGGCATTTCCTCTTGTTTCAGAATACAAATGAAATCCTGATCGTTCCTCTTGCTTTGTTGCGAGATGCTGATAACATTCAATGAGCGTAGGCTTGGCGCACTTTCTTACTGTGGGTGCACCCTTGCACAAATAATGCCATATGTACGTCGCTCCTTTTGGTAACTGGAGTGATAATACCCATGGAATAAGAGGGGTGCCAACCCAAGGTAGTCGGAAGTTAATGCCTAAAAATAAAGGGTATCTGCAGTATTATTAGTTCAAAAGAAAATTATGTTTAGCCCTGATGGGACAAACTTCTCCACAATCACAGTACACAAACAGAGACAAATTTCCTTGGGGACGGTAACACAGCATGGAATAATATCACAAAAGACTATTTTGATATATGCAACCTTTCCAATTGCCTTCGCTCAATAGACGGAAAACATAATACGGATGAAGAAATTTCCAAATACCGGATCCTCTTATATTAATTATAAAGGATATTTTTCAATAGTTTTGATGGATTGTTCGGATGCACATGGTATGTTCACAATGATAGATATCGGTTACATGGGTCGTAATAGTGACAGTAGTGTATTTCGATCTTCACATATTGGAAAATTCTTGAACTCACATAATTCTGGCATATTGAAAGATAGAAAGTTGGAAAATGACAATGATGGAAGGCAATTTCCTTATTACTTTCCTTGGTGATGAAGCTTTTCCGTAGGACTTTTCTCATGCGTCCTTAGCCTCAAAGAGTTTTGAATGCGAAGAGGAGGATATTCAATTATAGACTATCACGAGGCCGAAGATCAGTTGAATGTGCTTTTGGCATGCTGACTTCGAAGTTTCGAATATTTGAGAACAGCGTTGATTTTGTAATTGATATAGTTAACGCAAGCTGTGTTCTACATTACTTCATTCGTATGAGGGAAACTACATTAGGACAAGTTAATAAATTTGCTATTGAATTAAATTGCTCCGAAGGCTACTATAAACCCAGAAATAAAGCTATGGAAAACAGAGACTATTTAGCAGAGTACTTTGTAACCAATTGTGGATCAATTCCTATGCAATGGAAATATGCTTAAAAACACATTAATAACATAACGCCATGTAAGGATATATTCCAAAAAATACATATGTATATATATATCTCCACATACGATCGATATTTCATTTAAATGAAATTCTGTCATTTATATAAAATAATTAAAAAGATATTTTTCACCGTAATTATATACCTGTGTCTTTAATTTCTTGAGAAATTTCATTCAAAGCCTTTTCTGTAACATGCCTCTAGCTATATTGCGGCAACGTGTAGTTCCATAAACTTGCGTGTCGTTTAACACATTCAACAAGTTGCTCATTATATTGCCTGGCATCCATATTTAAATTTTGCAAAAGTTCAATAATCTCACAAGATTAAGTAGCTTAGTAAAAAATAATTCACAAAAATAAAGCACTTTATACGAACTGCTCGAGATGCAAGCTGCAAGTAGAGATGGGCAAACTGTATCGATATATTCCGATTATCGATATTTTTGCAGAAAAACCCTGTAATTTTGTATCGATATTTGCTTTAACAAAATATCGCAGTATCTATATTTCCTTACGATATATCGGAAAGGTATAATTTTTGTTTGTACTCCTTGTCAAATGCTGAACCAGCTCTTTCATTTTGAAAGTACAAATCCAGATCGGACTTCGTTGATTCGGAAGCAGAAACAGCAAAAAAACATCCCCTTAAGCATGGTTTTCACAAGCGAAGTTACTGTCTCAAGTAACCTAGGTTTCAGTCCCTCACCTCGTCTTGACATACCTACGAATTTACTTGCGCCAGTAGGAAAACGAGTTCCACTCACTTCAACTTTTCTGCGAAGTGGAACGTGAGAAATAGTCAAGTTGAGAACATTTCATGCATTTAATGCATTTTTTATTTAAGTATGTACCCAGAGCCGGATTTACTCTTGCGGGGGCCCAAGGCTAAAAATATTATGGGGCCCTATTATAATTTTTTTTGAAAAAAGAAGTTTAAATAGCTTTCTGCTATTATAATAGTTAAATTTCGAAAATAATATTACATTTATTCATATATAAAAAATAAAACAAAGTAGAATTCATAAATAAAACAAAATTAATTTAGAAGCATTTTCTCCTAGATTTTTTCTCTGCAAAATCTTCAACAATGGTATCAAAATCCATTTCGCGGAGAAGTTCGGATTCTATAGCCATTAATGATAAGGCATTTAGTCGGTCTTGTCCAGTGCAGCTTCTTAAATGATTTTTAACACGAGATAATGTTGAAAATGATCTTTCACCCTCGCAGTTGGTCGCTGGGATAGTAAAATATATTCTTAAAACGATTCTAACGTTCGGATATGTTCCCAGCATAACGTACTTATCCAGGTGGGTCATTAAATCTACAACTTTAATATCATCTTCGGTATTTATCGTAGAAGAAAACTGCAAAAATTCGTCCACGAATTCCATTTCTAAATCACCAGGATACGCCTCAACTAAACGTATACATTGGTGTCTCAATTCTATTAAACTTAATTTCTTGAAATCTGTTAAAAATCCGAACAGTTCTTTTAATTTCAAATAGGCAAGTTGTCGTTTACGTAGTTCAGCAGCCAAAGAATCAATAATTACATAAAATATTTGAATTCTAAATTTATCACGAGCCCTCAGTTCAATATTCATTGTGTTTTCTTCATCAAACATTCGTTTTCGTACTCTATCTCGTGTTTTTTTCACTAACATAGTCATGTATTGATACAAGTTTCTTCGCTTGCTCTTCCATTTCATCAAAATTATCACGCGTTGCAAGAACAAAATTTAAAAGAGATTCATACAGTTTCACAACACTGAGAATATCAATATTAACGTGTTGAAGGGACTGATTTGTTGCGTTGAGTCTGCTTATTAATGTGTACCATATAACTGTTAGTATCGCTGTATCGAACTCGTTCATTTTGTTATCCAAATTTTGGGCCTCCTGTCGCGTAGTTCTATTCTCAATATTCTCATTACAAAGTTCACTTAGAGCAGCTCTAATTTCTGCATAACCCTTAAAAATAGCTTTAATTGCATCTGCTCTAGCGCACCATCGAGTTTGAGAAAGCGATTTAACAACGAGGCCACCTTTCGGCAAACAGTTTTTTAATTTTTTCCATCTATATGTCGAAGCAGAAAAGAAATTGTATAATGTTTGAATAAAGCCAAAAAAGTTGACAGCGCCTAAGCAACAGTCAGCAGCACAAGCACCTACGAGATTTGCTGAATGTGCCGCACACGGTACGAAATGGGCAAGTGGATTTACATCTTTTATTCGTGCTTGTACGCCTGTGTAAATGCCAGCCATGTTTGCAGCATTATCATAGCTTTGAGCTCTACAATTATTAATATCAAGACCAACATTTTCTATAAATTTTAAAATTTGGTTAGAAATATCTTCAGCACCGTGGCTGTGGAGCTGAAGAAATCTGACAAATCTCTCGACTGGTTTTCCATTCGATAGTACATATCGTATAGTAAATGTAAGTTGGTCGACATGGGAGATGTCCGGAGTAGAATCTACACTGATGGCAAAGTATTTAGCACTTTCAACTCTGCGATAATTTTTGACTGTAACTTTTGACCCATAACTTGAATTAGCTCCTCCTCCTCCTCTTTCAATATGGCTAGCCAGAAATGGATCAAACTTGGCAATGGTTTCAAGAATGCCTAAGAAATTGCCATTAGATGGAGATCCAAGTGTTTCATCGTCGCCACGAAAGGCAAGCCCTCGTTCTGAGAGAAATTTTATGGTCTCAATGACGCGCTTAAGAACGTTACGCCAATAACTTTTTTCCATTTGTCGTTGTTTGACAATTTCAGTCAATTCTGCCAGAATGACTAGACATTGTACACCAATCATTAACGTTTTCTTTATGATTTTTGCTGTTTTCATGCGATGTAATTAGATTCTGGCAGTTTTTCCAATCTCCAAACCCACTTCTAAACGCAGACTCTTGTTTTCCAAATAGTTTACAAGGTACACAAAATACGTTTCCGGTAGAAGGGGAATATACCAACCATTTTCTCGTAACCTGTTCGCCATTGCACATTTTTCTTTCAAATATACTCAATGACAAAAATCTAGATTGAGTGTTTTCTTTTCTTAGGGATTTTCAATAATTACCGTTCAAATTTTGATTTATGGGCCTTCTGATGACTTGTTCACGTAATTCTTTAGTTATATTTAACCATGTGGCCGGATCATCTGTTGTCACCAACGTATTTTCGAATCTTTCCATCGAAATTGAAGGTAAATTGATTTGTGCGGTACCAATGCTGACATCTTCAGTTAAGGATGATGATGATATATCAATGCTAAGACATTCAGATCGCACCACGGTATCTGCAGATTCTTGATCAGGAAGCAATGTTGCTGATATTTCTTTTTCACCGCAATTTTTGTTTCTCTTGGTTGTTTCAATAGTGCTAAAATACTCACTTAATATTCATATTTTTCCAGTTCAGCTTTTCGTTTTCTTTTTTCCGCACCACTAGCATATATTCTTTTGGAAGACATTATAAAAGCTAGGGATGTTCAATATTATGTCTCTGTTATAGAAAACCAAAGTCTAAATTTAAAAAAGAAACACAGGAGAAAGTGAAGTACTTACGCTTATGTATATAAAATTCTCACTTCACTATTAAATTATTCAATAAACTTCAACTAATAACTTTTTGTAGTTAACTAAAAAACCTATATTTCGTCTGAAGCACAATCAATAATCTGAAGCAATGATTTCAATTTATTGTTGTGTTTGTAAACGCTTGAAGGAAATTCCAAAGCCAACCTTGTTTTGAAAAAAAAACTGCAAAAACTTTTTTTATAAATTTTGACTATAACAAAAAAATTTTAAAGTAAAAATTTCAATTTTAATATTAAAATGTTAAACCTTTTGATATAAAAATTGAAATTTGGGGCCCCAGCCGGACGGCGGGGCCCTATGCTTCAGCCTTGTCAGCCTAAGGGTAAATCCAGGTCTGTATGTACCTAGTCATTAAATGTTATCGGCTGGTGTGGAACTTGTGAGATGTCAACGCATTTGTGTTTTGGCTTATATACAGCTTTTTAATTTTCCGTTAATAAATTTTATAAATTTAAAAGTTAATTTTATAAGCAAAAAATATTATTCCTTAGCAATCAATATGCCAGGAACGTACTCGCACTTTCTTTATTCTTAGATTTTTCCTTTCCGAAATTGCTCTTAATTACATTGTTGCGCAATTTATGAATTTTTCAATATTTAGTTTTTGACTTGAAACCATAATTAAGCACACATTTTTTAATCTGATTATCGATAATTTTTGATCCGATATATCGCTGTATCGATATTTTTTGTTGGTGAGGCGTCCGAAACAGTATATCGATATTTTTGAAAAAACACCCATCTCTAGCTGCAAGTGTCGCTTCGATTCACATCATGCTTGACGAAAAACGGCACGCGCACCTTGCTTAAAAGCGTCACGTGCAGCTAAGCTGCAGTTGATAGTTCAGTGTGAGGTTTGCGTATTATTTTCAATGAATTTCCTATGGGACAAAACTGCATACTTATGGTTTCTTTCAACGCGACTCAAGAAAAAATTATGAGGAATGGAAAAATTAGTGAGAATAACACTGTGATGACTGTTACAAGATGTTTATTTAATTTCCTCCCTTTCTTCACAAATATTCCTTCTACAAAAATAGAGTGAAGGTTTCCGCGACAGAACCTCAGTGACATCTAACTTTTTGAAACAGCATTTTATCAATCAATCTTGAAGAAGCGCAAACTTATCTGTCGGGGCTGGGATAGTGCTTTATGTGAGTTGAATTGAAATATGATAAAGCAAGTTTCTTAATGTCTGTCAAAATCTCGTTATCGTGTAGGTATAATGATTTGTATTGTTTATTAGGAATGTGTTCGATTAAAATTCTGGTGAAATTGGTCTTCCAGATTTGCTGAATCAGTACTACAATAAGGATTTGATCTTGGTAGAAGGGGACTACCATTTTTAATATTTTATAATGCTTCCATGGCTTCTACTAATTCTAAGTCTTTTGCTGATAAAATATTTTTTTTTAAGACACCCAATTTGCTCGAGAAAATTATTTGTTCAATTTCGTCTAAGTGAGATATAAGTAAATTAATGTCGTAATGTAGTTGTTGGATTTGATCCATGTATTCGACTTGGCATTCTAAAGTAATTACTTTGTTCTCGAATTGGGTAGTAAGTGAATTTGTATAAGTATTTTTCAATTTTAAGTTGTTGGTCCCTAATATGAGCTGTTATATTTTGGATCGAGTCAGACAGTTGTCTGTTAATTGAAACCTGTTTATTATTTTCTCTAATTAAATTTTGGTTGTGGAATGAATTGTATTCTTGTAATATCCATTAATAAGATCCTTTTGTTGTTCTATTGAAAGATTCCATTTTCGTATGTTTTCTTAAATGTTCGTGTTGATAGTATTTGTGCAGTCTTTCTATAACTGCGTTACTATTATGATTCGAATTTGAAGTATAATGTATTTGAATGTTTTTTTCTTTCAAGAGATTTCTCATAAGACTTGATTTCATTCCTAGCTCGTTATCCGTTACTATCTTTTCTATATTTCCGTAAGTGCTAATATATATCCTTAAAGCTCTCCTAAACTATACTTCGCTTCTATTATTAATTTTAATAAACATTGCCACTTTGCCTTTTTATAGAATAGAATAGGTGTAAATGTATGATTTGATTCGGTTTATTTGGCGTTTCTGATATTTTGAATGGTGGTTACGTATGATTCCTTTAATATTTTACCAAGGTGCAGGTTTCGCAATTGTTAATGAATTCTGCGAGTTTAGTTTCATGTCCGGGCGATAGTATTCACTTTTGAGTTCTTGGTAGATTTCATTCATTCCTCTATGATTATTTTCCAAATGTTTTTTGTCCTATGAGAGTCTCTAATTCTTTTTCTTTTTAAATAGTTTTATCCTCCGTTCGTAGATGGATGGTATAAATTGCTTCAAGCACCAAACTATGCTCAGCAACTCTTTTTCGATTCTGGAGTAATTGATTTCGTGTTCGTTCAATGTTCTCGATATATATTAGATGGGTTTATTTTCTTGGGATAGCACACCTCTATGACGTATTGGCTCGCGCCTGTTGTTACTTGAAATGTTTTTTCGAAGTCGGGGTACATGAATATTGGAGATGTAATTAACCTTTTTTTTAGTGTTTTTCTTCATGAATTATATCATCGGTTTGGCTATTTCTGCGAAGTTTATAATGAATTTTCTATAGTAGCCGATTATTCCCAAAAGTCTTTTGATTTCTTTCTGAGTTTTTGGAATTTGGTAGTTTTAAATCACAAAAAGGCTTGTTTTAGTAAAAAATGCTTTGTCATCATTAGTCCGACAAAAATGCGGGTAAAATAAACAAAACCGTTAGCTCTTGAAATAAGAAATAATTTATAGAAATACAAAATATTTGTTAAAAGTGCAAAATTTTCGATGTTTGAAAAATAAGCTGTGTATATTGTTACTTGAAAAAAAATTGTTATATTTATAGTTTATTTTGTCAGACAGGTTTTGTAAGAATGTGAATCTTCTTAGTCGAACAAAACGAGAAAATTGTTTAGCAACAAAACCTTTGTTCCACAAAGCAATTCTTTGTAAAATAAACAAATTGTATCCTCAACTGCGTTTTGTCTCATTAACAAAAATTGTTTTTTCTCCCACAAAATATTTTATCTAAATTCACAAAAATTTGTTGTATGAAAAAAGCTTTGTGAACTAGACAACCGTTTCATACCAATTACGAACATTTCGAAGGAAAAAATGGTATACAAAAATAAAATGCAATGATTTCAGAGTAATGATTTTTTCCTATTTCAAAAAACAAAAATTAACATGATAACTTTGAGCATTCCAGTTATTATTAAAAAAAAAAAAAATTAATAATGGCATTCAAAATATAAAAATTTGAAAAAAAAAATAATTGGTGAAAAAACCTTTTCTTGCCCATTTATTATATTGTGAAAGTACTTTTGGATGAATTGCCATACCATACAACTAGCGAGCGGATATTCAAGATTGAACAGGTGAAAATGTTGAAACATATGTCTATGGACTTAATAAGACTAACAAATTTGTACTTTGTACCATCAAAATCTCCCAAATAGATTCTGGTGTTGTGATTTCATACCCCATTAAATTATGAAACCCTCTTTTTTTAACTGTAGTTTGGAGATGTAATCATCCAGTTCGGAGATTGTCTTCGCCCAATATATAAGTGATGTTTGGGAATCCTTTATGGTAAATTTAATAAAAGACTTTTTACCGGCCTCGTCTCGGGTTATTTTATTAGATGTTGGCACTAGAAGGGCGTGAAGCAGAAAGCATATAGCTGCATTACGCCCATCTGTTAAAAGTTTCTAAATTAATACATGGGTATATAAAAAAAAAATTATCTACAAAGATAGCAACGTACTTTCAAAACATTCGAATCAGATTGAATTTTTCTAAAAGGCAACGACTTCGAGGTTCTTTAATTTTAGTGTTGAAAATGTTTAGAATTTTTTTGGAAAATTCTTCCCAGCAATCAAATATATATTTGTTGTCATCAAAAAGTTGACCTTGTCCTTTATGGTAAATTTAATAAAAGACTTTTTCCGGCCTAGTCTCGGGTTATTTTATTAGATGTTGGCATTAGAAGGGCGTGAAGCAGAAAGCATATAGCTGCATTACGCCCATCTGTTAAAAGTTTCTAAATTAATACATGGGTATATAAAAAAAATTATCTACAAAGATAGCAACGTACTTTCAGAAACATTCGAATCAGATTGAATTTTTCTAAAAGGCAACGACTTCGAGGTTCTTCAATTTTAGTGTTGAAAATGTTTAGAATTTTTTTGGAAAATTCTTCCCAGCAATCAAATATATATTTGTTGTCATCAAAAAGTTGACCAAAATCAATGACGATCTAAAATGTGGTATATACTATATACAAGGAAGAATATCCATATATTACAAAGGTGTGATGGACTGAGTGAACGCAACTATTCCTTTAAGAAAATTCTATTAATAATATATTTTGCAATTTGGTACATTTTTAATGCATATTTGAGGAATCTACCGGCGCTTGCACGTACAAAATTATTATTATTCTGAATACCTAATCAGTTCTTCCCAATAGCAGCATGAATGCCTATACCAAGTTTAAGGATGAAAAATACCTTCTTCGGGAGTTATTATATTAATAGAATCAGACAAAGTACACATACATATTTAAAAAAGGGGCTTCACTCACTTCGTTCACTCAGCCAATAACTACGAGAATCTATATATTAAATATTGAAATTTTTATACGTATAAGTCTATGTCCATAGGGTTTTGTATATTGTGACCACTTTTGAAAAATTTCTGGAGTCCCTGTTGAAGTTCTTATTAATTGCAATCCGCTCTTAATACAGCCTTTCCAATGATAGTCAAATTCATCCAGTTTAAGTCTCTCAAATTTAATGGAATTTTCATGATCAGCCTCGTCGGGATTTAGCTCTGTTTTACAGTATTAGTAGTTGAATATTTTGTAGACCGTTCAATTGCACTTGTAACAGAACTTTCTCCCAACACGTAATCGAGCTTTGTTATTCTGAAACTTGTAATAAAGTTTTCCTTTTGGAGCAGAATTTTTTCTAGCCATAACATAGTACTCCTGAAAATATACATTCAGTAGTCAAAATAAAATATACTAATATTAATGTTTTTACCTGAATCTCACCAGGAAATGTGTCTAGGATTTCAAGACTTAATCTTTGGCATACTTCAGTAGGTAGTCATTTTAAGGCTTATATTTGTAAAGTAGTGAAAAATAATTTCTACTAAATTTGTTCTGTTTCGATCGTTGTTATATATTTTTTTCCTAGTCTATTGCTCATCTTTTGTGCGGGGTTTTCCTGTTTTCGCTGCTATCCAATTTATATTCAAACACTTAACTTTTTGTTTCTCTTTAAACACTTTATTTTCCACTTCTGCTTGAAATTTTCAACAATGGGTGTAAATCAAAGTTCTTTTACTCTGATGGGATGTAGATGAGCTCACGATACCTGTATCGTGAACGAATTTGTTGGAGCTGTGTCCGGTTCTTGTACCGACACAGTAAGTAATTTATTGTCCGTCGCAATGAAGATGGTGATATGATGATGCTTACGATGCTTGTATCGTAAGTTACTTGTTGATTGGTTTCGGTTCTTGTACCAAAACAATCTTAATTGAGACTCACAAAGCGAAAGCACTGGTAAAACAACACCTTGAATATGATAATGAAAACTGATATATTTAATTTAATTTGCACGATATTTATACAAGCTTTACAAAAAAACTAGAGTTACTTAAAGCTAGGGTCAATAATCATTACAGCAATAAACGCATTGCTGACATACACAAAATTAGCGCATTTACAAATTATTAAAGCGAATGACCTGTGCTGGTTGCGCGTTTTTATTTTCTTGTTACAAGCCAATTTATGTGTTGTCAGCGAATGCCTTTATGCTTTCTAAAAGAAGGTCAATGATTCGTGCAATGCATGCAAATGAATTGATGAATTGTTTTTGTTGATTTGATTAAGCATGAGAAAAACGCCACTCCACCGCCTTGAACATTGAGTTCAATATTATATATACTATTCTAATGTTAGGCATCGAAGGTTACGCTAAACTCAGGATGATTTGTTTTAGGCTCGTTCTCGAATCGTCTGATTGATTTTCTTGGTGATGGCTTTGGTGGGTTTTTGATTCTTTGGCAGATAGTCGCTCTGAATTTCCAAATGATGATGGTGCTTAAAGCAGCCACGAGCAGCAAAGCGGCATATGCTATAGTGTATTGATGAACATCATGTGCTTGAAGATGGGTCTTAGGTGGTAATTCGTTGTATAGTTGTTTAATCTTTTCCTGTATGGCATCTAGTCCTGCCCAATGTCTATGATAGTGATATGTCTCGTTATCTTCTGATAGCAGATGTTGGGTGGCTATAACATCCGATAAATTTCCAGTGGGCGTATAGGAGAGTCTTGAAACTGATGGATAAATGCTATGTCCCTGTATTGTTATCAGTTCTTGTTTGATTATGCAATCGCCTTGAATTTTCAAAATTCCTGTTTTCTCCAGAATTGTTTGCGTGATGTTATTTCCACAAACTACGTTAAGTATGGTTTTGGACTTAAGAGCATAGATCCATTCATTTGGCTGATTCAACTGTATCCAGTGGGGTCCGTCTCCAACCCTTGAGACTTGACAGGAGGGTGATTGCGGCAGGTGGTTAATTAGATCGACTTCACAGGAACTGATGTTTGACCCTCTTCGATATATTGGGTGTTTTTGTTGGCAGAGGTGCTGGCCTTCAGCTATGATGGGGCAAGATTGAAGTTCGTATTCCGTTATCGGATAATATTGATCCCGATGCATATTTATGACCAAATATGGGGTTGATGGATGAATGGTGAAGAAGGTGTTGTTGATCAATACTGGTACAGAGACAAGTTTGAATAATTCAAAGTCCTCAAGCGTCAGTAATGGTATTCTGAGGCGGAATATCAAGTGCCTTGTTGCTATTCTTGCTTCGATTGTCATCAAGTTGTAGAATTTTAATACTTCATCCTGGGTTACTGGAAGCCGTAACGACGATGACATGTGTTCCTTAATAGTTGTCAACTCTCGTCTTAATTGAGGTGGTGAGATGAGCTGTGGGCTGATTTTTCCATGGTGAGTGTCGACGAGTACATCTACAATCGAGGCTTGGATTTGCTGGAAGCGTATGGCGGATAAGGTAGCCTGCATTGTCAAAGATATGAATGCTTGTGACAGCCTTTCTTCTTTAAGTTCCTTTGTTAGACCGTTGACCTTTCTTGCGAGACTAGTGATATGCCCCCCTAAGTCTTGAAAGTGCTTATCTATTATGTCCTGGTTTTTTTTCATCACATTTAATGTGGTATCTATCAGCGATGTTTGGTTCCTTATCAAAGCTATCAGGTGCCCTTCATTTTGCTCTATATCTTCAATGGTATCGGACATTTTATCTGCGTAGTTCGAATCCAATACTCCGAAAAGTGCACTTGCGATGTTGCCCACAAAATTCAAGGCTCCTCTTTTTACTCTGGTGGTGGAATTACCTTTGGGTTGAAGTAGCTCATTGGTCTTTGATATATCTTCGATGAGGTTTCGAAAGTGGTCGACTGTACGTAAACAGCTGTCCCTGTCTGTCATCAAATGACAGATGTAATTTAATGTCCGTGTTGAATTTGCAAGTATCTCGAACTCATTCCAATAGTGCTGGGTGTCGTAGTAAGCAATTACATTCCACTCACTTGAGATAATGTTTGTAACACCCAAATTTTCAAAGTATATTCCCGGCTGTGAGTGGAATGGACTCAATTCAACGGGACTACCATGTGTCAGTGGTAACAAAAGGCACGTTAGTAGTAATGTGACTACCGCTGAGCCTGGTGACCGGCGAGCCTTTTTCTTCGGGGACGAGTATGTGTCTGGTGACTGATAATTGCCATCGGTATGCTTCGCAGTAGATATAGTTTGTTGTCGTTTATGGGTACTTGTCAATTTGTAGTGATCTAGATTCTTCAATTTAGTACTGTGCTGGTTTTTGACGTTGGACAACAGTTCTGTGGCTTCGTCTAAATCGTAGTCCCTTTCGATAGGTAATGGCGCCAGCTTATGTATGGGACGACGTAACACTCCACTGGAAGTTCTAATATCAGCTACTCGAACCAGGCCATCATTTCCATGGTGGATTTTAATTATTCGACCCAACGGCCATTTTAATGCCGGTATATTGTCTTCTTTTATAAGTGCCATAGTGCCAGGTTGAACATTTTGGCAGCGCTCCTTCCATTTATATCGATGTTGCAACTGATTCAAATATTCGCCAGACCATCTTCTCCAGAACTCATTTTTGATATGTGTAACGAGTTTCCATCGTGTAATAAGGTTTACAGGTTTGGTGTCGGAATCTATCATACCAACAAGGGGTTCTCCGATGAGGAAGTGTCCTGGAGTCAAGGCGTTGAGATCGTTAGGGTCAGAGGACATTGGTGTGATTGGTCTGGAATTTAAGACTGCCTCAATTTCGACAATAGCTGTTTCGAGTTCTTCATATGTTAGTGAAGCGGCTGCTAACGTGCGTTGGAGAAGATGTTTAGCTGACTTTACCGCAGCTTCCCAGAGCCCTCCAAAATGCGGTGCTCGAGGGGGAATGAAGTGAAAATCGATGTTCTTCGTACTACATATTCTTGTTATCTTTTCTATTGCAGTTTCAGATCCAATCATGTCCTTTACTTCTTCTAACTGGTTTTTGGCACCCACAAAGTTTGTCGCATTATCACAGTAAATGTTTGCGCAGTGACCTCGTCTACCCATAAAGCGTTTAAGCGCCCCAAGGAAGCCTTGTGTTGTTAAATCGGTGACTAGTTCAAGATGAGTTGCCTTGGTAGCAAAACAACAGAATACTGCTATGTAAGACTTCTGTGGCCTTTTTCCTCTGATCTTGTAGTGGGTCCATACTGGTCCGCAAAAATCTACTCCTGAATTGACGAACGGTCTTGCTGGCTGAACTCTATCTGCAGGCAAATTGCCCATTAACTGTGAAAGTAGCTTGGGCTCTGCCTTTGCACATCGTACACAATTCTTTACTATGGATCGCACCAGAGTTTTGCCTTTTATTGGCCAAAATTTTTGTCTCGCGATTGACAACAGCGCCTGAGGTCCCACATGATAGTTATCTTTATGTAGCTCGCTTAGCAGTAATTTTGTGAAAGGATGTGTGTATGGCAACAATATTTGATGTTTGGCGTCATATGAAAGGTTTGAGGCTTCAAGTCGGCCTCCAACTCTGATGAGTCCTCTAGTGTCTATGAATGGGGTGAGACTGCTAAGAGAGCTGTTTTTGTTAACTTCTGCAAAGCGTTTTAGATGGTCGAGATCATCTTTGAACTCTTGCTCTTGAATGTGCCTTATTATAACTACTTGAGCTTCGTTGATTTCGCGTATGGAGAGTGATTTACCCGTACTATTTGCTTGTTGTTGATTGCGATGTCTCATGATATTTATAAAGCGTGCAATATAAGCGAGCGTATTACATAACTTCCTGAACGAATTTCCATGATCGATTTTATCGATTATGGATGTTGAATCTTCGGCTGCTGAGGCTGATAACGTGAACCCCCTTTTCTCTAACTTGCATTCTTCTGTTTTCAAGTATGGTGGTGGCCAAAGGTCTTCAGTGCCATGTAGAAAGGTGGGGCCGTAAAACCAAAGTGTGGAACCTTCGAGTTTTTCGGGCTCGATTCCTCGGGAAAGAATGTCAGCAGGGTTGTCCTTAGAACCCACGTGGCGCCATTGCGTGGGAACGCTTACGTCCTGGATACTTGAGACTCTATTTGCAACGAAAGTATGAAAGTGTGATGATGAAGAATTTAGCCATGCTAGGACTATTTCGGAATCAGACCATAGGAATATAAGCTCTTTCCTCATTCGTAAGTCCCTTTGGATGCGATTAGCCAGTTCTGCTGCCAATTTAGCTGCACAAAGCTCTAGTCGAGGTAATGTGGTTTGTTTCATTGGAGCTATCCTAGATTTAGCGCATAATAGGCGCACTACAATAATGTTGTCCTTATCTATGGATCTTATATATGCAGCTGCACCGTATGCTTTCTCTGAAGCATCTGCGAAGACATGAATTTGCACTACTTTGGGGATTCTATGAGAAAATACATGCCTTGGAAAATTTATGTTGCTCAATAACTTTAGACCTGATCGAAATTTAATCCATGACGTATGTAATTCTTGGGGTAACGCTGCATCCCAATCAAGTTTGAGTGTCCACAGCCTTTGAAGAAATAATTTAGCATTCACCACAACTGGAGCCATAATACCTAATGGGTCGTATAGGTGAGCAATATCCGAATACGTTGTTCGCTTTGTCACCTTACATGATTCAATTTGTGCAGTCTTTACACGGAAAGAGTCAGTCTTAGGAAGCCAGATCAGACCGACCGTTTTAATATGCTCGTCCAATTTATTGTTGAAATCTAGTTGGAGCTCTTGATCTGTTGGAGGTATGCCCTGCAGCAGGCGCTGGTGATTTGCACACCATTTTCTTAATTTAAAGCCAGATGTGCTAAGTATCGATTGGAGCTGAGTTTGGATGTCAAGAGCTGCTGATAAGGTGTCTGCACCGGTGAGAACATCATCCATGTAGAAGTCACGTTTGAGTACTTCCGAACCCACAGGATAAGTCTGAGCTTGATCCTCTGCCAATCTTTGCAGACATTTAGTGGCTAGGTATGGCGCACACGTCGTTCCATATGTTACCGTTGACAGCTGGTAGACCTTAAGCGATTCACTTGGATCAGGCCTCCACCAAATTAGTTGATATTTACTATCGGATTCTTCAACTTCTATTTGCCGATACATTTTCTCGATATCAGCAGTAAATACGAATCGTGGTAATCGAAAACGTAAAAGAATGGAAAAGACGTCATCCTGTATAGTTGGACCCGTGCATAGTATGTCATTTAAGGATATGTTCTTCGATGTTTTTGCTGAAGCATCGAATACCACTCTAAGTTTTGTGGTGCTGCTATCCGGCTTCATGACACAATGATGAGGCAAGAAATAGTATGGTGCCTTGATGATGTTGATGTTGACTTCCCGCATATGACCCAAGCGAAGATACTCCTCCATAAATTCCACATATTGTGTTTTAACGATCTCATTATTGGCTAACTTTCGTTCCAATGATCTAAATCTTTGCAAAGCAATGTCTTTCGATTCCCCTAATCTAGTAGGCTGAACTAGAAATGGGAGACTTACGATAAAACGTCCACTTAAACTTCTTCTTGTGTTTTGATTGAAGTGTATCTCACACCGTTTCTCTGCCGTGGTAAAATTCGTGGAAGACCCTTCAGTCTCTTCCAGCTTCCAAAAACGCTCAATTTGCTGGTCTAATCTTTCATCGTCGCTGCATATTCCACAGATTGCGTCAGCTTGAGACATATTATTGATCTTCCCTGCCACAGTCCAACCAAAAACAGTGTTTTGAAGTGTTGGTAACATTTCACCCAACTTTATCTGGCCAATTGACAAGAGTGAATAGTAAATCTCTGCACCAATCAACAGATCAATAGGCCCAGGTCGATCGAAGGTTGGATCAGCTAACGCGATGTTTTGAGGTAGCGGCCAAGCTGAAGTATCTATTGACTTAGTGGGTTGAACTGAAATGATTTTTGATAGCACATGGGCTTCGAGTCTTGTAGTAAAATTATTTATTCTAGATTGCAACAGTACGTTCACTCGACTATGGGATTGTTGTCTCCGCTGACCAATACCCTCAATGTGTAATTGCTCTGGAATTTCTGTTAATTCTAATTGTTTCGCAATCTTCTCGGTCATGAAGTTCAACTGAGAGCCTGAGTCTAAGATGGCTCTACATTCCACTTTTTTACCTCTGTTGTTAATTAGATTAACGACTGCTGTGCTGAGGAGAACATAGCCCTTCAATGACTGAGCTGTTTTCGTTGTCAACGATATTGATTGATCGTGTGCCTGATTGAAATGTGTTGATGATAATTTGTTACTTGCTGGGTGTGCAGCAGTAACTTGACTCTGAGGATTTTTGCTTTGCGTATATGATGATCCGGATTTGGAAAAGGCGTTATCAGTATGCAATAAAGTATTATGTCTTTTTGAACACTTGGTACATGCTCGGGCTGTACAAGTATCGACCCGGTGACCTGCATTGAGACAATTGAAGCACACATTGACTCCTTTCACATGAGCAATGCGCTTGAGTGGAGTTAATTCTTGAAATCTCCGACATGCAAACAGCTGATGATTACCTTTGCACATGGTGCAAACTGATCCGTTGGTCACTGTTGAAGCAAAAGCCCTTGAGACACCTATTCTTCGGTTATAATCTTCAGTGGGTTTACCTTTGTTTCCTAAGGTCTCTAATGATTGGAAGCGCGTTTCTAAAAACACTAAGAAGCTCTTCATAGATTGCAGTGCTCTGGGCTGGGGCAAAGATTGCTCGTAAAGCGTGTGTGTAGTGCGGTCCAGTCTCTTTATCAATAGATGATGTAACAGTGGATCCCAATGGTTGATGTTTATTCCCAAGTTTTCTAAGCCGAGTAGGCATTCCTGGGTTGTGTCATGTAGGGCCTTTATGGCAGAAGAACTTTCGTTGGTTATACTGGTCTGCGACAGCAGTCTATTTAGTAGTGCAGTTACCAATAACCTAGGGTTCTCGTACCTTTCGGTGATAATCTTCCACGCAGCAGAGTAATTTGTATCCGAAATAGTAAGATGTCGCACTAATTTCTCGGCCTCGCCTGATAAGCTGCTTTTGAGATACCACATCTTCTGGCACTCCGACATTGTCTGCTTGTGCACTACTTCAGTGAAAAGATCATGAAATTGCCGCCATTTCAAGTAATCGCCATCAAAACGTTGCAGAACAATCTTAGGCAGTTTCATCACAGAGTTTGTACTCACATCTGCTTTGTGGTCATTGCTCTTACTACCCACATAATTGTATAGTTGCGCCAAAGTATTTTGAACTTCTTCCACTAAACTGAAGTATTCCTCTGCATCATAACTTATTATTGTGGGATCATCGACACTATCCCAGATTTTGTAGTGGAGCCTTTGAACATCATGTAAGTATTGTTCTATTGTTTTGATCTTAAGCTGGCAGAATTGCTCTGTATAATCTTCCTTGATTGTAGCTAATCCTGCTACTGTTTTACGCAATACAGCTAAAACAGATCGTTGTTTATGTAAAATTCCGGAGATGCTTGCACCTAAATTCTCATTCTTATTTTCTGTATGGTTGCATTGCGTTGTTGCTAGATTATCTTCACTATTAGTGTCTTTCAATGCCTTATCCGCTTTATCGATTGGCTCACGCTTCTCTTCTAAGGGTTGAGTGAATTTTTTAATTGCCTCAATCTTTTCATTCATATCTTGGATTATCTGCTCATAGACCTTCTTTATCGCTTCATAATAACCAGTTGAGAGGTATGGATGATCTGATATGTCTCCCGATTGCTTCATAATGACTGCGTTCGTTGAAGAAAATTCATTCCAGCAAGCATTTAGGGCATTCGATCTTGACTTTAGATAATCTAAAGTTTTCTTGTCCGCGGGATCCGTCTTATAGTTGGCGATTATCTTTTGTATTTCGCCTCCAATCTTCTTCCGCGAAGTTATACGGTCTTCTAAACTCATGATCAAATCAAATGATCACGTCGGGGTCACCAAATGTAAATCAAAGTTCTTTTACTCTGATGGGATGTAGATGAGCTCACGATACCTGTATCGTGAACGAATTTGTTGGAGCTGTGTCCGGTTCTTGTACCGACACAGTAAGTAATTTATTGTCCGTCGCAATGAAGATGGTGATATGATGATGCTTACGATGCTTGTATCGTAAGTTACTTGTTGATTGGTTTCGGTTCTTGTACCAAAACAATCTTAATTGAGACTCACAAAGCGAAAGCACTGGTAAAACAACACCTTGAATATGATAATGAAAACTGATATATTTAATTTAATTTGCACGATATTTATACAAGCTTTACAAAAAAACTAGAGTTACTTAAAGCTAGGGTCAATAATCATTACAGCAATAAACGCATTGCTGACATACACAAAATTAGCGCATTTACAAATTATTAAAGCGAATGACCTGTGCTGGTTGCGCGTTTTTATTTTCTTGTTACAAGCCAATTTATGTGTTGTCAGCGAATGCCTTTATGCTTTCTAAAAGAAGGTCAATGATTCGTGCAATGCATGCAAATGAATTGATGAATTGTTTTTGTTGATTTGATTAAGCATGAGAAAAACGACTTAAGATTAAACAATGGGTATCATGCGCATGCACTTATCGGTGGGTGATCCAAACTAAATTTACTCGCTATCCTTTAACTCGAACAAAAAAACTTAATTTATGTCCTTTTCTTTTCTTTTTAAAAACTACCGCCGACGACTTTCCGCTAGTCCAAACGAAACTCAACTCAACTCGAAGTTAAAGAAAGTCAAAACTCCTCAAAGCCAAAAAAGACAACTCAACTCTTAATCACCTTCATCGTGATCAAGAGCCGTTGTTCAGGGTAGAAAATGCTTAATTGAATTTTCTTACCCTGAGAAAATTGTACTTTTTTAATTCTGGACTTGTTCAATCTTGTCCAGAATTATTCGCGTTGGACGATGGCTTCAGAAATGTAATCTTACACTTTTTAAAACATCAGCCACCGTCCCGCGTTTGAAATCGCGGCGCGCATATACATACAATGCATTTATGCGGCGCGCGTTTCTTATCTTATGTATGTATTGGAATTTTCATGGCAAATCGCCGCGAAGGCCGAAGGCCGAGGGCGGGCATGTCAACGGTTCCTAATCTAGTTTCTGCTAATTTCTGTGTTCTGCTAATTGCTTTTTCGTGCAGGAATTTGAAGTCATCATGCTTAAATAAAAGATGATAACGAAGCGATGTACCATACAGATGGTGCACTATTACCCACCATCGCGTTTAGTTTAGTCACCGAGCGAACTGGTACGTATTAAGGATTTCGCAAGTTATGGGTTGGAGAAGAGCGAATCATGGTTTATTATACAAAAGTAATCTATCCCTCTGTATTCTAAGTCTATCGTTTTAACAAAAAATTTTAGTGAGAAATATTACGATAGAGTGATGTCTAAAAGATGATGAATTCAACGAGTGTGTTTCTCGCGTTAATATTGACTAAAGTGTAAAGAGGTAAACAAAATACTTAAAATAAGTTTGCCGTGGAGGCAGCAAAAGGCTTTACGGAAATACGGAAAATTTTCAAGCCAATATCATATCATGGAGAAAGAAGAGTATGTGGAAGATCGAGGAGACTAGTCAGTGAGGGAGAGATAGCTCAATGAAATTTCCAAGGCACAATTTGGATTCTAAACCTTACGTGCATTTTCAGACACCACACTTTGTAGAATTATTTAATATTAACGTAATAAGGTAATAAAATAATCCTTAAAGAAACAGTCCTTTAATTTTGTAGATTCATTTCACAAATTTCGTGTTTTAACCAGACACCGTAGACAATTTCATTGATAGGAAAACTGCTGAGGAACTCCGCGGCTGGAGAGAAACGTTCAGTAAAGCCTTTAGCTGCCCCCATGGCAAACTTATTTTAAGTATTTTGTTTACCTCTTAACACTTTAGTCAATATTAACGCGAGAAACACTCTCGTTGTATTCATCATCTTTTAGACATCACTCTATCGTAATATTTCTCAATAAAATTTTTTGTTAAAACGATAGACTTAGAATACAGAGGGATAGATTACTTTTATATAATAAACCATGATTCGCTCTTCTCCAACCCATAACTTGCGAAATCCTTAATACCTACCAGTTCGCTCGGTGACTAAACTAGACGCGATGGTGGGTAATAGTGCACCATCTGTATCGTACATCGCTTCGTTATAATGTTTTATTTAAGCATGATGACTTCAAATTCCTGGACGAAAAAAGCAATACTCTAACATAATGCCTTCTTCTTCTTCAGTTCCTGGAAAATAATGGAAGCCGCATTTTTAGAGTTGAAATTGATCTGGCATAGGAAAGAAATTTGCAATAGATAACTTAAGGCACATCACCATGCATACACTATGCTAATGAGCACACACTTAATTTTTACGATGGAAGAACAATTTTCAGGAAAATAGAACTCTGAAACTGTGAATACAAAGCCTAAAAAAGGCTAAAAAATTCTTTAAAAAAAACTTAAAATATTCCATTGAGAGGGAATAGAATTTAGATCTTTTTATGTTTTGAAGAGACAATGTAACAATAAGAATCTCATTACTCACTCCTGCTGAATGCAAAAACATTCATTGTTCAGTCCACACATATAATTCCTGGATGCAGCTTCCTTCCCAAATTATGTTCCTAAAAGAATAAAACAAACGAAAACACAAAGTACCTATTCAAAATTTATTACAAAAAAATACTTATCTAAAGGGATAACAAACTCCCATCTGCAGACCATGTCACGTCTAGAACAAACCTGAAGACTGCAAACCGTGCTTTTCTATAGCACACTTGGTCTAAAAAACAATTAAAAAATCATTATTAATAAATAGATAAAGTATAATTAACCAAAAAACTTACCATTTCTTGAACAAATCCTACTTCCCTCCGATTATTTACATTGACATGTCAAAAAGTCAACACATCGCACCATATGTTCTCGCCTTCGCCGCAGTCAGAGTTCAGTGCAGCGTTAATGGTCCCACAATGACGTCAATGTGTGACGCCGCCGGCAAAGTTTAACAAACCTTGAAAACGAGCGTTGCCAAGGCAACCCATCATGAAGCCAAAACGTAGCGGTTCACTGCGGCTATAAAAAGGCGACGAGCTGCAGCAGAAGTACCCATTCCCAATTCAGAATTTGATCTGAAAACATCAGAATTTACTCTGATTTTCCAAATTATCCGAACCAAATCTTGTTTCCATCCCACACCTAAATAGGAATTTACTCCTACTGCAGAAATTTAATTCTGCTAATTCCATCCCACACCTAAGTAGGAATTTACTCCTACGGCAGAAATTTAATTCTGCTAATTCCATCCCACACCTAAGTAGGAATTTACTCCTACTGCAGAAATTTAATTCTGCTAATTCCATCCCACACCTAAGTAGGAATTTACTCCTACTGCAGAAATTTAATTCTGCTAATTCCATCCCACACCTAAGTAGGAATTTACTCCTACTGCAGAAATTTAATTCTGCTAATTCCATCCCACACTTAAGTAGGAATTTACTTCTACTGCAGAAATTTATTTCTGCTAATTCCATCCCACACCTAAGTAGGAATTTACTCCTACTGCAGAAATTTAATTCTGCTTATTTTTTCATCTCCCACCTGAGTAGGAATTTACTCCTACTGCAGAAATTTACTTCTGCATTAATCTCTATCAGTTATCTCAGTAGGAATTTACTCCTACTTACTTCATCTAAGCAGGAATCTACTCTTGCTGCAGAAATATACTTCTGCCGAATTATAATTATTTTTTCATTACTGCTACCGTGCTTATACGTGTAGCACAAAACTTCTATTGTATTAATAGTGGATTTTTCTCTCTCTTTCAGAAATAAGGGGAGCAAATCTCTGTGGCAATATTTTTTTTCTATTTATGAATTTTATTGGATTTATCATTGAAATTAATTCAGCTTAGGATAGTATAAGTGTTGAATTTTTATTTGAAGTATATATTATAGTAGCAGGTTAAGAAAATTGAATTTGTGATAATAGTTTGTAAGCAATATATTGAATAAAAAAATTTATATTTGAATTATTAAAGGTTGAGTTATCTTTCACAACCGGCACCCCCCTTTAGCTTGAGCACAGATCTCACATTCATCGTTTTTGACCTACAAAATATTTTCGAGTAATATTCGCACTGCATGTTTACTTATTTACAATAAAAATAAAATAAAAATGCTTATAACTAATTTAACCAAGAACGCACCGCATTCAATATATTTTGATAAATTTACATAAAACATAAACCTTTCCACATGAATTACAACAAAAGCCTATAATTGAATAGAAAAATAGGGAATTTTTTCGTGTTTATCAACACAAGTGTTAGAGAGAATTTCCACTCAGTAATAGAAAACCGTTAATGAGCTCTGTGGCGAGAGCAGAAAATATTTCGGAATAGCCAATTAGGTTAGCCTACACGGCTAGAAAATAGATGCAAAATGGCATTAAGTTACAAATCCACACACAAAAAGAAAAAAACACATTTCACGGTTTAATTAAAAATCGAGCATAGAACTGGAACCGTCCAACTACGCTCCACTCCAATACATTCGTTACATTTACCGGGAGGTAACCAGATGTTAACTTTATAATTGCTCACTTATATATTTTGTGACTCACTTTCAATAATATAAAATTTATATGAAATACTACAAAAAACAAACCATTTCATCATGACAAAACAATTAAAGAACAGAACCAAGAAGAGATCATAAGTATAGTATTAAACAAGTGCATTTATAATTTGAATATATATACTACAAAAATTATAACCCCCCCCCCCCCCCCCCCCCCCCATCCACACACAAGTTAGCATGTAAGACCTCTAAAATTGTGTATCCCCCGTACAATTTTCGTGCCACAAAATCACCCAAAACAGGAGATCTTGGTTTAAAAATAAAAA
This sequence comes from Dioctria linearis, assembly GCA_963930735.1. NCBI lineage: Eukaryota > Metazoa > Arthropoda > Insecta > Diptera > Asilidae > Dioctria > Dioctria linearis. The sequence goes on from OZ005740.1 coordinate 206,568,054, forward strand.
TAAACATATAATTTTAGAGATGAAGACATAGTTTTTATCATACCTAGTTTTATCCGCGTAACGCCTCTTCCTGTCTCATCTGAACCATATCTACCTTAGTACCTCTTTGAACTTCCTGGTGGCTAAACTAAAAAGGCGATGATGGAAAGTAGTGCTCCACCCGTTTCGCTCACCAAGTTGCAATCATATCCACAAATATGATAGCATCATTCATTCCATTGCACAAGGAACAGCCCCGGAGGGTAAATATGGAAAATTTTCAAGCCAATATCATATCACTGAGAAAGAATGGTATGTGCAAGATCGAGGAGAATAGCCAGTGAAGGAGAGATAGCTCAAAGAAATTTTCAAGGCACAATTTGGATTCTAAACCTTACGTGCATTTTCAGACACCACACTTTGTAGAAATATTTAATATTAACGTAATAACGTAATAAAATAATCCTTAAAGAAACAGTCCTTTAATTTTATAGATTCATTTCACAAATTTCGTGTTTTAACCAGACACCGTAGACAATTTCATTGATAGGAAAACTGCTGAGGAACTCCGTGGCTGGAGAGAAACGTTCAGTAAAGCCTTTACCTGCCTCCACGGCAAAGTTATTTTAGTATTTTTTTTACCTCTTAACACTCTAGTCAATATTAACGCGAGAAACACACTCGTTGTATTCATAATCTTTTAGACATCAGTCTATCGTAATATTTCTCACTAAAAATTTTTGTTAAAACGATAGACTTAGAATACAGATGGATAGATTACTTTAATATAATAAACCATGATTCGCTCTTCTCCAACCCATAACTTGCGAAATCCTTAATACCTACCAGTTCGCTCGGTAACTAAACTAAACGTGATGGTGGGTAATAGTGCACCATCTGTATCGTACATCGCTTCGTTATCATGTTTTATTTAAGCATGATGACTTCAAATTCCTGGACGAAAAAAGCAATACTCTGACATAATGCCTTCTCTTCTTCTTCAGTTACTGGAGAATAATGGAAGCCGCATTTTTAGAGTTGAAATTGATCTGGCATAGGAAAGAAATTTGCAATAGATAATTTAAGGCACATCACCAGCATACACTATGCTAATGAGCACATACTTAACTTTTACGATGGAAGAACAATTTTCAGGAAAATAGAACTCTGAAACTGTGAATACAAAGACAAAACTAAAAAAAGAGGACAGGTCAGGCTAAAAAATTCTTTAAAAAAAACTTAAAAATATTCCATTGAGAGGGAATAGAATTTAGATCTTTTTATGTTTTGAAGAGACAATGTAACAATAAGAATCTCATTACTCACTCCTGCTGAATTCAAAAATATTCATCGTTTTTGACCTACAAAATATTTTCGAGTAATATTCGCATTGCATGTTTATTTATTTACAATAAAAATAAAATAAAAATAAAACTGCTTATAACTAATTTAACCACGAACGCACCGCATTCAATATATTTTGATAAATTTACATAAACATAAACCTTTCCACAAATTGGGATACTTTGACTCAACTTCTCTTTTAGATCCCCTAGTGCAAATATTGCCCAAGTGGTTAAACTTTTATTGCTTTATATAAGGTTTTATACGAGAAAAATGCGTTTTTAACTTACCTGCTCTCTAGTATCAACTCATTTCGGTAATATTTCGAGAAAAATTTAATATAGTAAGCCTACTATACTTCCTAATTAATAGTTAACTTAAACAATCAAAAGTAAGCCCATACTCGTATTTATTTAACTTCGTAATTAAAAATAAAAAATAAAATGTAGAAAGTAACGTAACATATTTTCTATAGTGCAGGAATATGGCTTTGCGGGTAGGTCACAAATAACTTATTTTTCTAAGTCTATCGACAGGTATTGCTGATAGAACTCTTCATCGGAGGATTCCCACGTATTTTCACCTTCTGAAGTGTCCATATAGGGTATATCCACAGAAATTAGCGATGCTTCAGAATCAGAATTCGCGTGTTTAAAGCTTCTTAAACGTTCGCTTTTTCCCTTTGATGTTGACGGAATATTTTCTTTTCCCACTGAGTTCTTCTCGGGCAGCGACGACTTTTTTATTTGCTTGGATGGTTTATTAACATTAGACGTTGTTGGCATAGAATTGCTTTCGGTAAGTGAATTTTTATCCTTTATTTTAAATGGTTGGGTCTGTAGCTCTTCAAGCGTAATTCCTTTTCCTGGAACAACTTTCACTTTTCGGCGTTTAACTGGTGGACGACAAGGAGTGTTACTTCGGTTCTTTTCTAGCATTTCTAATACTGCCTCCGACACATGTTTTGCTACGTTTTCCTCATTTACTATATTGTGATTATCATTTTGTGGTAGTCGGCTTATAACTTCGTTTGGTTTGAATGGAAAAATACCGCATTTTCTAAACCCACTCACGAGATTACAAGACACATTATTTTGGTCAGCAATTTTGAGATGAAGTTCCTTCAATAAAGACGGAAAGGCTTCCTTTGACAACACTTGAACTTTTCTTTTTTGCGTTGATTTCCAGTTATCAAGTATCTTCCGCCAATACTTTTTAAGTGGTGCATAAAACGCAACATCTAGCGGTTGAGCTATATGAGTCGAGTGAGGCGGAATACATACAAATGCGACATTATGCACGTGAGCTAGTTCGACCACGCGCTTTGAAAAATGGCTTGATAAATTGTCGCCAATAAGCACTACTTTTCCGTTAAGTTTTCTTGTGTGTGGAATAAAAAAGTTTTCAAACCAATCCTGAAATACTACTGAATCAAACTAACCACTTAAGCTTCTATTATAGCACGTATTTGGCGGACCATTTTCCATCCATGTTTGCCATAGATGCGCGGACTTATAAACAACTTATGGCGGTAATAAATTTCCACTTGCGGAGCCACAATACATTACAGAAATTGATGTTTTCGATGTGTCTTTAATTCGATCGGCATATTTGACACCTCTCTTAAATACACACTTTTTCACACCAGGGTCGTCTGATAAGTTTGTTTCATCATAGTTATATATACATTCAGGAGGAACGTATTTGTCAGCTCCATCATCGGAAATTTCATTTAAAGTCTCATTTAATTTGTCGAAATAAGCATTAAATTGTTCGGGTGTTACAGCGGCGTTTGCTCTAACAATATTTTGACACATACGATTAGAAATTTTATTTTTATGTCGTTGTATAAATCTCCAAGCCCATTCCTTGCTGGGAAGATTGTTCGTACCAAATTCATTTATTTTTTTCCCAGACTTATCCAAATACATTTTTGCAAGTTGACGAAGGTCGGTAGTATTAAATGGAAAACCCCATTTTGCAACTTCAATTATATGGCTTACGAAAACGTTTTCTTCTTCATCAGTGAATGCTAATGGACGGCCGCATTTTTTATTGTGTCTCCCCTTAAGCCTATTTACAAGTGATCCTTTAGATATTTTGTATTTTGCAGCGGCTTTTGTAATAGAAAGGCAACCTTTAAATGTTTTATTTGTTTTAGAAACTAAAATTTCATAATAATCTCGACAAACCCAACCTTGATTGACGTCATTGATAGCTAATTGCATATCATTTTCACAATACCCATATTTGCGTGATCCCAGTTTTGATACGTATTTCCGTGGCATTTTGACATTTATTTTGTACACTTCCCTAGAAATGACAATAGAATAAGTAGGTATGTATTAGTTATACAAAACTCATTCAAAAAAATATAGGTGGGATACTTTGACCAGTCAATCAAAATATCCCAATATTATGTGAAATTACATGTAAAAAATAAAAATCCAAAAAAATAACACTAAAAACTAATCACATCTAAATTTTTGTAACTAACGATGTAAGTAAGGCACAATATTAATACCTTTCACAAGCTATTTGACTGCAACTCTATTTAAAAAGTCTGTACGAAGAGAATTTGCACAATAAAAATTTTCATATGAAAAACGTTTATTCACAAACCACGCGGAATGAATACTCACGTCAATCGCAAAACTAAGCCGAATTGCAAATGCTGCTGCAACACCAAGCACGCTGCTAACAGATACACATTAAGTTATTTCGTTAGAAGCAACGCAATAAAAATAGAAGCCAATTCTTTTCTCCGGATTTGGTCAATGTTTACCCACCCGGTCAATGTATCCCTGGTTTCCTGGTTTACGGTAGTCATTTTAAGGCTTATATTTGTAAAGTAGTGAAAAATAATTTCTACTAAATTTGTTCTGTTTCGATCGTTGTTATATATTTTTTTCCTAGTCTATTGCTCATCTTTTGTGCGGGGTTTTCCTGTTTTCGCTGCTATCCAATTTATATTCAAACACTTAACTTTTTGTTTAACTTTATTTTCCACTTCTGCTTGAAATTTTCAACAATGGGTATCATGCGCATGCACTTATCGGTGGGTGATCCAAACTAAATTTACTCGCTATCCTTTAACTCGAACAAAAAAACTTAATTTATGTCCTTTTCTTTTCTTTTTTAAAAACTACCGCCGACGACTTTCCGCTAGTCCAAACGAAACTCAACTCAACTCGAAGTTAAAGAAAGTCAAAACTCCTCAAAGCCAAAAAACACAACTCAACTCTTAATCACCTTCATCGTGATCAAGAGCCGTTGTTCAGGGTAGAAAATGCTTAATTGAATTTTCTTACCCTGAGAAAATTGTACTTTTTTAATTCTGGACTTGTTCAATCTTGTCCAGAATTATTCGCGTTGGACGATGGCTTCAGAAATGTAATCTTACACTTTTTAAAACATCAGCCACCGTCCCGCGTTTGAAATCGCGGCGCGCATATACATACAATGCATTTATGCGGCGCGCGTTTCTTATCTTATGTATATATTGGAATTTTCATGGCAAATCGCCGCGAAGGCCGAAGGCCGATGGCGGGCATGTCAACGGTTCCTAATCTAGTTTCTGCTAATTTCTGTGTTCTGCTAATTGCTTTTTTCGTGCAGGAATTTGAAGTCATCATGCTTAAATAAAACATGATAACGAAGCGATGTACCATACAGATGGTGCACTATTACCCACCATCGCGTTTAGTTTTGTCACCGAGCGAACTGGTACGTATTAAGGATTTCGCAAGTTATGGGTTGGAGAAGAGCGAATCATGGTTTATTATATAAAAGTAATCTATCCATCTGTATTCTAAGTCTATCGTTTTAACAAAAATTTTTAGTGAGAAATATTACGATAGAGTGATGTCTAAAAGATGATGAATTCAACGAGTGTGTTTCTCGCGTTAATATTGACTAAAGTGTAAAGAGGTAAACAAAATACTTAAAATAAGTTTGCCGTGGAGGCAGCAAAAGGCTTTACGGAAATACGGAAAATTTTCAAGCCAATATCATATCACTGAGAAAGAAGAGTATGTGGAAGATCGAGGAGAATAGTCAGTGAGGGAGAGATAGCTTAAAGAAATTTCCAAGGCACAATTTGGATTCTAAACCTTACGTGCATTTTCAGACACCACACTTTGTAGAATTATTTAATATTAACGTAATAAGGTAATAAAATAATCCTTAAAGAAACAGTCCTGTAATTTTGTAGATTCATTTCACAAATTTCGTGTTTTAACCAGACACCGTAGACAATTTCATTGATAGGAAAACTGCTGAGGAACTCCGCGGCTGGAGAGAAACGTTCAGTAAAGCCTTTAGCTGCCCCCATGGCAAACTTATTTTAAGTATTTTTTTACCTCTTAACAATTTAGTCAATATTAACGCGAGAAACACACTCGTTGTATTCATCATCTTTTAGACATCACTCTATCGTAATATTTCTCACTAAAAATTTTTGTTAAAACGATAGACTTAGAATACAGATGGATAGATTACTTTTATATAATAAACCATGATTCGCTCTTCTCCAACCCATAACTTGCGAAATCCCTAATACCTACCAGTTCGCTCGGTGACTAAACTAAACGCGATGGTGGGTAATAGTGCACCATCTGTATCGAACATCGCTTCGTTATCATGTTTTATTTAAGCATGATAACTTCAAATTCCTGCACGAAAAAAGCAATACTCTAACATAATGCCTTCTTCTTCTTCTTCAGTTACTGGAGAATAATGGATGCCGCATTTTTAGAGTTGAAATTGATCTGGCATAGGAAAGAAATTTGCAATAGATAATTTAAGGCACATCACCATGCATACACTATGCTAATGTGCACACACTTAACTTTTACGATGGAAGAACAATTTTCAGGAAAATAGAACTCTGAAACTGTGAATACAAAGCCAAAACTAAAAAAAGAGGACAGGTCAGGCTAAAAAATTCTTTAAAAAAAAACTTAAAAATATTCCATTGAGAGGGAAAAGAATTTAGATCTTTTTTTTTGAAGAGCCAATGTAACAATAAGAATCTCATTACTCGCTCCTGCTGAATGCAAAAACATTCATCGTTTTTGACCTACAAAATATTTTCGAGTAATATTCGCATTGCATGTTTACTTATTTACAATAAAAATAAAATAAAAATGATTATAACTAATTTAACCACGAACGCACCGCATTCAATATATTTTGATAAATTTACATAAAACATAAACCTTTCCACATGAATTACAACAAAAGCCTATAGTTGAATAGAAAAAATAAGACATTTTTTCGTGTTTATCAACACAAGTGTTAGAGAGAATTTCCACTCAGTAATAGAAAACCGCTTATGAGCTCTGTGGCAAGAGCGGAAAATATTTTGGAATAGCCAATTAGGTTAGCCTACACGGCTAGAAAATAGATGCAAAATGGCACTAAGTTACAAATCCACACACAAAAAGAAAAAAAACACACATTATCGAGCATAGAACTGGAACCGTCCAACTACGCTCTACTCCAATACATTCGTTACATTTACCGGGAGGTAACCAGATGTTAACTTTATAATTGCTCACTTATATATTTTTTGACTTACTTTCAATAATATAAAATTTATATGAAATGCTACAAAAAACAAACCATTTCATCATGACAAAACAATTAAAGAACAGAACCAAGAAGAGATCATAAGTATAGTATTAAACAAGTGCATTTATAATTTGAATAAAGATACTACAAAAATTATAACCCCCTCCCCCCCCCCGCCCATGCACGCACAAGTTAGCAGGTAAGACCACTAAAATTGTGTATCCCCCATACAATTTTCGTGCCACAAAATCACCCAAAACAGGAGATCATAGTTTAAAAATAAAAATAAACATATAATTTTAGAGATGAAGACATAGTTTTTATCATACCTAGTTTTATCCGCGTAACGCTTCTTCCTGTCTCATCTGAACCATATCTACCTTAGTACCTCTTTGATCTTCCTGGTGGCTAAACTAAAAAAGGCGATGATGGATAGTAGTGCTCCACCCGTATCGCTCACCAAGTCGCAATCAGACCCGCAAATATGATAGCATCATTCATTCCATTGCACAAGGAACAAACCGGGAGGTAACCAGATGTTAACTTTATAATTGCTGACTTATATATTTTTTGACTCACTTTCAATAATATAAAATTTATATGAAATGCTACAAAAAACAAACCATTTCATCATGGCAAAACAATTAAAGAACAGAACCAAGAAGAGATCATAAGTATAGTATTAAACAAGTGCATTTATAATTTGAATATATATACTACAAAAAGTATAGCCCCCCCCCCCCCTCCCCCCATACACACACAAGTTAGCAGGTAAGACCGCTAAAATTGTGAAAATTGTGTATCCCCCATACAATTTTCGTGCCACAAAATCACCCAAAACAGGAGATCATGGTTTAAAAATAAAAATAACTATAAAATAAAAATAAAAATAAACATATAGTTTTAGAGATGAAGACATAGTTTTTATCATACCTAGTTTTATCCGCGTAACGCTTCTTCCTGTCTCATCTGAACCATTTCTACCTTAGTACCTCTTTGATCTTCCTGGTGGCTAAACTAAAAAAGGCGATGATGGAAAGTAGTGCTCCACCCGTATCGCTCACCAAGTCGCAATCATAGCCACAAATATGATAGCGTCATTCATTCCATTGCACAAGGAACAGCCCAAAATTAGTCCCACTAATCAAAAACACAGATCCAGCAGAGACTATTTACACTCTTAACGCGATAGGCGACTCCGTAGCAAAACGTAATCCAATAGAATACTCGTTAAAAATGAGACAACTATGTAAAGTCGCGAACAGATATGATAAAATGATAAAAAAGTGGAGACCCAGCAAAATGGATCAAAGAATCACCAGAACGTTGGGAAATCTCAGAAATCTACTCAACATCAGGTCAGATGTTAGAATAATTGAAGCAGATAAAGGCAAAACGACAGTAGCCATTTATAAAACAGATTACCAGAAGCTATTAGATCAAATGATCCAAGAAGGAATTAGTAATGGGATATATGCACCCATCAATATGGATAACCTGCAAAGAATTCAAGAAGCTTTGGAACGTTCTTTTCAAATAAATATCAACCTCATTAGAAGAGGAGGCTTATATCTAGACAAGAAAGATAAAGGGAAAAAGCTAAGTAAAGAGGACCTAAGAATGCTCATAGATTTGAATAAGTATGAGAATGAGATCAGTATTTTACACCCTATTATAAAGATCCATAAGGAGCAGGCAAAAATGCGCCCTATCGTGGCTAAGACTAAAGCTATTAACACCACTTTAGGACATTACATCAACATAGCCCTGGATAGAGCTAGGCAAGTGGACTGTCTCAAGTTTGATTTTAACAGTAGAGACAGACTGTATGCCATAAATGAAATCCAGAAGCTAGAACACAACGAAGGATATGTATGGGTCACGATGGATGTTAAAGACATGTATAACAACATAGATTTAACGAAGTTAAAAGGCATATTAAGGAACAAAATAGGCCCACAAATAAAGGACTTTTATAACGTTGATAACTTAATGAATATAATAGAATTCGATATAGGACAAGCCAATTATTTCAAGGTAGAGAACGTATTATACAGACAGACAAAGGGAGCACTCATGGGACGGAAAACATCTGCTAAATACGCTAGCACATACATAGACTACCACCTCAACAAAATCAAAAACGGATTGAAGAGAATGGGAACTGACCATTTAAGAATCTATGTAGATGATTTCCTTCTATACGTGAAGGAAACAAATATAGATTTGATTAAGAAAATGTAGGAACACAATTTGGGAATGGAGCTGACGGTACAAAGAGAGGATGGAAATCAAATCAACTATTTAGACTTCACAATCATCACGCACGGAAAGGAGTTTAGGACAAAATGGTATAGGAAACCCATATCATCAAAGAGATTAATCAACTTCTTCTCGAATCAAACCACCGGATACAAGTTAAACACCATAACACAAAGAGTAACTTATGCCATGAATGCCACACACCATGAATATATAGAAGAAATAGCAAACACCATCATAACTGAACTAATTAACAATAATTATCCAATAGCGATCATCATGGACTGTCTTGCAAAAACAATGAACAAAGAGGGGATAGAGAATAAAAGGAGAGACAAGTTCTTAAAATATATAAAACAGGGATGGAACCCGAATCAGATAGGCCCACAAAGGGACACAAGAAAACACAGTTGCAATTTAAACACGGACATTGCAAGAGACACCATAAAGGTCGCTTATTTAAACAGGTTGACAAATAAGTTCAACCAAGATATCCACAAGATCACTGACGCAATAAGGATACTCTCCTACAATACTCAGGAGCACAGACTAAGAACAAAATACTGCAAGGAAGGACCGATACATTTGCGTAACATACCAATAATAGATACAAAAAACAATAATACTCCAAAATACTGGTATCTAATCATCAAACTGAATTGCGCTAACTGCGAGACAGGATATCTGACATATACACACAGGATAGGTATACACCAGACCATTCAGAATTATCTTCAAAACAACAGCCCATTAAGAGGTCACAATTTGGCTCAGAATCACGCTTTACACCCCGCAGTGACAATCATCACAAAATTAAGAAACAACAAAAAACCAGAAAAATTTATGATAGCGCATGCAAACGCGAGTATTGAACCTAAAAAGAAAATATTCATTTTAGGACACACCTCCAAAGCCGGACATCTAAAATACAAAAAAGGCGAATGGGATACAACCGATAGGCACATCATTCCAGTAAAGTAAATAATTATATAGAGGTTAAAAAAATGGAACTTCTTCCCAAGAGTCCAATTGAACATGATATTAATATATAAAATGAAAAATAAAAATAAAAATGTTTTTGGTTTAAAAATAAAAAACGGCATTACCCTCTAATTTACATATAGCCCCCAAAAATTTGTTTTTCACTCATTACCGCTCTCACTAAGTAGGCAGACTAAAAAAATGAGAAAACAATTTTCAGATATACCCCAAGCCAACCTCCAATACCTATGCATAGGCAATTCACATAAAAGTTTTTTGACTTTGGGAGAGACGGCAAACTATGAAAAGGAGACATAACATATAATTGAGACCATAAATTGGAAGCCAATAATGGACAACCACAAAGGGAATGAGCTGTTTTTAGAAACGATACGGAATAGGTAGGCCACACCATTGAATGTAATACTATAAAAGAAACCGTTTTTAGCTTAGCACATTCCCATCATAATACGAAAGCTCAACACAATACGGAATAGGTAGTAGACCACACTAATTAAATATAATACGAAAAAAACCCGTTTTTCAGGTCTACATACTCCTTCATAGTACGCAAACTCACCAATCACCAAGCCAATGAGAAAACTGTTTAGAGCAACTAAACAATTGAAAATAGTCCGCCACATAAAGAAAAGTTTTCGTTCTTTGGCATTACACTGAGATAATTTGAATATTGAATATAAACTAAAAAAATATTAATAAAATAAAAGTGAATGGGAGAGGAGATACAACTGGTGAACCTCGAACAAACTTAAACTAAACCAAACAAGATACGCAACCGGATTCCACAGAAAAATATTTAAGGTAAAGATTTAACACAAAAATAGAAAAGTAAAATCATATAATAAATTATTTAAAACGGGAATCTACTTGAAGGACTTTACCTGAAAAAAGGGCATACATGAGCAAGGCCCAATGATAGTACCCGTGCAATCGACGGAGGAAATGTCAGCGACAAAGCGGTCACAATTGGACCCACATAATATATAAAGGAACAATGCACGAAAGTTTTTCAGTTTTGTAATTACAAATAATTGCACCGGTACGTAAAATCATTTTTTGGATTAAAAATGACTCCCCACATAATTATTTATTTTGACCACTACATAAAACAGTGGGTTTTTTGGAAAATTTTTAAAAAAATTGTTTAAAGCTACCATTGGATAGTTTAACCACGTCAGCAGAAAGTCCCTACATAGAGAATAAATATACCACAAAATTAATAACAAGGATACGTTTAGAAAACACACACAGTGATTCACGAAAGAACTCGCCTAAGGTAAGATATAAATAAAAATTAGCTAGCATTTATTTATTTAATTGTTTATGCACATAAGCACCGATATCATAGAATACACACCGAACTCGAACGTAGTAAAGCAATAAAATCAAACGCCGTTTGCAAACAAAAATTGCAAAAGGAATCAATGTTGAGAAAGCATTATGTAAGATCCTCCCATAGTTTTTACCTCACTGTGAAACAAAGAAAAAAATTTAAATTAAAAAAACGAATAAGAGCAGTTTTTAGGCTTGAACGTTTATTCCAAATAATTATATCTGGAATGTATGTAAGTTTGCAGCTATATCTATACAGGGTGTCCCGTATGTGGTCTGGCACCCGAGGCTACGGATAGCTCATGCTTAGACAAACAAAAAATTGTATGGGTGGGGGAGGGGAAATCGTAACGGTTTCCGAGATAACGGGACTTTAAGATATTTGGGTATGTTTTTATAGATCACACTGTAACTTCTGAACGTTACACCCTATGATGATGTTTTAAACTTTGATAGATAGATAATCGTTGGACCTTTCCAATGGTCTATAAATTTTTTCCTCATCCTATAAGTTTTGAAGTTATGGCTCAACAAAGTTAAAATTTCGGAATTTTTACTCGTTGTTTTTTATTTAACTACTATTTTTGTCAAAAAACACGTCATTAATATCAATTTTTCATATTCAATTTAAAAAGCCCAAAAGCTTAGATTTAAAATGACCTACCACACTCTGTAGCGAAAATGTAGCCCTTTCTGCGTTTTTTTGCACTTTTCCTTAAGCATTTCCAGCGAAAATGGCTGAAAAAGTTCAATAAGTGCCAGAAAGTAGGCAATTATCTTTTGGAAATGACCTTTTTCAGCCATTTTCGCTGGAAATGCTTAAGAAATAGTGCAGAAAACGCCGAAAGGGCTACATTTTGCATAAGCTTTTGGGCTTTTTGAATTCAATATGAAAAATTGATATTAATCACGTGTTTTTTGATAAAAATAGTAGTTAAATAAAAAGCAACGAGTAAAATTTCCGAAATTTTAACTTTGTTGAGCCATAACTTCAAAACTTAAAGGGTGAAGAAAAAATTTATAAACCATTGGAAAGGTCCAACGATTATCTATCTATCAAAGTTTAAATCATCATCATAGGGTATAACGTTCCGAAGTTACAGGGTGATCTATAAAAACATACCCAAATATCTTAAAGTCCCAATATCTCCCCCCACCCATACAATTTTTTGTTTGTCTAAGCATGACATATCCGTAGCCTTCGGGTGCCAGACCACATACGGGATACCCTGTATAAGTGCTACAAAATCGATGAACCCCATACATAAGTTTGTAAATCTGTAAAAAGAAGAAAACTATGTTAGTTCAACCGACACAATTATTAAAATGAAACTTGGTTAGACATACATATAATAGAGCAATCTCTTTTAAGCCTGTAAATCTTTAACAATAATAGCTTTAGGCCCCTACTCTTTGTTTCTAAGTGATCAGAAATGCGACAACGGATAAATAATAGGTTTATGTAGTTTAAACGAATACTTACACAGTTTTTTGTAGATAAAAGACAGTAATCCAGTAATAATATGGTTTAACCAAGTACCAAAGATAAGCAGAACTGTTTGACAGTTTTATACTCTAACATAATGCCTTCTTCTTCTTCTTCAGTTACTGGAGAATAATGAAAGCCGCATTTTTAGAGTTGAAATTGATCTGGCATAGGAAATAAATTTGCAATAGATAATTTAAGGCACATCACCATGCATACACTATGCTAATGAGCACACACTTAATTTTTACGATGGAAGAACAATTTTCAGGAAAATAGAACCCTGAAACTGTGAATACAAAGACAAAACTAAAAAAAGAGGACAGGTCAGGCTAAAAAATTCTTTATTTCGAAGTTTTTGAATATCGTAAAAATTAATTCTTTTGATGACTTCTTTCGGTAGGAAGATGTCCACCTTTTCTCGTGTCGTGAAACGTTGAAACGAGAAAAATAATTCAAAATTACGTAATTTCGCGGCAGTCTGAATGCCATATTAATCAAATATCTTGAAATTTATTATTCAAATCTTGCAATATTAAACGCGTATCAAATATAATTAATTTCAAGATAAATTTTGAAAACTGGCATCATTGATCATACGGTCATGATAGAATATTGAAGTGTTCAGATGGAGGCACTCGATCATCAAACTGCAGTACGTATGGATAATTGCTTTATATTACCGCAGTAGCTAGTCAAGTTTGTAGATAAACTCCAAAAAAGTACGAGCCGCTGATCCTCTATGTAAAGCGGAGGAAGGCAAGCAAACAGTCACGTGGTTTTCTGATCTAATACCCGCGAATCTAAGTGTTTTAGGTTAAAACCAAAGAGGTATAAATAAATTTTGCTCGAAAATATTCGGGTTTTCGGGTTATTAACGAAACAAAAATATTTTTCTTAAAAGGAAAAACAGACTTGCAGATATTTTTGCGGTTATTGGATAATATTCTCAGAATGATATTCGGGAATTGGTTTTATTACCCATACAAACATATTTCTCTGAAGCTTCCCATAACAAAACACAATTTTAAGCACACAAAATCTTATTATTTACCGGTGATTTGCATGACATTAATGCCTAAATTTTAATATAAACAAAAAATAAAAAAGTATCAAAATCCAGAGGATAAGATAATTGCAATTGTAATTGTAAAAGATCGAAGTCTATCAGCGCTAGCAAATGTAATTTTAACTATCATAGTTATGTAAATAAATTTTAATTAGAATGAGAAGTAATTCTTAAGAAGGAAAAAGAAAGTGTAAGCTATGTAATATGAGTATGAAAGTTACGCCTTATCTCTATGGACAATTGTTGTATATTTATTCCCAAAAGAGTGTACTCACTGATACTCGGTACTTCAGGTGTGGTACGTAACCTACGCAGCGCCATATCCTTTTTTCCTGTACACTACCTCAGTTTGGAGAGCAATTTTCACAATTACAGCACAGTTTTTCCGTTTATTTTTCTTTTTATTCTTTTTTTAAAAAATAACTCACCTCCGAAATCACGTAATTTCCCATACATTGGCGTAATTTCTAAATCACGTAATTTCGACGTAATTTGAATGAAATTACATGCAAAATCATGTGATAATTCGCTCTCATCCAACGGCATTCAACACATCAATGACAGCTCCATTTGTACACAAAATTAGAAAGGAGAAGGAGTGATTATATCGAAATATGGAAAATAAAATATTAAAAGGGAAATATAAAAAAAATATGGTCTGTAGGTGAGGAGGTAGTTTTAGTGGAATTGTGGGCTGAAAATATTCATAAATTAAGAGATTTGAGAAAAATAGCCACATATTTCTCGAAATTCAGATAGCGATGAAGCACAGAGGCAGGTTCTATACTACAGAAGAAATTAGGATTGAGATCCATAATTTAACCAGCAGATGGTAAGTTCAAATGAATCTTAATTTAATAAATCTTTTAACAAATACTAATCCCAATTTGCTTTTGTTCTTAGGAAGGAAAATGGAAACATAGGCTCAACAGGAGGATCCTCGTCTGACTGCCCACTATATTATCAAATGCATGCCATACTGGAAAAATTCAAGACAAATAATGTGGAGTCATTAGTAGAGGAGAGTATTGTGGAAGGTACAAAATTAGAGCCGCTTTCCTACATAAACTATTATATATTTATTTGCGTTTTATATTAAAATAGATAGCACCCTCGAAATCCTTTCTGGAGAGGAAGTTCATTTCCATCAGCATGCGTCCTCATCGCTGTCAACCTTTGAATCGTCCCCATTGTCACCGCAACCTCAAGTGGATAATGCGCTATAATCATCAGCAGTTGTGACATCCGATGTATCACCACAAGAAGAAATTGAGAAAAAAAGTGCAAATATCGAAATAAAATTATTAAAAGAATTTAAAAAAGTAAATGAAAGCATTCAAAAATAATTAGAAGAAGTGAAAAAAGTGGACGAAAAGTTAATCGACATCGAAGAAAAACGGAATGAACTATTGCAGGACTTCGTAAACGATTCGAAAGAATTCCAAAAAGCGGTGATGCATTTTTTAAGCTCTAAGTAGTATGTAAGTTTTTTTTCAGTTGTTTTACGGGAAATTGGCAATAGAAATATAATTTAAAAATTACGTGTTTGTTTTTCTTACCTAAATACCGACTAATCGCATTCTGAATATTTGGCGCAGAAGGATCGTTGTCAGTGATGATGGTGTTGTGTTGTGGCTGTCGATTACTTTGATGCTTTTCCTGTTCTCCTACATGAATCAGCCATTTATTGTTAATGTACTCATTATGCTCATTTAAGACGTTGTGTAATAGACAACAGCACTTAATTATTTGAGAAGTGTTCTCAATATTATTATCGAGGCCTTTTCCAAGCTTCCGAAATCTTGCCTTTAAATGCCCAAAGTAATCCACTACCCTCCGACTTTTCGACGATACATAGTTGAAGCTTTTCTCCATTTCATTGCTCACTGTATTAAATGGAACTGGTTTCATTATGATGTCAGAGAATCGAAAAGCAGAGTCCCCAATAATAACCATGGGCATATTCACTCCAGATATTTCTTTTTCTATTTGCTTTAAAATTCGGTTTTGGTGTTGTTTATTTATGGCTCATCTTTCAAATATTTGCGAATCATTACTACGTCCAGGGCTGCCGACATTAACATACAGAAACTGGTATCTATATAATTTTCAATATTAATAAAAGCAAGTTTAATGAAATTCTCACCGGTAGTCTACTAAGGCCAACTAACACCGTAGAGTACCACCCTTTGTAATTGAAGTAGTTCACCGCGTCTCCAGCATGGGGTCTTATTTCAATATGGCAACCATCTAAAGAAAACAATTGTAAGTAAGGAATTTGTAAACGAAAACTGTTTTCAGTTTGCCTAATGCTCCCAGACATTGCAGAAACCCTAATTGATAAAGCATTTACACAGCCCTTTATCACTTCTTCTTTGAGTGGGTAGTAACTTTAAAATTCAGGCTCCAATATTTTTCACCCTTCTTACTAGAAATCTCGGAATATTTCACACAGACTTGACTTTCCAACACCAAAAAGGTTTGCGATACTCCTATACTCTGCGGATGATCCTAATGCATATAGAGCAAACGCAATTCTTATATCTAAAGGTATTGCATTTCGAAAATTGGTATCGCTCTTTTCAATATTTTTCAATCTGCTGCATAAAATATTAAAAATCTGTAAGCAACCCGCTCGATACTGAAAATTGCGTTAAACATTATTTCTTAAATATTTTTACATTTTTGAACACATTTACGAAATTCATCCAGACTTTCCTGCATACTTTTTGTTTTGCATAGCGCATTCAAATAAATAGCACTTTTTCGTTGTACATTTAAAATTCGTTGCTTTCTATTTATAATGTTTACATTTTTTCCAATATCTATTTCATGGAGTAGTATTGTATTTAACCTATTTTCTTCCATTTTACTCACTATTTATTCCTAAAGAAAAATTTACTTCAATGAAATTTGACATTTGGTACTTTATATTATATATAGCATGATTTCAAAATTACCTCGTCAAAATTACGTAATTTCGGCGCAGTCTGAACATGGTATAAGGGTCTATTTTAGAATTAAAATAAAAGCCGAGAGATCGACTTATAAATTACGTCAATAGTTTGGAATTGCTTAAAGATTAAAACAACCAGAGAAGCAGCGCTGTTGTAATTTGATTTTGCATTGTGATATGAGAATTGATAATTTATTACTGTTCCAAATAGGAAACAACATCGTCTGGCAGAGCTGAAACTCCTGGAAATCTTCTTTGTTGACTCTGCAACTCTGCAAAAAACGAAAACACAAAGAACCAATTCATTTAAAATTTTTATAAATTTATCTTACCTAATAATTATTTTCGTCACGCGCAGTGGATATATAAACACTTAATTATGTCAGCTGTTGTACGTCACGCGAATATTTTTATACAGTTAGCCAACTTCAAGAAACAAAACGCACTAGACGATAAAATGGAAATAAGGTACGTATTGGAACGAAATAGTGGCATCTACATTGCCCTAGAGACTTCAAATTGAACACAATGCCATGAATCAATCAAATTTCTCTATTACAATGAATCAAGCTCGACTGTACGAGATGACTAGCTAAGACCAAGTTGTTTACAACGATATCTGTAGAGTGCATGCAGCAAATATCGAACTGCAGCACGAACAGCAATGAACTGCGGTAATCACATAAATAACACCTGCGCAATTAAAGTATTGTCATGGCACGTCTGGGAGCAATTGCAGCAATTTGCGCGTAGTAAGGGCTGGCTACGTACTGCCTTTAATAATGTACAAAGTAATTTGTTTTCGTTTGCAAGTAAGTATATTTAACAAAGCTAAAGTCATTATTTACACCACATTGATTGGAAATAACATAAATTAGTTTCAATTATTCTAAAGACATTTTGCGAAAAACAGCTTGATAGCAGCAATGACTAAACTGGTAGCACTGTATAAACACATGATGATTTGCAGTTGCTATGCTGGGTTATTGTTGCCATGCGCTTTAGTTTACCGTTCTTTGGTGCCGTGTGCAAACCATGGCTATATAAACAGCAATTTTACTTGACTCGATGTCTTTTTCAGTTTGCTAGTGCAGTGGTTAACTTGATAATTTTTTCTCAGTGGTATTTCCTAGTGTTGTGAATTTTTATTAACAATCTAAAACTTTATTTGGTTGACAATTGAAATAAATATTTTTATTCTGGGTTGAGACTACATTAAGAAATTTATGTTAAATAGCGACCAAAATAAAGATTCTTATTACGAGTAACGACTGTAATAAGAAAACTACTAACAAAACACTTTATTGTGGGTAACGACTACAGGTAACGACTGTAATAAGAAAATTACTAACCAACACTTTATTGTGGGTAACGACTGCAATAAAGATTCTCTGTGGGTTTCGACTGCAGTAAGAACTACTCACCTCACTTTATTCCGGGTATCGACCAGTGATAGCTTTTAGATCCACAATATATTTTAAATTTGAATCGAGCCATAAAGTAAACTTAGTCACGATTGAAATCCTACACAGTCTAATTAAATAATTTGTATTGGCAATGCCTCTGTAGAATTCTTGAACTTATTGTACTTCACTTGTCATTGTATCGCCATCGTAGCAACAACCTATTGTACCTCTTTTACATTATATCGCCATTATTTTACTCTGAAACAGCAATTAAATTCTACTGAAATAAATCGTTTTTTCAATCAGAATTATCAATAGTTTATTTCGCTATCTCGTCTATTTTTTGATTCATTTTTCGTTATCTAAATCTTCAAAAAACATTGAAGATTCACCATTGGTCCTTCGAGCCGGATTAAAAGCGAAAAATTCTAGAAAAGTTATCGAAGTTGCTTGCGTGAGATAAAATAATAAATCACTTAAAATAAAAGTTGTTGACTGTGACTCTTAAGTGAATAAAATCGTGGCAAACAATTATCGTACATTTTCGAGACAAAAACTGTGCTGATTTGGCTAATATAATTCCATTGAATATTCCACGTGATTGAGTGCTCATCGTTAAGTAAACGGGGGTGTCATCCGTCGCCTCGGTATCATCATCAATATTCTATCGCCGCATTGAATACCAACTGCATCAAAAGTACAGATTACGTTAGCGCTGGAGCTTGATAATAATCATCAAAGCGAAGCATCACAAATAAGGCAAGTCCACTTTTTATCCTTCGAAAAATTCATTGTTCATAATGTACAATCAATTACTCTATTGTTCTCGTTATACAACTAATAAAAATGAGTTCATCGGGTGATGAGAGTGATTCAGCCACAAGGCAAAAATTATCAGATTTACGTGTACAAAGGAGTAATGTCTGGTCAGCAGACAAAATTAAAAAAGTATGTTGATAGCAAGTGCGATACCTTGTCTTCATCTGAGCTGCAAACGCGTCTTGGTCTGCTAGAAGGGTATTTTAAAAATTTTCAACTAGTGCAGACCAAAATCGAGTGACTGGATGAAATTGAACGCAGCGGAGATAAGGGAGAAGTTTATGAGGAAACTTATTGTGGCATTAAGACAAAATTATTGGCGGCTATTGAGAAAAAACATCCCCGTACTTCTTTCAGCATAGGTGATCCAGATAAAACCATCGCCACATCGTCTCGAAGTATAAGTTCTTGCTTACCGAGATTGCAACTTACCAAATTTTCAGGTAAATACTCGGATTGGCCAGATTTTTTTATGATGTTTAAAACCTTGGTGCATGAAGATAAGGAACTGTCCGATGTAGAAAAATTTCAGCATCTAAGGTCGTGTCTCAATGAGGATGCGTTTCGTTTGATAAAATCGCTACAGGTGACAAACAGAAATTATCAAGAAGCTTTACAAATATTAAAAAAGAGATATGAGAATACACGATTAATCTTTCAGGCACATTTAGGAGAAATTTTTAACCTAGCTTCCGCTGAAAAGGGAACAGCTCAACAGCTCCGTTTATTGTCTGACACAGTTGAATCTCATCTCAGAGCTCTACAATCACTTGGTACGAAGGAAGATATTGCAGAACGCTTGATCGATAAACGCTGCAGAGCTTTGGATAACATGACAGAATCACACAGATACAACAGGAACAGATCGGCAGTACAATCATTCAAAATAATTTTACTAAAAAACCTTCAAAAATGTCATTCGTTACTTCTAATACTAATCCAACATGTGCATATTGTAAATCTCCTGAGCATTTTGTATCTTGTCAAAATTTCGTCGCACTTAATCAGCCCGCGAGACTTACGGAAGTCAGGCGATTAAATTTATGTATAAACTGCTTAAGGTCAGGACATTCAGTTAAACATTGCAAGTCTAGTAAATGTCGGACTTGTAATCAGCGTCACCATACCTTATTGCATATTCGGTCGCACTTAGAGCAAGGCCATAATACCAATCCTATATCTAATGGATTACAAGTACACAACGAACCGTCGACGTCAAGCAACATATCGAATTCAATTGCAAATGTGAACACAGTCGATCCTATTCAGTCTAAAATCGCACTCACTTCCGCGACTACTACAAAAAATATCGAAACTCCTCCATTTAGCAATGTTTTCCTAGCAACAGCTCTCGTACAAGTTAAAGATTATCGCGGGTCATTCAATTAGCGGATCCAATGTTTAATAAGCCGCAAAGGATAGATTTATTGATAGGAGCTTCATTATTTTTCGAGCTTTTAGCAGTGGGACAAATCAAATTAGGTGAAAACCAACCCACACTGCAGAAACCATTACTGGGTTGGGTCGTGTCAGGCTCTTGTAGCGGACCCTTAACAAACCCATCCTGTTACACTTCCTCAAGTGATAGTGCCGAGTCTTGTGGGCTTGACAGCTTTGTAAGAAAATTTTGGGAGATTGAGAATTATGAACATCAAGGTAAGGTTTCAGTAGTAAGGGGGCCACCTCCCGTATAAAATGCATGAGGTGCCGTAGAGACAACAAATCAGGGGGTCCCACCATCGTGGTGGGTCCTATCTACCCCGTGTGTGTGAGTGAGACAAAAGAATTTTTGCAAGACGCTTGAACTCTTTCACTCCTGCTTCAAGTGAAAATAAAGAACAAATTACGAAGACCATTTAGTCAGTGGGTGTGTGGGTGGAAGCGAGAAAAAAGGATTTTTGCAAGACGCTTTTAACCATTCACTCCTGCTGCAACTGAAGATAAAGAACAATGTACGAAGACCATTTAGTGGATGTGTGGGTGCGAGAAAAACCTCGCGGTGGATCTTATCATGCCAATGGTAGTGAGTGAGCCAAAAAGACTTTTGCAAGGTGTTCGGTCTCTCTCACCCCTGCTGCAACTAAAAAATAAATAGCAATACGACGAAGACCATTTAGTTAGTGTGTACGTGTAAGAAAAAGAATCTCTTCTTGAACGAAGTGAATTTTTATTAATGAAAACAAAACCGGCTTGGGAAGAAGAAAAAAGCGTGAGAATTGCTGCGGACCTGCTATCATAATTTTGCCGATCAGATCTTTCACCTGTAGTTGGCAGTCAAGAAATTTGCCGGTTTTATAGTAAAATTTCTGGCTTTTTTTAGTTAGATACAGAACTGTAGAGGTTAACAATATATAAAAGCGAGTAGAAAATGAGAGCGTAAACAAAAAGCAAAAACGAAATTAAAAAAGAGTCGACAGGCCCGCAGATCTGCTGCAGATGCCGGTGAAAACAGGTTGCTGTTTGGTGAACTTGAACTGTGAGAAATGAAAAAAACACGATATGTAGGTTATATTAATTTTTATTGAATAATTTTTAATTTTTCCGCCCTCTGTGTCATCTTTTTCCATTGCGTAATTCTGTGTTGAATCGAAACAAGAATATTTGATGGTAGGTATGTCGTTCAACTTGCTTGCTTTTTATTTAAATACCCGGTAAAAGTAATAAATTTCACAGCACAATCCTAAAACAATAATTGTTCCTGCTGCAAATTTTAATGTATTAAAGATATATTTTGATGAGTTTGACTGCAACAATGGCTGGTTGTACGGGCCACAAACATCCCTACCGTTTGCGTAGACACACTTTGGGGAGAGACGTATATGTTCTGCTTCAATGTCTTCTGGGCAATTCAGAGCATACATTTCCAGGGAGCAAAAGTAACACTTTATTTTATCTTTAAGATTTGTGTGAACTGTGAGCGGAAAAAACGTGTTGGGTGTTAAATGAAGAAACACAAAATGTAAGTTATATTAATTTTTATTGAATAATTTTTAATTTTTTTGGATGAACTGAAGATTAAAAAAGCCGCCTCTTGTGTCGTCTTTTCCGTTGTAGATTAAACATTGAGGCGTTTGGTTAAGTTCATCGATCTGTCGTTGAGTTTTTATCTTTTCCGAGAAGCGCGGCGGTAGAAAAATACAGGTGTCATTTTGCAAATGGGCCATTAACCGAACACCATACTTCGTCTTAAGCAGCTTGAATAACTTTATCTCGTACTCTTGGCCAACCTTCAACGAGGTTATAGAGACCACGGCGCTGGAACTTCCCTCGGCCACAACATTTAATAAATCAAAGGTGCTCTGAAAAAGACAAAATTATTAAATTATATAAAATATTTAAAACTCTTAATACCTACCATGTTCTTATAATTCCAGTTCTACAAAATTGAAGTGAGCTGTAGTGTTCTGTTTTCTTTTGTATTCTGAAATTTTCTTAAAAAGCGCATATACTTAGTCCTACATTTTCATTTTACTCGGGGGAGGATAATTTATCAGACTTTTAAAGATTTCTGATTTATATAAAAACTGAATTATAGATTAAGGTTAAACATCTCATTAAAATATGCAGACTATTATTTTTCATTGTTGTAAACTAGGTATGCTCAGCCTACACTTCCAATAGGTTGTTCTGGGTTTTTATGAAATACCCAAGGACTGGCGAGTGCTTTCCACAGAGAAGATCACCAGTCCCAATTTTATTTGTTTAAACACTTTTGTAACTTTTGTACACTATGTATGAACTTTATTAATCAACTTTGTACACTTAATACAACAAATTTTTATTTAACTTTTAGACTTTCTTTTTCTAGAGATCTGAAGGCCTTACCTCTGGTAGGGGGACTCTTCAGATCACTTCAAAAGTTAGGAAAACTCTGCTTGTTCCTAGCAACATCAACTGAATTTATTTAAGTTCTCCCTCCATCGATTTATTGAAAAAATTCAAAGTAAAAATCTATCGGCCAATCAATTTCTTCGATAAGTGAAAAAGATGCTATTCTCAGCAAGAATCGATTTAAGGGGAAAAGTGATTAAATCGTATGAGTTCAAGTACTTTGAACTCATCACAAAAAACGTAAATCGCTTGCGTCGGCATTATTGGTTTTCGTGACAAAAATATTTTAAAATCGCATAATTCATATGCGTTCAAGTACTTTAAACTCATCGCGAGGAAATTGTTTACGTTGGCGTAAATAATTTAGAAGGTGAAATCCGAGATACTAACATTTGCTTTGGAGAAATTTTGTGAGAAAAAGTAACCAAGATAATTTAGGAAAGAAATTTATTGGTTTCATGCTAGTGCGATGCATGTTTTAGGATTTTAATGCTAGTGAGATGAAAATGTTTTGAATTTCAGGGTAATTAACATATAACGCCAACGAGGGATGTTAATGATGTCACGTGAAGTAACTAGGGTGTAAGGTGACGCGTATAGCGAGCACTTACAACACCATCCCCCTTAGAAAAGAAAGTTGCATTCTGTGAATGAACTTTCGTTGCCAAGAATTAAAAGGAATAAAATTAAATGAATGTACTTGTGTTACGGATTAGAGGAAGAATCCGCAAAATTCAGCTGATGTTTTCTAATATATTGTACATTTTTTTTTTTTAGAGTAAGTATTGAAATGACTAATAATATATTTATATTTTAAACTAACTATAGTAAATTAAATCAACAAACAATAATAAGGTTTACGTAAAAAATTTTCTGTTGTTTTTTTTTTCTTCTAATACCATTTAATTAAATCGAAAATTATCGCTATGATATATAAATGTATGTAAGTATGATAATATGAATATATATGTATGAAAAATCGGGCTTTTTTCTACCTCTTTTTTTTTGTTTGTTTTTTTTTTTTTATTTCAAATAGCTAGATATATAGATATGTACGTAAATTTAATAATATGAATATATATATGTGTAACGTTGTTTACATTACGGCTTATCTGTCCCAGTGCTCTTACTCGTTTTTCTTTCCAATGTTAATTTAAGTGGTTGGCTAGAGCCGGGAAAAGGTTCAGGTTTCATATTTAGTGAGTTTTTTGTTTTCTTTAGACAATTACACGTCAGTTTCCTCCATAATATCATAATTGTAAGGGCAATAATTGCTGCCACGGTAATGTAGCTTATCGTGTATTGATGTAAGTCATGTTTTGTGGGCATGGGGAATCCCTGGTTCTCATATTGCTTTTGTTTTGCGAGAGCTTCGCTTATTGCTTTGAGGTCGTTGTCATTATGGTATTTCAGCACGTGTGTTGGGTATTCATTTGATATGAGATGTTGATTTAGGTCAGGGATGACCGATATATTGTGCGAAATATTTATAGAGGGTAGGTAGAAGCTATTTGTACGAGATGTCTGGGTATTGTGTGATTCAAGAGTTAATTCTTTAGACCTAATATAACAACCTGGCGTTATTTTTAATATACCGCTTCCGCTGATATGTATTGGAGTGACTGTATTTCCGCATATGGCATCGAGGGTGTTTTGCGCGTTGAGAACAAAAAACCAATGGTTCGGTTGTGATAACTGTATCCAATAGTTTGTCGCGGGCAAACTGCGAATATCGCAATCTTGAGGTATTTTAGTTACATGTTGAAGAAGTTTTACTTCGTACAGACTTTGGGTTGAGCGTGAGTTAAATATAGGGTGTATTATACGGCAAAAATAGTAAGCAAGATTATTGGTCACACAATTACTCAAATCGAGTTTGTTGAGAGGGTAATAGTGTTCACGGCTGAGATCAATGAGCAGATATTCTACTGATGGTTGGATATAATTAAATATATGTTGTTTTGTATTGGGAATTGGCAATGGTATGACTTTAAATAGTTGGTAGCTAGTAGTAGATGGGAGTGGTATTTTAATTTCAAAAATAATTTTATTATTTATAGTTGCTGTACTGACATGGCTAATTTGGTAAAGTTGTACAATTTGATTTTCAGTTTGGGAAATCGGCAAAATAGTGTTTGGAGGTAAATTGTCTTGTATATCAAGGAGCAACTGTTTGATTTGGATAGGTGTAATTATGGAAGGATGCAGTTTGCCGTGTCTAACGTCTATTAATAGGTCCACGAGGTGGTTAAGTGTGTATTGGTGACGCATTAGAACGAGAGTGATATGAGAGACTAAAGTCTCCCATTCGATTACTACCCTATGTGTGTCAACCTCTTTATTGAATGTAACTAGGGTGTCCCTAAACCTTTTTAGTTTTTCCTCGATGTGATCGACCTGGTTTTTGATGTTAAATCTAGTTTTATTAAAGACGTTTGTTGTGCTTTCCAAAATAAGGGTTTGGTTTTTGATAAGGTCTAATAGGTAATTATTGTTATAAGTTAAATTATTTATCTTTTCCTCATAATTCTTTGCATCGTTCTCATCTAACGTTCCAAATAAGGTTTTGCTTACACTCCCTATAGCGTTAAATAGCCCTCTTTTTGTTCGCGTGTTACCTGGTTTTAGCAATTGTTCCCTGAGCCCAATATCAGACATTGTTGTATTAATAATTTGCGCTACTCCTTGACAGTATCTTAGCTCTTCCACCTGTGAGCCTATATTATCACAAAGTGTGGAAATATGTGACGCATATTTCTGTAGAAGTGTGGTTTCATACAGCAAGTTTTTTAAATCGAAGTAGACAATGGCTTTCCATTCATAGCTGTATAGCCCAACGTCTCCCACTTCTTCGAAGTAGATGCCGGAGTTAGTGTTAAGCTTCGTAATTGTCACGGGGTCTTCTGCACATACCATGGATACGCTCCCAATAATGGTGAGGAGGATGAATATTATTGACCTGCAATATGTTTTTCTTTGTTTATTCAGTCAATAAATGCCTTAAGATTGTTGTTATGCACTGTTTTATTTTTATTTTTAACTTTGATTGTCGTGTTTTCACTAGAATTTTTTTGTATTATCTCGTAAGGGCCGGACCAAAGAGGATCGAATTTGTTCTTACGGGCGTGGTTTTTTAAGAGCACTTTTTCTCCGATACTGAAAGTTTTTGGTTTTGAATATTTGTCATAATTGGATTTGCTCTTTTCCTTTTGACTGAGAAGAGTTTCTTTAGCTATCCTGTAGCCGTGCTGTAGCCGGGCCTTTAACTCATTTGCATAGTTCTCATAATTATAACAGGTTTTTGGTTCGGACTTCAGTGGTGATGGAATGGTAGCTGCGGAACCATAGAGAAGCTCGTGTGGGGTGTAGTTGGTACTTGAATGTGGTGTCGTATTATATACGAACATAGAATAGGGTATCCAAGAATCCCAAGTTGATACGTCTCTGTTGACGTAGTGTCGCAAATATTCAGCGATGGTTCTGTGGGACCGTTCCAGAGCTCCGTTGCTTTGGGGGTGATAAGGTGTAGTTTGAAGTTTTTTGATCTTCAATAATTTACATACTTCTGAAAACATCTCGCTCATGAAATTCGAACCTTGATCTGTTAAGATAGAGTCTGGCACACCATGTCGGCAGATTATTTTTGTAATGTAGGCTTCTGCGACGACTCGTGCTTCTATACTTGGAAGGTGAGCAAATATTTGTTTCCATTATGACTAATAGGAAGAGGACCAACTATATCCAGAAAATTTTTTTCGAATGGCCTTGAACTGGTTGTCGTTATTTTCATAGGGATCTTTGTATTCCGTGTTAACTTATTGGTCTGGCATGAGGGGCATTTTTTTATGAATTCCTCAACGTCCCTCCGTAAGCTTGCCCAGTTATAGGATTTCCGAATCCGTTTTATGGTCCTTTCTATTCCCTGGTGTCCACCAAAAGGGGACTCATGATAAGTTTTTAGGACATCCGTAATATCTTTGGGGTTTGTCAGAGTTAATACCTCGGATAGATATATTGTTATGTTGACTGTTTGAAATGTATGCCTGAGTACAGTTTTTATCTCAGAAAAGGTGTTTGAGTCTGTGTGTGAAATATATATGTGCATTTCCTTAAGTTTTTGTTGGGTATGAAAATCCTGTATTTTTCTGCAGGCTTTTAGAAGTGTCGTTGAATCAGATTTCGTCTTGAGAGGTAGTTTAATTAGCGCTAATACATATGTGCACTTCTTCGTTGGTTCTATTATAAAAGTTTTCTCTTTCAATTTTTTTTCCAACTGGGGAATTTCCTTCTTAAGAGACAATATCTCTTTCTGATCGTTGTCTGATAGAAGATAAAATTTGTATTTGACATTTTTAACATCCGTTAAATGGCTTGTGTTCACTATTATGGGGGCATCTTCCTCAGAGTGAATTGACGTTAAGTAATTATTGAACCATTCATCGATATCGGTGTCACTTTCGTCATTCTTCGCACACTTTGCTTGTTGTCTGGTCAACATATTTACTACTTTATTTTGAATTTCTCTCTCGTTTTCCGGTATAATTCGGCTCAGTGCATCGGCATTTCTGTTGAGCTTTCCTGCCTTATAAGAAATTTCGTAATCGTACTCCTCTAGCCGTATCCTCCAGCGCATAAGTCGGGAGGAGCAGTCCTTTAGGTTCATTAGCCAGACTAAGGGCTTGTGATCGGTTAGAATGGTAAACGTTCTGCCATATACATAAGGTCTGAACTGCTCTACAGCGTACACGATGGCGAGCAGTTCCTTTTCTATGGTAGAGTACCGAGTTTCAGCGGGGTTTAGGGTCCTACTTGCATAACATATAGGATGTTCTCCATCTATTCCCTGCTGCGACAGGACGGCTCCTAAAGCTATATCGCTTGCATCGGTAGTGATAAAAAAAATTTTATCGAACTGCGGATATGCGAGGATTGGAGCGGTTATGAGATTTTTCTTTAATATTTTGAAGGATTCCTCGCAGAAGGAGTCCCATTTGAAGGGAGTATCCTTTTTTAGTAGCTTAGTGAGAGGCTGTGCAATTTTTGCAAAGTTAGAGATAAATCGCCTATAGTAGCCTACGAAACCCAGAAATGCTTTGATATCTTTTGCTTTCTTTGGGGTAGGATATGTTTTTACGGCTTCGATCTTTGATGGATCAGGATGTATGCCATCTGAGCAAACGACATGTCCCAAGTAAGCGATTTCTCTTTGGAGAAAATGACATTTCTCGGGCTGCAGCTTGAGGTTACTTTCTCGAAGTCTTTCGAAAACTTCAGTTAGTTTTTTATTATGATCCCTCAAGTTGTATCCGTAAATGACTATGTCGTCAAGATACACGAAGCAGTGTAAGACCTGCAGTCCCGTAATTACAGAGTTCATAAGCCTTTGGAAGGTGGCTGGAGCTCCTTTCAATCCAAAAGGCATTCTGTTATATTGATAGTGCCCGTATGGGGTGCTGAATGCCGTTTTTTCCTTACTTTCTTCGTCCATGGGTATTTGATGGAACCCATTGGCTAAATCTAACGTACTGAAATATTTGGATCTTCCGAGTTGGTCCAATATATCAGTTATGTTGGGCAGAGGGTAAGCATCTCCCATTGTTATATCATTAAGCCTTCGGAAATCCACTACGACTCTCCATTTCTTGTTCCCTTCACTATCTGATTTTTTGGGAACTAGAAGGAGCGGGGAATTCCATGGGCTTTTACTGGGGCTTATTATTTCTTCTTCCAGCATCTGGTCTATTTGGCGGTTTATTTCTTGCCTCTGTGACTCCGGAAGTCTATATGGCTTTATGTATATAGGAGGTTTATCAGATAACGTTGGTATCTTATGTGAAGTAACCTCAGTACAAGAGAGTTTGTCTCCTGGTAGGAAGAATATTTCATTGTAACGACGGCATATATCTAGAACGGATAGCCTTTCTTCCTTATTACAGTGATTTAAATGAATAATTTCCTCTAGTTTCTTGAGGCGGTCATGGCCGATAGTATTATCAGGGCCTATTGGGAGTAAATCATAATCCTGTGGATCTTCCCACTCAGGATTTAGTTCGCTCGAAGGGAGAGTGATTTCATTTTCATTTAAATTTAATAATAGAATTCATACTTTCCCATTTCTTGGCTTGGTTAGAACATTACCCAAATATACTCCGGGTTTAATTTCTTTGTGCACACAAAATAAATTTGTTTGTTTTTCTAAAGGGATTTCTACAACCTTTTGGGATCTTGGTGGAAGAGATATGTTTAAACCACTTGTAGTATCCTCGGTTTCTATTCCTTGGGTCTTGGACATAGGTTGTAAATTACAGTTCACATAGGCAATGGAATCCACCATTTGGTTTGAGATGTCTGTTCTCTTTGGATTCCTATTTACCGAACGTAATTTCCTCGAGTCCGATTCGGGCTTAAAAGGGTCTGTATTAACCAAAATGTCAGCATTTACATGCGTAGTGAAATTTTCGTTTGAATTTTTACATTCCGAATTTCGAATTTCCGCGAATTTTAAATTTGTTTTGCCTTCTGAGGCTATTTTTGCTGGTTGTAATTTGCCAGTCTGAGTACACCCGTTGTGTGTTTCGTTGATTATACTGAGCTCCAAGTAGCTTTCTTCGTAGCTTATTACACATCTGTGTCGCGTTAGAAAATCGTTTCCTAGTAATCCATCGTAGGGGATTAAAATGTCTTCCTTAATGAGATGAAATGGGTGCTGTATAGAATTATTTTGCATTTTTAAATTGCAGTATGAAATTCCTACTGAATTAAGGCTATTCCCGGAAAGAGTAGTAATTTCGCACTTGAGGTCTTGATATATTGGGGTAGAGTCTGTCACCAATTTGAGTTTATAAAGACTGACCTCAGCTCCAGTGTCTATTAGAAGTGTGGAGTATTTTTTTTTTTGAGTTTGATAAGGGCAATGTAATGAGAATTGCATTTCTCGAAATTATTATTGGAACTCGAATCAGTGTTCTGAGTTTTGGTGTATCACGGCTTTTGTTACACGGGTGGAGTCGCCGGTGCCCTCCATCCGCGGTTGATCGTTTTCCGATCCATAATCCATTAACATATTCCATCTGACCTGCCTAGCTGGAGTCGGATGTATATTCCGAGAAGCGGGAAATATTCGTGTTTGATTATTATTATTAGATCTATATATCTCTTGGTTTCTGTTTCTTTCGTCTTGAATCCGAGTTCTACATTCACTCCTATGGTGATTAGGTTTTTTGCAATAACTGCAGTTCAATCGATGAACTTCCCTCTTTATGTGAGGACCAGTAGGGTGAAATGATGGGATGACCTTGTTACGGAAACAGGTGTTCTTCGTGTGGCCTCTTTTACCACAAATATCG
The DNA here is from genome assembly GCA_963930735.1 of Dioctria linearis. Lineage (NCBI taxonomy): Eukaryota > Metazoa > Arthropoda > Insecta > Diptera > Asilidae > Dioctria > Dioctria linearis. The sequence goes on from OZ005740.1 coordinate 206,598,460, forward strand.
CAAGTTGGAATTGACTTGTTTGTTTCACTGGGCTTTGCAAAATTTTCGAGACGTATTGCATGCTCTGAAGCATAAAGGACGAGTTTACGTAAAGTTGTCTCGCCTTTGGACTTAACAATTACACGTAACTGCTCACTTCGCAGGCCGTCTTCGAAGGTCTTGATTGCATTTAACTCATTCTCTTCTAATAAAAACTTTTTTGCTACCGCGTCGGTTACGTTCTGGGATGTGACGTTATTTAGTTCACACAAAAGTTTACTTAACCTTTGTGCGAATTCATCGATGCTTTCCCTGGAGTTTTGTTTGAGACGCAGGAGCTCGGCCTGAACCGTTACTCTTGGGCGTCTATCTAAGAATTGGTCCTCAAGGAATTCCCTTAGAGTTACCCAATCTTTAAAATCTCGATGCTTCAATGCTTCGTATGCAGGACCGATTATTCTGGTTTTCACGACACTAAGAAAAAGCTTTTTATCAGCTTCCCCCTCTGTGGTGTCAAAGAGAATCTTGCAGCAATTAATGAATCGATCTAATTCATTGGGGCTGCCATCGAAATCCGGTATCATATTCCGGGCATCGGAAAGAGAAATTTTTATTTCAGCCATTTTTAATTGGGGGGCCTGAGTAGCCGGAGGACAACTAAAGCTTCGTCTTTTGCGTTTCGCGTTAGCAAAAGCAGGCTGCCGGTTAGTGTAACTATTCCGTCGGGTTCGTATGGTGCCGTTCTTTATTCTTTTTGAGACAATTGGATAGACAACAATGGAATTTTACTTTAAGACCGAATCACTTGATGAATTGTAAAAAGAGAAAAAAAAAACCCACTCACTTATTTAGACAAAAACAACTCGAGTAAGTACACTCTTGGGACTCACAAAAGATAGTACGCAATCATTACACTTTTTCTTAAACAAATTCACTTAAAATTTCCGCAACCTTTCTTAAATTTTCTGAATTCTGCACTCTTAATTATATATATATATATGTATAATTTTTTTGCATCTAGGCAAGTTTAAGCAAATTTAATGAGAGATATACTAAATATATTTGAAAAATATGCAATACAAACAAACACCTTACATTTTAAGTTCTTCCAGTCGTTTTTTTAATGTGATGAACTCCGTGAAATCTTTTGTTTCGTCGTCCTCTCCAGCTGGTTTGTAAAATTCTTTTAGCTGCTCCTCAATTTGGCGAGCTTCCTCCTGGGGGTCCATTGATAATTGTTTCCTTCTAGGTTGTTTACTGAGTTCTTTTTACTCAAAAATTTTTGCACAATCTCTAGAGCCTGTCTTGAGATTGGGTTGTCTTAGACAACGTTGGATAACCTCTGAGCGCCTGGCTTAGGTTACCTTAATTTGAGTAGCTGGGATCGTATTTTTATTTTAATAAAGATCCCACCGCTGCCACCAAAATGTTCTGGGTTTTTATGAAATACCCAAGGACTGGGGAGTGCTTTCCACAGAGAAGATCACCAGTCCCAATTTTATTTGTTTAAACACTTTTGTAACTTTTGTACACTATGTATGAACTTTATTAATCAACTTTGTACACTTAATACAACAAATTTTTATTTAACTTTTAGACTTTCTTTTTCTAGAGATCTGAAGGCCTTACCTCTGGTAGGGGGACTCTTCAGATCACTTCAAAAGTTAGGAAAACTCTGCTTGTTCCTAGCAACATCAACTGAATTTATTTAAGTTCTCCCTCCATCGATTTATTGAAAAAATTCAAAGTAAAAATCTATCGGCCAATCAATTTCTTCGATAAGTGAAAAAGATGCTATTCTCAGCAAGAATCGATTTAAGGGGAAAAGTGATTAAATCGTATGAGTTCAAGTACTTTGAACTCATCACAAAAAACGTAAATCGCTTGCGTCGGCATTATTGGTTTTCGTGACAAAAATATTTTAAAATCGCATAATTCATATGCGTTCAAGTACTTTAAACTCATCGCGAGGAAATTGTTTACGTTGGCGTAAATAATTTAGAAGGTGAAATCCGAGATACTAACATTTGCTTTGGAGAAATTTTGTGAGAAAAAGTAACCAAGATAATTTAGGAAAGAAATTTATTGGTTTCATGCTAGTGCGATGCATGTTTTAGGATTTTAATGCTAGTGAGATGAAAATGTTTTGAATTTCAGGGTAATTAACAGATAACGCCAACGAGGGATGTTAATGATGTCACGTGAAGTAACTAGGGTGTAAGGTGACGCGTATAGCGAGCACTTACAACATGGTATACATAATTAAAAGTAAAGACATTATTAGCAATAAATAATTTTACTCTATGTGAATGATAGTTTTGGTTTTTTATTGAATGTATCGTTTTTTTCTTTTTATATATTGGTAAATATATACGATGAGCAGAACCTGTGGCTAAAATATTCAGGCAGAGATCGTCGTCGACACCGTTTAATTTTAAAAAGTTTTTAAAGCGCTTATATTAGTAGGTGTATACTGTAGAATTTTTGGCGCTGTTGGTGTCATATGTAAATAGAGCTGTTTAATAATTAAATAATAAGGCCGAGTTTGAAGAAAGTTAAATCAGGTGAAAACCAGTTTAAAAAAGTATATACCTACCTGTGAAAAACAGTAAGTTTTAAACAAGCGGAAGACAGTAAAAAACGGGAAGTTCTTCTTGGAAATGGATAGCCAGGGGTTTTTATATTTATTAGAAACAACTTTAAAAAATGACAAATCTTTGTTTCCCCGGTTTTTAAATTCAGGAATTAAGGAATTAAAAACTAAAAACATTAATTTTGATTACGCCTACTTGAATAATAATAGTTTAGACCATCCTTTAATTAAGGAAACATTAAATATATTGGGCGAAATTCACGAGCCTTTAGTTCCAGTATATTTTATGAAAATCCTCACAAAAAATCTGATGGTAAAACAGTGTTTAAGAAAAATTTTATTGTTCAGCCAGAAAGTATCGATGTTTTTGAATATGATAATTTTATGCCTCGTGAGATTAATACCGCTAATTCAACAGAAAAGATATCAGATAAAGCCAACTCTAGCTGTGAACCGATCAAATTTACAAATGATGTAGTGCAAACGGGGGCGGTAATTACATAAATGTTCTTTTTAAAGAAGTTAAACATTTCAAAAAATTTAAAATGAACGGGATACAAATGCTCTTTCAGTTAAAGGATATTTCGGTACAAGAAATGGATAACTTACTGCGGTGGATGGAAAGTGCTTTTAACGAAATGATAGACGAAATAAGTTCAAACGCAGAAAAAGGCAGTAAAGCTTCATTATCTTTGTTTCTGCCAAACAACCCAGAAGTTAAACCGGTTTGGGTTAGTATGAGACCTTTTGACCAGCTTGATGGAAAATTAATCGTCAATTTAATATCTGCCGTCAACCAGTCTAATGCTGGGTTTTTTCTGATGAGATACTTCAAGTAGAAGCGAACATAGTTCAGTTTTAATTTTAATACTAAATGCAAGGGTGTTGTTTTAAATTACAAAAATTCAAATTGTATATAAATGCACTGGTAGTTGTATTTGTTAAAGTTACAGCTAGCTTAATTTTACTTTTAAGAAACCGGTTTATATACGATTTACATATATAAGCTCTTGAAAATATGAATTTCAATATCAATTTGGTATTTTCTGTGTAAAGTATAAGTCATGAGTTCAGGAAGTGTTATATTAGACATTCAGCAGTTTGCTGTTGGAAACAATGCACAATACTTTGCGAAGGAACTTTCTATTCTTCGAACAGGTTCTATAATGCCTAGCCTATATTTCTTCAAGGCGCCTTATCCTCTGGAAGAGATGGATTTTAAATACAGATTGCAGAACGAGTTCAATTTTAAAAATATCAATGGCTTGAAGTGGAACAGTGGAACTATCGACTATAATCATCTACCTGGTCTGTTATCAACGATTGCATCTTTTACAATATATGTAAAAGGTTTTGAGAAAAAACTGTTCTCCAAAAATATCTTCCGAAAAGTGAAATAATTAATCTGAAAATACCAAAAATAAGCGAGCTTGAAAATTTTCAGACTTATTGTAAAATCCACAATGTAGATTCCCAGCTACGATGTGCTGTTCAAAATTGTGTTAATATTTATTTATATATGTTAATAAATAAACTTATTGAATAAAATAACAAATTTAGGTTTTTATTTCATTTATTTGTAATCAAAGTTCATTGCATCAAAAATTAGATTTGCAATACAATACAGAGGTATTTCATAATAAAGTCTGGCATAATTTAAGTGTACATAAGAAGTTCGACTGGGAATAAAAAAATCTTCACATGGTAATTTTAATACATTTTTTTCTTTACATTTGTCAGCATACTTTTTATAATATTCCTTAAGAGGTTCAGAAGCGTTGTTATTATGAAACATGACAATATTGAAGAATTTCATCATTTCAAATAATTTATAAAGTTCCGCTTGCGTTAGTATCATACTACCATTGTTGACGGGGATCTTGTATTCGTTTTGTAGTTCGACCTGCTTTGTTAGAAACGTCTCTTCCATTTTGGTTTTTAAACCGTTGAGATTCTCGTAAACTGCCACCCACCCCGGATAAGATGCTGATATCGGAAAGAGACCGTGGCGATGAAACACTATTTTCGCTTCGGTGATAACGGGTCAAATCCAAGTATTACTTTCCGGTTGTGGGAGTCGTCCAAATAATATGTGTAGTTTAGCAACACATTTTCACCGGCCACTTCTGCTTCACATTTAGACAATTTCTTTTTTCCTTTAACGGGTGCTTCAGCTTTGGACAATCTCTTTTTACCTTTTGCGGAGCATCTTTGTTTTTTACGTGATGGTTCCATCTTAATCACATCACACTGTTACGCTGAATACAAAAACAGCTAGGGTTTAGGTTTTTATAGTTTTGATCTCAGGTTTGCAACACTGGCTACAAAAATCCCCTCCAGATTGTGGATGATTTTTTTTTAGATATATGCTGTGGTATAAATTAACAATTTTGTGATCATTTAAACTTAGATCCTTCGAATCAAACTGGCTTAAAAAGGTCTTAAAGCTACGCCCTCTGCATCGAGAATACAGAAATACACAGCAATAATGTCCACAGGTTGCTGAAAATTGGCCTTGCAGTCGCTTTTTATTACTACAAAAAGAGCTTGTATTAGCTAATAAAAATTTTCGAAAAAACCTGTTGTTGGAATACTTTCTAAAAGAGTCAAAGTACTCTGCAGGTCCCTGCTTTGGGAAATAAAAGGCGACCCAATGAGATCCGCCTTTATGTGCAGGATCAGTGTTAGCTATAACACATGCAGGTTTTTTTTTATTTTTTGTGGTAGATGATTGCATGGAAAAACACCTCTAAAAAACCTGTTTGTCGTGCGATTATTTGTTAACGCATTTGCAAGCTCAATCGTGTTCATTCCTGTTCAGTAGAAATGACGGCTTCCACGTCAATGACCTTGGTGTGAGATCTAACGTAGTTATTTATAAATTCTTTGGTTGTAGTTCCACGAACAAATGCGATGTTAAATTTTGATAGAGTTTTTATAAGATCTTCGTCCAATCGCTTGAGCTCGAGATTACCAAATTTACTTATTTGTTCAGTACATTCTGTACTAGATGTAGGATATTTGAAAATTATTTCTGTCGTAAAAGACTTATTATGCGCAGCGAATCCAGCAAAAGAAACTCTTTTTAAGAAGGTTAAGTGACCTTCGGAGAAGTATTCCACATTTACCAAACAGTAGTTCATTATAGATCTTGTATTTAAGTAAAATTAAGCGCTATGGTCAGTCAGCTAGCCTTATATAGATTTTTTAGAAGATGGTGTATACATTTTTATCTTTACCTATATCAAGGCTGCTATCATATTCTGCATATACAATACATGTCACTGTGTTTTTTAGTGCTTCCTTAAACCTTCCTTCAATCCTCACCGTTCCCTGATTCAATAGATTTCCACATGTTGAATTATACGAGAGGTCTGTTGTTAAATCGAAAGCAAGTAAAAAACACCCGTTGTCGAAGAATTTTTTTGAAATTTGGTGTCCTTTATCGAAAAAATGTATACCGGTTCCTTTAAACAGTGTAATATATCCTCGAGTGCTGGCAGGACTTGCTTTTGAATAATCAAATTCTAGAGGTTGATTTGATACCTGTACGCCGTTCACCGATAAGTTAAACCTGGTGATGTTGTTGTGCTTGAAGTTGTAAGAATTTTTTGTTCGTTTTCCAATATAGGCGTCGTTGTCAACCATGCCAAAGACTAGTAGATTTGGCAATTGTCCTATAACCACATTGTCCAACGATAATGTAAATGTATTTGCGGGTATTATATACGTCTTAACTTCAACCCGTTTATACGGATATATAGCGTTGGAGCGTTGGAGAACAGCTTCATGAGCCAGCAATATGTTAGGATTGATAGTTACATGATTCATGTACATAGTTGCTTCTACTATCTTAACTCGTGGGGAATTGTCATCATCTTTTGACCAAAGGTAAAATTCGGGTTTTTCGAGTGATAAAACTACCCGTAAATCAACACCGTTCATTAATAATTTATCTTGATTAAACATATCACCGTGAATCTTTCCCATTAGCTCAACATTACTTTTATCAAACAGCTTTTGTCTTGTCAAATAACCTTCATTTAGCTCAGGATTTTCAGCTACCTCCATATTATTTTGATCGAGATACCAGCCGGCCGATTCCAAATGTGTTGAAGCGGCATCTTTCCCGTAATTTAATAAATTCTCAATGTAGGCTCTATAGTTGTAATTGTTATCAGTTTGAGCTAGTGGTTTTCCATTCAAGTAAATTGTACATTGCCGGAAAAGTGAATGGAGTATGTTATTTACAAGGCCAGGACCTTCATCACGAACAGTGTCTTTGGTTTTATCCGGCTTAGTTATTTCGATATCGTCACCTGTGTAAAGTTCTTCTTTTCCATCTTTGATTTAACCAGTTGTAATTTCAAACGAAGGTATATGCTTGATAAGTCTCGATATGTGTCACCATGTCCAATACCGACGAGTTATCTAGAGAAGCTATAGGTTTATAAGATACTTCTTCAGTTTTTAAGATGCTGCTTTGTACAGGTGGTGTAGAGAAAAGGTCTAACTCAGATTTCATGCATTCGTTGTATGAAGGCATGTTGTCTATTTATCAAAAATATCTAACACGTTTGCCCTTAATAGATGCTCATTTAGCTGTCTTTTTTGTTTTTGAACCACTTTTAGCGGACTTTTGTGATTTTGAACACTTTTTACATTTAGAGGCTGGAGCGAAATGTAAAGCTGCAAAGGGGCTACGTCTTTTTATAAGCATGCGACTGCTACTTCCTACACCACCCATGCTTCCAAACAGCTTATTTATACCTTTCTGTGATAGTTCTTCGCCGCTTTTCCCTGTTCTTTTAAAATATCGGCTAAAGGTTTACTACCTGCTTCTTCTAAAATAGCTGTTCCTGTTTTAATTGCTTGTCGCTTCAAAGCTTTTGCCCCAGATGTAACCAAAGGTTGTAAATATCGTAATAATCCGCTGAAAAAACTACCAATTCCTCTTCCACGCTGGCAAATAAGAGGAGATCGATATAATTCTCCAATATCCGCTAAACCACCGCCACTTTGAATTAAATAATATTTAGTATAATATGAATTCATTTTCGAAGTTATACAAAACGCTCTTAACTTCGCACTATGTTAAATTGGTTGTTGAATGAGTATTTATAGTTTATTTTCTTTTAAAATGGAGCATTATATATGTCGGAATATAGCCTGGCTTGAAATCAATTAACTCCCCTTCCAGTCTATTAAGTGCGTGTATTATTGACATATGCTCCTGCCGTAATCCTGCCGTGTTAAAAGATTCTTTTATTTCTGACAATATGGCGTCAGACTCACGCTTATTTTCAGGTGTTTGGAGAAATATATCCGTAAAGAAATTGGACAGGTTGTCTATATTAGTATCAATAGGCACAGGTGTAGTTAAATATTCGCCGGAACTTTGCTTTTCGTATGGAACATCCAAAATATTGCTACCTTTAATAATTTTTCGCTGTTCGGACGGTTTAGCATTAATTGAATCTTTATGCAATGTATTCAAGATGTTAAAAATCGTATCCTTAATTTGAATAATTATCTTTTGTTTTTCTTGCTCACTAAGAGTTTGATCATCAAAGTGTACATTTGATATAAAAAGTGTAATAAGATCTCTAACATTAAGATGAGATGGTAGTGCTTTTTTTATTTTGATTGTGACTCCCAAATCTTCCAACCGCAGTTCAAATACATCATGTACCCTTTTGCCACCAGTATTTTTTTCTGTCTCACGAGCTCTTTTGATGCTAAGCGCTGGATGTGTGTAATTGTCTATCGAATCTTGTATGATAGCATACTTTCTCTTCTGTCTAGGAATTTGTCCAAATACGTCATCAACAAAGGCTTTTCAACTGACGCATAGTTTTTATATTTTAAAACAACATTTTCTGAAGCCCTCTTACCCTGATGTATGTGTAATGTAAACTCGTCTGGATCCTGTTTGTAACTTATTTCAGGTATAGCACTATTAAAAATGTCAGCTTCTAACCGATCCCACATCTTTTTCTTAACATCATCCAAGTACTTGGTATACCATGATGGTGAAATAGCGCTATAAAATGTTAGTAGGAATGCAGAAAAATTTACCTGTCCTGCTCTGTAACTAACTTGCTCAAGACTCTCTTTAGTCCACTCGAGTTTAACGGTTTCATTTATTTTGATGCTAAGTGATTTAATTTCTTTTCTATGCTGCTCTGCTATTTCTTTCAATGGATCAGATGCCTCACGCCTTACCCTTTTAAAATTACTCTGATTTACTTCTTCAGCTGTATTTCGCTTGACTCCTCCTTTTATGGCATGATATGGCAACGAAATTTCAGTTATTCCAACACACCAGTCATCAGTAAACTTGCATGGGCATGCTCTAGGTAGTGCATTTGTAAAAAATATTTTCGGGATAAAATTGCATGGAATTGTTACTTAAAAGGCACACGTAAAAGTCATTATCTTTTATATCTACAGGCATTATTAAATTCTTTCACAACCAACGTTCGGTACACTTGAGATTTACTGCTTATTATTATTTCAGGTTTTCCCAAGGAATTGCTGCAATGCTGGAACTTCTAGGTTTGCTGCGTTTTTTATGCGATCACTTTGTCGGACAACTTTCTTAACTGGTAACGAAAACATATATTGACTGGGATCTAGCAAAGACGGCCTTAATATAGATTGATGTTTGGATAGTTTTCTACCTTTCTCAGCTGTAGGACTTTCCGTGTCGAGTTCTTCTAATATGTTCGCAGCTTCATCTATACTCATTTCTGCAGGTACGGTGTACTGGGTTATACCATCCTCAGCTGTGATTACCTTATAATCTTTATCGCGAGACTTGGTTTCAGAAAACGTCTTAGGTATTTTTGACGGTGGTTTCAGACTTTTTCCATACCACTAGCTGATAAGCGACGTTTGGAAGCGGGTGATAACGGTAGTCTTGGTGGTGATATTTCAGCAAGTTCGAAGAAATCCTCTTCCATTCTTTCAGGTGTGTTTTCTTTTAAGGGTGATGTCTGTGTTGATATTTCATCTTTAAAAATAAATTTAGTTTGAGTAGCACTATCCCGCAAGCTTTTCTGTTTCATAGTCTTTTCTGGTAGTATGCGAATATTTGGTTTTTCATCTGACACACGCACAGCTTTTCGTCTTAAGTTTGAAAATTTTATTAATTCATTTCGGTAATTATAATTATAATTTTTCCCTATCAGATAAATTCTTGTTTTTTAATATTTTATACATAGTCTTATCGAACCTAGAATGGTTCATGGAATCCTCAATCTCGTTTTTCAATTTTTCGTAAACTTCTGGTGAAAGAAGTAACATTTTATTAAGATTATTATTTTTAAACATATTTCTCAATTAATGAACCAATTACACCTCATAATACACTTCCTAGCAATACTGGCAAGAAGCCTCCTCGCTGTATCAGTATTTTACGTTGTCTGGGTACAGATCTTTTTGCAACAACTAATTTTCGCAAATCCTTTTTATACTTACAGAGCGAATTGTATATTTTTCCATGAAGGATATGGTTTCCCTTCAAAGTATTAAGAGTAATTTCGCAAAGAGTTTTTATGACTTCGGGGTCGGCATTTTTAATAATGGCCTGCCTTAATTTCGGTTTCGCTGTTTTAAGAACATATAGTATATGCTTGTTCTCCCTGAATCGATTCATTCGTGATACCATTTTTACTGATTAAAGAGTTATGGGGGCAAAAACAAGTCGTAAAATCTTTATTAAAAATATCAGTACGGAATCTTAACTCCTCGTTGATATCTTGAGTTGAGTCTATCAGTAAATATCCATGTGGCAGCTGCGTAATCTCTTTATATATTTTCAGCAACTCTGAACTATTTTCTGGATAAATCTGTCTCGCTAAATGAATAAACTGACTTTTATCTCGAGGGGTTTTAAACACAACGAGGTATTTACAGTTAAGTGATATGTCTCGGCAAAACTTACCCTGATGAAACACGTTTTGTGTTACAAGGATTGCTGAAAGATTGCGATGGTGAGATCCTTTTGTAAAGAGTTCACATACTATTAATGTAGGTTCCTGTGTATAATTTACAAACTCTTCAGGAATACTATCAATAAATTCGATATTAGTGAATGTGGTATCTGAGGGCAGAGCCCCATGTTCTGTATTACACCAGATAACTCTTGTTATTTGCGACCTTGTTAAAAATATATTATTGAGAAGGTCTTTTATAAATGTTGTTTTTCCACAGCCTGAAGGTCCAGCAACCATCATTGTAAACGGATGATTAAAATTGATCATTGCTGGTTTTAAAATATTTTATATAAAAGTGTTATTCATTGGGTTGTATTTATACATTCGGTGAAATGAGCAGAAGACAAGTCGTTAATGAGCTGCATAAACCAGCTCGCAAGAACTTTAAGCGACAGAGTGTTACTATCAAAGGTATCGATGATTTGTGGCAGGCAGACCTGGTCGATATGGGCTCGTACTCATCAGAAAACCAGGGTTTTCGTTTTCTTCTCACTGTAATTGATACGTTTTCAAAATATGCTTGGGCGTTACCTATTATAAGTAAAAAGGCTTCAGAAGTTGTTATGGCAATGCAGTCTATTTTTCATCGAGGTCGCATTCCAAGAAATTTACAAACAGATGATGGAAATGAGTTTTTTAATAAATCGATTCGACAGCCTATGAAACGCTATGATATTAACCATTATTCCACTTACAGTGGTTTAAAAGCTTCAATTGTGGAAAGATTTAACAGAACGTTAAAAAGCATGATGTGGAAAGAATTCAGTATGAACGGAAATTATCATTGGATTAGTATGCTAACTAGGTTAGCAGAAGCGTATAATACAACAAAGCATCGCACTATTAAAATGCGACCTGTAGATGTTGGTCCACGCAACGAGAAACGTGTATTGGCGACTGTGTATAAATACCCAAAAGAAAAGTCAAGACCAAAATATAAAGTAGGTGATTTTGTTCGTATAAGTAAGCATAAGCATGTGTTTGAAAAAGGCTATACCCCTAACTGGTCTACCGAAATATTTATTATAAATAAAGTCAAGAGCACGTTTCCAACGACCTATGTTCTCGAGGATTATGAACAAAATGTGATTCAGGGAAAGTTTTATGAGCTTGAGTTGGCCTCAGTCAAACATCCTTATCTTTATCTTGTAGAAAAAGTTTTAAAAAGACGTGGAAATAAAGTTTTTGTAAAGTGGTTCGGTTTCTCAGCAAAACATAATTCTTGGATTGATATAAAAGACGTACTGTAATATTTCTAAACACAGTCGTCATGTTACTTTTAAAGAGAGAATTTGACCGTTTAAAAACTTTCCATAATCTTCCTTTAGATGACAGAAAGTGTTGCAAACTAGCAAGAAACGGGTTCTTTTACGCAAATCTTAAAGATAAAATAAAATGTTACTTTTGCTCCCTGGAAATGCATGCTATGAATTGCCCAGAAGACGTTGAAGCAGAACACATTCACCGTTCCCCAAACTGTACATACGCCAACGGCAGGGATGTATGTGGACCACACAACAGACCATCCGCCAAGCCAGCAAAATTGAAGACCTAAATTTGTGCATTAACAAAATTTTTAACGGTTATTTTACTTGTCCTAGGACTGTTTTGTGAAATATATTATTTTGACAAAAAAACTAACTAAACAGCATTGAAAACTATTTTCTTGTAATTACAAAAAGAGACCAGGAATTTTCATTTATACAAAAATGACCGTCAATCTAGTATGAGAAAATAAATTTTGAACATACTATCCACACCACTTGTTTACCCTAAGATTTTATTATTTCATTGACCAGCAGAAGTTTTATCACATACTTTATACCGGTCGCAAAGTTGCACTCACCACCTAAGCCAACAGTGGCCGCCAGGTACAAACAACATTTCGAGCACATGCAAACCAAAAAACAAGTTTCAATCAAAGCAGCAACGCGAAGATGCACTCACTCTTGACCTAAGTCAACAGTGACCGCCAGGTATAAACAACATTTCGAGCACATGCAAAACAAAAACAAGTTTCAATCATAGCAGCATATCATCACTTTGGAGCCGGCTCATCTCCAACTCGCTCAGGTCCGCAAAAGTCATCTTTGATTTCGACAACCTCCCCGCAGAAAAATCAACTTTTCACTTGATTTTAAGAAGAAAATCTTTGCTTTGATAACCTCTCCCTCGTCTTCATTAGCTAACAGAAAAATCAACTTTAACAATAAATCCGCGAGCAATACGCCCAACAGCCAGAAGAAAACACGTGAGGGATTTGTGTCTCTACCGCACCTAGTGCATTTTTAAATGGCTAGTGGATACATACTACTAGCCAAACTCTCCTTCCCCTTCATTAAAATTATACACAGGTGGTATAAAATCTACCCAGTGGCATAGTCGTCGAGAAATACGCCCACCAACCATAACAAAACTCGTTTGGGGGGTGAGGTACAATTTTTTGTGTCTCTACCGTACCTAGTGCATTTTTAAATGGCTAGTGGATACATACTACTCACTAAACGCTTATTGCCTGGCGAGTACAAAATTATGCATCTCACAGTCCACATCAGCATCCTGTTTCTTTCAAATAAATTGGATATTGAGCAGTGATGAATTAACACTGTTGTAGTTCATTAGCATTGCTTCATTTCTGGTTTAAGATTATCACTAATGAAATGATTTAAGCAGAAAATGGAAAATTTAGTTAAGATCTCCGAAAACAAAAGCAAATTATTCCTTTCTTCGTAGAAGATTACACACTGTCACACCATATTTAAGAATTTGATTTTAATAACGTAGAGGACTTTTCTCTAGCAGATTAAATTTTGAGAGAACAAAAACAAGAAAATTTTACTTTTTATTTTTCTGTCCATATCCCTTCCATATGTAAATGAAAACACTTTTGAGCCTGTTATTATTACGTATTGAGGATTGCAGTTAAAAATCTTGCCGACGGCAATGAAGTAAAATTTTGCATTATTCTATCTATTTATAGAGATTGCGTATTTAAAAGAAGTTTGTAGAAAGATAGGGGCGCGGAAGGCAATATGGAATGCTCCTGGAGAAAACTAAAAGTCTTCACATAACAAGAAAAATTCACAAAATTATCACAGGAAGAAGAGTAATACCTTCATAATTTCACCATTAAAATATATTAATAATAATAAAAAACAACATCGAACTTTCTGCGATTCCTCATCACTCACTGGCATATATCGTGTTCATTATACGTAAAAGGTAAAAACAAGGATCAAAAATAAGTATGAAAAGGAAAATTGTTGTTTGTTAAAAACATGTCTTTTTTTTTGTTTAATAAATTTCCTCCATCACTCACTTGCCATTTGTAGCATACTCATTAAAAAATCACTAATTGAAATTATAAACAGTCCTCTTGCAATTTCTATAAATTTTCCGTTTAAAAGTTATTAAATCAATCACTAAATGCGTTCAGACATGTTGGCCATGTGTGTACCTGCGCATCCTTTGTACTTTCTATTAATCAAGGAGAACTTTTTACATATGATCTTTTCCATTCTAATCGTAAATAATTACTCAAGCACATAAATGCAAAAAGGAACGAAGAAAAAAAAATGTTACAGCTCAGTCGAAAATATTGAATTTAAATTCACATCACCATCACTAATTAATTATTAGCAAAATTTTAAAACCAATTTAGCCAGTTGTTTCACTTGTTTCTATAAAATTTATTTTTCATAAATTTCTAAATTTTTATTCAAAAAATCAATTTTCTAATTTCGATCAAAATCAGTTGTGCAGGGATTGGTCAAGATTAGGTACAAAAAAAATTTTTTTTTATATATAATTTTAAATTCTGACCTTTTCTACACGCATCTCGTGGTTATTTTTGTTTCTGCTGGTCGAGGTAAGTAGTTGTATGTCGATCAGTTAACCAGTTGAGTGTTGAGCAATTGGCAATTCCTGCAATTTTCTGCAATTGCTGTTGTTTGGATACTGGAATTTTCCAGATGTAATGTGTATGCTGTTGTTTGCATCCCACCGCTGCCACCAATTTGTTGTAATCCCGGGGCGTCGTGCTTTCGTTTCTTTGAGAAGAACGCCCAGGCGGAGTCCAGTATCTGTCGGAGTCTTGATCTTTCTGTTTAATTTCTCTGAAAATAATCTTTAATTTTTGGTTAACAAATAAAAGTCACTCGATCGCGTGTAAATCTTTTGTTTTTATTATATATAATTTTGATAACTATTTATTAGTATCTACTTTTTCAAAACTATTAAACTTTTCAACAGAAATTCTTTTATCTTTTACGAGGTTCTACCGACTCCGATTGAGGGTGTCACTAAACTCCACGATTTGTACCTTATAAAATTATCACTTGCTCGCGACTTTGCCTTATCAGCAAAATATGTTAAAAATGTTACCACAAGCGGAGAACGAAGAAGTAAACAAAAAAACGATACTTTGTATCGTGGGAAATGAGTTGTGAATTGCGTTGGTCCAGCACTGTCACAACCAATAAACTATGATTTGAGCTGAGTGCTGACCAAGCCCAATCACAACAGATGCAAATAAAACAAACTTTCTTCCAGAACTTATTACAATTGCTTCGTCTTTTATTTCTTTAACTTCGACTTCACAGTACAAGATATGAAACAAGAAGAACTAACATGGCCGCTTTATGCAAAAAATTCCTAGAGTCACGTACAATCTCACGGCCTACAATTTGTACCGAGTGGCGCTACTTTTAGATCTACTAATTATCTTTTTTGACCACAATTTGTTTTTATTTCTTTTCTCAACTTAATTCTTTTTCCTCGTTACATTTTAAGGGCTAAGTTTTCTCTAATTTTCAGCTTATATTTATTACAAAAGCTCATTTTACAATTTTTTTTTCTTTTTTCAGGTTACATAATTAATTTTATTGACATGTTGGTATGAGTTCATTCTAACAATTCCTTTAATTTTTCAAGAATTTTTGCCACTTTCAAGTTTTCCACCCTTCTTAACTAAATGCTAGTTGACAAATGTTTCCATTTTTAATTTTAACAATCTTTAACTAATTCCTCTTATTTTCCAGATCTGCCAAACTGTTTTTGGGTGTATTTTGAAATTCGCAAATGTCAAACTTATCGATTGGTTCCTATTATTTCTATATTTGTCAAATGGCGTCTTTTTTAAAATTTAATATATGTCAAAACTGCTTCATTGGTTTTTTATAGTTTCTAGTCTGGTGCATTTCAAATTCAATAAACTTTATTGGTTTTAATGGCTTCCCCATTTGTCAATCGGGTGCATTTCAATTTTCATTACATGGTTTTTATTTTTTTTAACTTGTCAGATCAGAGTATTGGAAATTCAATAATTGGCAAAACTAATTTATTGGTTTTTTATAGTTTTTAGTCTGGTGCATTTCAAAATTCAATAAACGGCAAAATTACCTTATTGATTTATATGGTGTCCACATTTGTCAATCTGGTGCAGTTCAATTTTCATTAACTGTCAAAATTACTATTAAATAATTATTGGCTTTGAAAATATCTGCCCTCAGAGTCAGTTGGATGGTTGGGGCATACAGTGCAGGCATACCATCTGCGCCTTCAATGTGGATGTAGGTAAGTGACGTAAAGGTCCCTTCAGGACTGAATGTGTGCCGGCGTTTTGGTAAATAGGCACGAAGTTTTTTGATTATAGCAGGCGTCAGCGGCAGGTTTTTCGTGGAACCTCCCCACACTCTCCGCCAATAGCCGAGGCGAGCTAGCGTGCCGCCCTGCAGTCAACGCTGTCCGCCGAGTGATCTGTCAGCTCATGCTGGCAGTCTGGACTTCACGTCCGATGTCAAGTCACTCAACGTACTACCATAACAAAAATGGCCGAACTAGTGGAAATGTTTTGATTGCAGGTGAAATACTCGTTCTCATTTTCAACAATAAAATTATTGGAATCTTTCAATTTAGAAATTGGTAATATTCCTTTTCTATTTATCACGTGTCTACTAGTTCATTGCTAAGTTACTGTGATCTTACGTCTGGGCACATGTCTATCAAACAATTCGTGCTTCGTACTGGTACGTGTGGGTTGTTATATGTATTTATATATAAATTAAGTTGTGTACCTTAGTGTGGACTGGGTAGGTTTAAGTATCCAAAACACCTTTTCTTTATGTTGTTCGAAATCAGAATACCAACTTATTGCTTTTTTATTACTCAAAATCTACACAAAAACTTATTTCTCTAATTACTCGAAAGCGACACATACACTTATCACTCTTTTATGACTTAAGCGACACATACACTTATTACTCTTTTATGACTTAAAACCAGAATACAAACTTATGTCTCTAATTACTCGAAAGGAACGTAAGGTTATTTAGTTTAATTATTCGAAGGCGGGACATGCACTTATTTCTCTTTTATCGGAACACAAATTTCTTTCTTTCTTCCAAAAATTAGAACGTTAAATTTTTATAATTTCCGTTTTTTAACCCGTTTGCTAACCACTTATTCTGCCGTCATTGACCAAAAACACAACTAACTCTTGAATCTTTAAAACCAACTCAACTTTTTCCGCCGTAATCCAAAAAACAACTCAACTCTTGATCACATTCATCGTGATCAAGAGCCGTTGTTCAGGTTAGAAAATGCTAAATTGCATTTTCTTATCCTGAGAAAATTTTACTTTTTCAATTCTGGACTTGTTCAAACATGCCCAGAATTATTCGCGTTGAACGATGGCTTCAAAAATGTAATCTTACACTTTTAAAAACATCAGCCACCGTCCCGTCGTTTGACATCGCGGCGCGCACATACATACAATGCATTTGTGCGGCGCGCGTTTCTTATTGCGAAAGTTTCTATCGTAATATGTATGTGTACGCACATACATATTGAATGTTTCGCGGCAAATCGTACTGAAGGTACGATTTGCCTTTTGATTTATTTTTTGATTAAATTGTTGAAGTGACAAATTTTTAAGTAGAACGACTTGGGTTGTAAACTGAAACTTTTGTTTTTCCCAAGTCGTTTTATGGGAATAAAATGTATGGTATGTGAGGAAAATTTTCTTCACCCATTTAAGATATAAGCTAACCATGTTTTAAGCATGGTTAGCTTATTGAATTTTTATGGTTTAAAAAATATTTCCTTTTTCTTTTTTTTCTTAAGAATAGCCAATTTAAGGATTTTAGAGTTTTTTGGGTTATAAGGTTTTCTTATATTTTTTCTTTTGTTATGTCTGTACATACATATGTGTCCTAACTTAGGTTTTTATATACATAACATTCCTTCCCCCGCGAAAAAGAGAATTATTCTTTGAAGAGGAATAATTCTCCAAAAATAATTATGTGGGTGTAGATTCTGTATGGGGTGTTTTATCAAATTGAAATGAATTTGATATCGTACTCCTTAAAAGTAATTAAAAAAAAGAATGCCATGGGTCCATAGCGTCGGGGTCTGTCTGATACATTAAAATGCATCTTGCACCGGCTTCGAAAATAGAGAAAAAAAAATATTTGAGATCTGTGTTCTTGTAGCTACATATATACAAAATGAATAAATTGCAATTTGTGTCGTATGGAGCTCATATTTTGTGATTTAAAAGAATGAAGAAAAAATAAATAAAAACAACTAGTTTTGCTACTGGGGTTGCGTGGGATTCACCGAGATAAGGACTTCACACATTTTAATCGTATCTTCATCGGTTTTTGCTAACGTTAGTGTTACGATACTTGGCTTTACTGTCGTAACATGGACTGGGAGTGCTTGGAAAGAGTTCCGAAGACCATCAACCCAATTCTCCTTGTATTCAATTAAGATAACTTCCCTTTTTTTTATTAAAACCACAACATTTTACAATTTAACTTTGTTTTATTTTGACTTTATTATTTCTTACTTTCTGAAAGGTAGAGTTTCCTTTTACTTTTAGTTTATTAATTTACTAGTAGGTTGCCTTACCTCTGGTGGGGGGTCAACCTATTAGTGATACTTGGAAAATCTTACTGCCTGGTCCCTGAGATGCATCGGCTTTTTATTTAGGTGGATTTTGGCATTGCTCAGCAAAATTGATAAAAATTGGTATGGGCGTAACTAGTTAGGAAATTCCATATAGTAATTCTAGAAATTGAATATATTGGGAACGCCTTCTCAATATATTGGTAATAGTTAATTTTGCATATTCCTCAATATTTGGTAGTTTCACAAGAACATTTCCCCTTCATTCAAGAATTTCTTTGCAACCATTGGTCAACCATATTTATACGGAAGAAATCAATGTTACAAAAAAACTCGGCACTATTGCCCAATGAGTGGGTCAGTTTCCATTTCACTTTACACAAGGTATTTCCCAATTATGTACAAGTAAAAAGTAAAAATATCACACATGAAGTTTCTTAACTTTGTGTGGGGAAAAAAAATAAACGGCATATAATGACTGTGGGCTAGGTCAGGGTTAACCTAGTGCCATTATAATGCATGAAATTGGTCTCATGCCGTGCATGTGTTTTTGTATACAAAGAGCCGGCGTTTTGCCGCAAAAATGTTGACGCAACCAAGAATTTATCGCTTTAGAAAAACAACGGAGAAAGTTGTTTTATAAAACAAAAATAGAATTTGGTTAACCATATGAACCATATGTGACGTAGAAATTCATAAATAAATTGAC
Source organism: Dioctria linearis (assembly GCA_963930735.1). NCBI lineage: Eukaryota > Metazoa > Arthropoda > Insecta > Diptera > Asilidae > Dioctria > Dioctria linearis. The sequence goes on from OZ005740.1 coordinate 206,617,649, forward strand.
GGTGGAATCACCGCGAAATTGCTTGGAAAGCAATTTGATGCGCGTATTCGCGTTTTTCAATTTATTATATGTTTATACGTTATATGTATGTACATATGCGCGTATGTTTTGCTTGCTAGCTTCAAGAAATCGTTTTCGTGTATGTACATTTTTACGTATGTACGTATGTGTGTACGTAATAAGATTTTTATAAGATATGAATGATACTGAGTCGTTATTATAGATATATATATATGTACATATGTATGATGTATGTACGTTAGTTGAACTAATCGGGATATTGTGGCGCTAATGAGATAATGATGAATGCAGGTAATGATTCATTCATTACATACGGGTTTTGCCCTTTATATGGAGCGATTTCTGTGACTATCTTCACAGTCTTGCTAAAATGGAATTCGGAGAAGTAATTGGACCGCGTGCTCCCTACGTCTGCTCCAGGCCCCATTGTGTTAGGGTGCTGGCTATTTCCGTACAGAGTGTGGCTCCCCGGTGGAGGAGATTAGTCCGGCTGTTGCTGCGCAGAGATGGGCGCCCAGATATTTGCATCTGGTCCGCTCCTGCCGAGGTGGATAGCTTTCACCGGGTGGGGCTCTGCCTATCTCTTCATAACGGGAGTTCCTGCGTGCCTTTAGGTAAGTTTATTTTGTGGTTAACAATAACTCTTCATTGGTTCTAACTACTGTTTTTTTTTCTTTTTAGGAGCTACTCTAGCATTGTCGGGAGAGGTCGGCTGGTGTGGATGCCTGGTATGTAGGTCTCACCCGAGCTACATGCTACATGGCGATGACGTGGTCGCTTGGGCCAACAATCCTGCTGGGTTTGACCGGGATGTCCCAGGTGCAGTGTCCAGCCCGGTTTCGACTGTAGAGAACTGGGACATGTCGCCTGCTATGGAGGATTGGGGTCCTCTAGGTGAGGAACTTGGCACTGGCCGAGATGGCGCGGATCTTCCAGCTGGTCTTGGTTATGAGGAAGACTGGGACGCTCTCCCGCCTTATGAGGGCTGAACTGGGTAATTTCTCCTTTCATTTGATTTTTTTTTTTTTTTGTAATTTTCTTTCTCTTGCAGCAACCACGGACGGCCCGGATCGTTTGTCCCGCGGAAAAAGAGGAAACAAAAAAAACGTTCTTCAATTAAGTTTCATTAATAATTCTTTTTGTAGTTCGCTTTTCTAAATTTTGTTTTGCCTTATTTTTGCTTTGTAATAAAAAAAAATGTTAATTCTAGGTCTATTGTTTTTCTTTGTTGTTATCCCTATATCTATTGTTTTCAGGTAACTGCCTATATAGCTTGTGGTTCTTCGCAGGGAACTCAGAAATTTTTTTATGGGCTGTCAACTCGTCTGTTGTGTTCCGCAGATTGTTAATCTGGTTGGTTATCTGACGCTGTCGTTCAGACAGGGAAGATAGGGGTTTCTGAATTTGTTCAAACGTGGTTTTTATTACGCTGATCTGTTGTTTTTCCAGATCAGCTAAGGTTTGAGTATTTACCTCTAATTCGCTTAGTCGGCTTTACACCTCTTGCTCGTTCCACTATCCATAGTACCGAAAAGATAATGCATCGCATTTCCAATTCCATCGAAGATGGATCGGGGCTTGCGTGATTTGGGCACAGCTTCCCTAATAACACTGGTACGCCTGCTGATATTTTCATTCTGCTAGTCGCGTCTGATTTTCTAACTCAGCTAGGTCCAACTCAGTGATGATGCTCCAAGTTTCGTGGTATACTGATAGGCTTCCAAGATCCTCTAATAGCACTCCCGTATTATTTAGGGGCGTTATAGAGTAAGGTTCCTCCGCGAGGGCTCCTATTGTGATCAGGAACAGTCCGTAGAAAATTATTGACCGCATTGTCATCTAGGAGAGGATAGGACAGGATATTAAAATGGGTTTTCTGTTGACTCTGTAGCTTACGTTCTATTGTTCTTTAATCTAATGTATGTATGTACCTTAGCACTACTTAGTTTCTATGGACACCTTGTAACGAAGAGCTTGTCAGCCGACAGATATACCTACATTCACTTGTACCTGAATGTAGATACATACTGCATCCGACACCCCTTGTTACAAAATCATATCCAGGATATGTGTGGGTGGCTGCACAGCGAGTATGCCGCTAGCGATCAGCCGGCTTGGGGTGGTCCTTGCCACCCACATCCCTTCTATGCTTGTAAGGCTGTGCATAGAGAAGTAAAATGTTTGACCGGACAGACAGACGGACAATAAAAAACAACACTTGAATGTGTGACTACAGACGGACAGGCGGACAATAAAAGAAAAGATCTAATGCAGGCTTCCTTCTCATGGTGGAACCTGAAAACCTAAAAAGAAGTAAATTGATTTTATTTAATATGCTGCCAAAAGAAGGAGAATAGAAGACCACAGCAACGCCGAACAAGTGCTGATTCACCCGGAGAGCTTCCAACGCTGGCCAATGGACGATTGAGAGAGAGAGAGAGAGAGCTGAGAGGGGTCCCTGATGTTATTGAGGCCCGGATTTGGGTAATGTTGGGCCCAATCGCCCCCATCCACCCTGGCTAAGCCTCCAAAGCCGTATCGAAATGCTTAGACCCATACTGTGTATACATATCAGGGAGGCACGTCTCTCCCGTCGAACCGCCACCCCATCTCTCTCAGTGGTCTACTCGCTCATGCTGCTGTTTACCAACGTTACCAGTAGACTAAACGCACAACGGAGCAAACACAAGGGGAAACTAATAGGGCACATCAACCTCTCCAATCTGAAAACCAAGAAAAAACTAAAAAAAAACTCCACTCCTTTCTTCGCGCAAAAGTAAATCCGACTTAAGCAGTTTCCAAGCAAAGCCGCCAATGAAAAAAATCGAAAGCAACAAAAGACAAAAAAATCCTCACCGCTGAAACTTCGTTTACAAGTCTCATCTTAACTCCACGACCACCTATCACTCACTGACTAACTCATCCTCCAGCCAACATCAACCGATAATTCCCCCGAATCAGCCACCGGCCGGCAACCACCATTCCCTTCGATTCGAGCCGCACACAACCCGAATCACAAACGATTGCTAGCGACTGTACTGCTGGCCACATGTATGGGTGTGTGCTCATGGGTTTTATAATATCCTCGTTGCCACTCAGCAACTTCTGGCGACAGAAAATTTTTCTGAAATTTGATCGCGTGATATTTCACCGTTTGTGCACTGGAAGTTTCAGTGACAAACGGTAAAAGATATGGAATTTTGTACCGGCGATGGGGCGACGATGCCAAGTTTTATCAATTTTAATGCAGATAAGAATAAATTACGCTGCATAGATGAAACGCGATGTAATTGCGGAGTTGCCGTAAGGAGGAATTTTAAAATGTTTTCTTTTTTCAGGATTTTTATAATATGGAGAAGTAGCATAGGGCTATTTCTCGAAAATATCTAACTTTTCCTTCCAGGTTTTTTCTTTATAATATGGAGAAGTAGCATAGGGCTACTTCTCGAAAATAGCTAACTTTTCTTTTCAGGAGTTTTATTGCATGGAGAAGTAGCATAGGGCTACTTCTCGAGGATATGAATTCTTAGGTATCCTGGGAAAATTATGGGGGTTTCTCTACAGAAGGCAGAGAAGCCGTACAAGAAGAAAAAGAGAAACGAAGACGGGGGAGGGAGGAAAAGGGTAGCGTAAGGGGAATACGCTACAACCTTTTTATTCGTTGAAAGGTTTTAGGCGGTTGTTATGTACCGTCACCTCTCGTTTGCGAATTTTAATTGTTGTGTTTACTGAACTGGGGATGCCGGTTACCGTATAGGGTCCTACCCAAATCTGGGTGATGTTATATATCTAAAACCATACCTGAAAAGGGGTAACAAAAAATTTTAATTAAAAGAATGCATTCATATAAATTTTCAATAAGCTATTCATGCTTAAAACCATGATTAGCTTATCTACGCGATCAGTGAAGAAAATTGCATCAGCAATTTTCTTCACATTCCATAGAGTTGAAACAAAATTATTCCCATGGCAAATTTTGCCTTCAGCAAATTTGCCAGTGGAAATATTTAATTTAAAAAAAAATAAAGCAAAAGACAAATCGTGCCTTCAGTACGATTTGTCGTGAAAATTGCAATATGTATGTACGAACGTACATACATATCACAAAAAAGCTTTCGCGATAAGAAGAGCGCGCCGCGAAAATACATTGTATGAATACGCGCGCGGCAACTCAAATCGTCGTGGCAGTGGCTGATGTTTATCAAAGCATCAAATTTCAAGCCTCCGTCCAACGAAAAAATATTCTGGACTTGTTTAATCAAGTCCAGAATAAATGAAAATTTTCTCAGGGTGAAAATGCAACTATGCATTTTCTACCCTGAACGAAGGCTCTTGATCGCGGCAAAAGTAATCAAGAGCCGAGTTGGTTTTTAAATCTCTTGGAGAACGCGGCAGTAAGATTTTATAAAGACGAAGTTGGATTGATAACTTGTATAACGGCGGCTCGGCAGTCGAATTTGATAACAAGACCGGGTTGTGATCCAAAACTTGAACGCGGAGTCGACCTTAAAAAACAAGAGCGGGTGATTTTAAAAAAAAAAAAAAAGCAGAAATTGACAACGGTTGGTTCGGCGGGCTAATCGAATAGAAAAAAAGGGGAGTTGTGTAAAAAGAACATGTGTAATAATAATAATAAGAAAAAATCTTGGTCGCTCGCGGTGAATGGAAGTATTTAAATATAAATAGGCAGGTGCGCGGAAAGGAAAGCTAATTAAGAGGTGTGTAATTTAAGAATTAGTAGATTAAACAAACAAAGAAAAATTGTAAGATCCAGTGTCCATAAACTGAGGGAAATTTTATAAGAAATAATAAAAAGATTACAACAGTGAAAACAGAGAAAACAGTGTTTGGATATAGTTTCTGCCAGTCCCGAAAAGGTACGTAACAAAAAATCACCCGCTCTTGTTTTTTAAGGTCGACTCCGCGTTCAAGTTTTGGATCACAACCCGGTCTTGTTATCAAATTCGACTGCCGAGCCGCCGTTATACAAGTTATCAATCCAACTTCGTCTTTATAAAATTTTACTGCCGCGTTCTCCAAGAGATTTAAAAACCAACTCGGCTCTTGATTACTTTTGCCGCGATCAAGAGCCTTCGTTCAGGGTAGAAAATGCATAGTTGCATTTTCACCCTGAGAAAATTTTCATTTATTACTTGATTAAACAAGTCCAGAATATTTTTTCGTTGGACGGAGGCTTGAAATTTGATGCTTTGATAAACATCAGCCACTGCCACGACGATTAGAGTTGCCGCGCGCGTATACATACAATGTATTTTCGCGGCGCGCTCTTCTTATCGCGAAAGCTTTTTTGTGATATGTATGTACGTTCGTACACGACAAATCGTACTGAAGGCATGATTTGTCTTTTGCTTTATTTTATTTTAAATTAAATATTTCCACTGGCAAATTTGCTGAAGGCAAAATTTGCCATGGGAATAATTTTGTTTCAACTCTATGGAAAGTGAAGAAAATTGCTGATGCAATTTTCTTCACTGATCGCGTAGATAAGCTAATCATGTTTTTAAGCATGAATAGCTTATTGAAAATTTATATGAATGCATTCTTTTAATTAAAATTTTTTGTTAGCCCTTTTCAGGTATGGTTTTAGATATATAACAATCCTTCCCCCCGCAAAAAAGAGAGTTATTCTTTGGAGAGGAATAACTGTCGGGGGGAAAGAGCTCGTTCCATTGAATATTTTTATTGTTTTGGGACTCCTTATCTAGGGTTTTAGATTACATTTTGTTTTTGTTTGGATGTTGAATACTTTGTTGCGGTTATTTATTTCGGTGTACTGTTTGAAACAATCCGTCGCATTCGAGCGTAATCTTTAACCGTGGACACTTCGCGAAGTCGTTTTAAATTCTTTTCGTTTTTTTTTGTGCACTATCATAGGAAAGACAGGATGTTGATCACCATAAGGGTGGAGCATCAACCGCCATACTATAGCCCTTCCGGGATCACCTCGATGGCGTATGGGATCACCATTGTTCATGTGAACCCTTCGTGGCGCGGTCCCATTCGCCTGATGCTTTTGAGGCGGGGGCATCGCCCTTTCACCGCCTGGAGCGCCCCGGCTGTGGCTGGGGCACATCACCGGACAATAATACCTCTATACCCGCATCGGGGGGCAAGCTTGGGTTGCTGCAGTTAAGGGCTACTGTCCGCTCCTAAGATATTTATTTTTTATTTACTTATTATCTTGTTTTCAGGAGGAACCCTCGACATCATTGGGGAGTATGGATTATGCGCCTGTTGCCATCCCATATTTAGCCCGGCATTAACTGCTATTGTGCGACGCCTTACGGCTACTCCACCCCCCCCCCCCCCCCCCCTGAAGCTGCCGCTGACCCAGCCCAACCGGCTGGGCTTGCTGTCGCTGACCCAGGCCAACCGGCTGCGCTTGCTGTCGCTGCTCGGGAGAATGCCGCCGACCAGGACGAGGTTTAAGTGCGAGGCCACTCCACCATATCTTTTTTTTTTATATACTTCGCGTCAATCTATCCTGTCTCTCCTTCTTTTTTTTCTATTGCTTTTTTAAAAAAAAATTTTGTATTTAGAAAAAATCAAAAATAAGGAAATAATAATTGTCAAATGTATCAAAATGTTGTTCTGTTTTCTCCTCTATCCCCCTTTTCTGCTCGTTTTGTTTTGGTTTTTTCGTTATCTTCTCACCGTTCCTTTTGAAAAGACAATTAAAATGTACTGGGGGGTCAGAGAGATATAAAAAGAAGCTGGTTTTTCTGGGTACTATGTGGGTACTATATATTGAGGTACTAACTAGGCTTCGCGCGGGCTCGGTTATGCCTTATATTCTTGGTTGTGATCCTCTAAAATTTTGATTGTTGAGTGTTGTTGCCTTTTTTTTCTAGCCTAATTAAAAACTATTTAGCATATGATGCTCTATGCTATTCCGGTTTAGTTTAGACATTTTAACGCTATTTATTTATTTTATTTATTGTACTCGTCTACTTATGTCTTTTATTTTGCAGTAGCTTGGTAAATTTTTGCTTCTATATTCTAATTATTTAGACTTTTAAGGTATTTTTCTTTTTAGTTATACTATTATATTTCATATTCTGGTCATAATTCTGACTTATTTTTTATTCTAATTTGTTTTTAATTTTAATGCATTTTAATTTTATTTTGTGGTATGCATTTTTTTTTGTGTACTTGATCTTTAATTGTTTGTTTTCCTTTTTTTTTGTTACTTCTACTGTTCGAGTAGGTCCTGTATGTTTTTTTCATTTTCCTATTTTATATTCAATTCTAGGACATTTTCCTTTAATTCTATAGTTCCTTTGAAGTAATTTTAGTTTTAATTTATTTATTTTATGCCTTTCTTTCTAAGTTTATTAGTTTATTTTTTATTTTTCGGCCTGCTTACCTTTTATATATACGCTTGTGTCGAAAATGGCGGGTAAGTGATCAATGGTCGAAAATTACAAAATGTCGTTTTCGTTATTTTAGCAAGATTTTTTGACATGTTCCATTTTCTACGATATTTAGCAACACGAGAGATATATTTAATCACTTCGTTTAATTTCCAATATTCAGATATTAGAAAAAAAAGTGAAATTTTATAGAATAATCTTGTATATGTTTTCTTTCAATGCCTCGGGAACCTCTATCAGAAGTTTTTGCAATCTCGTTTTTTATCTCTAAAGGAACAACAATTATTATTTTCTTTGTTATAATTTCTTACTGTTTTATTTATTATTTTATTTCTACTACTTTCTTTATTATTATTATTGTGGGTGCTATTTTGGCGGCCCGGATTCGGCGGTCGGTTCGGCTAGGCTTTACATTTTGGTGATTTAATTTTCTAATTTTTTGAAAGGTTCTTACCTCTCTTTTCTTATTGTGTTGTTCTCTACCTCAGTTAACAAATTTTTGTTTTTCTGATTAGCTTGTACGTATTTGTTACAATTTCTTACTGTTTTATTTATTATTTTACTAGTTTAATTTTAATCCTATAACCATTTCGTTGTTACCTAGTAGCCTGGTATTAATGTTTTTTTTTTCAACTGTTAATTTTATACATTTTTCTTTTTATATGCATTTTTTGTTCTCTTTAATTCCAACATTTCTACTACCTATTTTTATTCATTCTAACTTAACTTAATTTTAATACAGTTTTTCCTTTTGACACCTTAGGTCTGTTTTATTTCTGTTTATATTTTTACTACAATTTATTTTGTTATTTTGTTTTTATGCTTTGTACATGTGTCCAGGTCTACTTTTTACAACTGTTTTCTTTTCTTTTATATACCTATATTCTATTTTTTTTTTTGTTTATATTTAATTCTAATGCTTTTTTGTTAATTTGTTATTTTTATGCATTTTTGTTTCTATATGCATTTTTTCTTTAATTCTCACATTTTTACCTCCTGCCTATTTATATTTACTTTTTTCATTCTAACCCCCCTTTTTTTTTTTTGAGTCAAACAAAATCTTAATGTTTTTAATTTAGTTTTTGTTTTGTGTTAAAGTTATACTATATATATAGGTTTATATAGATTTCCCTTGAGGAGTTTACCAGGTCTGCCTTTTCTATAAGTTCTACTTGGATTTGGTGAGCCATGTTGACAGTGTCCGTGTTCCGTTTTTTAAACAATTTGGACTGATTTTGTTTTGGAGAGGCTTCTGGCTCGCCTTAAACTGGGTTGGGGAGCAGGAGTTCGCTCTTCTAAAGGAATTCCCTCTGATAAAACTTCGGGGTTACCTTGTGGTTGATTTCTCTGTTGTCTCATCTTGATGACAACAGGGTTAAGATATTTTAAAGCCACAGCGATTATTATGGCCAGAACTAGTAGGCTCGTAAATGATAGAGAAGTTGTGGACAGGATATGGGATTGTCTGCTTGATACCTTGTTACTATACTGGTCTAACTTGTGCTGGATATCTTCCAGCAAATGTGTGCCAGTATAGATTGATTTATTAATATCGTCCCCTGTTATGATTTCGGTTTGTACACTTTGGTTTTGAGACTTGGGTAAAATTTCGGCTAGATTCAGGTTGAGTAATGAATGATTCAGCTCAGGAAATTGTTTAGGCTGAGTAATTTTGAGAGGGTGTTTATTTTCACCTTCGTACCTTAGCACCTTTTCCCCTATTTGCACCTGACACCCCTCTAATTTTGAGATGGCAAAGTGATCTTGACATGTTATATGTAGTACCGTGGAGGTAATAAACGAAAATAGCCACGCATTGGGTTTGTTTAACTTTATCAACATGTCTTTTTGGGGAACTTGTACTCTAGATCTACACTTGGGCACTTCATTTAAAGGATTGTACAACACTTTCACTATACATTCATCCGAGGTGGTTGCCTTAATTATGGGGGTATTTAGTCGACCTATATATGTATTTTCCTCCAGGCTATGAGTGACTTTCTTGAAGCTTTTCATATCCTCGCCTTTTAATAAGAGGAATTCCTGTGTGCGGGCGCTATTTGCCACACAAGAGTATCCAGGGTCAGGGATTATGGAATAATTTGCTGGCTGTGGTACTGGGAAGCATCGGACTTGCCGTAGCCTCATTTTGGGGGAATCAAAAATTGGGAGAGTTATTCTCACCACCAATTTGTTCTGCATAAGGCGTGACTGGGCTCCTGCTGATTGGTACAGAATCGGTAGACAATTTTGGTCGTTTAGACATTTCGAAGTTGATTTTCGATATACATCCAGCAGATTTTTGGGAGACACGAGGAGTGGGTGAATATGGTTGCCTTTAGTGGCTATTATAATGTCAAGGAGGGCTTGTTGACGGTACTCGACTTCGATTATTTGAAGCAATAAGCTTGATATAATCTCTTGTCTTAGTTGCCTCCTGTTTAGGTCCTCGGTCACAGTATGCAGATCGTTAATCTGGTGTGCTATGTTTTGCTGACGATCCATTAACATAGCCAATGGTTTTTGAATCTGTTCCAAGGTAGTTTTAACCACACTTATTTGTTGTTTCTCTAGCTCAGCTAGGGGTTGTGTGTTCGATTCAATTTCATCTAAGCGGCAGTATATATCCTTCTCGTTGTTACTATCCATGGTACCAAATAAATAGTGCATAGCATTGCCTATTCCGTCGAATAGTGATATGGCCTTACGCCTTCCTGGAACTAATTCCTTAATGGTTCTCGTGCGCTTTTGTACGCTATCTATTATAGCGTGTATGTGTAGTTGTTGCACGTTGCACAGGTCTTCTTTGTCCGTGATATTTATGCAGAGTTTATGCACCAAATATTCTGCATGTTCCGTTAGTTTTATCTTTGTGTCTAACTCATGAGGCTTCCTAGATCCTCGAAAAATATGCCCGAGCTATTTAGCTTGGTTATAGCATAGGGTTTGTCGGCGATTTCTCCTGCGCGTACTGGATGAGGATGGCAATTGCAATAATTTGTAGCGCCATTTCTGTGGACAATTCGGTGGATGAAAATAATCCTTTAAGTATGACTTTACTTATTTCGTGCCGTTATTAGAACAGGCAGTGGAGTGGCTCCACCGCAAGTGTTCCTGAGAGCCGTTAAAATGGGATTAATTTGAAACAAACAGAGTAGGAATTTGAGTCAACCTGGTTCTGTGACAACATGTTTATTTCATTCGAAGTATGGCTTTAGACGGTTGTTTTGTACCGTTACAATACGCTTACCAATTTTTATTGTGGTGTTCACTCCACTTGGTATAGCAGTTACCTGATAAGGTCCTACCCAGATTTGGGAAAGCTTATGTTTCCTGCTTTCGTTTTTAATGAGGACCTTATCTCCTATGTGAAAAGTTAGGGGCCGTACTGTCTTATCATAGTAGCCCTTTGAGCGTTGTTTACTGGCTAATAAATTCTTTCTTGCCGTTGCGTATGATTTTTGGAGCTTATACTTTAGTATATGATAATAGCTCTCGTGATTGTAAACTGGTTCGGGTTCCCGTTTTAAATTTGATGGGACAACCGCTGGGAAGCCGTAAAGGCAGTCCATTGGGGTAAGTTTAGTACCCTCGTGTGCACTATTATTATACACGAATGCAGCGGTTCGTAGGAATTGGTCCCATGTTTTGGGATTTTCGTCTACGATTGTTCGCAGGTATTCAATCAGCGGTCTGTGGGCACGCTCTAGTGCTCCGTTAGAGTGTGGGTGGTATGCCGAAGTCTGTAACTTCTTCACCTTTAGAAGCTTACATACTCTTTTGAATAATTCACTCAGGAAATTTGTTCCCTGATCGGTGAGTATTCTTTTGGGTATGCGATAGCGCGTAAGGATTTCATCAAAGAAAACTTGCGCTACTGTGACGGCTTCTGCATTAGGTACTGCATACCAGTCGACAAATTTTGTTAAATTATCTTGGAAGGTCAAGATATATTTGTTACCTGATGTGGTCTCTTCTAATGGACCTACGATATCGAGGTAAACTTTGTCGAACGGTTGTTCTGCGATGTCCGTGATAACCATTGGCATTTTATATTGTGGAGATGCTTTCATCGTCTGGCACTTTGGGCATTTTTTAATGTATTTTTTAATATCGCTAAGCATGTGTCTCCATCAATACTTGCGTCTTATGCGTTTGTAAGTTTTTATGACACCTTGATGGCCACCAAATGGAGAATCGTGATAATCTTTTAAGATTGTTCGGATTTCCGTAGGGCTCGTGATAATTTCGGGTGTCTTGCCAGAACTTACTTTTTGCTCAAGCGATGCTGGGTTTAGTGTTTCCGCCTCCGTGAGTTGAACTTCGTTTTGGTCCGCTTTTGTGTGCTCTTCTGTCTCCACACTGGAGCTATTTAATGTCTCTTGAGCCTTTTGCTTCTGAGCTCGAGTCACGACGAAACAATGAGCGCATTTCTTTTTCTTTTTATTATTTGTGGAATCGCCTTCCTCCACATCTGAGTCCATCGTGTGGTGGACTAGGGCTTCTACCGTTAAGGTATTGCCTAAACTGTCTTCTTTTAATGCTTGAGGGATGCCACTTAGTGCATCTGCATTAGTGTGGTACTTCCCTGGTTTATATTCGATGTTGTAATCGAATTCAGATAGTTTGTGGTGAAATCTCACCAAACGGGAAGTAGGGTCTTTCACATTGAAGATACCTTTGAGAGGTTTATGGTCAGTATAGACCGTGAATTTCCGGCCTTGAAGATAGCACCTGAAATTCTTGGTAGCCCAGACAATAGCCAATAACTCTTTCTCTATAGTAGAGTAATTTCTTTCGGCTTTGTTTAATGTGTGGCTTGCATAGGCAATGGGCTGGTCCTTTCCGACTTCTCCTTGAGAAAGAACAGCTCCTAGAGCCTCGTTACTTGCGTCCGTAGTAAGATTAAAAGATTTCGAAAAATCGGGGTAAATTAAAAGTGGTGGAGAAATTAAAGCATTTTTTATGCTTTGGAATGCTTCTTGGCATTTCTCTGTCCAAGTAAATTTTACATCCTTTCGGAGTAAGTTTGTGATTGGACGTACAATTTTGTAGAAGTCTGGAATGAATTTCCTGTAGTAATTGGCAAGTCCTAAAAATGACTGAACTTGCCTTACTGTTTTTGGAACAGGAAAGGTTTGGACGCAGGCCGTCTTACTTGGGTCTGATAGGGCTCCTTCGGTAGAACATTTATGTCCTAGGTAAACAACTTCTCTTCTTAGAAACTGGCACTTTTCTGGCTGCAGTTTCAAGTTGTTCTCTCTCAACTTATCGAAGACTTTTCTCAACTTTTCGTTGTGGTCGTTTAAATTTTTACCATAGATGACGATGTCATCTAGGTAAACAAAACATTCGAGGCCTTGTAGGCCTGTTAGGACGAAATTCATTAGGCGTTGAAATGTGGCGGGGGCTCCTTTGAACCCGAATGGCATACGCTTGAACTCGTAGTGCCGATAGCTTGTGCTGAAAGCAGTTTTATGTCGATCTTTTTTGTCGACAAAAACTTGGTGATAGCCGTTGGCCAAATCGAGTGTGGTGAAATACCTTGCGTGACCTAGTTGGTCGAGACTATCCTCGATTCGGGGTAGCGGGAATGCATCTCCAATTGTCTTTTCGTTTAATTTACGAACATCGACAACGAAGCGGTACATTTTTTGATTGATTGGTGCTTGATCTTGCACCAATGGAATATTATGCGTTATCGCATTTGTATAGGTGAGTTTGTCATCTTTGAGGAAGAAGATATCGTTATACTCTTCGCAGAGTTCTGATATCGAAATTTTTTCTTCCGTGGTTAAATTAGGGTCTAGGCTGAGTTCTTGCTCTAGCCTAGAAATACGCGGGTATTGTTTTGGGTCGTCCGGAGTCTCATTATCCGGGTATAGATATCGTACATGTTGTAAAATTGCTGATTTTTCAGCTGAACCTTGGTTTGACTTACTCTTCCTGTTAAGTTTTTGACCTGTAAATAGATGAGGCTTTTGGGATTCCTTTTGAGGCTGTATTTCGTTGTTCTTAGCATATTGCAGGGTATTGGCTTCCTGCTTTGTTGTCGGCTGAGTTTGGTACACCTGTGTGGTCTTTGCCTTAGGTTGTGTGATATACACATGCGCGTCAATGCTATTGCTTTTTGACCATGTAGAATTTTTTGTGTTGTGTGACGGTGGAGTAATATGCACCTTTAATATAGGCTTTAGCGACTCGCTACCATTCTTATATGGCCGTTGTTTGTTTAATAGTGATTTATGCCTCGGGATTTTGGACGGAAGAATTATATGCACCTTTTTGCCAGGCTTTAGACACTCAGTTCCGTCTCTTGTGTTGTTTGATATTGCCTCTAAATTTGGTAGTGGAATGTGTCTTGTTTTATGGTCTATGTGGGACTATGGTGAAGTCGTTTATGGGAAATAGCTGTAACTTTAAGCTATGTATGACTACTTGATGACTGTTAGCGTTGAGAATACTGACCAGCACTAATTCTTCTCCAGATGACAGCAAACTGTTTGCCAAGAAGACTCCATCGCTTATCTCTTGGGATAAACAGAGCATTTCTTCTTGAGTTTGTAACGGCACTGGGGCAACAATTTGAGAGCGCGCAGGTATGCAGATTGGTTCCTTAAAGGTAACCAATTGCTGCCTGCCTTCATCGGTCTCTTGTTCGCCCAGACAGCTTTTTTCACATTCCTTGGGCCCTTTTGGAGCTTGGCAGCTAGCTTTTCTCGTTTGAGAAGCCTTGAAGACACTGCAGGTGGATAGTTCAGCCTGGTTAGACTCTACCTCTTCTGCAAGTGTTCTTACTTCGACTGCTTTTTCAGAATGTAGCTTGTCCGTTTCAAACTCTAATGGCAAAGCAAATTCGTCTGGATTAGTTTCCGTGCGAGGAAACCTAAGTGCCTTATTAGGACCCTCAACGTTACAGTTTTTTGCTAGGAAATCATTTCCTAGAAGTCCATCATCGGAAAGGCCAGGCAAGTTCTTTACGACTTGAAACTTGCAGGGAATTTTGTTTTTGAAAACGAAGTTTCCCTGGCAATTTCCCAGCGTCTTTCCGGTACCAAATGGGGTCTGAAGTGTACATGCCTCATTGTGGTTAATTTCTTTGAGATCTTTTAATGACCTTTTCTTTATTATACTAACCTCAGCGCCTGTGTCTACTACTAGTTTAGTTTGGCCCTTCAGGCCTATGTCTAAGGGAAGTTTTATTGTAGCGACACTGGAATCGGGCTGCTGAGGAGACCCCATTTTATTAGACGGGAGATTTATAGTCGAGCCGGGGAGTTTTGGGTCGACTGTACGTCGTTTCCCTGACTCCGAGCTTCCCATTTACGTTTTTGTTGACAGTTATTTACTGCATGTCCAGAACGACCACAAAATTCGCACTTTTTACGCACGTTATAGACTCTTGAGTTGTTATTCGGGTGGTGCGGCTCTCTAGGACGTTGGTTTGGTGGTCCATTATTGTTGTGTGGTCTCTGGAAACTATTATTGTTTTTTCTGCAGTCACGCACGTCATGGTTATACATTTTACAGTTCACACAATAAGGCGTATTTTTCCATTTGAGGCAATCAGCATATGTGTGGCCTCTTAGATTACAAAAACTACAAGTAATTTTATTTAAATAATTATTTTTATTGTTTACATTAAAATTTCTATTTGTGATTTTGGCTCCGGTTTGATGTATGCAGTGCCGGCCTGTGTGAACTGTGACGTTGGTATGTGACTGCTTGGGTTAATGGGCATATTGTTTTGCCGGGGATCCTGTGAGCAGGATATGATGCCAGGATTATATACGCTTTGATTTACTAGGGTACTACTTTGAGTTAATGGTGCGTTATTTGGTATACTGGTACTGCCAGAATTTGGCAATGTATTCTGCATCATATTTGTTTGAAATTGTCCTGGAGGTTGCAGGAACAGAGCACTTTGCTGGAGATGTTCCATGTCAAGTGCTCTTTGTACGAGGTCATCCACCGTTCCGTCTGTCATGGTCAGAAGGTATTGGCACATATATGGGTTATTGACTCCTGTTTTTAGTGCGTTTTTCGCGAAATCTTCCAGCTGCGTTTTAACAGCTGGTGCTGCTGTGGCTCCATATTTGGACTCTGCTGCTTCATTACATAGTGCCAGCATCTGTTTCACTCGTGCCGTGAAGGCTGTGAGGTTTTCCGAAGAATACTGCCTTGTAGTGATTAATTTATTTACCAGTTCCTGGTAAGTTTCCCTAGGCAGGTATGTGCGATTTAACCGTTCTTCTACTTCTTTGAAAGTAGTTGGCATATTTGAGGCGAAAAGCTGATAAGCTTCGCCTCGAAGTCTGGTGGGGAAGATTTGCAAAAATGCTGATAGCTCCTCCACCGAAATGCACTGGATTACCTGCCTGCAGCATCCTAGGAAAGTTTGGAGCTCAAGGCTCAATTTTGGGTGCTCCTCTCCCGAGAATAGGGGAACGAGCTGGGCAGTTAGCTTGGCGATTTTCGCGTAATCTGCCATGTTTATATTGGGGATTCTGAAGCTAAAGTTTGACACTTTTGGGGAGCTAGTTTCTTCTATGCTGGTTTCCAAAAGGGAGTCGCCCAGCCAATTCAATAGGATTTCACTCACAGTGGAATCACTGTCACTGTCCTCAATGGCACCTTCTCTTAATTCTACACTATTATTTGTAATTTCTGTTTCGAGAGAGTGCGAGAGTTCCCCAAACTGCTTTAAGCTTTCTTTAAATTTTTCCGTACTTTCTTTGAATTGCGCGATTTGCTCAAGCCGCCGTTCACGGGACTTTTTGAGCTGTTTATCGATAGAATCGCACTGTATAACAGAAAGTTCGGAGGAGTCTCGCACTTTCCCTTCTAAATATTTTAAATATTGCTCTAAATTTAAAATATTAGACCTTACTTGCTGGGGACCTGTCAGGATTGTCCCGCTCCTTAATGTGACTCCTGGTGCTGTTGAATTTGTTGGGGGTGTTTGATTAGCACCCTCTGTTGCAGATGTTGCTCCCTCGTTGCCTCCTTCGTACCGGGACGGATCTTCCTGAGCGTCTCCCGGTGAGGAAGATTGTTGTGGAGTTGGTGGAATTGGTGAGATTTCCGGCGGCGTCTCCTGGTGGGAGCTTTCCTCGCTCATGGACCACCGTATGTAAAATTTGCTGCTAGGGGGGCTTCTGCCGTCTTAGTTCCCTTGGTTCAAATTGAGAGGGGGGCTTATTGCCTTCTTCGAGGTCCCTCTCAATTCAGGATCGCTGGTTTTTTCGGTTGAAGTTCTTTTGCTGCTGGGGGGGGGCCGTGGCCTTCTTAAATTCCCCTACATAAAAGCTGAAAGGGGGGCGCGTTGCCTACTTCGAAGTCCCTTTCAGCTCCGGATCGCAGATTGTCGGTTGAGGATTCTTCCTTCAAGTTTCGCGTTGGAATTTTCGGCTATGGACGTCTTATGTTCCTGGGCTGGGATGAAGCCCGCTATTGTCCCACGTTGGCACTTTGTGCTTTGATGAGGGGGTGGCTGCGTGTTGTTCAAACAGAGGCAGTTAAAGCTGTCCGACCCCGAGCGTTGGGAGCCGACTAGATCGAAATACTCCTGAAGCCAGACTCAACTTCAGGCGGGGGGGGTAGGGTGTCTTGCCCAGTATTCGATCTCGTCTTAAACTCCTTTTTGATTCGTAGGATAGAGGGTTTGCGAGCGCTTATACTTCGTTTGTTTAAAGTGGGCTTCCTCTATCCTACCGGCTGCGCCAATTGTTACGTACCTTTTTGGGACTGGCAGAAACTATATCCAAACACTGTTTTCTCTGTTTTTAATGTTGTAATCTTTTTATTATTTCTTATAAAATTTCCCTCAGTTTATGGACACTGGATCTTACAATTTTTCTTTGTTTGTTTAATCTACTAATTCTTAAATTACACACCTCTTAATTAGCTTTCCTTTCCGCGCACCTGCCTATTTATATTTAAATACTTCCATTCACCGCGAGCGACCAAGATTTTTTCTCAAAAACGTTTTAACCTTTTCTTCTTATTATTATTACACATGTTCTTTTTACACAACTCCCCTTTTTTTCTATTCGATTAGCCCGCCGAACCAACCGTTGTCAATTTTTGCTTTTTTTTTTTAAAAAAATCACCCGCTCTTGTTTTTTAAGGTCGACTCCGCGTTCAAGTTTTGGATCACAACCCGGCCTTGTTATCAAATTCGACTGCCGAGCCGCCGTTATACAAGTTATCAATCCAACTTCGTCTTTATAAAATTTTACTGCCGCGTTCTCCAAGAGATTTAAAAACCAACTCGGCTCTTGATTACTTTTGCCGCGATCAAGAGCCTTCGTTCAGGGTAGAAAATGCATAGTTGCATTTTCACCCTGAGAAAATTATCATTTATTCTGGACTTGATTAAACAAGTCCAGAATATTTTTTCGTTGGACGGAGGCTTGAAATTTGATGCTTTGATAAACATCAGCCACTGCCACGACGATTAGAGTTGCCGCGAGCGTATTCATACAATGTATTTTCGCGGCGCGCTCTTCTTATCGCGAAAGCTTTTTTGTGATATGTATGTACGTTCGTACATACATATTGCAATTTTCACGACAAATCGTACTGAAGGCACGATTTGTCTTTTGCTTTATTTTTTTTTTAAATTAAATATTTCCACTGGCAAATTTGCTGAAGGCAAAATTTGCCATGGGAATAATTTTGTTTCAACTCTATGGAATGTGAAGAAAATTGCTGATGCAATTTTCTTCACTGATCGCGTAGATAAGCTAATCATGTTTTTAAGCATAAAAAGCTTATTGAAAATTTATATGAATGCATTTAATTAAAATTGTTTGTTACCCCTTTTCAGGTATGGTTTTAGATATATAACAGTGAGCTTATGTTTACCACTCTCGCTCTTGACTAGAACCTTGTCTCCTCTGTGAAATGTCATGGGACGTACAGCTGTCATAGTAATTTTTCGAGCGCTGTTTACTCATCAGAAGATTTTTTCGTCCATGGCGTAAGACTTTTGAAGTTTATACCTTAGAATATGGTAGTAGCTCTCGTGGTTATACACGGTTCAGGATGTCGCCTTAAGTTGGACGGAACGTCCGCTGTAAAGCCGTAGAGGCAGTCCATAGGAGTTAATTTTGTGCCCTCGTGTACACTGTTATTGTACACGAAAGCAGCGGTTCGCAGATAATTATCCCATGACCTGGGATTTTCGTCCACTATAGTTCGTAGATATTCAATCAATGGCCTATGAGCACGTTCAAGTGCTCCATTTGATTGGGGATGATAAACTGAGGTTTGCAGCTTATTTATCCTGAGGAGCTTGCATACCTTTTTGAATAGGTCACTCGGGAAATTACTTCCCTGATCGGTGACTATTCTTTTGGGAATGCGGTAGCGCGTGACGATTTCGTCGAAGAAAATTTGCGCTATCGTTTTAGCTTCCCCATTTGGTATGGCATACCAATCTACAAACTTCGTGAGGTTATCCTGAAACGTTAATATATATTTGTTTCCGGATTCAATCTCCTCTAGTGGGCCGACTATATCTAGATAGATTTTGTCGAATGGTTGTTCCGCTATGTCTGTAATCACCATTGGCATTTTATACTGTGGTGAAGCCTTCATTGTTTGACATTTGGTACACCTTTTAATGTGTTTTAATTAAATTTATTAATTAATTTAATTGAATATCCTCGGGGCTTGTGATAACTCAGGGGGACGAGTTTCGTCTATAATTGGTGGATTGGTACTAGGTGGACTGTCACGGTCTGCGGCCTCTTCTGGATGATGAGTTTGTTCTTTTTGTTTGGCCTGGTTGTATGGCTTTGTCCAACTTACCTGAATGTTTCGCGTCTGGGCTCTTGTTACTGCATTGCATTGCAGACACTCCTTTCGGTCCGATGAGTGTTTTTCCTCCTCTATATCTGAGTCCATTTGATGGTGGACTATAGCTTCTACCGTGAAGGTTGTAGTTTCCTTGTCTTTGCCATTATCCCGTGGAATGCGGCTTAAAGCGTCGGCATTCGTGTTGTACTTTCCGGGCTTATACTCAATTTTATAATTGAACTCGGAAAGTTTATGGTGAAATCTCACCAGACGGGATGTGGGGTCCTTAACATTGAAGACACCCTTGAGTGGTTTGTGATCTGTATAGACCGTGAACTCTCGGCCTTGCAGATAACACCTGAAGTTTTTAGTCGCCCAAACTATAGCCGGTAACTCTTTCTCAATCGTGGAATAGTTGCGTTCGGCTTTGTTCAGGGTACGGCTGGCGTAGGCAATTGGCTGGTCACTTCCTACCTCTCCTTGAGATAGGACTGCTCCTAGAGCCTCGCTGCTGGCGTCTGTGGTAAGGTTAAAGTGTTTTGCAAAATCGTGGTATATTAGCAGTGGAGGAGAAATTAAATCGTTCTTTATGCTTTGAAATGCCTCTTGGCATTTCTCAGTCCATTTAAACTTTACATTCGGAGTAAGTTTGTTAGAGGACGTACTGTTTTTAAAAATTCGGGTATGAATTTTCTGTAGTAATTGGCAAGGCCCAAAAATGATTGCACTTGCCGTACTGTCGTAGGAATGGGGAAAGTTTGGACGTATGCCGTTTTGCTAGGGTCAGGTAGTGCTCCTTGGTTTGAACATTTGTGTCCTAAATACACTACCTCGCGCCTGGGAAATTGACATTTCTCCGGTTGAAGTTTCAGGTTATTTCCTCTTAACCTGTCAAAGACTTTGCGAAGCTTTTCGTTGTGGTCTGCCAGACTTTTTCCATAGATGACGATGTAATCTAAGTAGACGAAACATTCTAGGCCTTGTAGGCCCGTTAATATGAAATTCATTAAACGCTGAAATATGGCCGGGGCTCCTTTCAGCCCGAACGGCATGCGTTTGAAATCATAATGCCCGTAGTTGGTACTAAAAGCCGTTTTTGCTCGATCCTTCGGATCGACGAGTACCTAATGATAGCCATTGCCTAGGTCTAGGGTGGTGAAGTATCTTGAATGGCCCAGTTGATAGAGGATATCCTCAATCCGTGGTAGCGGGAAGGCGTCGCCAATCGTTTTTTCGTTCAACTTACGGAAATCAACGACGACGCGCCACCTTTTCTCACCATCTGGTGCCGCTTTTTTGGGGACGACTACCAGTGGCGAGTTCCATGGGCTTTTGATGGGCTGGACAATATCGTTGTCCAGCATTTCTCGGAGTTGCTCGTTTATGACATTTCGCTGTGTCTCTGGTAACCGGTACATCTTTTGGTTAATAGGTGCTTGGTGTTGCACCAGACGGATGTCGTGGGTGATGGCATTGGTATGTGTAAGCCTGTCACCTTTTAAAATGAATATGTCATGATATTCGTAACAGAGCTTTGTTATTGAGGCTTCTTCCTCAGTATTTAAAGTTTCATCCAGACTGAGTTCTTGCTCTAATCTGGTGAGGCGGGGCTGAATACTGGTGTCTTCTTGTTCGACATCGTTTAGGAACAAGTATTTTATGTGTTATAGGGTGGCCGTCTGTTCAGCGGTTATTGCCCTATTTTTATTATTCTTAAATCTAGTCTTCTTTAATGATTTTATATTAGTACTATCCTTAGTGATTTTACATCTTAACCTACTTGTTTTATATATGAGAGGCGCTGGGCCAGATGGATCTGCGGGTGTTGCTACCGGCAGACCGTTTGTATGCTGCCAGCGCTTGACGTTGGGGTTTTCATGAGGGACCCGCAAGCGTCTTGGTGCAGTTTCTTATTACTGCTCGGTCTACCTGGGTTCTTATGGCCCACTTTCTTAATCTTAGGTTTACATATAACATGATGCTCACCATCGCCGTCATTTCTACTCATGGGATTCGAAGGATGGGCAGTTGTAATATCTTTATCTGGCTCTTGTTTGATGGGGACGACAGTGTAGTCTTTAATGGGAACCAGATTTAGGTTCACGCTGTTATGACTACTTGTGAACTGCGTGTGTTGAGGATTCCTATAGGGACTGCCTTCAATCCAGCTGAGAGTAAGCTGTTTGCTTAGAAGACTCCGTCGTCTATTTCTTTTGACAGACTGAGCATTTCTTCCTCCAACTGCAACGCAACTTTGACTACGATCTGAGACCTTGCTGGTACGCACACAGGTTCATTTAAATTCACCTGATGCTGTCCAGTCTTACAGGCCGGATCTTCGGTAATCAAGTCACCCTTTTCGCGTTCTTGTAAGTCACAGCCGACTTCTTCTGACTGAGAAGCTTGGAGAACACTTGGGGTAGAATGTGTATCCCCGTGGGGTTTAATTTCTTCTATCAGTGTCTCTTTGTTGACTGTGTTTTGTGAACACGGGTTATCCGATGCGGTTTCTAATGGAACAGCAAACTCTTCTGGATTGGTTTCCGTGCGAGGAAATCGCAGAACCTTGTTGGGTCCCTCAACATTACAGTTTTGGGCTAGGAAATCATTTCCTAGCAAGCCGTCGTCGGAAATACCTGGGATGTTTTTTACCACCTGAAAGTTGCAAGGTAATTTGCTCTTTAGCATGAAGTTTCCTTGGCAACTTCCTAAGGTTTTTCCGGTGCCAAAGGGGCTTTGAAGCGTTAATTTCTTGTTGGGATTTATTAGCTCGCGAGATTTGAGAGCTTTTTTTCTTAAATATACTGATCTCAGCGCCGGTGTCCACTATTAGCTGGGCCTGACCATTTAGCCCTATGTCTGGCGCTTTTTATCCTCCCATTTTTATTTTTGTCGACATTCGTCGATCTTGTGTCCGCGGCGCCCACAAAAATCACATTTTTGTCTTATATTAAAGACTCTGGGACCTTTTGTATTGTTCATGTCTGTCCGTGGCGGACTGTTATGCTGTCCTCGTGTAAAACGAGTGGCTGACTGTGCTTGGCTATTTCGCCCGTCGCGAATGTCATGCCCATAACTTCTGCAGTTAGCGCAGAAGGGGGTGTTCTTACGTTTTAGACACTCCGTGTAGGGTTGTCCCCGCTTCTGGCAGAAATTACAAGTGATGTTTTGTATCAGATTCTGTGTATGTGGTTGTCTAGAATCCCTTCGTGGAAATGGCCGGCGTAGTGGTTGAGCATGTACATAAGGGGGATTATTAAACTGTCGGGGCTCTTGTGCTCGTGGTGATGCATACGTGGGTGGCTGTGGTGCTTGATTGTAAGGAGTTCGGCTGAAAGCTCGAACTCGAAGACTTGGATATATTGGTGCCATTGGATATGGCTGTTGCGTTAGCGGCGTTTGGACGAAAACTGCGCCTGCTTGTAGCTTTTCCATATCTAAAGCCTTTTGTATCAGCTGCTCTAGATCATTTTCTACCAGAGTGAGGAGGTACTGTCATAGGTGGGGATTGTTCACTCCACTTTTGAGGGCATTCTTGGCGAAGTCCGCCAACTGTGTCTTCACAGCTGGGGCTGCCGTTGCTCCGTACTTCAGTACCGCTGCCTCGTTGCAAAGCATCAACAACTGCTTCACTCTTGTTTTGAAGGCAATGAGAGTTTCCAACTGGTTTTGCCTCATTGTGATCAATTTGACCAACTGCTGGTACGATTCTCGTGGTAGGTAAGTTCTGTTCAGACGTTCCTCCCCCTCACTAAAAGTAGTTGGAACCTCCGAAGGAAAGAGCTGATAGGCATCGCCACGAAGTCTTGTGGGCAAAATGTGTAAGAAAGCTGCTTTTTCTTCCTCACTTAAACAGTGTAAGGCCTGTTTGCAACAGCCAATAAATATTTGCATGACCTAACTGTGGGGCATTTTCACCCGAAAACAGAGGAACTAGTTGTGCCGTGAGCTTGGCCACCTTTGCATAATCTACCATTGTGATTTTTTTATTTGTAGGTTTGTAGGGTAGACGGCTTGTGCCTTGTCGAGTTTCAGGTCTGGTTTCTGGGCTTGATTCCGTGAAGGATACTTCTAGCCAGCCATTAAGGAGATTTTCGGCCGAAGTCTCGTCAGAGGGATCACTACCTATGTCACTGTCACTTTCAGCACTTACAACTACACTGGCTGAGCTCTTATTTAAACCTAGTGAACGTGAAAGCCCAGCGAATTCGATAAGCTCCTGTTTGAATCGCTCTGTATCTTTTTTAAATTTTTCGATCTGTGTCAGCCTCTGCTCTCTGCCTTGACTTAATCTGTGGTCAAGAGCGTCGCAATGCGTGACCGTGAGCTTATCGGATCCCCGTGCCTTCTCTAATAACTTATCTAAAAACTTATCTAGACTTACTTTAGGTACAACTGTGGGCCCTGTTAAAACGGTGCCCCTTCGAAGGCGAACTCCTGTTGTTTGTTATTGTGATGGGTCTGGGTTCTGGGGCTCCTGGCTACCTGATTGTGCTTCGTTGTGTTCTGAGGCGTTGTCTGTACCTCCCCGGAGGTGTTGTAAATTCTCACCTGGGGATTTCTCCGCGTCGGATGAAGGTGTTTTCCTCTTGCATGTACGTCCCGAGTTGTCCAAAAGGGGGGCTTCCAGCCTTCTTGGAGTATTCCCTTCTGGAATCTTTTTTGCTACTAGGGGGGCTCCTGCCGTCTTAATTCCCTTGGCTGAGATTGAAAGGGGGGCTTATGCCGACTTCGAGATCCCTTTCAATCCTGGAACGAAGTTTCTATTTTCTGGTGCTTCTGATTGCTGCCGGGAAGCCCTAGGCCTACTTATTTCCCCTGGATATGGTTGAAAGGGGGGCTTAAGTCCTTCTTCGAAATCCCCTTGAACCCAGGAACGATGGTATCTTCCTTCTGGAGTTGGTTTTGATTGGGGCTGTCTTTTTTATCCTCCTCCTTGCTGCTGCCTGTAGAGCGGCTTAGGTTGGTGAGTGTAGTTCCTCGTTGATTCGGTTTCACTCTTAATGGGGTGACCGCCTGGAGCAGAGGCGCCTATAGATGAAATCTACCCCGAGCGTTGGGGGTGACGTAGCCTTATAGCTTGGCTAGTGTCACAGGTTCCCCGTAGATTCGTGTAGGACCAAGGCTTTTCAAGCGTTTACGATCGTTGAACTTGACCAAGCTTCCTTGATCCTACCGGCTGCGCCAATTTTGTTATATTTATATATAAATTAAGTTGTGTACCTTAGTGTGGACTGGGTAGGTTTAAGTATCCAAAACACCTTTTCTTTATGTTGTTCGAAATCAGAACGCCAACTTATTGCTTTTTTTTTACTCAAAATCTACACACAAACTTATTTCTCTAATTACTCGAAAGCGACACATACACTTATTACTCTTTTATGGCTTAAGCGACACATACACTTATTACTCTTTTATGACTTAAAACCAGAATGCAATCTTATGTCTCTAATTACTCGAAAGGAACGTAAAGTTATTTAGTTTAATTATTCGAAGGCGGGACATGCACTTATTTCTCTTTTATCGGAACACAAATTTCTTTCTTTCTTCCAAAAATTAGAACGTTAAATTTTTATAATTTCCGTTTTTTAACCCGTTTGCTAACCACTTATTCTGCCGTCATTGACCAAAAACACAACTCAACTCTTGAATCTTTAAAACCAACTCAACTTTTTCCGCCGTAATCCAAAAAACAACTCAACTCTTGATCACATTCATCGTGATCAAGAGCCGTTGTTCAGGTTAGAAAATGCTAAATTGCATTTTCTTATCCTGAGAAAATTTTACTTTTTCAATTCTGGACTTGTTCAAACATGCCCAGAATTATTCGTGTTGGACGATGGCTTCAAAAATGTCATCTTACACTTTTAAAAACATCAGCCACCGTCCCGTCGTTTGAAAACGCGGCGCGCATATATGTACATACAATGCATTTGTGCGGCGCGCGTTTCTTATTACGAAAGTTTCTATCGTAATATGTATGTACGTATGTACATACATATTGAATGTTTCGCGGCAAATCGTACTGAAGGTACGATTTGCCTTTTGATTTATTTTTTGATTAAACTGTTGAAGTGACAAATTTTTAAGTAGAACGACTTGGGTTGTAAAGTGAAACTTTTGTTTTTCCCAAGTCGTTTTATGGGAATAAAATGTATGGTATGTGAGAAAAATTGCTATTGCAATTTTCTTCACCCATTTAAGAGATAAGCTAACCATGTTTTAAGCCTGGTTAGCTTATTGAATTTTTATGGTTTAAAAAAAATTTCCCTTTTTTTTTTCTTAAGAATAGCCAATTTTAGGATTTTGGAGTTTTTTGGGTTATAAGGTTTTCTTATATTTTTTCTTTTGTTATGTACATACATATGTGTCCTAACTTAGGTTTTTATATACATAACAGGGTTCGCCTTTTCTTACATCGGTTTATCTGGGTGTGGACTAGTTTTGAAGAGTTATTGTGGTAGGTTTACATCGGAATGGAGATGGGATTGGAACGGTTTGACAATTCGATATGTTAAGTCCAGTTTATTGCTTTGTTTCGTCTCGTGTTTAATTTACTTCTTGTGTAGGGTTTTATGTGGTTTTAAATTTTGTTATCTACTTGGCTCATTCGTTGCGGCAGCGTTAAATTTTAGGGAACTTCTATCGAAGAGGCTCGAAATATGAGATTCAACAAACAGGAATTGATGATATTAGCTAGTTTTCCACGTAACCAACTTGAGAAGGAGGCGTATGGTTTTTACCAGAGGAATAAGGCTTCTTCAGATGAACGGAAGGTCGTTATGGTTGCTCAGATGAACATAAATTAAGAAGACAGAAACATTTAAGAAGGAAGACGCCAAATTATATAGAGCTACATCCAAAGCGAATCTTGCATGCTGAAGTAGGCTTAGTGGTATTTTGCTCTTTTATTTGAAAAATGAAGGTCAATTTTCTACGCTTTTGGGGCGAGGCAAGTAATCCTGTACACTAACTCTCCTTCACAAGCTTGTATCTTCGTCTAAGCTGACTTATCGCTTGCGCGACGGTGTGGGCCTGGCACGTACGATTTTATTGATGTGCGGTAAGGTGGTCTGGCCTAGAGGGGGGGGGGGGTGTTTATTAGATGGGGGAAAACGGGTTATATTGTTAATGTCACTAGATGACGGGGCTAGCCAGAGGTTGCTCTGTGAACTTCATCTCATGAGTTGACACTCGGTGTGGCTATTGCATTAGAAAAGTAAACGAAGGGGAGTAAAATCCTTCTACGAGGGCTAACTTAGAAGGAGTTAGCGGAAAATTCATCTGCTCATTTAAGGCAGGGACAGGTTAAACAAGGATCGTGTCCTTATAATTTTTCACTCAGCCACCATGGATTACGAAAATAATGAAGAGACGCCATTAAGGCTTTGTCGGACTTAATCTGTGCATGGCGAGTCAGAGACGCATTCCCAAAGTCACGTCGCTCATTGGTTAGAAGAGCTCTACCTCGGTCTCAGTATCGAAAACCAAAGGCCGCTCGTAGCCCAGCAACCCAAAAAAACTGGTCCGCCACTCCGCCTGTAGCTCAAATTTACTTGCAAGCTTACTACATGCTTCGCAGATAACGCACAGACTAAATTGCTAAATTTCACAACTTTATGGGTGACTTTAATCGATTCACTATATCTGAACTGCAAAAGCATCTTACGGATAGAGGATTACCTCATAGCTATCGATTAAAGCAGGATTTGATAGATTGACTGCAGCTGTTAGTTTAGAATCTTCAGACAAACAAGCCGCAAATATCTTGAAAGAATCTAGTGACGATTGCGAAGGAGAAATTGTAGAATCAATTAGTAATTTGCCCGCTGAGCCATAATTCAAAGGTTTCAACGAAACCAATACATCTAAAGACGAACATAACATGACGACTTTTGTTTTTAAGAATGTAGAGAAATGACTAGAGAAATTTAATGGCGAGTCAGGAAAGAATTTTGCTGTTTGAGTGAAAGAATTCGAAGAACTGTGGTTGGACAGAATTACGGATATACTTTTACGCGCGCGCCTGCTGTGTGCGGGCGCAAAATTATCAGTGAAGGCAACCAAGAGAGTTCGATCATATACCTACCAATTTGGACGTGTATAGGGCTCTAGAAAATAGGAAAAAGGGTTGGAATGAGTCTTTCGTACAATAGATGTATTCAATGAAGCAGCTGGCAAAAAGCGGAAATGTTGATTAGCAATCTCTCGTAGATATCATAGCAGGAATATCCGATGATGTATTGAACAAAACAGTGTTGTCTGAAGCAAAAGACTTGAATGAATTGAAAGACAAATTGATAGTTTATCAGATCATCAAGGGCCAACAAGGTGTGAAGAAAATTACCAAACAAGATAACCGACCAACTCGATATACACAGGGTTGAAAAATTTCTGGAAAAAGATGATTCAACTGTGGGTCAACTTCTTATTTTACAAAGGTATGTCCTAACAAATAAAAGGTGCGCGATGTTTCAGCTGTGGCAAGTTTGGTTACATGTCCCCAAGTTGTCGTAAATCGAAAGGTGAAACAAGTATGTCCATCCAGAAATAGAAATTGTCAGAAAAAATTTTTTAGCATTAACTGATACTGGGAGTGATGTAACTTTGATTAGAAAATCAGCTAATGAGAAGAACCATGCGAGTTTTCAAGAAAGTAGCGGACCAAGTATTTCTTTGGCAGGTTTCGGTGCAAGGTTAAACGAAACATTAGGTTCATTTGTCGCTACTCTTTACATACAAGGAAACTCGTATACAACAAAATTACACATTGTTCCAGGCTTCCGGATGATCTATTGATTGGTAAGGATATTTTAAAGTATTCTTGTAACTTCTGACTCGTCTGCACAGCCCGATTTCGGGATGGTGGTTACAAAGCCTATCTGAACTAGTTGATAACCTCAATTAATCTGTGACTAGCAGCAGCACAATTTGCCAGCTCGAGCTCAGGGTTGGGATGGGTATTGAATTTTTCCTAGGAAACGTCAAGTTTCCAGTGTGCTGGTGAGGAAGGGGGGGGGGGGGTTAACTTAAGGGAAAAGAACTAAATAAAAAAAACCGAGAATCATGTGCTCCCCCTGGAATTGCCGTAGTCAGCAAAGTCAACATGAATACTTCAGCCTCCAGTAATGGCCTCCTCCATCCAATCTCTACCTCTATGGAGAACAGTCAGACATTCTTCCCTTTAGCAGCAAATCATCCTAACAAAATTCAACATGACACTTGAATTGTTTTATTAGCTTATGCATTGATTTTATAAATTCAAAGTACTAAATTATGTTATCATTATTTCTGGTAGTTTGGTTTTGCTAATTATATGTTACTCAATAAAACTAAAATTTCCTCCTCCTCTTTTTTTTCTATTAGTAAAATTCACGACAAAATAATATATAAGGAGGAGGAGGAGGAGTCTATTCGCAGAAACCCTTGCGGGAGGCTTTAGCTAGTATAAAGTGAACAAGGAAAGACAGACAATGCAAGCAAATATCCACTGATTTTACAAATGGGAGTAGCCCAAGACTAAGATTCATTTACTTAGTATCTATTAAATTCAGTAAAAATAAATTCGCGTAAAAAAAAAAATCCATTAGTTTCATGAACTGCGTAACGCTTAGTATATATGTCTAATCTCATGTGCATGTCTTTAATAAAATATTTTTAATAAGGTTAATTTCAATATTCAGATACCTATAGTAAATATAACAATATGAAATCTATATCGCATAAATATATTTATATTATTTTATATTTTAATTTTTATTATGAAAGCAAAAAGAATTCCTTCACTGGTGTGAAATTGCATCCATGATACTATCAACATAATTTTGTTTGTATATATATGCCTACATAGTCTGAGTTCAATCAATGACGAGCAAACGTTTACTTTTCTGGTCGATGAGTAGGCGTTAACTGGTAACTCAAATCTAACTGGAATAAAAAAAATCCTTCTAGGACTCCCAATAGGCACGCAACTAGATAAGGGATAAACATATATATCTCAGCACTAATGTTATAATGAGACGATCAGGATTACCTTATGCTGTAAATAAATTGGAGAGACTGCTGGGGAGCAACAACTATAAATCTCTAAACGAGAAGGTGATCGTCCAGGTGCGATTGCTTGCGGTTTACTGATCCACGAGTATTATCTGGATCTAATTAAAACACTTTCATCACCAATTGCACAAAGGGAAAACTTCACTAAAACTCACCCGATTGCACTATAGTTATAATTTTGGTTGCTTGGATGGCAAATAATTTAAGATATTCTTCAGGTTTTTTCGAAGCACACAATACTTTTCAGCAGGTGTCAGAATAGAAATGACCGGGAAATAGCTTCCTAGTAACTGTGTGACATCGCACCGTTTCTTGCTTTGCATACGAAAATGCCTCAATACAGTGGCACGGATTCCCACGAAACTAATGGTTTAACACTTGCTCGTAAAAAGGCAAACTACATGCGAAATTTAGAGACAATGTTCCCAGGAATACATAATATCAGACCACTCGCCCAAGTAATATGGATCTGTTATAATGAGCCAAGCAAAAGGAATACGTGCAAGTAGGAGTATTATTCGTTCAAACGTTGACGCGAGCGCCGACATCACTATTTTCTTCGCACAAATTTGACAACAGATGTTCCAGTGTGCGGCATATTTTGCCTTCTGTGTACCGGAGAACATATACACAATACATATAGCACAATCGTGCGACTAAGCGGTCTGTTGGTATAGAACGCGTAGCCAGGGATACTTCGCCGTCACATACTACAGTGATACCTAGCTCAACGTGCGATGTTTATTAATTGTAGCACGCGTTGATCGAGCTTCGATGTGTACTGTCGCATGACGTGCGGTTGCTGACATGACTAGTGTTGCCGTAGGTACTGCTATGCAGCGAGATGCAGATTTTAACTAAGAGACGGGATATAAGTCGATTTATTTGTAATCGGTATTTATTCACTATTTTTGTTGTATGTGATTGAAACTTGATATCCTTAAATGGGTATTTTAAATAATAATTGACTACTTATATACGCTAGAATTTCATGAAGTGCGGAGCGAAGCATTCTATGTTTCTCTTTAATTTTTCTTTTTTGTTGCTATTATGCTTGTCCGTTACACCAGAATATTACTTAGCTGAGCTAGATTCATGCTGAAGGCCATCTTGATTAACCCGGTCACTAATATTTTCTTATCTATAAGGTGCGGTTTACAAGGTACGGTACAGTTACAGGTTGTATGGGCTAGACTAGGCATCATGTGTGTTGTCAGGGGTTTCCCAACGTGGGGACGTTTCACACCCTGATAATAAGAATCTCATGCTCTACTGACTGTCCAGAAATGATTTATATTTAAATTAGGCCACTCTTAATAGTTAGACTGTTGTTTTTTTTTGTAATAAAGAGATGTACACACCGCCAGACGCTAGGCGGCGTGCTCTTGAAAGTTCCTGGTACCCTGTAGTTTACCGGTTAGTCCAGCCGGCTACCTTATTGGGGCTACCGAGAGAGATGTCTGTTAAGTATATTAGTTCCGGATATCGTTTGCGTGGAAGACGCCTACGAATTTCCCTTTTAGATCTTCGATTTCATAATTAACTTACCCGATTTTCTTTCTAACTTTGCACTTAATATATTTGTCAGCGAGTTTAGCGGAAAGTTTATTTACGGCCTTACTCAAAACATGATTTCGGACAAAAACTATCTGGCCTATCGCAAAGCTTTTCGGCCGTCCACGCAAATTGCATGTTTTCGCATTTTTCTCGTATGCTTGCTGAAGGAATTATTTTACTCGTTCATGTATCAATGGCATTTTAAAATCACCTGGACGAGTCCCAACATCTCCCTCTGAAAGAGAATCTATTTTGCATAACTACCGCCATGTCAAATCATGTTGTAGCCATAAAGGATATAATACGGAGTATTCCTTATCGACTCGTGAAAGGAATTCCTTAGAGCACAAGCTACCTTGCTCAATTGTTCATCCCATTTGGTGTGATCTGCTCGAGCATACGTGCGAATTGCTGCAACCATAGATCTGTTAACTCTTTCAGACGCATTAGACTGGGAAGAATACACATCGGTACGCGTGTGAATAATCCCAAACTGGTACATAAGGTTAGAAAATTCACCTGCAATAAATTGTGGACCGTTGTCCCTATGAATTGACTCCGGCACTCCATACTGGTGGAAAACGCTTTCTTTGAGGAATTTTATATTTTGAGAATTGATCTACAAGGACCAATATTACTGTGTTTCCTCGCTTAGACCGGGGGAGTGGACCAACATAGTCGATGTAGATTTTCTGCCACGGGCGTACTACTTCGTATGATTTACCCATCAGAGGTCTTTGGATCACATTTGGCGATTTTGTTTGCTTGCATACATCGTAAGTTAGAACATACTCTGCTACGTGTTCCTTTGACACGTACGTGCCAACTCAGGAGAGGGGCGTGGATTTAATCACAATGTTCAAACAAGACACACACATGACACATATAGGGCGCCATGTGATCTTTCTCTCTCGAGGAAGGGTAGATCACGAAACCTGTAGAGATAGTAACTAAGGGTACGAAAGACAATACTCGTCGGTCAATATTACTGGTACCCCTTTATTATACCTAAATATATTTATAAATATTTTCCGAAATAATTAATAATATGGCACTATCGGGCCTAAATCGCTTAATCAATATAGTCCCACGAAACTAAGCCGTGGAGCCTAGAAATTCCAATTACGGAATAACCCGTACTAACTACTGTTACAACGGTACTACGACAATTACAGCGTGGAAAATTTGTCGTAACACATTCAATATTTCTCATTAAATAAAAGCTAATGCGAGCCAACACTGGAATTTCGCCGTCACTAACCAGCAGTATGTTTTACGCCGCGACCATTATGTCCTGACAAGGTGTAATCATATATATCTTATACACTAAAATTCAAATGCATGTATATACCTGTGTATATGTATATATTAAGAGAAGGGACAATACTCTATATCTAAAAGAATTAGTAATGATTATGTTAGCACTCCAAACTATTCTTGGGCCTAATTTAAGAATTAATGATAAGTATATTAGGCAACTTAGAACACAATTTCAAGATACTTAACTTGTGGCAGAACCCTGTTCCATAGAAAATCTTCATTCCGCTTTTGCGGTGACTTGCATAAAAAATATCCCGACTGGCCGGTACTCAGACTCCTTAATACCCTCTTTCTTTCTATCACCATTAATTTACTTTTTGTAAAATGTCACTTTTCACTGATTTCTTTTAAATTTGTTACGTGGCTATATAAATTTTAGATTTTCTTCTTCGTTAGTGCTTGATATTCCTCTGGTTTTTTTTTTGTTTTTTTGCAGATTCCTTTTTTCTTCGAACTCAACGTTTTCCCTCGGGGCTATACTTTCAGCAGGGGAAACCGGAAAAGACGAAAGTCTCGTGTCGCTGCACGTTTTTCTCCCAATTTTTCTGACAAAACATCAATACGCTCAGCTGACGCGTGCTTTATCGGTGAAGACACTTCGGCCAATTTGGCGCGACTGTCGTTGCACTAAGTCGGGATGTACATTACCCATCTTGCGATTGGTAGGCAACTAATTTGTTTTGTCGTGGGGACCTATTACAAGTTTCTTATACGCATTCGCTAGTATTTTGTTATTTATTTTATGTGGTTTACTTTTCTTGCTTGTTCCTTATTATTATTATTGTTAATTAATATCACTTTTGTTTGACCACATTATTGTGTAATAAAGTTTTATTGAAATTTTGTTTTTATGACGTGTTATTATTAAATGAGCGTTATTCATTATTAGTTTCGATATTTTCCGTTTTATGAAACTATCATGATCCCTTCGATTAATTATTGTTACTTATTATACTCTTATTAAGTTTTCTTTTCTTGTTTATTAATAATTCTCTCTTTCCACTGTTTTGTTTGTTTTGGATTTAGATTAAGGAGCCTAAAGTACATGCCCGCTACCCGGTGGGTTATATCGACTTTTCCTAAACTGCTAAGGAAGGCAGGTTCGCACATCTATCTTGTGTGTCTATTTTGCATCTTGTATCGTTTTTGTGTATATTTGTTTTTTTTTTTTTTGTATAGAGCTCTGCGATTACAATTGATTACAATTTTGCTAACGACTACCTAACTATTGATATTACTTATTCAACTATTAGGTATTCTAACACAGTGGTTTTCTTTTCCTTAAGATATTTCAACTAAGTACCTGGTTGGCATCTCATAAGGAGAAGCTGCAAGAATTCATTCGCAATTATTACATACACGCCTACTAAACTACTAAATGAAATGAGGAATACCAGAGTTTACTATAACTATCTTAACCAGTTGTGAAACGACTCCCATAGTACAGTTGAATTAGTCTTTGATTCTGTTGTGTCGCCTCCTGTCCTCGTAAATTGCTCGTTATTTTCATGACCTGTATTATTACGTTGGTTCGAATTTGCACCTGTCTTTACCGTTTCACTGTCGCTATCCGACATCTTTTGTATTTCTACCAAAGTTAATTAAGATTAATATATTACTGCGTTAGTTCACTTCACTGTTATGTAGAAGCGAAAGATATATGAATTATATAGTTGACTACAAGGAGAAAATTCTTGTGTAAAATACCACAGAAATGCAACCGATAGCCACTAAATGTGTTCTATACATCAAAAATGTTTATGTGGTTTATATATCTGCCGTTGATTCCCACCGTTACAAGTAATGTAACATCAAAAATATATATATATATCCTAAAAATCTAATAAATTTACGTGTAGTTGTTTATATGTATATATAAGGTATGCTTATTTTTTATATTTGTAATGTATTGTATTATAATTTAAAGTTTTAGAATTGGTTTAATGATCTTCATTAATTAAGCTCTGTAATATTTAAATTTCATACGCACTAGTGTTCTTATTTAAAGTATGGTAAAATAAAATATATAAAAAAAAATGTTATTTTAATTTCTATTTCAATGTTACTTTGCTATAGTCTTCTTATTATTGTATAATATTTTATTTTGGTATTCGTTATTAAAATATTTGTAGAATTTTATGCATGGATAAAATCACTTATTTTATGTTAATTAATTAATTTTACACTATTTACTTCAATTGTCTCGCACAAAAAAAAATCAAGAAAACTTTTAAAAGCTTACGTACAATTTTCATTCGTAGTGTATTTCCCTTCTTTCAATAGAGATAGTCCAATTGATTGTGATCTGTGATTTGCATCGGTTGTTGGCTGTGGTTTTGACAGATCGTTTTTGTTGTACCTAATTATGTTGTATGCACATTTCGTTTCCATTCTTAAGACTTAATTCCTGAGCACTGTTCAGATCTCTTGAAGTTGTATTACTATGACTGTGTGCTGTGTAGAGATGTCTTGCCGTTGAAGTATATGTTGTTAGTCGTTTACGTGTATATTCGTAAGTGGTTGATTTCTGGTTGTATGCGTATTGGAATTCCTACGTTTTCCAAACTGTAACCTTCGAATCTATGTATGGAGAAAGATTAATAAAATTGAAATTTAATTTATTTATCTCATATATGCTGGCGTTTCTGCTTGATGGCACACTGTGTTATTCCATGTGGGTGCTGCGTTATAGCAAGCTCCGGGCTTCATTGGATTCCTAATACGTGTTGCATGTGGTGTTAACTGTACATGAACCGTTAATCGATAAGCACTTCTGCTGATGATTTCGTTTTTATTATGACCTTTTTTTTTTTTTTTTGCTTAGTTTTTAGTGTTGATTATTTAGGTTTATTTCACGTTCACTTTGTAATTCATGTAAAATGTTCAACTTGCGTGTTGCAATTTTAAAACGGGGTCACCAATTATATGTAGGGCTAACTGCTACATATTTTATAAGCGCACTAAATAAAAACACCTTAGCTTCAGCCTAGAACTATTTATTTTGTACTTCAAAGGTTAACTATCAAAGAAACTTCTTAATATTAAAATAATTCAATTTACTCTTAATCGAGCGGCAACTATAGCGGACGGGAATCAACTCTACTGTGTAGATCTACTGTACTGTACAACTTTTACATGTATAGACATGGCGTGATTTATGACTTCAATTCCGATGGTCCTACGGCATTGCCAGGTCCATATTCGTTTTGTGCTTTTGTTTTCTTTATAATATTATAGAGTAATTAATATATTATAGTGTACTGTTACATGTTACCGCGTCAAAACTATGCGGGGCTCTAATTACACTCGACTGCAAACCAAGGTGTCCAGCGATATCCCACTGTTTTTTTGTTCGGTTCCCCTTACGTAAATGTTTTGTCCTGAAAATAAAGATCAGAACAGCATCAACACCTTTATAGAATAATCCAACATTATAAATGAAACCATCACCAACAGCTTTCGAGAATGTAACAACTCTCGTACTTGTTGCCGCATCCTTGGCCAAAAGAAGTATCGCTGAAGCCGCTCTAGGATTTTTTGTATGCTGCCGTGTGCTGCCGTGGAGGATTCGTGTTCTTTACGAATCACATCGCGTGTCAAAGAGCTGGGTAGCCACAATTTCCATGCTGGTATATCCGAAAGGTCGAACGTTTCACGTGGCTAGATGTGGATGAAGAAATGAGGCTCCACTACTTTCATGTTCGGGAATTTTACCGGTTTTTTTATAAGGGTGTCCTTCCACTCTATATATTTGGGGTATTGGAACTCTTTGGATTGTAAGTCGACATTATAGTTCAGTTTCTTAATTTCGCAAATGAGGTGTCTCCTCATAAGCCCGGGAAAGATCATCAGGTACTACGTTTGAGGTTCCTTTAACGTGTGTGATTTGAAAAACGAAAGGCTGAAGTTTTAAGCTCAACCGTGCTAGTCTTCCGGTCAAATCTATTTGAGGCATTAGCCATTTGAGACTCTGGTGGTCGGTGTTACATACATAAAATCCCAAATAAACCCCAATCTAAAAACATCAATTCTCATCCGGAAGCAACTCATTGCATACCTATCAACCTACATCAGTACAGTGCAAGTAAACATTTCACATATTCCGATCAGGAAATAAAACAAAATGTTTACGGCATGGTATACCTACATACCTACATCAATTTCCACTGCATGTAAAAGCAAACGGTATACGTACATACATAATTAATCATCACTGATCTATCTCAATTATTTCAGTGAATGATGTCATAATACCACTGCGCGCAAGAATTCGCACGTTGAAATACGACGACCTTGCACCAGAGGTAGAACATATGTTTGTAAGTAACTAAATTGTTTTTGTAATAAGCCGCAAAGTACTGAGTGTAATTCGAGTAGGAAAGAAATTAAAATAAACAATGAGTTGAAAATCCGCAACATGGATTGGGTAAGGTATACATATAAATTTATAAAAAGCAACGAGTGCCGTGACTTGCATGCTTCCGTAAATAGTAAAATTAAGTAATAGTTGTTAATGAAATACTTCCGACTTACACTTTGTATGAATTATACGTTAAATAAACAAAGTGTTGGGTCAGAGGTATTTCATATATTACTCTGTATAGTATTAGTAGTCTTAGAGTAAGACAATTTTTGTATAAATATACTGCAGAATAAAGTAGAGAGTCAGTTCAGTCTTAAACAAGGTATACGTTAATTAAATAGGTGCAAAGCCTTATTTGGCTTCGCCTATTCCTCAGTCTTCAACAAAGTATACGTTAATTAAATAGGTGCAAAGCCTTATTTGGCTTCGCCATTTATTAACAACAAGTTGTACGTTAATTAAATTGGTGCAAAGCCTCATTTGGCTTCGCCTTTTTTTTAACAACAAAGCTTCGCCTATTATAGCGAAAATTATACACCGCGGCTCCGAAAGGTACTCGTAAGATCACTCAAATACACAACAATATTGGCGCAGCCGGTAGGATCAAGGAAGTTGGTCAATCTACATACACTTGAAAAACCTTGATCCTCCAACCTACGAGTTACGAGTTACTTACCGTGGAATCTGGCGACAGAACCCAGCCTAAGAAGATAAGAAGTCCCCAATTTGGAAAAAACGACTTCCGTTTACGAATAAATAATACACAACACAACAAAGAGTACGGCTAAATGAAGCTGACTGAAACGTCAACAATCTTTCTTAAGTAAGTTAAAAAGAGGCAAAACTGTTATTCCTCATTAATAATAGCAATAAGACTAAAACAAGGCAGCTTTCACATATTCGGGCAAATTTCTTGCTTTGATTAAATTAATTAAACTTCTTTGATAAAACTACTTATTCCCTTTTCTTCCTTACTTCTCTCTCTCTCACACTTATTCGTGGAAACTCAAAGTTTTGGCTTTCATGCCTAAACCAGACCGAAGCTCTTTATGCTCTAACTTTGAGACGGCAATAAGTTCATTGTCATTTGACAATACCAGCCCTCCAGATAGCCCAAGTGTAGAGTGTAATTCACCCCAAAGTCGACCTTCCGTAAACTGGTATCGTGAGCATCGCTCAGGTAAACGTTTCAGAAGGCACAGCTTAATTAATTTTCTAGCAAGAAACAATAGCTTAAACGCCCTAATCACAGAAAAATCATTAACCTCGCCTACTTCTAATAACGATACTCCAGATATTCTCCAGAGAAAGCAACCAAACCAACCAGTCAAAATGCCAGTGAATTATGAAAAGGTAGTTAAACTGTCAGCACAAATGGTGCCCTTGTTTTCTGGAGAATTGAGTCCCCAAATCCTCACAGAATTGCAAACCTTTATAGGCTGTTGCAAACAAGTACAACAGTGCCTAGAAGAGGAGGAAAAGCAAGTTTTTATGCAGATTTTTTCCCACTAGATTGAGAGGAAATGCATACCAGCTAATCGTATCTAGCTCACTCACAACATTTGAAGAGGTTGAACAATTACTTTATCGTAATTACTTACCTCGTGAGACATACCATGAGCTGATAAATAGATTAATCACTTGCCGACAATACCCGCACGAGTCATTTAACTCCTTCACAACTAGGCTAAAAGGCCTATTGTTACAATGTAATGAGGCAGCACAGAGTAAATATGGTGCTGAAAATTTCAATATGGTGAAGCGACAAATAGAAGATTTTGCTATGGCTTCAGTGAAGAGTGATGCTAATAATCCGCATCTAAGTGCCTATTTACTTACTTTAAATGAAGATTCGGTAGACCAACTCATCCAAAAGGCAGTAGACATGGAACGATTACAACGCAGCCTCTTTTATAATCCACAACCCGCCAGTTACATTCATAATCCCACAAGCTATTTTCCAATGGACAACTTTTCAAGGCATAATTGCACAAATTATGCTAATTCTTATAGTCATCCTATTCACGAGACTGTTGCTCCATACACTTACACAAATGAGCTAGGAAAACCTAAAATAAAGACTGAGTTCTATATACCTCCCACACAGGAGCCGACAAAATTAGCTTCAGTATCCTTTAATACTGGCAGAAACTCACCGGATAATTGGCACTCGACTCAAGTCAGCTCGACAAGAAAATCTTTAGGAAGTCCACCTCCATACCAGAATTCTACCTTTCATCATACAGGAGAAAGAATTCGTCTCTTCTTTCTTACTGTTAAACAAGATTCCCCTCAGCTATTGCAACTACAAGGGGCACACGTATGACGAGTGCATAAAACGCAAAAACTCCCCTTTCTGTATAAACTGCAGAACGAAAGGACATGATGTCCAATATTGTCGACAAAATGTTAAGGCACCACCTGAGCGAGCAAATACAAAAAACAGTTCTCAATGGGGCACTTCAGATCGCGAACCTAGAATTAATTATGGACAAGAGATGTGTAGTTTTTGTAGCAGAAGAGGCCATACCGTGTCCACCTGTCGGCAGAAACAACGATGGGAAACGGCAAATTCGGGAAACGGCACACTGTCGACCGAAAAGTCCCCGGCTCGACATTAAAGAAAACTCATCATACTACTTCAGGGTCTTCTCAAAAGAAAAACCCCCGAAAAAGGGAAAACATTTCAATAGTAGATTTGCCATTAGATATAAGCAAAAACGCAGCCGTTCGGCTGATAGTGGATACTGGAGCTGAAGTAAGTCTTATAAAACAGGAAGCACTTGATACGCCAGAACGTATAGAACAGAGTCAAAAGTTCACTCTGAAAACTCCATTTGGAGATGGAGAAACATTGGGTAGCTGCCAAGGCAACTTTTTACTAAGCCGCAGTATTCCATGCCATCTACAGGTTGTAGAAGATAACGCCCAACTCTCTCACGATGGGCTGTTAGGTAATGACTTTCTTGCAAAAAATTGCAATATAGAAGGCCCTAACAAATTACTCCGGTTTCCTCGTACGGAAACCAATCCTATTGAGTTCACGGTACCTCTCGAAACATCCACAGAAGATGGGGAGGAAATACCAAGGGATCAAATAGAGGAGCAATTTAAATCTTCTGCTACCACTTCAATGGCAGCCAATAGAAAAAATTCCTTACCTCAAATAGAAGAAATTTCGAGTACCTTGAAAAACGAGAATGAAGACGAAAGTAGACAATTTGAAGTAGTGCTTCAGCGACCTAATAAAATACCTCCTCGATCTCAAATCGTACTGAGCATACCATTACAATTGGATCAAGAAATGATCTGTATGTCTCAGGAGATAGGAGAAGGAGTATTTGTCGCAAATTGCTTAGTTAGTCCGAATAAAAGTTTTATACCGTTATCCGTTCTGAACGTAAACACAGAACCAGTATTCCTGAAGAACTTAACGCTTACGCTAGTTCCACTTAATTACTATAACCTGCAGACTCTCTATTTACCTTTGGACGAAATAAATTCCCAAAGTTCTCAGAAAGAAGCCTCTCTTAAGCCTCTCTATTTACCTTTGGACGTCAGTAATTCCCAAAGTTTTCAGAATAAAGGTGGTCCGCCTTTCCCTCGTGCACAAAACAATAACTACTACAACTTCAAAAGTGATAAGACAAATTTCATTTCCAATCCATATTCAGTAAACAAAAACCATACTAAAAGCTCTAATCAAGACAGACTTGCGGCTTTACGTAAAGAATTACTGTTGGAAGAAAATTTAAATCACGAAGAAGAAAAGTCAATTCTTGAGCTATGTTATAAGTATAATGACCTCTTCTACTTAAAGGGAGATAAACTAACGTGCACTAGTACTATAAAACACACCATACCTATATTGCATAATCAACCACCAATAAATCAAAAAATGTACAGACTTCCAGAAACACATCGGGCTGTTATTAACGAACAAATAAATGAGATGCTAGAGAATGACATCATTCAAATTAGCAAAAGCCCATGGAATTCTCCGTTACTTGTAGTCCCCAAGAAAGCTGGTTTATTGCCGTCAACGTTGGCGCGTAGTAGTAGATTTCCGTAAAGTCAACGAGAAATCTATAGGGGATGCCTTTCCACTACCCAGGATAGAGGATATACTGGATCAACTTGGGCATTCACGGTATTTTACCACAGTTGATCTTGCAAGTGGATACCATCAAGTACTGGTTGACCCAAGGGATAGACCGAAAACTGCGTTTAGTACTGTTTACGGGCATTATGAATTTAAGAGAATGCCATTTGGAATGAAATGCGCACCTGCGACCTTTCAGCGCTTAATGAATTACATTCTAACGGGTCTCCAAGGATTAGAATGCTTTGTCTATCTCGATGATATTGTAATATATGGAAAAAAATTACAAGATCACAACGAGAAATTGGCTAAGGTATTCGACAGACTTCGAGCCCATAATCTTAAATTACAACCCGAAAAGTGTCAGTTTCTTCGCAGAGAAGTGAACTACCTTGGACACAAATGCTCAAACGAAGGAGCACTTCCAGATCCCAGTAAAACAAGTTGCGTTCAAAATTTTCCTCAACCCCGAACGGTGAGACAAACTCAATCATTTCTTGGACTGGCCAACTACTATCGTAAGTTCATTCCAAACTTTTCAAAAATAGTCAGGCCTGATCGGAATATGTGAAATGTTTACTTGCAATGTACTGATGTAGGTAGGTAGGTATGCAATGAGTTGCTTCCGGATGAAAATTGATGTTTTTAGATTGGGGTTTAATTGTGATTTTATGTATGTAACATCGGTGAGAATCGTGAACTCAAAGCCCTCGATATATGCGCGAAATTTCTTTATGCTGAGCACTGCAGCCAAGTACTCCAGCTCCGTAAGACTATAAATCTTTAAGCTGGGTTTAGCTTTTGTGACATATAGGCTATTGGTCTTTCCTCTTCGTTTAAGGTCTTTTTGAAGAAGCACACTTCCTACGCCTTGTTTATTGTCATCGCTCCGCATGAAGAAGGGCTTCCAATAATCTGGATTCGCCAGTAAAGGGGCTGAAGAACGGAGTGTTTTCAGTTGTTCAAATGCTGTTTGAGCTGCCGGAGTCCACGTGAATTCCGTGCTTTTTCTCAACAAATTGGTTATTGGGGACGCCACATCAGAATAATTTGCGATGAAGCGCCAATACCAGCCCGCCATGCCCAACAGCCTCCTCGTTTGGCGGATGGTGGTAGGTGCTTGAAAGTTTTCAATTGCCGCCACCTTATCTGGATCAGTCCGAAGCCCTCCCTCACCAACTACATAGCCGAGGTATTTGATCTGCCTTAAAACAAATTTGCTTTTTTCGACATTGATGGTTAATTTAGCTTTTTCTAGAAGTGCCGCCACTTCACTCAAGAGTATAAGGTGCTCCTCATATATAACGGAGGTGACCAACAAGTCATCCAGGTAAACAAATACTCTATCATGCAGTTGATGGGGAATTACCTTGTCCATCAGACGACACATAGTCTGTGGTTCATTGCACAAACCGAACGGGATGACATTAAATTGGTATAGAGGCCTTCCCAGTACGGTGACCGCTGCATCCTTGAGGTCAAGGCTGCTAATGAATCTTGTCTCTCATAGCCATCCTAATAGACCGTCAATTAGTGGTAGTGGAAAAGCATCTTTCTTCGTCATAGAATTCAGTCTGCGCGAGTCGAGACATAATCGTGCCTTTACATTTGATTTTTTTACCAGAACCGCCGGAGAGTTCCATTCGCTCTGGCTTTCCTCAATAACATCCATTTCGATCATTCGGTCTAGTTCTTCGTACAGAAGTCTTAGTACCACGGGTGAGACAGGAAAATGGCGTTGCTTTATAGGTTCGCTTTCGATTGTATCTATTTGGTGCTGTAAGAGCGAGGTCCGACCTAGTCCGTTTTTCGTAAATGTAGGAAACTGAGACCTTACTTGCTCTAACTGGTTCTCTTGGTCTTCCGTTAGCTCGTGGCGTGTTGCGTTTCTTTTGGGAGGTTTTCCGAGGGAACTGATAATTTTCGGTGAGAAGCCAAAAGCTTTCCAAAAGTCGATGCCTAAATACAGTTCTTGCTGTACAGTGGGAACAAGGTGTAGTCTATTAATCTCAAGTCGTCCCTCATACTCAACAGATGTTTCTATGTATCCAAGGATAATGTTTTTGGAGCCGTCTGCGGTGCGTACATGTGAGTGGAAAGGTTTGTATTGCAGACCAGCGCCAGCTACTAATATTAAAGAATTCGCT
Organism: Dioctria linearis; assembly: GCA_963930735.1. Taxonomy (NCBI): domain Eukaryota; kingdom Metazoa; phylum Arthropoda; class Insecta; order Diptera; family Asilidae; genus Dioctria; species Dioctria linearis. The sequence continues at coordinate 206,660,414 of OZ005740.1, forward strand.
CCGAGGATGCTAATAGACGCCCCACTATCAAGGAGTTCTTTTACATTCTTGCCGCCTACAGTGACGATAATATAAGGTGTTGGATCATCTCTCTCGTAAATGATGGTGGACAACCGTATCTTACGTACTAATTTCCTCCCCTGGAAATAGTTAGCGCTGCGAAGGAGCCTTTTAATTCGCGGCTTTGATGCATTTGACTTATTTTTGAACTGAGAGAAGCAGGGAAAACCGTGGACCTTCATTGATGGGACGATTACTATGATGAAATTAGAATTATCACAGAGCTGACTAATAGTGAGAGAGTCTACCTATGAAGACTTGGTTCTGTATTGGTCGCTGCTTCCTCCGTGGAGGTGCTGGGGCATAAATGAATTCGGGCCGATCGCGTGACCCCAGATTTCATTGCGCTCGGCCGATGGTTTTCCGATAAACGGAGACATGTAGGGCAGTTGGGCTTAGAAACCCTGGGCGTTCGCATCCGTAACAGAAGACTCCGAGGTAACCTTTACCAAAATCTTGGTATCATTGTCCAATGTCGCGACAATTCCAACATATGGTGTACTGATGACTTATCTTATCTACAGACATTTTGCTATCTACGACGCATACATCATAAGTCCGATCCTCAGAAGAAGGATCTTCATGCTCTAAAGCGTGAACCGAGTTAGAATTTTTAGCACGAGATGCGAGCATTAGGTATCTCGGCCCATGGCCTGAAAATTTCCAGAGCTTTTCCAATCTCTGACATGTTACACGAAGTTCCACAACATAGCGGAACGAAGTTGTAACAGTAGCACTTTGTAGTGCGTTGTCCATATTGTCTCTTATGATTTCCATAAGCTCCTTCTCGAGAAAAGGACGACGAAAACGACAATTAAAGCGTTCCATATCCAAGAGAAAATAGCTAAAAGATTCCTTTGGGGCTTGTTTTCGAGACTCAATTGTTCTCCGCATTCCCCTTTCCGAGATGTAACTGCCGAATCGGCCTATTAAAACAGCATTGAATTCATCCCAGGATGAGAGGAAACATATCTCAAACTGAATCCCGAAAAGTGCCAGTTCTTGAGAAAAGAAGTTGTCTACTTTGGACACAAATGTTCAAGTCAAGGGGCACTGCCAGACCCCAGTAAGACGACCTGCGTCCAGACCTTTCCTGTTCCCCGTACAGTAAGGCAAGTCCAGTTCTTTTTAGGGCTTTCCAATTATTACAGAAAATTTATACCCGACTTCTCAAGGATAGTTCGTCCAATAACAAATTTACTCCGAATGGATGTTAAATTTACTTGGACAGAGAAATGTCAGGAAGCTTTTCAAGCTATTAAACTAGCTTTAGTAACACCTCCACTTCTAATCTACCCTGATTTTTTCCAACCATTCAACTTGACGAGGGACGCAAGTAGTGAGGCATTAGGTGCAGTACTTTCTCAAGGGGAAGGGGGAAAGGATCAACCAATAGCCTATGCCAGTCGAACACTAAATAAGGCCGAAAAGAATTACTCCACAATTGAGAAGGAGATACTGGATATAGTTTGGGCCACAAGACATTTTAGATGATACCTCCACGGACGCAAGTTCACGGTCTATACTGACCATAAACCACTAAAAGGAGTCTTTAATGTCAAAGACCCAACTTCCTGTTTGGTGAGGTTTCACCACAAACTTTCCGAATTCGATTATCGCATCGAATACAAATCGGGGAAGTGTAACACAAATGCAGATGCTCTGAGTCGCATTCCCCAGGAAGTTCCTGAAGACACAAAGAAAACCTTCACGGTAAAAGCTTTAGTCCACCATCAAATGGAGTCAGATGAGGAGGAGAGTAATCCTTCAGAAGCGCAGAAGCATAGAACCATCAAATGCAACGTTGTGACAAGGGCTCAAAACAAAAAGCCAAAAGGTTGACCAAAGCCTACAGAAGAACAAAAGCATAGAAACGCCACAAAACCGCTACAGCGGAAAGCGCTTTAAATGCCGGAAGATATGCAATCCCCCGAGGCGGATGAAAAAACGCCAGATACGCTTAAAGAAATACCACCAGAAATAAGTAGAAATAACAAACCCGATATAATTACGAGCCCCCAGGAGATATTAACGATCTTAAGAGACTATCACGATTCTCCTTTCGGCGGCCACCAAGGTATAATAAAAACTTATAAGCGGATAAGACGCAAGTATTGGTTGGAAACACATGCTTAGTGACATCAAGAAGTACGTTAAAAAATGCCCTAAATGCCAAACGATGAAGGCATCCCCTCGATTCCGAATCCCAATTGTGATAACAAACATAGCAGAGCAACCATTTGACAAGGTTTACCTGAATATTGTGGGCCCTTTGGAGGAAACCGCCACAGGTAACAAATATATTCTGACCTTTCAAGATAATTTGACCAATTCGTCGATTGGTATGCCATACTCAATGGGGAAGCAATTACAGTAGCAAAAATTTTCTTCGACGAAATCGTCACGCGAAAATCGAATCGTAAATAGCTTCGACTATTGTAAGGGTACCTTTCACAAAATAAAAAAACCACTGAACTTCCCTAATTAAACTTTTATTAGAATTGCTTTTATAAAGGTATCCAAACTTATATATCTTAATTACCGCGACTCGAAACTACTCGCAATTCAAGTTCTCGACAGACTGCCGCTTTTATGATATCTCATTTAAAGCTTCACTTAGTAAAATTGTCATGTAATCAGTTTCATTTTTCTCATAATAATTTCTGTGAGAAATTAATACGACACCTTTTATGTTTAGTAAAAATGCTGTTGTCGCAACGTGGAAATGTGGGAAATTAGATCTGTTTAAATTTTATTACCAAGCCATAGGTTTGGGTTTTGTAGCAATTCTGTACATGTCTGGATCTGGTAGATCCGGTGTCTGTTTTGTTGTCATGTCACGTTTTAAGTCCATATATGTAACTCCTCCCCGCTTTGGGTCAGAAGCCTCCGGCGTCATGTTATTTATTATTTTGACTTTCGCTTTTTTATTTTTCCAATATATGGATAGTATAATCACCGCAATAATTATAATCAATACAATGGTTATGCCAATATTGGTTCCATATGTAATATTTTTATGATATTTTAGCTCTTTAATTTCCTCTAGCTTATCCACATTCTCCATGACAATTTTACTGAAGTCGATTGGCTTTATAAACACTAGTTTATTTTCTCTTGTTGGGTAATAATATTTATCTAATATAGTGACCTTTTTATTATAGAATTTATGCTGTTTTATTCTTAATGTACAATTACTGGAATTTATCATATAATTTCCTGTTAATGTAATTTTTCTTTTATCACAATTATGCCAGATAGTATCATTAAACATATTTTTCAATAGAATAGTCTCGTCATCTATCTCTTCTATACTTGTTACATTATTATACACTAAAAGACACTTTCCTTGACCAACACAATTTTTACTCAATTTTAAATCTTTCAACAGTGCTTCCTCATTATATTGATATGTTTTACCTTTTATTTAAACTATCAATTCATCCTGTTCGTTAATCTCTAAGTTTTCTGAATTTGGCAAAGGTTTGATCATTTGTAATTCTGTTACTACATAGCTTTTTGGTACTTTAATTGCAAAGATTAGAAATCAGCTCTTGTATTCCATCACTCCTGCTTTTAGTAGTTTCAACTTATAAAAGTCTATGTTATATAAATCTAATTCCTCTATCGTTAGCATGCTTGGATGAATAACATTATTTTTAGTTGCTACTATGTTATCAAGAATTTGATTTATCTTATTTTCAAAATACCTTAATTTGTTTCTTGATCTAAGAATAGGATTTTATAGTTTAATTCTATTATATTCTCGGTAGTCGTGTTAAATGACTCTAGAATCTTTAATCAATCGTTCTCTAGTAATATTTTTAAATCAGAAAAAGTTTTATTAAAACGATCATTTACTTTTATCTGTTGATTTAAATTCTGAATTAAGTTATGACTGTTTTCGTCTATAATCCGTAAATGTTCGGTTATGTCTTGTCGGTCCGTATCGTTTATTGTCCCAAACAGCCAATTTTGGATTGTACCACCTAAATTTATGAGACCTCTCTTCTGTCTGGATGGTTTCCTTATTGCTCGAAGTTTACCTTTAATGATTTTAATTTCTGTGTAAAGAGTCTGTCTATCCTCTAATTTTAAATGATTTATATTCATTTCTAACTGATTTAAGATATCCGCCATTTCAGTTGGATCAATTATGTGCAGAATTGTATCTGTCTCATTGGCAATTTTCACCTGTTTGATCTTTATCTTTACATACCCGGTCTCTTCCCCTATAGGATGTACCTGCAGTAGCCCCTGTGCTTGTTGGTCATCAGCGTTAGGATTATCATGATTAGTATCTGTAAATTTATATGTTCTTTTAATATTACATGGATGGACGTTTTCTAATAGATATTTCCTAAAGTACGGTTGATCTTTATGCCTTAATCTTTTGTAGTTTTTAATAAAACCTACCTCCCTGCGTTCAACATAATTTTCTCTTTTTTATTAGCTTTATGTATAAACCCTATCTTTTTCTTTGTCAATGTTCCTACTAACAATTTCGTGTCTGTTAAATTATTCGCTTCTCTTGGAGTCATTTCAATCGTGGAATGGTATCGATCATTATAATTTCCTATTGCTTGCTGCATTTTCGGTTCTAACGATACATCTTCCTCAATTGCCTGAAGTTTTTCTATAAGTGTGGAGTGTAATCTCTCTACATCGGAATTACCAGTATGGCTATTAGGCTTCGTCCAATGCACTACTATATTCTTTTCTTGCAAATATTTTTTAACCTGTTCCGATTTAAATTCATTGTCCATAATAATTTTTTTGGTTTGTCGAATGTTGCAATATATCCTTCTATTATGGCAATCTTCTTAATCCAGTTCCTATCATTAATTAAATATGTGACTGCAAATTTTGTTAACTTATCAATGATAGTTATAAAAGTCTGTTTGTTATAATGGAAAGTATCTAAATGGATAAATTTTTTTTTCTTGGTGTTTCTGTTTAACTTTGTTTTAATAGGATTTCGGTCATATTTGATTTCTTGAATTTTTTTGCAATTATTTATTATTAATTGAATATGTTCTTGCAACTTTGGATAATAGATTTTATTTTTAAGTGTCTTATATGTCTCGTTGATACCACTGTGTGATACAATGCAATTTGTTTATGACACTCTTCTTCGTTCTGTATTTTTTGAGCCTTCTTAGTAACTCTTATAAATCTAACTCGTTTATCTCCTGAAAATAATTTTATAATAATTTACTGCACTTTATTATAGTCCCTATCATTCACTTCTGGATATATGTCTATATGTCCAGATTTTATATACCGCTTTAATGCATCTGTTATTATATCTTCATCATCCTGTGGGTTCATCTGTATAATTCTTCTTTGATGTATTATCTCCATTTCCTTAGTTGGACAATAAGTTAATATTATTTGTGTCTTATACTTATTGATTATTTCTTCCTTTATTCCTATGTAATCTAATATCTGTTCGTCTACTGAATGCATGGTATCAGACAGGTCCATATTGGATTCACTGCTGTTATTTTCGTTTATATGTGGACTATTTTTATTCTGCTCCGAAAATCTGCCACCTTATTTTCTTTTCCTTGAAGGTATTCTATCTCGAAGTTGTATTCTTGGAGCTTTAGAATCCATCTTTGATTTTTCTGTGAGAATTCTTTTCCTTTGAACTTTGAATTCAGATATTTTATTGGGGTATCATCAGTAATGATTTTGAATTTCCTCCCATGCAAATAAGGTCTGAAATAATTCACCGAATATACTATGGCTAGAAATTCTTTGTCTGTTGCACTGTAATTTTTCTCATGATTATTTAGAGTCCTTGAGACATAGCATATTGGATGACCCTCTTGCGAAAGAACGGCTCCAATAGTAAAATCGCTAGCGTCAGTCGTAACAACAAATTCTTTTTCATAGTCTGGGAATTTCAGAATGGGATGTGAAGCTATTAGCAACTTTAATTTCTCAAATGCTGCTATATATTGAGGATCTTTGGTATTAATCTTGACATTCTTCTTCACGTATTTTATTAAAGGATGTGCTACCTTTGCATAATCCTTTATAAATTTTTGGTAAAACCATGTCATACCTGGAAAGCTTTTAATTGTTTTTCAGTTTTTGGTAGTTCAACCCTTTTAATATCCTCCACTTTATTTGGGTTAGGTTTTATTCCCTGTTTAGTTAAAACATGTCCAAGAAATTCAGTTTCTTTCTGCATGAAACTGCATTTGTCGGCTTGTACTTTTAAACGTTGTTCTGTTAGTTTTCTGAATAAATTTTCTAATGAATTTAGATGTTCCTCTAGAGTCGTTGAGAAGATGAGGATATCATCTAGATATGCTACACATATTCGATTTATAAATTCCCTCAATATTTCATTAATCAGAAGTTGAAACGTTGCTGGAGCATTCTTTAACCCGAGTGGCATCCTGACGTATTCATATAGTCCTGCTGGTGTAACGAAAGCAGTTTTTTCTATATCTTTTCCTGCTACTAAAATTTGATGGTATCCCTTCGCGGGGTCTAATGAACTAAAGTATTGAGCCTTACCTAATTTGTCGAGAATGCTGTCGATATTATGTAATGGATACTTATCATCTATAGTAACCTGATTTAGTTTCTTATAGTCTACTACGATTCTAAATTTCTGAACCCCTGAATTATCTTTGTTCTTTGGTATCACTATAATAGGTGAACTGTATCTGCTGTTACTTTTCCTAATAATACCTTGCAATTCCATTTCCCTCATTTGTTTTCTGACTTTTTCTTCATGTTTGAGTGGATATCTATATAATTTTGAATTTATCTGCTCATTCGTTGTGGTTTTGATTTGATGTACTATACTGGTTGTATTGGTTATCTTATCGCCTTCTTTGTAAAATAACCTTTTGTATTTTTCTAGTAATTGTGTTATTTCTAACTTTTCTTCGTTATTTAAATGTTCCATATTTACATTTCCCGATTCACTCTCTTCGAGGACGTTAACTTCCTCTTGAATAGCTTTATCCAATAATAGTAATTTCACATCATTTTTTAAAGTAATTTCTCTGTTTTCTATATCGATTCTTTTGACATTATTTTCAACCCAGTCCATACCTATTAAAAATCGTATGTATTGTCTAGGTAAATTTTTACCCATCGCATCCGAGCATTGTCGGGTTCGTGGAATTCTACAGGACATTTAGTTTTTACATATTCAGTACTTTTCTTAACTTCCCCTTCAATTGTATTAATTTGAACCCTTTCTCCTAACATCTGTTCATATATTTTATCTGTAACGTTTCGTGAATATAGTAAGCTTATCGTGGAGCCAGTATCTATCATAGCACTGAACTTTTGGTCATTTATAGTTATAGCAATAAAGATTTTTTTTTTGTTTCCGAGGCTAGTTGATAAAAAACTCAGATTCTCCTAACTGATTAACGTCTTGTCTAGTATTAATAGCATCAACGTCAACATCCATTGGTTGAACTTGATTGCCATTATTATTATTCTGTGTTCTATTTCTCCACTGTGCATTGTAGTTATTGAAAGGTCATCTATTCTGTCCAAAATTATTGTTAAAACTATTATTTCGAAACTGACCGGAATTATTATGATTATTATTTCTGAATTGGTCTGAGTTACTATTGAAATTTCCTTGTCTAAATGGTACTGAATGGTTATTGTTTTGCCTAAAATTTTAATTCGTTCTTGGTATGCTCTGTCGTTGTGGGTATTGATCTTTAATTATCTGATTCGATTTAAAAAATTTCAAATTGTAATGGTCTTGTCCAGCATATTTATTTATAATCATTCTAATTTCTTCTAAGCTAAATTTATCGAACAATTCGGCTGCTAGAGTCCCTGCTGTAATTTCTTTTATTTTCAGTACTAAAACACTGCTCAAATTGTTTCCGATTTTTGTTTGATAATTACCAAAAGTAGCACATTCTGCTATATCACTGACTATAATTCTAATCTTGTCCAATAAATCAATAATAGAACTTACTTTGAGTGTAGAAATTTCCTGCATTATTCTACCTTGATCTTTCGATGGTTTATACTGCAACCTTAATTTCACTTTTCACTCCTCCCATGTTCTTGGCGGCGCCGTGTCTAAGTAGTACTTCGCTGGACCCAAAATCTTCTCATTATAGATAATGGCATATACATTGGGGGCTTGTTGTCCATATTCAGTTAATACTCTGTCTACAGTTGTAATAAATGCTGGTAAGGTTCCTGGTTGTCCATCAAAAGCTGGTAAATACCGAATTTTCTTTTCGATCGTATTCCTTAAAGATGCTGGTTGGGTGTGCCTATTTAATATGTCTGTAAGGAGTATCAGACATTGTTCCATCGGTTGCTCTTGTTGCTGAGCCATCCTTCTATTATCGTCGATCACTCTATTTCGTTGATTTCTTCTTTCCTCCAGTATGCTATCTATTTAGGTGAAGCGGTCGTTTCTGCGTCGTTCACTAAATTTTATTTTGAACCACTGTGTTTCACACTTTTTTTCACCACTGATTTGTACGCTAATGATTCGTATCACTGGATTCCATCTCTACAGAGAGGAATCCTACCGACTGCGCCACTTAAATCGTTGTATCCGTTTTGGGAGAAAAATAAAATCGAATCGTAAATAGCTTCGACTATTGTAAGGGTATCTTTCACAAAATAAAAAAACCACTGAACTTCCCTAATTAAACTTTTATTAGAATTGCTTTTATAAAGGTATCCAAACTTATATTTCAATTCAAGTTCTCGACAGACTGCCGCTTTTATGATATCTCATTTAAAGCTTCACTTAGTAAAATTGTCATGTAATCAGTTTAATTTTTCTCATAATAATTTCCTCAAGAGTGAGAGCCGAAAGCACAAACTCTCACAAATTTGGGTAGGACCATTTCTGGTAACCTCAGTAATAAGTCCTGTAAGCGCAACCATCCAAATAGGTAAACGTAGCGTCACAGTGCATGTGTGTTGTGTGTTTTCAGATATGCTCAGCCTAAGTCCATACTATATTCCTTTTAAGAAATATATATGATAAAATTCAAAAACCGTGATGGGGCATTACTTCCAATTACGTTTTACACTTTATGTGGTGAATTTCCGATATGAGCAACTCCATATTCGGACGCAGTGTGCAAAATTAGTGGGAATTTAGAGTACTTTAGTCATTTTGCGTAAATAGGTAGTTTTGGTCAAATATTTGAGGAATTGTATTCTTTATAAGACTGTCAGTTGTATCTGTCAGAAAGAGATTACGGCCAGTCGTGTAGACTTAGTTAGGCTCATTCGACCAGGTTTCGTCCCTGCCAAAGGACTCATCAGGAATGTTTAGTGAGTGGCTTGAAATAGCCAGTGTGTACTTAAGTGCAATATTAGTTAGGTAATGTCCAAAAACTAATGTCCGTCAAGTCATTTTAAAGACATGCATCTATCACAGGTGTCACTCAGTCACGTCATCACCCTCTTTGTGGCAATGGCTTGTAGCAGGTATGTTTACCCTCCCGGATCTATGTCCCTGATTATTTAGCATAAATGCTATAGGTGCTGGGGGCTAAAACACATGCTATATTTTATCAAAATATATATGATGCTAAGATGTGAGCTTATAGGAGCACTACTTCCTATTTCTCGTTGGTAGTTTGGCAATGTGCCTGAGATTAGACCAGACTGCATCACCTAGAGTATAGCAAGTATATTAGAAACTGATATGTATGTTAATCATTATATCCAAATGTTTATGAAAACACAATTGGAAACAAGGATGCTTAAATCCTCATTTATATGGGTTTATTAGTTGGAGTTCTAGTATGCGAAGGTTTTAGTTTAAATTATGTGTGGGCTTATTTGACTTAGCTATTGTTAAATTGGATAAACCTGCTAGAGTAGTTGGGGTTAGATTAGAATTTAAGTGAGAAAGTTTTGAAATAGAAAATATTGGAGGTTCGTTCTAAGATTTGTTTGAATTAAATTTTGACTACTAAGTTTTTGAGTATTAATCTAATTTATTTTAAATCTATTTCTAATTTAGGTTTGTAGTATTGGAAAGGATTGTGATGGAATAAGTGTGGTTATAACCAGTATTTATGAAATGATGTGCACCATTACTTTCCCACAACTAGTAATGGATTAATGGGTGGAATCATAGTCAGCGGTCTGAATATGTTCGATGGTTGGATAGTTATGATCAATATCTTTGATTAAAGGATAAAAAAGGGGGTGCCGTTTAGGCTCCTACAGGGCTTTACCGGACGTTTTTCTCCCGCCACGGAGTTTGTTCAACGGTTTTGCTGTAAAATGTGGTAAATTATTAGAGAGTACATATATGTGTACAAATTGTGGGTGGGTATAGCTAACTAAGTTAAGAAATTATTGTTAAAAGGTCTGAGAAGTTTGTTAAATTGGTTGTATTTGGTTAAATTACCCTATATAATTATCTAGATTTCCTTTATGTAAATCAAAAATTGTCTATGTTGATATCTGGTGTTCGAGATGAACAACATACATGTATTATTAAATCAATTATTTAAATATTCAATGAATAATGTCCCTCATTTTTGGGTTAGCAGTTGATGCACTCAATTCCTCACCCATTGCACATGCCCCAGATGTAGGTGGTACTAGCTCACAACCAATTTATTAATGTTATTTACCCTCCCGGATCTATCTCTCACAACAAGGTCTGCTTTTAACAAAACTTCGGCTTATCCACAGTAATAAGCAATACGTGAGTTTATTACGTATACTGTGGAACCATTACCGGTTTCGAGTGACATTGTTCGAGCTATGCCCATTTTTAAGGAGCGAAATCATTACTGATTATTTAGCATAAATGCTATAGGTGCTGGGGGCTAAAACACATGCTATATTTTATCAAAATATATCTGATGCTAAGATGTGAGCTTATAGGAGCACTACTTCCTATTTCTCATTGGTAGTTTGGCGATGTGCCTGAGATCATATATGTTGGAAAAATTGAATTTACCTTCACTAATTTCCTTCCCTAATTTTAAAAGAAGTTATTTGTTTTTCGCGTCCTTAACATCTGTTTTAAAGATTTCTAAGCTTTTATCAAGAAAGAGTAGCTTATTACTGCCTGGATACAGCTTTTTAAAATCAAGCTCAATCTGGATAGATTAAATATATTTATTAAGGTATATGTTTAATGTATGTAACTACTTTCCAAAGAAGCCCCAATTGGATGCTTTAATATCGGCCAATCGTTTAAAAGTACCGTATCTCTATCCATAACATGTTTTCTCCGCAAATTAAAGGTATAATAATGCTCTCAGGCCACTGTTTTTTTTATTGCAAAAAAGCTTGTTCTTCCTTTTGCTGCAAATCTGTAAAATCTTCGGTCTCAACTGCTTGTTGGCTATTTACTTCTTCATCCAAAAGAGCACCTCTTCGTTTTAATTTGTACCGACTTTTTAATATTCCTTGCTGCTGCTATTTATCACATAAAGCATAAAATCTTTCCGATAATTTTCCGCGTTGTGTTTTACCACCGAGGTATAAAGACTGAAAGAATGAATTTAAACTGTAATGACTAAAAATAGCGATAATAAGATACAAGAGAAGGGAAAAGGCTAAGAAGCAGACTCAACCAACCACATAGGGCGCCACGTGATTTTTTACTCATGGACGGATAGATCACGAAACCTATAGAGGTGATGCTGTGATGCTGAAATACAAGGAAATGTACAACGACAAAAAAAATCCTCTCCGCTCCGTAATAATGGTATTCTCTTTATTTACTACGTCCGGATGCAATCAACCAATACAGCCTTATGACATAGGCTAAAATTCACTAGAATAAATTAACTGAAATTCTATTATATCCTACCAATTACAACCTCCCAGCCTGATACCATCGACTGTAGGTTATTGCAACAAAATAATCTAGGAAAATTCCATAATTCTAATTCTCTCATATATTACATCGACGTCACAATTTCGACTTGTAATAAGATTGGAATTGATGTCAAGGACACAATTTCTATCCGATATATGTTTTATATGTGAATCATAAACCCGATTTCGACCTTTTAGGCTATAAACTTTTCCAGTAAATTAATCTCAAAAATATTATGTGTTGGACGAGTGACACCAACGCCAATCTTCCAGCATGCTATTATAGGCTATGAGTGGTTCTAAGAAACTCATCAATCGTAACCAAAAAAAAGTTATGCTAATTCTATTATAGGTATTCTAAATGATGCCGATGACGCAATCTCGACTTTGTGATACCTGCTACAGATTGTTACTGTGAACCTAATTCTATTCCGTTCTAACTTTGCAAATGCTTCCTATGGAAGCACACCAGCCGATACTATGGACTGTAGGTTGTTACAAATAGATAACTGAGAATAACCTAAAAATAATTTCAATTCCTGTTATACGTGCTAGGAATGATAACGGTTAAACAATTTTCATCCTTTGCTGTAGGTTATAAATTCTCATAATAATATATAATAATGTAATTTCTATGCAATTATATAATTGTACTTTATCGTCGCCTCCCTTTTCTCTCAGGTCTCAACCGGCTTTTCTTTGTTGAAACTTCCAGTATGACTTTTTACTGCTGCTTTATATTTTTTTCCTTAAGATGTGGCTATTTGTACCTTCGTCTTTCTCCTTTCGAAGTATGGATGTCCTGAGTTTATTATTCCTTTTCACTTTTCAGATTTTTCCAGATTTTACACTTGGACTCACGTTTTCGTCAACGTTACTTTCGTAAGAAGAACTCGCCAGAACATGAAGTCAAAAACTTGCGATTCCTTTCTGACAGCTCGCTCAGCTGACTCGTGATTCTTGGTTTAGAATACTTTTGCCAATTTGGCGCGACTGTTCACGGCATTAGTCCGGGGTGCACATTATCTCCTGCTCAAAAAAATTGCTGGACTACTTAGGGGCGCAGTCGCGTTGTAATTCTCCATTTGCTAATATTGTTTTGTTATTTATTTTAGACTGTTTATTATTGCTTTTTTTTTGTTTTTTTTTTGTTATCTTTTAAATAACCACACTTTTATTTTTATTTGTTTGTACCGCTTGTATTTTTTTATTTGTCTATTGACTATTGTCCACACTCTCTTGCTAGTTATTTTATACTGTTTGCTTTTCGGCTACCTGTTATTGATAATTATATTTGTATATTATATTATTATGTTTGTATATAATTTATGTATTTATCTTATCGTTAATCACTTATTTAGTCACACTATGGCGTCATCTTTTTTCCATTGTTTGATGAGTTGTGGAATTGCTATTTCGAGTCGACGTTATTAATTGCGGGTTGGGTTCCGAGTAAGAAGTCTGGGGTACACTCTGCTACCCTCTGGGCTTTCTTCCACGTTACTTGAATTGTCCCACAAGGAAAGAAGGTTCGCACTTAGGTACTTTCTTTCTGTTAGTGCTATTTGCTCGACTTTGAAGTCAGAAATTCTGAAACACTTAGTTGCTAGTAACAACTCATAGGAAGGAGTATCAAGAAATCTATCTACTTTGCTCAATTGGTACATATATGCTTACTGACTAAAAGAGGAATACCAGGGATAACAATACTTCACCGTATTAAGCAAACAATAATTATTTGGGGTGATCTCAGCTCCTCGGTGTTAATAGTTTCGCTTCCGGCGGTAAATTCCTCTCGTCGTTGTCTATACTGGCGACGTAGCTACATTGCTTTAGATGATATTGTGCGACCATTTCGTCTGCTATATTATGATTTACTTCATTCTTCAATCCAGTCTTCCGTTTGGGCTCCTATTTTATGTCCCACTCGACCAAAAGCGTGCGTGGATAACCTCTTTGAAACAATGGGTTGGGAGGTGGGACTCGAATCTGTTCTCGAGTAGGACGATCGATCCCACTTGGTGTTCCTCTACTTCAATTTTTTTTTTCTTTTTTAAAGGGTCTCCCGAAGTCATTGGCGCTCTCTGTAATGAATTAAATTTCTTTGCAGCATCAATCAAGTACACGTGAGTAACACATTGGACAACACAAGGAGGTAAGTGATTTACTACAGTCCGCGGATTGAAGTTCTCTTAACTAACCTTAAGTATAGAGTAGCTGTCCCGAAGATTTAATCCGCGACAGGTATTATCTAATGGATTGAAATAGTTGATCAATAAAAAAAACGAGTTGAAAATCACGGAAGAGAAAGTGGTTTTGATCAACAAAATTCTTAATTACCTCTTCTTGCGAGGGAAATAGTTTCTTTATATCAGAATATGCTCTCAAATAGTAACTGGACGTTACGTCTTTTCCAGAATTCAACCACGAATCGCAAATAAGAGTACAAATCTCTTTTCGTGAGTTCTTTGATATTTTCCATCATTTTTATATTCCTATATAATATGTTTTCCTTGGACACAATTCAACATAGCTTGCAAATCCTATAAACGAATTTTTAAGAGCTAGATTTATATGTGTATATTTACGCAATTTTGAGCTGTAGTTTGATCTGCTGCCACGTTGAAGTATACTAAGTGAAAGAGTATCTGTGACGGTGGACGCACAATTGAAACCCTTAAATAAAAGTGCGATATTAATTAAAGAATTGACCTCCACTTCAAATATTTACATTCAGTCTTCGCCATTCAAATAATCTAGTTGGAAATCGGATCCGATCTCCAAAATTTTGAAATTAAATTATTGATATCCTCGCACGTTAAGTTTTTTAAAACTTCATATCAATCCGTTTTTCTGAAATCTATGCATTCATTTTATTAGTGTTCAACGGTTGCATTTAGAACATGGAACGTTATGTTATGATATAACTAATTAAGTGACAGAACGATCATTTCTCAAACACTTGTGAACCGATCGAAGAGCTAAGATATCGTTGGTAAACTTATGAATTGTATCTACTTCCGATTAGTTTTGATTTCCCTAAGTGAGTGTGCCTCATTAAAAATACAATCATTGTAAAAAAAAAATGGTGAAGTAACGCGAGTTAGATCATGGTCTGATTCTAACAAAATAGAAGAGACTAATTTCCAAGAAATTCTTAAGAAATATGTAGAATCAGCAAAAGCAGAACAAGTTTAAAGCATTCCACTTTCCCACACTGAAATAATATCAAACTTAAATCATTTAATTTCCCACATTATAACTGCGATCTAATTACAGCTTTGCCCAACATATTTCTTACGAATTTATCTTGCCTCGCCGTTCTTAGCGATCAGAGTTCATTTTGTACGTGACAAATATGTAAATGCAGATAATTATTATAAACGAATAATTAAGTCAGTCTAACTTAAGTTTTGACGGAAAAAGGTTTAGCAAAAGCTGACCACGGTTACAAAAGTGTTAAAAGCATTAAATAAAGGTATATCAATCTAAAGATTGTTTTTTTATTTTTGGAACCCGAACGATTTATCTAATTCGAGTGAGGAGGTGTCAGACCAAACGTTGATCAATTCACTGCTAAGAATCATTTGGTATGTGTTAGAACACAACTTTTCTATTACAGGGAAATACCATTGAAAATAAGCTCGCAGTAAGGTTTAATACCATTTTTATAGAAATAATCTGATGGATGGATGTAGCAACCCGAGCAAGTTTGAAGATATGGAGCCTATTATACATAAAACTAGGAAAGAAGCTATAATTGGTCTAAGAACACAACGTTCGTTCAGGTCACAGATAATTTGTTCCCTTAATAACTGAAAACACGTCATTTTAAAAAAATATCGTCTAATTTCTGTATGACCTGAATAGGTTAAGACCACTGACATGTATAATATGGGCTGACTACGTTAATAGAAATGCACTGCAAAAAAGTGGGCTCACTTCTATATTGCTGACTCTTTCGGTCTAGCACCAACTACCAACTGAGGAGAACTGTAAAGAAGAAATAAATAGGTGGGTCCAACGATATAAATGTTTTTAAATTAATTATTTAGGATTATTACTGATAAAATTGTTTTACAAAAGGCAATATATTGATAAGATATGAGGCAGAAGTTCGAAACGTTTTATTATAATCACTTTCGAGCTGCGCGCTTATTTTTTCAACTTCCCGCCAATGAACTTTTCAATGTTGGCACCAGCGTAAGAACTTTTATTGACATAAGCAACTGAGCCCACATAAAATAGAAAGTTAAGCAGTCGATATTATATATGCCAGTGATTAAGACCTAATAATTCCTTAACAGTCATAGATGGAACATAAGTGTATTGAATTCAATTAAATAGGAGACTCTGGGCTTGCCAAATTTTGTAACAAAAATAACAGGAAAATTAAATCAAAACGAGATTTAAAAATCGAAATTTTGAATTTGTAGCGTCCTAAATCTTGGACACAATGCCGTCTTAAAATAGACCGTATATCCTGTACTTTTCAAGATATATGGTGTTTAATGAAAAAAAGAGCATATTTTACTAATAATCCTGTAACTGGGTAGCGTGACATTTTGCCCCCCCCCCCCTTCGTTCCGACATACATGGTTTTGTTGTTTGGATGAGGGGAATCATTTGGTAAAATATTAGTCTGGGACACCCTGTATATTAAAAGACAAAACTTTTATAAGGTTATACAACAAAGGAATTACCCGATTTTACACACTTACGCACTTGACCTATTACTTATTTTTTTTATTCATAATTACTTACTCTCATAATTTTTCTAACATTTCTTAAAATGGACAAAATGTACAAAGATTTTCATTCCTTACCTCCATAAATTACTTCACAACGCAATAATAGCCCACTTGTACAAAGTAAACAAAATGCTTGCATGGCATTTTTGTATAAACGTAAATCACAGAGTTAATGTACTCCAGATCGCTTATCGCTCGAAATTTCAAGAGCAAGATCAAATTACGAGACCCAATTGAAGAAATTAACGAAGTCACTTGTTTTTGCCGGACTTAATGTACTCGTCTTATCTTTCAATTTTTTCTGTTTTTCGTGTGATTGGTCGGCTGAAAGCACCAATCAGAAAAGATATTCTATACTTTCGCTGACTTGAGGGCGTCAGCTATTTTGGCGATAAAAATATGCTCCAACGATAATGAAGTTGAAGTTCAGCATCGGTATTCAAAGCGAAAGCACGGCGGGAGTCGAGATCGAGAAGTTTTGTTTTAATATACTTACATGAATACAGATGTGAAAGTGAATGAATAAAAAGAGTCAATAGATATTACTTGAAAATACATTTTAATTAACTAATATTGCGAGGTGACATACACGTGTAAAATCTAATTTTTCCTAAATAAAAATCTATTATATGAATAAATATTTGCATTAACAAGTGTTTCCTGTTTCCTGAAAGATCCTGAACCTTCCTCCAGTGCCACTCTTCTCCACGCGAAAGCACGGTGGTACGTGGGTTATAACATGGCCATGAAAAATTGCTTACCATATTTTATTGTAAGGCCATCTTGGAAATAAAATTTTTGGTGTGGGCAAATTATTTTATGAAATTTCATTTTTGGCTACACCATGGCATTATCAAGACCGAGAAGGACTGCAATCGGTAGATTGATTGCATTAAAACATTTGGAGCTCGCCGAGTTAGAAGAGCTGAAGAGAAGAAAACGAAAACTGTGGGTGAATCCCTTTCTCGCCAAAAGAGAAATGTATGACATAGAAGAACATCTTCTTAAAGATCTCATGTGGGGGATGGGGAAAATTACCGCAACTGCTGCCGTATGACAAGAGCACAATTTGAAAAGTGCCTTTATATATTTTTTCAAGTTTACTGTACCATTTTTTATGTTTTAGATTGAGCCATCAATTAAGAAGCAACATACACGGATGAGATATGCCATTTCTGCAAGGGTTCGCCTTGCTGTAACTTTACGTAATGTTGCCACCGGAGATTCTTACCGTTCATTGGGAAACTTGACACGTGTCTCACGAAAAACTATTAGTAGGTTCATCCCAGAGGTATTGTCTGCTATACACGAAGCACTCCAGCCGACACATTTAGTGGTAATTATCAGTTTACTCAAAACAGAAATACATATGTACATTTCATTTGAATCACTTTCAGATGGCAGAAACAGAGCGCGAATGGTTGGATATAGCCAACGATTTGAATAATATATGGGATTTCCCTCACACTTTGGGAGCAATGGACGGGAAGCATATCAGGATTCTAGCGCCTCTGAAATCAGGGTCGGATTTTTTTAATTTCAAGGTCTACTTCAGTATAGTTCTGTTTGCAATTGTCAACGCGCATATTAAGTTCATTTACATTGACGTCGGTGCAAATGGACGGGCCTCTGATAATGTTATTTAAAAAAGTAGCCCGATTTATAACGCCCTGAAGTGTAATCAATTACACATCCCACATATAGAGCAGCTACCTTATGAAAACGCCATACTTTTTCATTGGAGACGATATTTTCGGACTAGATAAACATCTTTTGAAGGGTTTTAGCAGAAATAAGAGTTTAAGTGTGCGAGAGGAAGTGCTAAATTTCAAACTGAGCCGAGGCCGAATGACAATTGAAATGGCATCCGGCGGCTAGCCAGTCGTTTTCGTATATAGAAGTGAATGTCAGCAGTGCGGATTTAATTGTAAAAATTTGTTGCGTTCTTCACAATTATTTGAGTACAAATATTACAACCGCTCCGCTACCAGGCCATGAAAACGACGGTATGGATAACTTACCCAATACTGTCACTGCGTTGGACCCACAAGAATTTGGCAATCCGTATTGTTTCAGCAGCTAATGCGAGAACTCGAACCAATTTTACAATTTATGTTTTACTAATCACCTCGTATGTGGAAATTAGTAAAGGTTGAGTTCCACATCTTACTAATCACTTTGCATGTGGAAATTAATAAAAAACATAGTAGACAAGAATAAACAGTTTCACTTGGCATGTGGAATCTGGCAAAATCACAGCAAGCATCGACACAAAAAAAGTATTATAAAAAGGCGTTGCAATTTCAAAAAGATGTCAGTTTCTCTACAGGACTCTAAGAGGCAACACGAAGCAAGCAAATTAGAAGCTCCCAGCAATTAATCAGCAAAGGTGCATCAACGGGTATATGTTGAATACCTTCTAACCTTTTTTTTCAGATTTTGCGAACCCCAAAATTGTATCTCGTATGATACATTACGTCGCGAACAATCTGAACACTCGATATTGGGAAATTGTATTAATTTACACAGCAATGTGGAAAGATTGAAACTGTTCCAATATCCCCCCTTCACAAACAACGTCGATAGTAATTTGTGTTTCATCAAGTTTAACAGATGTAAAAAAATAAAAAATAAACCAATAAACTGAAAGTCGTCACAAACACTTTGTTGTGTTTTTTCATAACGCCAGCAACATAACTACTTTTGTTTTCAGCGTAGAAATACAACCGATGGTATTATCTACAAAACATTTTGGTCCTTCGAAACCGGATTTGTGCGACCCAGTTTATGTCACGCTGGATTTTATTAACAGCTAGAAAGTGACTTGAAGTTTCCTGCAAAACAATCAAAGAAGTTTTGTCTTTAAGAAACTAGTACTGTCTTCGAGAAAAAATAATAATAATAATTGATCACGCAATAATTAAAAAAAAAAAAAATATATAAAAAAAATGGCATCAATCGAAGAATTATGCGTTAAACAATGCGTTCTAGCAGACAAATTAGAACAATTCATCACAAATGGAAAAAAAACTAGGTTAGAAAAAAGAACACTAAGTTTTTATGAGACGCAATTAACAAGTCTAAGAAAATTATGGGCAGATTTTGATAATAATGACACAAAGCTTAGAGAAGCTGTTATAATTTCAAAAGATACATGCACGCACGAATATGTAGAAGAAGAGACACACTCGATATTGGAGGTTAAATATATGGAATATTTAGGGGATGTAACTGAAGGAGTACTTAAAAATTCTCCAAGGGTAAAACCAGAAGCAATTAACTCAGTGGCAACTACAATTGTTCATACAAGTAGCAACCTCAGTCAGTTACCTCGAATTAACCTACCAATATTCAATGGCGAATATTCATCTTGGAGGTCATTTCACGACTTATACGTGTCATTAGTGCACAGCAATACACAACTACCTGCAGTACAAAAGCTCCATCACTTAAAAGGATGTCTCGCAGGAGAAGCAGAGCGACTGTTAAAACATATTCCCATTACTGCAGAAGATTATGAGCCAGCTTGGGAAAAACTCAAACTGCGTTACGACAACAAGAGAGTTCTAGTAAACACTCAATTAAAAGTACTCACAAATCAACCAAAGCTAACGATAGAAAACGCAAAGAGCATTAAGTCTCTCATGGATACAACTGAGGAAAGTTTACAGCAATTAAAGGCATTGGAAGTAGATGTTTCAACATGGGATATATTGCTGATTCATTTATTGGTACAGAAACTGCCTTTCGTAACTCTACGGCTTTGGGAAGAAGAATTGGGTGACATGCTGAAACTGCCAACGTTGGAACATTTTCAAAGATTCCTGCTAACTCGATTCAGAGTCCTAGAATCAATGTCGCAGTCGGTGAGTTCCAAGCCCCCAGTCCAGATAGCAAAGACATATCACGTAACTAACACAATCAAATGTCCCGCATGCAGTGATGCACATTACGTGGGAATTTGCAAAGACTTTATTAAGATGAGCAAATCAAATCGACTAAAGTGCATTGAAGATGCAAGAAGATGCTTCAACTGCTTTTCGAGCAAGCATTCAGCAAGGCAATGTTCAAACAGCCGAAGATGCAAGAATTGCAATGGGTTACATCATACCTTGTTACACACACCTATTCAAAAAGAAGTATCAGGTAAGGACAAGGTATCAGAAAGATGGCCCAGCTTTAACCACAGGTCTCTTAAAGATAAAAAAGACACAACAGGTTACAAGACGGAATCCATCCCTTATGCTGAAACAGAGGAGGAAACAAAAAGTTTCTTTACAACAAAAACCCACAACGCATTATTAGCCACAGCGTTAGTAAAAGCTAAGGATCGAAACGGTCGATCAGTAGTGCTGCGTGCCTTAGTGGATCCAGGTTCACAGACCTCTTTTAATACTCAGAAAATGTGTAAACAAATGGGTCTCAAGGAAAGACCCACTCGCTTACAAATAACCGGGTTAAATAAAAGCAAGACAGCATGGTCCAATCAAGAGGTGACACTAGAATTGACATCATACAAATACAAAGACAAAAGTGTCAAGGTGGATATGCTAGTCATACAAAAGATTACTGATCATCTGCCAACAGTTCCAGTTCAGATAAAACAATGGGAACACTTAAGAGGAATCAATATGGCAGACCCTAATTATTGGAAGCCAGGACCAATCGACATATTACTTGGAGCACAAGTATATGCCAACATATTACTAGATGGTTTACGAAAGGGATCGAAGAAATCACCAATTGCCATCAATACATTATTTGGATGGATAATTTTAGGAAACATACAATCACCAGTACAGAAAGTAGAAGCATTTACGGTGATCAATCAATCAATGGAAACGTTAAACCATCAACTTAAACAATTTTGGGAAACTGAAGAGGTCCACAACAAACCTATAATGAAGCCAGAAGACGAGGAATGTGAAAGAATCTTTAAAGAAATGCACCGTCGAATGAAGGATGGGCATTATCAAGTGGAACTTCCTTTTTCAAACGGAAGCACGCCTAATTTCGGTGCCTCGCGAGATTTAGCTCTAAAAAGATTCCAACATTTGAAAGGCAAATTCATTGTCGATAAAAATTTAGAAAGCGAGTATACCAAATGTTTGGACGAATACATAACACTTGGACACATGGAGGAAATAGATCCAGCAGTTATTACAAACGGCCAGGACTATTATATTCCTCATCACGCAGTTTTTAAAGACAGCACAACGACTAAGCTTAGAGTTGTGTTCGACGCCTCGGCGAAAAGCCATAACGGCAAGTCACTAAACCAACAGTTACTAGTTGGGCCAACGATACAACCCAAACTATTCTCAACTCTGTTGAAATGGAGAAAATATAAAGTAGCAATGACGGCAGATGTTGAAAAGATGTATAGAATGATTTCAATACATCCTAAGCATCGCGCCTTTCACAAAATTGTGTGGCAGAATCCACAGACAAAATGTATCCAAGACTATCAATTGGCTACAGTCACGTTTGGTACCTCATCAGCACCGTATTTAGCAATACGTACACTACAACAGCTTGCAACGGACGAAAAGAAAAATTGGCCTCTAGCGTCTAAAATTGCATTCACTGATTTCTACGTAGATGATTTGTTGACAGGAGAAGATACTGTCGAAGAAGCTAAGGAACTCCAGAAGCAATGTATCAATATGTTAAAAACAGGAGAATTTAACTTAAGAAAATGGACCAATAATAACATCAAGCTTTTAGAGCAGATACCGATTGAGCATAGGGAACTAAAGACCAGTCTAAGCTTCGATGAAAATGAAGTCATCAAAACCTTGGGAATTCGATGGAACCCTACATCTGATTATTTTTCTTTCTCTATTGCACCCAGACGTAAGGATAAAAGAATGACAAAGAGATCCATTCTGTCTGATGTAGCAACATTATACGATCCATTGGGTTGGATAGCACCTGTGATCATTGTAGCGAAACTATTGATTCAAGCTTTATGGATAGCTGGATGTTTGTGGGACACGGCCGTCGAGAATAACATTGCCATCCAATGGCAGCAATTTCAAGATGAATTGAAGAATTTAGAGAAATTGAAGATACCACGATGGATAGGGACAATGAAGATATCCCCAAGTATTCAACTTCACGGATTCTGCGACGCTTCGCACAAAGCATACGCTGCTGTAGTGTATATACGCGTGCAGAATATAGATGGAAAAAATACATCCTACATATTGACATCCAAAACCAAGGTAGCTCCAATTCGACCAATTACTGTGCCTCAACTAGAACTAAATGGTGCACTACTACTGGCTCGACTAATTAACACAACAGTTCAAGATATGCAATTGGAAGATGTTCCAGTAATCGCTTGGTCAGATTCCATGATAACACTTCAATGGATTCGTAGTCATCCATCAAAGTAGAAAACGTACGTGGCCAATA
The DNA here is from genome assembly GCA_963930735.1 of Dioctria linearis. Taxonomy (NCBI): domain Eukaryota; kingdom Metazoa; phylum Arthropoda; class Insecta; order Diptera; family Asilidae; genus Dioctria; species Dioctria linearis. The sequence continues at coordinate 206,683,471 of OZ005740.1, forward strand.
GAGTCGTTGAGATTCAAGACACTCTAGATCCAGAAAACTGGCGACATGTGCCTACAAAACACAATCCAGCCGATATCGCATCACGAGGTATAAGTACCAATGAGCTGTTAGAAAACAAGCTGTAGTGGTACGGCCCAGAGTGGCTTATAAAAGAAGAGGAGGAATGGCCAAAGATCAGTATATCTTCCAACCAGCTACAATTAGAGACAAAAAAAATATCCTTAGCAAACTTCCATAGTTGCATAAGCTCGGAATTCTTGACAAATTACTCATCCTTTTTAAAGTTAACCCGAGTTGTAGCAATTGTCAAAAGATTTATACACAACTGTCGCAGAAACTCAAATAAAAGGTATGGACAGTTATTGACACAAGAACTGCAAGCATCACGTACTACAATTTTACAATTAGTTCAAAGAACGTCATTTTCAAAAGAGCAAGCCGCTTTTAAAACAGGAATTGCACTATCAAACAAAAGTCACCTGTTATCATTAAACCCATTTATGGACGATCATGGAATCATAAGAGTCGGAGGTCGCTTGGAACATGCCAACATTCCCTACTCTAGGAAGCATCCAATCATTCTCCCAAAAGAACATCACATAACAAATCTCATCATCGAGCAGCTACATATCGAGACATTACATGGCGGAGTGGGACTAACGTTAAATACCAGTCGCCACTTGTATTGGATTCTGGATGGGCGAAGAACCATTACACGCATAATAAGTCGATGCAAAGCATGTGTAATACAACGTCAGAAAACGAGAACACAATTAATGGGAAATCTTCCTGCCGCACGACTAAACATTTCAAAACCATTTTCTCATGTAGGTGTAGATTATGCTGGACCAATAAGTCTAAAAACCTCACCACATAGAGCTGCAAAAATATACAAAGGCTATTTTTGTATATATGTTTGCATGGCTACAAATGCTATCCATTTAGAATTAGTATCAGATTTGACAACGTCCGCGTTTATTGCGTCATTGAAGAGATTTGTTGCCAGATGGGGTCTATCTACGGATATTTACTCCGACTGCGGTACAAATTTCAAAGGTGCAGAAAAAACTTTACATAAAGAAATTGCTCAAGCTGTAAGGAAGCATCGCCAGAAGTAGGACAATATCTGAGTTCCAGGAACATTACATGGCATTTTAACCCACCAGCATCACCTCATTTTGGGGGCCTCTGGGAGGCAGGGGTTAAGTCCATCAAATACCATTTACGTCGAATAATTGGTCAGTCAACATATACATATGAAGAATATTCTACATTGCTGACTCAAGTTGAAGCTTGTGTAAACTCACGTCCACTATGTCCAATTGGAAATAATGTTGAAGATCTTTCAGTACTAACGCCAGGACATTTTATTATTGGGCAAGCACTTAATGCTGTTCCTGAACCCAAATTATGTGAAAAACAAGTAACCCCAGCACAACGATGGAAGCACACTCAATATATGACACAGCAATTTTGGAATAAATGGTCAAATGACTATTTGCATAAGTAACAACAAATGCCTAAGTGGTGTGAAATCCAAGCAAACATAAAGGTTGGAGATGTAGTACTACTCAAAGATGAAAGTACTGCACCGACATGTTGGCCTTTATGTAGAATTGAGCAAGTATTTCCAGGCAAAGATGGCTTGGTTAGAGTGGTTCAAGTACGAACGAAGACAAATAGTTTTCGGCGACCTATTATAAAAATATGTCGCTTGCCAATGACTTGAAAAAAAACGTCATGAAGAGTATGGTCATACATTGTATTTATGTGTATTTATGTTATTGTATCATGTGTATTTATAGCACATGTTATTTTTTTTGTTATTATTTATGCTTGGTTAAACATGTTATTTAATTAGTTGTCTAATTGCAGATAAGAAAAAATGCAAGAAGACGATATTTTAATTTTGGACGAAAACATTTCATTTTCGCCACCCGAAAGCCAAAAGATACCATCATGGAAAAAAAACCGGGAAACAAAGTCCTTGGTGAAGCACAAACAAAGCCGACACAACCCTTACCACTAAAACTGACCGATTCAGGACCCCAAGAAACATCGTCCCAAGCCAACCAGTATCCGGTCAACATTAACGGACAATATGTCACCAAATGGAGCATCTTGCTTCCTTCAGAAACTGTAAAAGAAGTAAAGATGCGAAAGGACAACACCATTCAGAAGTTTACCACCAGGGAAGGCGAGGACATATACATTACAAAAACGGTGTTACAACGAATCAATTTCGAAAAAATACGAAATTCGAAAACTAAGGAGTTTAAAGTCAATTTGCCAGACAGGTACGAAGTAAAATTACACGTGTATAAGGATGGAAGAATTGGTTTCCATCACCACCAGAGAAGAAAACGAACCAAAAAACATGATAAATAGTGGAAGAAAATTTTTGTTTGAATAATAAATATATATACTGTGCATTTAGAATCTTTTAACTGTTTCATCAATTAAGACTTTACAAGTTGAATAATCGTTGATAAGTTATAAAGTCTTATGGAAGTAGCTAAAACTCAGCGATCAACAATAAATAACTGAGGTTGAACATAGTCGTTCAACGGGTGGGAGTATGTTTCAGCAGCTAATGCGAGAACTCGAACCAATTTTACAATTTATGTTTTACTAATCACCTCGTATGTGGAAATTAGTAAAGGTTGAGTTCCACATCTTACTAATCACTTTGCATGTAGAAATTAATAAAAAACATAGTAGACAAGAATAAACAGTTTCACTTGGCATGTGGAATCTGGCAAAATCACAGCAAGCATCGACACAAAAAAAGTATTATAAAAAGGCGTTGCAATTTCAAAAAGATGTCAGTTTCTCTACAGGACTCTAAGAGGCAACACGAAGCAAGCAAATTAGAAGCCCCCAGCAATTAAATCAGCAAAGGTGCATCAACGGGTATATGTTGAATACCTTCAAACCTTTTTTTCAGATTTTGCGAACCCCAAAATTGTATCTCGTATGATACATTACGTCGCGAACAATCTGAACACTCGATATTGGGAAATTGTATTGATTTACACAGCAATGTGGAAAGATTGAAACTGTTCCAATATCCCCCCTTCACAAACAACGTCGATAGTAATTTGTGTTTCATCAAGTTTAACAGATGTAAAAAAATAAAAAATAAACCAATAAACTGAAAGTCGTCACAAAAACTTTGTTGTGTTTTTTCATAACGCCAGCAACATAACTACTTTTGTTTTCAGCATAGAAATACAACCGATGGTATTATCTACAAAAGACGTATAAATATGCATGTAAAATAAGGGATGAATTGGCAGAGTATTTGGTTACAGATGGAGATGTTCCATATCAGTGGGATATAATAAAAAGGTCACCATGAACACAAAAACAAAATTTTTTACATATTGAAGTTAGATTGATTTTTTATTGCATATTATTTTTTTTTATAAATGGACGTCATTTGCTCGCATTCTATATTGCGTCGCTCATAGCTGTTTGAAAAATATCGCTGCTAAGTGTACTCGTCGATTTTCCTGCGCTATATACTCCTGCAGTGAAGGACCTGTTGCTCAGGTTACTCGATGAACGACTAATGCCATCGCTGCTCACGGATGACGGCCTAATAATATTATTCGCTAATATTTCAATTGGCCTTGAACATAAAGCTCTCCTAGTGTGCTTCAACATAACGCTCTCCAAATCCAACATCGCTTCCGCAGAAATTAATTGGGGTAATTGCTTCAATCGCAGCGCAATGCTTTTTCCGAAGGCAGTGTACGCATCCTTATCGTTCGGCGGTTCAGTTACTGCCCCCACAATTTCTGAAATGGCATCCTGATACCTAGAAGACCTTCGACGTTGTTGGCTACCTTTGAGAGCGTTTTAATTTACGTCGACCTCCTTTTCCCATTCTCGGTAAAAACATCCTCGTTAAAATTCTTTCCCTCGAATGACCTCACATGCCTGGTCAATATCCTGGAAATATATAAAAGTAAATGACGTTGTACGGTACATCCGTACTAGTATCTAAATTGTGTTTACCATGCCCCCATTGCCTTGTTCAAAATCCTCTGGGAACCTATCCAAAAGATCTGGATTCCTGAGTCGGTAAAATAAAAATAAAAAGAATTAAAAATTTGCACACTAGCATTTCTACCACAGATTGGGACATTTTCCAATTTATTGAGATACCTACCTTCAACTCCGTTGTTATTCGGCTTTTTAGGACAATCGCCTCTTCCAAAAATCTAAATTCGGCATAATAAAAGAGGCATGGTGAGTATAAATCTGCACTCGATCCAGATTTTTTCGATGCTTTCACTTTTTTTTTCTCCGCTACGAAAGCGGTTCGTAAATATTTTATTTTTGTTTTCATCTCACTCACACTTGATTTAAGTTCTTGTGATATTTCTACCCACGCTTTGTTCTTCATATCAATTCTTTTATAATATGAACTTTCATAGTTCCACAAACACTGCTTCAGTTCGTAAAATTTAATTAGTTTGATTGTTTCCGACCGTGCTGGCTTCATTTCAGCCATTTTGATGATAAACGTCAAATTTATTGAAAGCAATTCCGTAGCAATAACATATTGTATGCCAATTTATGGCCAGTGTAGACGGGGGTAACTCTCGCACATATAGCTTGCTCCGAAATTTTTATCTTCCTTCTTTTCAACCTTGTGTTCCTGACACATTTTAGAAATTTCAAAACCAAATTCGGGGGAAAATTCGCCATTAACACATTTGGGTAAATTATATACAAACGAAGCATAGTACAATATTAATTACCTTCACTTTAGCAATTTTTTAGCATTATTTAGCTGATTTAACTAAATGTAATTTCTTTCGGAATAGTGAATCAAAATTAGTTGGAAAAACTATTGTGTTATAAGTCGGCAAAATTATTGCAAAATTAAAAAATTGCATTTCCAAAGCAGCATTTTACTATTTATAGTTTAGGCCAATATCAACAACTTTGTTTAAGTAAATTAGACAAAATATCCTCTGTTTTACTTGATCTCTTATTAGGCAAATTTTAGCTAATTTTTAGCGTTATTTAGCTGATTTTAGTGAACGTTGGTTTTTTTAGAATAACAAATCGAAGTTAGTTAAAACAGCTATTGCATGATAGTTGATTCGTCCAAAATTATTATAGTATCTCAAAATGATATTCCTAAAGCTGCGAATTGCAATTTAACCAATAGAATTTAGCTGAATTCACATATAAGCTTTTTTCTGTGTACGGTTGAGCAAAGCAGCTTGGAATAAAAATTGTCTTACTCTATCCTTATTGGATGATAGCTAAATTTTATACAATTTTAATTTTATACATCAAATTTTCTTCTACGTGGCGTCAATTTACGCTTTTTTTCTTTCAAGCATAAAAATTTTGCTTGATACCCCTCAAATGACAATTGAGTGCGTTTATAAAATTGTGACCCTTCGCATACTAGGAGGTCAACATAGGAGGAGGTGATAGTACTCACCTAGACAAACCAAAAATTGTATGGCAGGTGGAGGGGCATATGAACCGTTTAGGAGTTACAGGGTGATTAAGAATAAAAAGCTAGTTTTTCACAAATCACTCTGTCTGTTTTGCAAAAAAAGAGCAGAGGGGTACGGAGCTGGTTGAGCAGTCGGAAGCAGTGGAAAGCCCACGACGCTCTGCATACAGTAAGCTCTTAACTGTAAGCATTCGCCTTGTACTTTTTAAGACGCAGGTTGTTTTGTGAAAGCAGAATTTTTTTTAATCACTCTGTAACCCGTAAACTGTTGATATTCCCTCCACCTGCCATATAGTTTTTGGTTTGTCTAGGTGAGTACTATCACTTCCTGCTCTATTGACCTGTTAGGAGGAAACACCCTGTATATTTATCCTGTCATATTTGATTTAATTACCTTGTAGTGGCACAATTCTAACTTTGTATGTACTTGTAACAAATATTATAACAAAACTTACTCTCTTCAGCATTTGATTTAATTACCTTGTAGTGACACTACAGTAACTTTTATCCTAACCATGTATGTACTTATAACAAATATTATAACAAAACTTACTCTCTTCAGCAAAGTAGAACTAAAACTGAATTTAAAATTGGTATACTGATTGTTAGTTTTGGCCTAGCGATATAAGAACTTACCTCGTACATCATTTCAAATCTTATTATTTTACTATTTATATAATAATTCTTGTATTCTCCCAGGCAGGAGCGGTGAATATTTAATGCCGATTCCTCTGTTCAGCAGGAGAAAGAAAAATCAGGATCGCCAAATTTTGTGATTCTCTCTTGGCAAGATCGGTGGCTGCTTGGAAAGCAGCATTAATACCGAATCTTCGTTCATTAGAGTAAAAGGAGTACAGCAAGGTTAGAGGCGATGTAAAGGCTTTTTTTATAGTACGCTTGTTTCTTTTCGATCAAGCAACCAAAAAGTTAGTTTGCTATGCAAAAGAGGAATGATTAAAAAAAAATTTCTTTAAGTAAGTAGTTAAATCAACAATCAAATATATCACTAAGAAAGTAGCCTATATTCGGTTTATATTTATCTTATTGTTAGAATATTTCCTTTTTGGTTCTATTTTGCTTAGATTTTCACTTTGTCTTATTAAGCTTCTGAAATCTTAAATTGTTCAAAGTTATTATAATACATATTTACGATAAAGGTCTGACCAATTTTTATAATAAACATTCATAGACTGACTAGTGACTGTATTTGAATAAATTTAATGGTTTCCTCTTCTTAAATTTCATGTATTTAAAATCCAACTTTGTCCCTTTTTTCTCGTAATTATCCAAATATGCTAACGAATTCTTAAATTACGCTTTTGTTTTTAAATGGTAAAATTAATTATAAAGCAACGTACTCAATAAATTTGGTGGTTATTTCTGATGTAAGTTTTAAATTTGTTATGTGCGATATTGGTTTATTAAACGTCAAAGCCATGGAAGAATTTTTCGTTATTCACATTTCGGTAAGCATGTTGTAGTGGTGAAATCAGAGGATTAATCACACGAGATAAAATAGTAGTATAATTTAATTAAAATTCCTGCTAATTGATAATTTACTCGGTCTTAGTTAATGGTGAACTCCTGCACGATTGGAAATTAAAGTAGGTATAAGATTAATAAGGGAAAAATGTTGTATAGAATTATTAAGATTGTTAATTACAAACTATTATATTATATATATACAATCTACATGTATTTAATATTACCTTGTTTTTTTATTTGAAGCTTATTAAAAGGATATGTCGGTGGTATAAATTTAATTTATACAAGTTTGTTATACAATTTATACCAAATTTGCAATACCCGTAAGATATCGTTACAAACAAGATATAAGGAACACAAATTACTATACACGTTTATATGTCCATCACCAACTATTGGAAATCGGAGTTCACTGTAGTGAAGAGAACTCCCTGCACTGCACATTAAAACATACAGTATACTCTCAAAATTTCTTCATGAAATTTCGATTTTCGGCTTTAAGCCAGTAATTTTACTTCGATGCTTATCTTTTAAAATTCGCTGCTCATTCGCAGTATGCTGGAAATTGCCTGTAGATCCGTATATTATACGGTACTCGAAATGCTCGATCCCACCCTTCGCCCCTTTCCTTTACTTCAAAATTTTATTTGGCGTAATAAAATTATAATTGGAACAATCTAATATTCTCGAAGAATTTTAACCGTGCTTTCATTGCACACAAAGAGATGAGTCGCGAGCCTAGATTTCGACAAAAGCAATGATGTAAAAAAAAAATGAAGATAAATGAAAAACAGTTTTCGATCTTTGTTTTATTTATTCTTTTTATCAGCATATAACCTGATTTTTAACAAAATTACAGGCGTTTGTTCTACAATTCTACTTTTGCTCTATCTCAGTTTATCCGTGCCTAATGCCTACATGCCTGTTTTTAATTTTGTGACTTTTTCTTTCGAAATTGAGTTTATGCGAGGGGCCTTGAAAAGTGAAATTTTGGACAGGAAATTATCGCATGAAATTTATTGAAAGATTTGCGTTTTTGTAATGTTAAATTATATGACTTTTACTTACGTTAGACAAAAAGAATTTGTAAGTGTTATTAAATTGATTGAATATTTAGAAATATCGGTACACGTACTTTTAAATTAGAAAATGCAGATAGGAACTTTATTATATGGCATGGAACATGGCAATTTTAAGAAGGTTTGTTGCTAGGGAGGTAATGTTATAGCTGGTGCTACATGTGCATGTATGCATGTTGCGTGCCATTGCTTATGCGTGTCACAACACCGTTATATCGTCCAAAATTACTTAATTCGTACTCAATTTGTGAATCTATATATTACATAATTTTCCCAGTTTCTTAATTAAAATTTTAAACTAAATTAACACTTTTCGTTACTACATACATTTTATCTGTTCTACGTGAAATCGAAGTGCCATATTTTTTCAAGTTATTTTTATAGTCGCCGAGTTTAAAAAGAAAATAGTCGATCAGAAATTTCGATTTCAAAAGTATTATGAAAACCATTGTTCAGTGATGAACAATGCTGAAAGAGAAAGAAACTAAAAACAAGCCAAGGAAGTCAACTGGCATACATTTCTCCCGCATAAACGTCATACACGTACCTACATGCATACGTGAAAATAGGTGAAAAGAAAAGAAAACATTAGTTAATTAAATTGAATTAACAATGAATTACCTATATAAAAAGACATGTACACGGAATTTACACAGATAAGCATCGTTTTTCCATAATTTCCCCTGCAACCTAAATGTAAACAAATCCATGCAAAAAGCAACAAGAACACTATGGGAAATGGAAATTTAATAATCATTAGTTAAATTGCAATGTCCATTACTTGAAATTTTAACCAACTATTGAAATAGATTCATAGAGCACATTAGCTAACTATGACAAAACACTTTCCCGCGAACAATTCAGAGAAAATTCCACGTAAATTTTCACCTTTTGACAGTTATCGCAAAGGAAAACAGTTTACTCAAAGATCGACCGTGCGTTCAGGTGTCACACACCGATGTGCTTTGAAGCGCTGTGATGTGCATGTCACGTGACTTGAAAAAGTAGGGATACAGTAATAGTTTAATAAAACATTGGTCTTGTAAATCAAAATTAAGAATATTTCTTTTAAAACTTCAAGAAAAAAAGAATTCTTTTACCGCACACCGAATTGTCAACTGAACGGTTGGTGTGCACTTTGATCCGAAACGTCACTTTCGAAAGTTGTCAGTGTAATTCAAAGTGAACATTTTGCAAATAAAATGGAAATGAATAACAAAGTTGCATTACTCGGTGCAATTGAAACCTCAAATGAGTTTTTGAAACGGATTGCCTCTTTTCAGGTATGGTAATAATCTTGAACTCATTCATATAAATAATAAATTTGTCAAATTACAAAGGCATCTGCTATTCAACTGGAGGACGATGATGATAATGATGTTATCATAAGAGCAGGAATTGATTCTTTACAAAGAACTCAACCCAACAGGATAGAGAATTATGTGGAAAAAATTGTTAGCAAGTATTCCGACCAAGAATTTCAACGCAATTTCCGAGTGTCGAGAGCGGCTTATGAGTTTTTGCTTCGGAAATTAATTTATCATTTCCGGCTTGACGAAATTAAAAGTAGCGTCAATGCTGAAAAACAGCTTCTTGCAGTTATTTGGCTGTTGGCTACTCCTGAATCATACAGGTAATAAAAATATATATATAGGTATATATATCTGCAAAAGATTTTCTATATTTCAGACCAATTATAACTTTTATGCTCACCCGGGGTATCAGATTGGAGAATCGCCGTAATAAAACGCAGGAAATACATTTGTCTCGTATATTTGAGGGACCTCGTTATCGGAATCCTCACCGCCATGGCTAAATAGAGATAGACTCCATATTAGATCTATCTGGCCGTCATCCGCATTCCAGTGAAGTTGAGACCTGAAAGTAGGAATGAGTTAGCCAGTCCACTGTTCATAGTGCTCCTACAAAGTAAATACGCACGTAAGCAGGCAGCAACTGTTACAAAACACCAGCGACGATTTCGTATCCCTATGGAGCAACCGTCAGCTATAAATAAAATAATTAGAGTACATGTTATATTATTTTATCTATATTACACTATAGTAGTAGATAGTTATAAGTGCATGGAGTATTACGTTATTACTAATCATAATAATAGACTAGTGGATTAATAGGTCTAGGTAAGGGCATTTGAATTAGTTAAAATGGAAATATTGTGAGTTGTTTTAAGTTAATGATTTGAATCCATTAAACATAGGGGAGTGTTGGGTAGTAAGTAAGTAGAATGAATATTAGTAAATAATTAGAAATTAATTGTAAAGTTACCATTAGTTAGTGTGTAGGAATGGCACGATGCGGCACGCGAGGGTCCGATATACCTGAAAAGAAATGTTTTTATAATCGTAGAAAGCAGTACTCATTTTATTTTGCGATAAAGTAACGTAAATGTATATATAAACTTACTTCGTCAAAGCTTCCCACAACTCTTCCCTGGGAAAGAAAAAAAAAATAACAAAAAAAAAAAATAACCAATTCACAATAACACCAACCATAACGTAACGAGACAAATAACCATTTTTCAAAACAGGCTTCAAAATCCAAAAGAAAAAAAAATCATAAATTCGGCCGAGCTGATCGTAGCCCAGAGCAAAGCAAATTTTTAAAAAAATAATAATTGCCCGATGCAGATAATTGTCCCCGATTTTAAGAACTGCTGAAAAAGGCCATGATAGGGGGGCTGTCTGCGGAGATGGAGAACCTCTGGTAGGAGAAGCGGTCAGTTCGAGTTGGGCCACGGTGAAAGGAGCAAAGCTACCTAGCTAACAGCCTCGAGTTTTTTTTTGTTGGTGGAAAAGTTATTAAAGTTGAGAGTTTTAAATTAAAAAGAAGTAAGAAAGTTATTAAAAGAAAAGAAAAGAGTTGTAGAGAGAACAAAAAAAAAAAAAAAACGGAGAAAAGTACAATCGAACCGAGGAAGAACGGGGTAGCGGAGACGAAGAAAAGGAAACATTTGAAGGTCATCTGAAAGTCCTACGGGAAAATAAAATAAACGAATTAAGCATAAAAGATAAGTACTGTTTTCCAATACTTTATATATTCGCTCGTGAGCTAATTCTGAGCGTAACTCTTAATTTCTTAATTATATATTTATATTTTATGTGTTTTAATACTATATCCTCGCGGGCGGACTGACTCGCCCACTTAGTAACAAAGAGAAAAAAAATGAATTAATTGTGAAGTTCAATTGTGGCCTTTCTTTTTTTTGTTTGCTATGAAAATAGATATATAAGTGATTTAGGACTTCTCTTGTTTTATTTAAATCTTGGTTTCTCCAATTTCTCAAATCAGCTTAGAGTTCGTGGACTCAAAAAACCACGTGGCGCCCTTGGGTGCTTTGGAGCCGATACCTGTATATCCAACTCACACCTCCAGCTAGCCGGCATAATACACGCATAAAAGCGTGCGTGTAACATTTTGGCGCCCAACGTGGGGCCCGACAGCAGGAGCCAGAGCACTTCTTTTATGTAAAAGAATAAATAAATTTAAATCTAGAACCTAAATAAATTATCGGGGAAATTGGCAGAAATCAAGGTTAGAATGTTGCGACACACACATATGTTGTGAAACATAACAAAGTCAGTCAGTATAAGTGGCAACTAGGAAACATTGGTAGCTGTGTATGTGAGTTAAACATGTATAAAAGTTGGCTTGAGTGAAAATCGATTTGTTTTGAGTGGAAATAAAAGAACTCAACTGATGATAACGAATGAGTCTTCTTCAAAGTCCAAATCACGATCCATGGTAATTATTCATACACATATAACAGCAACACGACTATGCTTGGAATTTTTATTTATTTTTTTTTGTGTTATTTTTGTAGGTACTTAAATTTACGTTGATGTTTTTTTTTTTATGACCCCATATAAATCCATTTCGGAGTTTACTTGTCTTGCCTCATCTCACTACAGCTGCAGTCATACTCAATCACGCAGATCTAATCAATACGGCGGTGATAACGAAAATCGGAAATTTTACTGTAACCACCAGTTTTAAGCGGCACTGGGAATATTTACCAGCTGTGAGGCTGCGGATATTGATAGTTCTGTAAAGATCAGTATAACAAGAATTTTCGTTTTTTTTTTTTTGCAATTACGAGTTCACTGAACCCCGACCTAGGACAACATTTGATCTAGTTTCCTATAGATGAACTCTTTTTTTTTTTTTTTTCTTTTTTTGCCGATTTAGTTGTAGTGACGTAGGAATGGTGGAAAAAAAAATTTCGCTCCAGATGATAATTGTTTTGGCTTACGATTTGTGGGGAAATATTTATCTTGTGCACTCCTGTGCTTAGAACGCTAATGTATAGTTGGGTAATTTCTGAGTAAAGGTAGAACGTGAATAGGATTTCTTTCGTTTCTTTATTAAATTTGGGGGAAAATGGGATATTTTGGAAAACTTTCATTCGCTTAGTATGTAAGTATGACACTACTCATAGTAGTAGTACGTGGTATTCTTTTCGGCACGAGTAAAGATAGAATTTTGTACTTAGAAGATATATATTATATATGCAAATTCAAAAGGTGCATTATACTGGATAAAAAAAAAATAGCCTGCTAATCCAATCTACTCTCTTTCAGGATTGAGATTGATCATTCTTGGTTTTGAGCTAGTTTTAAATATCGAATAATAAAATAAAAAAAAAAAAAAAAAAAAAAAAAAAAAAATAAATAAAAAAATTAGCCGTATGAGTTTTCAGATATATCAGAACGGATCCATTTTAATTACTTCTGAACCCGGTCTGAATTTTTTTTGTTTTTTTTTATATTTGGTGTACATTCCTGCTTGTCAAATATGGTAATTATTTTATATGACTGAAGGCATTATTAAAGAATGTTGCTCATTGGATTATAATTTGTTTTTGTCGGGATTTAATGCACGTACATACATAGGGGGAAAAGTAGTTTGGTACTTTTGTTCCAAGGGGATTAGTAATCCTAAAGATCCAGACAATAAGTCGTTTGGAATTATTTCACCCATGTCAGCAGTGTACTGGCTACCTAACAGCAATTTTTCGTTTTTGTTTTGGTTGGCAGCTCTAATATAGTACATGAGTAGTAAAGCAAGTTCGTGGTTTATTGTTGATTTATTGATTTATGGTTTCAGAGAATCACTTTCGAAGATTTAAATTCGTAATACATGCCAAAGGTCTTACACACGCGTAAAGCTTAGTCAGTTCCCAGTTATTATTGGTCGGATTTTCGCTAATTTCGCTGATAGGGTTTATTGCAGAGAAAAAAAAATAATAAAATGGAGATTAATAGATTGAGCCAAGATGAACTCGTCTATGAACTTACCATTCGGGGGCTGACGACAGGTAAGGTGGATGACATGAGGATCACCCTCCGATCATCATTAAAGACAGAAAAAGGAGGTAAAACCTTAGTGATTACTCCATACCCATATACCTTCGAAGAGGACAAAGAGGCTCTAAATAAGAAGATAGATGAAATTGAGGGACTTTTGGAAAATTTTGGAGGGGATTCTGGGTCGTCCGACTACAAAAAAATTTTAACAAAGATCGAATGGGCTCTTGGCAGAATAGACCGAGCTGCTGTGTTTAGTGAAGAACAAAAAAAGGACAAATCCTTGATTCGAACCAAGTTAATTCTCGCGTTAGGGACATTGCGTACCAGTGCCGAGGGTGACGGGGATGATGACGATTTCTCGGATGAAGCCGAAGACTTATCAGTGACCGCAAGGGCACTAACGAGAGCTCGCCATCCAGTACCTTTATATAAATGGGTAATAAAATTTTCGGGGGAGCATTCACAGTCAGTTAACTCCTTCCTGGAAAGAGTAAACGAATTGGCGGAGGCTCGGGGAATCGATAAGAAACAACTATTCCGATCAGCGCTAGATCTATTCACGGGTCGGGCACTCTTATGGTACAGAGCTAATAAAGTGAATCTTCACTCTTGGGCTGATCTTGTCAAGGAACTAAAAAAAGAATTCCTACCATCGGACTACGACGATCGCTTGATTGAAGAAATCAAAAAACGAACCCAAGGCAAGGAAGAATCAATGGGCATGTATACTGCCATAATGACTAATATGTTTGCACGCTTGTCCAATCCGCTCCCCGAAGAACAGCAACTCAGAATTCTGAAGCGTAGTATAGCTCCTTTTTATCAGACGCAACTGGGTTTGACGGAGATCAAGACCATACAAGAGTTGGTTGATCTAGGTAGACGCCTAGAGTCCATCCGTAATTCTGTCGAAGAGTTCATACCACCCCCTTCGAGGCGAAGTAATCAGCTCCTGGAACCGGATTTAGCTTACATGTCCATCGAGCCTCCTATGATAGGGGAAATATCTCAACCTTCACCGTCTAATTCTTATAGTCGGAAATGTTTTAAATGTAATCAGACTGGTCATATCGCGCGATTTTGTAGACAGAACTATAGATGTTTCGGATGTGGCACGCCAGGAGTAATTCGTTCAAGGTGTAGCCAGTGTAACAATAGAAGCAATGTATCCAGAAGTAATGCCGATCGCCAAGCAGCGCAGATAGCGGGAAACGAGAGCGGAACTCGACATTGAGCGGCGAATCGAGCCTTCCGAATAAAGCCGCGAGCTATTCAAAAATACGAGCGAGGAGTTTAGTGGTAGAAGGGGAGAATGCACTGAACACGGTAGTGGATTATATCTTTACGCAGGTAGGGAAAGATGTGCGGCCTCATCTGAAAATCTCTATATTTGGCTTGAGTATTTGCGGGTTACTCGACTCGGGGGCTTCGCGGACAATAATCGGTGGACCCGGCATAGACTTATTAAAGAATTTGAAGCTTACCATAAGGAAGTCAGGTGCAAAAACAGTAAATTTAGCTAATGGATTGGCGGTGAGTGTTTTAGGAGAAGTCAGCTTGCCTATTACGCTAGAGAAAAGAGTTAAGGTTTGCGAAGTGCTACTTATTCCCGAACTTCCCCAGGTTATCATCCTAGGTATAGATTTTTGGCGAGATTTTAGCATTCAGGCTAATTTGAAAGAGAATTCGTGGCAATTCTCGAATTCTGAAGACGATATTCATGTCAGTGCATTACAAAGTCAATCTAAATTACTACCAGAACAGAAAAGGGAATTGAATGAAATTGTTGAGCAAGCAAAGGTTAAAATGGGCACCAAGCTTGGTTGTACGAATAAGGTCGAGCATATGATAGAGACAGATGCACGGCCAATAAAACAAAGATACTACCCGGTATCGCCGGCAATCCAAAAGGTATTAAACGCAGAACTCGAGCAGATGTTAGAAGCAGGGGTTGTTGAGCAATCAAATAGCTCGTGGGCATCGCCTGTAGTACTTGTTAAAAAGAAAGATGGCAAATACCGATTCTGCGTGGATTTTAGGAAATTGAATGCGGTGACTAAAAAGGATGCATACCGCCTTCCATATGTGTCCGCTACGCTGGATAAATTGCGAGATGCCAAGTATATGTCCTCCTTGGACATAAAATCAGCGTTTTGGCAGGTTCCTCTGGAAGAGAAGTCCAAGCAGTATACTGCATTCACTGTTCCGGGTAAGGGTTTATTCCAATTCTGCAGAATGCCTTTTGGATTGAGCAATTCTCCAGCTACTTGGCAACGTCTGATCGACCGCGTCCTCTCGGGGGACTTAGAGAGCAAAGTATTTGTATACTTGGATGACGTTATCATTGTGACGCAATCATTCGAGGAACATAAGAAAGTATTAGTAGATGTTTTGAGGAGATTGCAAGAGGCGGGTCTAGTTATAAATTTCGAAAAATGCGAATTCTGCAGGCCCGAACTAAGATACCTGGGATATGTAGTAGGCGAGCATGGTTTGCAGGTCGACCCTGAGAAAGTCCAATGCATTCTAGAAATACCGAGTCCAAGCAATGTATCTGAGGTACGTCGGTTTATTGGTACAGTCGCATGGTACAGAAGATTCGTTCCAAATTTTTCAACCTTGATTGCTCCCATCACCGAGCTACTGAAAAAGAAGAAAAAATTTGAATGGTCTCAGAAATGCGAAGAAGTATTTCGAGAAGTAAAAGAAAATTTAATAAGTGCACCGATATTGACTTGCCCAGATTTCGACCACCCTTTTATAATCCACACGGATGCATCAGGATACGGGCTAGGGGCAGTTTTGACACAGAACTTCGGCGCGGAAGATAGAGTTATTGCTTACTTGAGTCGTTCACTAAATAGGTGTGAGCGTAATTACTCCACAACGGAGCGCGAATGCCTGGCAGTACTGTGGGCCATAGAGAAGTGTCGTCCTTATATAGAGGGGACCAGATTTTCGGTAATTACAGATCATGCTTCGTTAGTTTGGCTACACAATTTAAAGGACCCCACGGGAAGGCTAGCAAGATGGGCAATGCGGCTCCAACAATATGAATTTGATATAATTCATCGAAAAGGAAAGGAACATCTACTGCCAGATCTATTGTCGCGATCAGTCCCAGTGCTAGAGTGTGCCGAAGAAAGTAGCCAAGGTAATGACAAATGGTATAATAAGATGATTACTGGTGTGTCCACAAATCCTTCCAAATATCCAGATTGGAGATATGAACAAGGAGTACTCTGGAAACATAGTCCCCCAAAATATCCAGAATTGGCCATGCACAATGATCGTTGGAAGGAAGTAATCCCAAAGTATGAGCGTAAGAATCTGATCTTTAAAGCTCATGATATTCCCACCTCAGGCCATCGGGGTGTCCAAAAAACGTATAATCGCCTGGTCCAGAGTTACTATTGGCCAAAAATGAAATCAGATGTGTCTTCTTATGTGAGAGGATGTATTACTTGTCAGATGATAAAGCCAGAGCTTAGGAAACCGATTGGGCTCATGGCGTCGCGAACGGTCAACAGCGGTCCTTGGGAATCGATTAACGCAGATTTGATCGGGCCTTTACCACGTTCAAATAAAGGGTATAAATATATATTAACAGTAACAGATCAATTCTCTAAATTTCCTCTTTTATTTCCCTTACGTTCCGCAAGTGCTTCTCTAATTTTCCAGGCTTTGGAGGATTCGGTCTTTCTGCTTTTTAGGGTACCAAGAAGTTTAATCTGCGATAACGGCACACAATTTAGAAGTAAGGAACTGAAGAACTTATGTGAAGAATACGGAGTAGAGATTCACTATACTGCATATTACCATCCGCAGGCGAACCCAGCGGAACGCACTAATCAGGTGGTGAAATCAATGCTTCGAGCGTACGTGGCGGAAAACCACAGGAAGTGGGATTTGTACTTGGCCAAAGTGGCGTGTGCTATCCGTTCGTCTACGCATGATGTGTTGAAGATGACACCGTATTTCGTGAACTTTGGAAAAGAAATGTTGATTCACGGGTCAGAGCATAGGCATGCTAACTCGCAAGAGGAGATTAACGTTACCAGTAGATCACAAGCGTTAGAAAAGGTAAGAGCAGATGTAAGAGAAAGGCTGGTAAAAGCGGCAGAATTATCGAAGCGCAGTTACGACCTCCGGAGACGGGATTGCAAGTTCTTCGTGAACGATAAGGTCTGGCGCAGGAACTATGTACTGTCCGACGCTGCCCAGTATTTCAACGCAAAACTTGCACCTAAGTATATCGGCCCCTTTATCGTAGGAAAAGTTGTCTCACCTTGGACCTATGAGCTTAAAGACGCCAGTGGTAAAAACGTAGGGACATGGCATGGCAAGGACCTTAAAATTTATCACTCGAATAGTGAAGAGTAGAGTATGGAGCACTTGGTATTCAAATAGGATAACGGCGTCTTATATAGTAATGGTTATGGTTGTCACTGTCATTATTCTTATTCTATGCACTCACCAATATTTGTTTGGGATCAAATAATAGAGTTCGGTCAACCTTGGTCATGACTATTATGGTTTTATTGTCGATATTCCTAAACTATGCAATTTCCAGTAATTCCTTGGGTAAAATAATAAAGTTAGAGTACGCCGATTATAACTGTTATAGTCTTTATGATCAGTATTATCAAGCTCTGTACGTGACAAGATTTTCACAGGCGTTTATAATTCAGATGATGATGTAAAGAGAGATTTTTTTTTTCTACAAAATCTCCCGGAGGAAAAGGAGGAAATGTTACGGTCAAGTGCGTATATGGCCTGAAAAGGAATAGTATATTATAAGTAAATATTATAGCATGCGAGCTCGATGTACCTGTGTTTGTTCGTCCTTAACTCTTTGCCGTGTAAAAGATTGATTCTGCAAAAGATTTTCTATATTTCAGACCAATTATAACTTTTATGCTCACCCGGGGTATCAGATTGGAGAATCGCCGTAATAAAACGCAGGAAATACATTTGTCTCGTATATTTGAGGGACCTCGTTATCGGAATCCTCACCGCCATGGCTAAATAGAGATAGACTCCATATTAGATCTATCTGGCCGTCATCCGCATTCCAGTGAAGTTGAGACCTGAAAGTAGGAATGAGTTAGCCAGTCCACTGTTCATAGTGCTCCTACAAAGTAAATACGCACGTAAGCAGGCAGCAACTGTTACAAAACACCAGCGACGATTTCGTATCCCTATGGAGCAACCGTCAGCTATAAATAAAATAATTAGAGTACAAGTTATATTATTTTATCTATATTACACTATAGTAGTAGATAGTTATAAGTGCATGGAGTATTACGTTATTACTAATCATAATAATAGACTAGTGGATTAATAGGTCTAGGTAAGGGCATTTGAATTAGTTAAAATGGAAATATTGTGAGTTGTTTTAAGTTAATGATTTGAATCCATTAAACATAGGGGAGTGTTGGGTAGTAAGTAAGTAGAATGAATATTAGTAAATAATTAGAAATTAATTGTAAAGTTACCATTAGTTAGTGTGTAGGAATGGCACGATGCGGCACGCGAGGGTCCGATATACCTGAAAAGAAATGTTTTTATAATCGTAGAAAGCAGTACTCATTTTATTTTGCGATAAAGTAACGTAAATGTATATATAAACTTACTTCGTCAAAGCTTCCCACAACTCTTCCCTGGGAAAGAAAAAAAAAAATAACAAAAAAAAAATAACCAATTCACAATAACACCAACCATAACGTAACGAGACAAATAACCATTTTTCAAAATAGGCTTCAAAATCCAAAAGAAAAAAAAAATCATAAATTCGGCCGAGCTGATCGTAGCCCAGAGCAAAGCAAATTTTTAAAAAAATAATAATTGCCCGATGCAGATAATTGTCCCCGATTTTAAGAACTGCTGAAAAAGGCCATGATAGGGGGGCTGTGTGCGGAGATGGAGAACCTCTGGTAGGAGAAGCGGTCAGTTCGCTACCTAGCTAACAGCCTCAAGTTTTTTTTTGTTGGTGGAAAAGTTATTAAAGTTGAGAGTTTTAAATTAAAAAGAAGTAAGAAAGTTATTAAAAGAAAAGAAAAGAGTTGTAGAGAGAACAAAAAAAAAAAAAAAAACGGAGAAAAGTACAATCGAACCGAGGAAGAACGGGGTAGCGGAGACGAAGAAAAGGAAACATTTGAAGGTCATCTGAAAGTCCTACGGGAAAATAAAATAAACGAATTAAGCATAAAAGATAAGTACTGTTTTCCAATACTTTATATATTCGCTCGTGAGCTAATTCTGAGCGTAACTCTTAATTTCTTAATTATATATTTATATTTTATGTGTTTTAATACTATATCCTCGCGGGCGGACTGACTCGCCCACTTAGTAACAAAGAGAAAAAAAATGAATTAATTGTGAAGTTCAATTGTGGCCTTTCTTTTTTTTGTTTGCTATGAAAATAGATATATAAGTGATTTAGGACTTCTCTTGTTTTATTTAAATCTTGGTTTCTCCAATTTCTCAAATCAGCTTAGAGTTCGTGGACTCAAAAAACCACGTGGCGCCCTTGGGTGCTTTGGAGCCGATACCTGTATATCCAACTCACACCTCCAGCTAGCCGGCATAATACACGCATAAAAGCGTGCGTGTAACAAATATGTTTTACACCGTCAATGAACTTATAGGTCGGTTGGAGAAAGATTTAATTTAGCAAAATCAACTTTGTCGAGCTGTTTTTTCAGAATCATAGATTTTCTAAATAAAATTGCAAGTGAAATAATAAAATTTCCTTCGCCAGAAGAAAAAGAAGAAATAAAGGCTCATTTCGAGTCTTTTGATATGATTGGTGTAATTGGAGCAATTGATGGATGCTACATACCTGCAAAAGTACCACGCCAGCAAAAAGCAGCGTATACAAACAGGAAATGCTTCACTTCCGTAACACTTCAAGCTGTTTGTGATCACAAAATGAAGTACTTAGACTGCTTCATTGGATTTCCAAGCTCTGTTCATGATTGCAGAATTTTCAAAAACTCCGACTTGTATGAAAATGTCGCAGCAAACCGAGCTAGTTTTTTTTCAACAGGAGAGAAAATTCTTGGTGACAAGGCTTACCCTTGACAAGGCTTACCCTTTTCTCACATGGTGTATTCCTCCTTACATAAAACGTGGCAGACTTACAGACAAGCAGAAATATTTCAATACGAAACATGCTTCCTCTCGTGTTGTAATAGAGAGAAGTTTTGCTCTTCTGTTTGGAAGATTCCGAAGATTGAGGTACATCGACATGAATTTAACAGAGCAAATTCCAGCGACAATTTTGGCAGCCTGCATTTTGCATAATGTGTGCTTAACCTTTAATGACAGCTATATTGAGGAATATTTAGTTGATGGTGAAAGCTATGCGCGTGAAAATATACCAAATGATGCTGAAACACAGAACCCAGAAAGTATGGAAATTCAACAAGCAGGTGTGATTGAAAGAAATTCATTGGCCGATTATCTTTGGGCTAGAAGGAATAATTAAATTGAAATGTACGTTATGTATTTGTCTATGTAGAAATAAGGTAAATGATGATTTTTGTAAAAACTGTTCATACTTTAAAAAATATTCATTGTAGTTCTTTCTTACAGGGGAAGAAGCCAAGATAGCATCATTTTGAAGAAATATATTGAATATACATATTGTTAAATATTTATTTTGCAATGTATAATTATTAATATTTATATTATATAAATTTATTTAAATGTTCCTTTCGACTTAAATTTCATCGACTATTACACATCTGTAAGCCCTTGTTAATCTTCTGATTTTGTGTCTTTATCCTGAATTTGTTAGCGTTCCTAATGTTGTGTATATCTCACTAATATATCTCAAATCATTCACTAAATAGCTTGGCGCATTTAATTTTAATTTTAAAAGCAGTCATTAACACGAGATACGATTTTTTTAGCCTAACTTTATCTTTTGCGACACTACAGTTGGTCTGCTGCTAGTATAGGTACATTTTGAAGACTTCTGAAAGCATGGGACAGGTGCCGAAGTATATCAAGGAGCGAGTATAAAAGAAAACACTTTGACTCTCTAAAACGTACTCTGTTTTATTATATCAAAATCAACACCAATCACAAGTCATCAATATACCATACCAATATTGAGACACCATATTGTGGCAAAAGCAGCCTACCTAGACTAAGTCACCATATAAACAGCAAAAACGTTTTATTAAAAAAGAAGAAAAAACAAACAAGGCACAACGTAATACAAACTAAAACCTCTTCACTGAGGCTGACTTAAAGACTAATACGGAGAGCAACCTTTCACAACTTTTCTATCAACTTTGCCATCATTTCCCTCTAGCTGTCAGTGGCCTTCTCTAACAATTCATTCTGCTTGTTTATTGCCTCCATGTATTCGGCATGACGCTTACTTTTATTTGCTTCCGCCGTTTCTAATGCGGAAGTTAAAACATGGGTAATCGTTCTCCTCCTTACTGGAGGCTCAACTACAACAACGGGTTCTTCCAATTCATTAATTTCCTGCGCTTGTGGACGAACAGGTTGATATCGTGATGAACTGGCTTGCTGTGGTAGTTGGACGGAGTGACTGCTTCCAAAAATGTCTTCCATTTCGTTAAAGAATTGGAAGGTGGATCTAACTCCTCCTGAATTTCTTGGACCAGCTGAATCCTTTGCTCTGATATAGCTGGATTTTAGATAGGACATTTTCCACTTGCATTGCTGACAAGTATAGCAATGTCCTGCGGAAGTCAGCTCCTTCAAAATTTCCTTCCATACAGCGGAATTTCGGATTGCCGAGCTGCCAATTTTATCCGCATTATCTTTATATACAGATAAGAGGAACAATATTGCGGGTCTGGACCATAACGTGTTACTATCTGGAATTAAAATTAATCGATTAATTAAAACTAATTGAAAATCAAAATTAATTCATGATTTTACCATCTCGAACTTTGAAAATTTTTTTCTCTAATATGTTCTCGGTTTGAGGTAATAATTCCTCCGCTATTCTGTAACAGCTGTTTTTCATCATTTGCAAAATTTTTGCATTAATTTGGATGAAAACGATTTCGTTATCTGAAATAAATTATTTTATTAAAAAATCAATTTTTTACTAAATTACGAAATTTTTACCATCATTCAAAACACCAACCGTATTTTCCTTTTGTAAAAATGAACTGTCTTCATTTAAAACAAAATTATAAATTTGTTCCATTTTTATTTTGTTTAAATTTAATTTAAAAATACCGCGCTGAATGCCAATTTGAAAGACTAACCACACTAAACGTCAAAATTATTAAACGCACCGAGACGCTACGCTAACAGACCGTAGCGTAAAAATGTGCACACCGGTGTGCACATTTTTGGCGGCTGAACGCTGCGATGTGCTTTGATGTGCTGGGGAAATGACAACACATCGGTCGCCTGAACGACATGGTGTGTAAAAATGTGACATTATGTGACATTCTGCGTGTGGCTGAACGCACGGCGAGTTATAAAAGATTTTAAAGCGTAATAACTTAATAAAACCGAAGATAACGATTTATTAAAACAATTTTTCACATCGACTTCCCGCGTTGATTTTCCTCGAAAAAACAGCGAGTGAGAATCTCACCTGAAGACAGGTTAAGATCACAAATTTCTTAATAAACGAAATTTCTTACAAAATAAACACACACATACACTAAGTAATGGTCACAATACAAATAACACAACTTACCTTGATTTTATCAGCGCACTTTGCAAGAAAAACACGTGGAAAACTTTCGCGACCACGGATCCGCGAACCGAACTTATATTATACACATCGCGGAGCTTGCGGTATTTTTTTTAACGAAGAACACGATGGCGTTGAAAAACTGTGAAAATATTTTCATCAAAAAATATTTAAAAATTTATGATTTCTCACATAACCCATAAGAAGAAGAAGACAGCGGGAAAAGAGAATTTACTCAATATGGACGAGTAGAATTTTTTTTTAATTTTCTTAAAATTCTTCTGTTCTCCATCATTGACCAATTCTAACAAGTGTTGCTTCGATTCCTTTCCGCGAGAAAAATAAATAAAATTGAATTTACAATTTAGTTGTGCGCTTTCATCGTTACTGGTTAATGCCAGCTGAAAGCAAACGTGGCTTAGTAGACTAATTACAAATTGATAAATGCAAGAGGGAAATCATCTGTCTCGTTAGCTCACCAGTAAGAGCAGTCTCCCGGCAAGCGGAAGGTCCCGGTTTCAAACCCTTAAGTTCTTAAAATTCTTCTGTTCTCAATCATTGACCGATTCTAACAAAATGAATATATTTATATTCAAACACGGGTACTGTGACTGTCACTTTGCGTACAGCTCGCCTTTGTTTGTTTTCCCTTTTGTAATCCGGGAGAGTTTTATTTACTGACACACCGTCTATTTAAAGCACTTTTCTTTTTCAGAGGTGAAAATCTTCTTTTTTTCACAACCTTTCTTTATTAACTTAAAACTTTCTTCTTCACAACTTTCCTTTAAAACTAAACTCTTTCTTTTTTATACCCTAGATGAAATCTATAGGGTATACTAAGTTTGTCATTCCGTTTGTAACACCTCGATATTTGTAATGATCGTAGAGCAAAATGAATTAGACACCCACGCATAATATTACTTTGATTTTTGCATGTCTGTCCGTCTACGCGCACGCTAACTCGAGAACGCGAGAACGCGTATACCTCGAGAACTAAAATTTTGTACACGGACTTTGAAAAAAACAAGTAAAATTAAGTTTGAAAATGAAATAAATCCGGCAACTCCTTCGTGGGGTTGCCATACAAAAATTTCGTTCTCCACTATATATTTGGACACTGCCTAAGAACGCGTCGACGTAGAGAGCTGAAATTTGGTACATGGTGTTTTCATTGTACCAGCAAATAAAATTTTAAAATGGACTAAATCGGGCAACTCCTTATATGTGTTGATTTATAAAAACTTGGTCTTTTTACGTATACATAGGTACTTTGAAAGCGATCAGTCCAAGACATTTTTATTGCACTAAAAACTTCTTCAAAATACTATAAAACTGGTTACAATAATTTTTTCTGTGTGACAAACCGTTCTAGAAATATATGCGAAAAAGCACATCAAAAATCAAACTTGCATAGATCGGTCACCATACGAAATTTTATACGGGCATTCATCTAGGGCAGGGGTGGCCAAAACGTCGATCATATCTACCGGTCGATCGCGAAGGGATTTTTGGTCGATCATGATGTTGTTTTTGGTTGAACGAGAAACAACTGATGACGAATTTTGGTCCATCATAGTAGACATAAAAAAAATCGAGCAAACAATCGTATATACAAACAGTGTGTTTACCTTAAGGTCACAGTTTAATTTTTCAGTTTACCTATAATCGACCAAATAATTCTTTCCTTGTGCAACAAACCACTTAGTCTCTACTAAATTCTGGTAGGTTTATCGACACACCGTCTTTTTTTGTTAAAACTGATATCATTTGTTAGCTTTCATGAAAAAGAGTCATCCCCTTTATTAATACTATACTGTTGTAAAGTGCGAATGAATGTAAGTAGGCACCTTTTTTATATGTTAGCTAAGATTTGTCGAAGACTTATCATTTTCATGATGAAGGGAAACTAGAATACTTTGTTATTATTATAGAATGATAAATGTTTTTGTTTAATATGCGATGCTTTTATGCCTCTATCTATATGCCTGTATCTAAAAGGGGGTAATCTTGAAATACGTTACTAATCTCTGCATAGCAAACAACAAACAGATTACCCACTAAATAGTGAATTGAGAAAAAATTAACTTAGAAATTTAATGGCGCAAATAAGAGCTCAGCAAAATATTTTTAAAATCACGAGCAGTGACCATCAAATTATAACAAAAAATTGCAAACCGTTTTTGGATGGGAATTTTTAATAAAGACATTTTTGGAAATATCAGATTCAATTTTCAATGATTTTAAGAACAAGAGTGAAATTATCAGTGGCATTACAGATCTTTAATTTTCCCGAAATACTATGAGCGTGAATACTTATACCACAGATATAGGCGGCTTAAAACAAATGCAGCTTTATTAGCTTATCGTGTTGCACGTAACAAGGCAACTGCAGCAATTAGTAGAGCTAAGTATGTTTATCAAAGCTCAAAGCTTAATACTAATCTCCCTACTAAAACCCTATGGAGCAATTTACGGAAGGTTGGTGTTTATGGGGAAGATAAAGTTGAATCCGACTATAACCCCCAAAGCCTCAATTCCTTTTTCACTGCGCTCAATAATTCCTCCACTGAACTACTACATGGTCAGTCCAGCAGAAACAGTAATAGCGTGGCTTTACCTCCAGTCGCATCGGATTTTGCTGACTTTTCCTTTCGTGCTGTTTTCTCGGATGAACTGCTTTCTGCTATTTTTTTCATAAAATCTGAAGCAATTGGCAATACATCATGCATATAGTGAACACGAGTCTAATGTCTTCTTCTTTTCTCCAAAGTTGGAGGATTGCCTCGGTCTTGCCACTACCGAAGAGGTCATCTCCAAAAATTCCAAGCGATTATCGCCCTATCAGTGTCTTATGCTTTCTAGCTAAGGTGTTGGAAAAGTTCATGTACCTGCAAATTGTTGATTATGTCGAGAATAATCGGCTACTTTCGCCATGCTAATCAGGTTTCCGTTCAAATCATAGCTGTGAGACGACGGTACTGAAAGTATCCACTGATATTAGAGCTGCCCTTGATGAGGGCAGCTTCACAACTCTAGTATTACTTGACTTTTCGAAGGCTTTTGACTGTGTTGACCACAAGTTTCTACTGTCCAAACTAACACGAGATTTCAATTCCACTACATCTGCAATATCATTGGTTAGTAACTTTCCCGATAACCGCTATCAGTATGTCAGAGCGGGGCAAACGGTATCGAGTTTGCTGCCTACTCTACGTGGTGTGCCCCAAGGCTCAGTTCTCGTCCCATTATTGTTCAGTCTCTACATCAACGAACTTCCCAAAGTAGTACATGATGTTACTGTAGACATGTACGCTGATGATGTGCAAGTGTACGTAAGCAGACCTATGGCACTCTCAGGATTGTATTAAGCGTATCAATCGCGATATCCTCAGAACTGCCGAATGGTCATCTCGTAATGGGCTGTTGCTCAACGGTGAAAAATCAAAATCTATCGCGTTCTATAGTGGTATCTATGATATAGATGATATACCTCCAGTGTTTTCAACGATGTCGCTATTACTTATTTAAGAAATGCTGTAAATCTGGATATTGTTGTGAGCCACGACATGAGCTGCTGCGATTAAGCTCGATTACTCGTAAAAGATATGCTGGGTTGAGAAGATTGTGGCTTTGCGCAAAAATTTTATCTACAAACATCAGAATGAAACTAGTTAAAGCGTTAATTTTACCCCACTTTACTTTTGGAAGTAAACATATATCCTAAATTGGATAGCAGCTGTCGCCGAAGAGTCGACGTTGCATTTAATGATTGCAACCGTTTTATTTTTGATCTCAGAAGGTATGATCATGTCTCAACCCAGAAAAATCGGCTTCTTGGGTACTCTCTATCTGCATATCTAAGGCATAGATCTCTGTTTTTCTTATACAACTTACTTCACAATGGCAAACCAGAATACCTTGTGGTTGTTGCACGTCGCCAGGCAGTAGATGTAAGGAGTCCAAAATTGTCATTCCATTAGTATCTTCTCTAGCTTCAATATACATATATATATATATATATATTCAGTATAGTATATACCTACCCGATGTGATTTCATCTAGGGTATAAACATGCATATCTACATTTAAAATTTGAAAACTACTTTTGGAAATCACGTTAAAGGCAAATGTCGAAAGAAATACCAATGCTAAGAAATTATATTAAAAAAAAAATCCCGTACCTTGATATTATACAAATGTTTTGCAATAATGCCCACAGTTAATCACTTTTACGCACTTTTTCTGTTTTTCCACAATCTTAACTTAACAGAGTATATTTGCACAGTGATCAAACTTATGCCAAAATAATTCCAAATATAAAAACACTCCTTTACTTGACTATTTTCCATAACGCTCATTGACTTAACAATTGAAAATTCACACCCGAATGCTATCTTATGAGGAAGAGATTAAAAATTTATCCTCAAATCGCCTTACCAAAATTGTATTTCTACAGAAAAAATCACTCCTTTATCAACATCAGCTGATGAATTGTTTTATTTCCAAGATGTGTAAGAAATGGGCGTGTGTATGAATTCTGTATTTGCTAGTACATATTTATATTGAACTTCATGGAAATTTATTAACCAAGGGAAATATAACAGATCAAGTCAATTTTCTTCAGAAATATAATATGGGCTGATGACTGGTATTGTAGGCAAGATAAAAAACTGCAGTCAGTCCGATAACTGAGACTTGTTTGGCCAGTGTTAGCAACAAAACACTGATATTTTCATGTATAAAAAAAAACGTATCATAGAAATTTGCATATTAATTTCGTTACTTTTTACACTTCACGATGACTATAGTCCGCGCCACGAAAACTGCGCTATCAAGGTCAGAGAAATTTCAGTTTGGGGATGCCGCCTTATATATTTAACATGAGAATAATTTTGTAATATATTCAAAGACCAGACTTTGATTACAAAAAAATCCTGATTAAACTTAATGTTCTGTTTTCGAAAAAATCATAAAGATTTAGGTTTTAAGAAACTCCACAAATAATAGAAGTATTTAATAAATATGAATATAATATATAAAAAATTAATGAAACCAAAGCATTTCATGTTGCCACATCAAAATAAACTGATATTAATGCTGGTTGTAAATTAGAATTACAAATTAGTTTTAGAAGTTCTGTGGCGAAATTTGTTTATAATAAATAATGTTTTTGCAAGAAGAAAAAAAAATATGAAATCATAAATATTTATTGATTTTTCAAGAAAATACCATAGTAGATTAAGTATGTATATCAATTTTTTTTTTTAAATGGTAATTCCTTTCTAAACCTCTTTTACCATTTGGCATATACACAATGGTAAAAACTTACAAATCTCCCTTTGAGGAAACCTCACTTTTACCCGAGGGTTACACCTGCAAGTACATACAGCTTGCATGCAAGCCTCCCTCCAACGCGATTTTAAACTTGACAGCAGAAGGCAGTTCGGTTGAAGTCTTATCAGCTTGCATGCAAGTTCATTTAAAAAAATTGCATTGAGACGTAGAGTCTTGTGTATACTGGAAAATTATAGCAGTAAGGGAAATAGCAGAATGATAAAAACCCAAGAACAAATTAAGAGAAAGGTGTTGGTAAATGATGTAATGCAAATGATCCCTGTTCCGTCGCGGAACAATCTTTAAAATAAAAACTAAACTTACATACTAAACTCACACACTTAAAACATTTCCCACGACGAATCACTCGATAGGGATCCCTCGATGCTACCGGCAACTTTATCTAAAAAGAAAAACAAAAGCATCTATAAAAACTAAATAAACAAATAGAAGTCTCAGATCATTCACGATCTAATTCCCACGATGCAAGAAAATATCCCACGATGTCCTAAGGGACCAAAAATATCAAAAGGGAAACATATTATTAATAAAATAAATAACATAAAAATTCAAAAAGTAAACACTTACCACCAAAACAGCTGCCATGAACCACTTTGACAGATTCAAAATGGCAGCTCATAGCACAGACAAAAATTCCGATTAGAACTATGGTGACGCCATTTGGGGACCAAATGTATGTAAATTCACACAATGACGCGGGCGTCATTGGCAAGGACACCGGCACACAATTTCTATTGTGTTTCTGCCTATAAATAGCGAGCTACTGGAAGTAGCAAGTCACTCAAGTTCTGACTGAGCGCCAAGACAGATCGGCAGTTGATATTGAAACCAAAATTAAGTCTTGTTTAACCAATTAAATCAAGGGAAGTATATGAATCCCTTTTACTAACAAATTTAATATATATATATTTTTAGCACCCTACATCATGAGTCTTGATCCCAGCCATTTTAAAGAGCAGTTGTATGACGCTCACTCTGATAAAACAAAAATCCTACCCCCTTTAATTGAATTAATAATAGTGTCTTTTTTATTACAGATTAAAATTCGGCAGTGGAGGCTCGTTATTTTAAGGTAGTAGTAAGTGGAATTGAATTAAAGTAGCTTAAGTGAATTTTGGATTATATTAGATTTAAGTACTGAACTGCCTAGTTGTTAAGAAGCATTTTGTGATTAATAAAACTAGTGAATTATTTTGTCAAAATGAAAATCCTGTCTTATCATTTCCAAAACCGGCACTTGCCCCTTTTTTGCATGCTAAGCCCACATTGGGACTTAACATTGGTCCTTCAAAGCCGGATCAGACAGGAAGATTTTCAAGATGACAGAGATCGCTGGTTTGACATTGTCACTAATAGCTCTTAGCGATCAAATAAAAAAGGCCGCCAGAAATCACACCAAAGCAAATAGTGATACAAAGGCAGGCAAGAAATACTATGCAGCACGCATAGAATCACTTGAAAAACTCTGGAAATCGTTCCCAGATCTGCATAAGCGACTACGCCAAAGGAGAATTATATGAGGAGACCGAGCTCATATATATAAATCTCCTTTCTACTCTATTAGAGGAATTAGAGGAATCATTCCCAGCACTCCCTCCTAACACTAATGAGCCCAGAGTTCAGTCAGTACGTCCCTCAAAGCCAGAAACACGGCTTCCAGCAATTCACATACCAACTTTCAACGGTAGCTACAAATCATGGCGTCCATTCCATGATCTCTTTAACTCACTTATACACACAGACCCAAACTTATCCAAAGTGCAAAAGCTTCATTACCTGAAGCTCAGCCTCGTAGGTGAAGCAGAACCCTTGTTGCGTCAATTTGACGTGACAGAAACGAATTATACCAAGGCATGGGAATTATTAAAAAAGAGATATGACAACAAACGAGTCCTAGTCAACACTCACTTAAAGGCATTATTGACACAAATGCCCATTAAAAATGAATCAGCTCACGCCATTCGTTCTCTTCTAGACCAGACAGAAGAGAGCCTCCACGAGCTGAAATATTTAGAACTCCTTATTAAACATTGGAATGCTATATTAATTTATAACCGTGTTCAACGCCTCCCATCAGAGACTCATCAACTATGGGAACAAGAGCAAGGCAGCAAGTCCGAATTGCCTACATACGCTAATCTGTCAGCATTTCTAGACACACGAACTCCAATGACACTCCGTCATCTAACCACGCACACAAAAGTGCTTCCACGTTCATGAACAGAGCATCTTGCACCAAGTGCAAGCAAAATCATTCACTATTCCACTGCGCAGCATTTAAAAATCTATCTCCAAAAGTGAGATCACAATTCGTGCAACAATACAAGCTGTGTAGAAATTGCCTGGCATCGGGACATAACCGATACAACTGTCCCAGCCAGAAAACATGCCTCCACTGTCACAAACGACACAACACATTGCTGCATCTAGTACAGCAATCATCCGAGGGAGACAGTAGACCAACGAATAGTGAGCAAAATGAGAAGCAAGCAGAATTGAAGGATGACATTCCCAGTGGCAGTAATGAGCCAACAACAACGTCAGTTTTTACAACACATCACAATGATGCATTACTGTCAACTGCATTAGTGCAAATCGAGGGCCCAGATGGAGAGAAACACACAATGAGAGCACTGATAGACTCAGGCTCTCAAATGTCCTTCATCACGAAAGCGGCGAATAGCCGGGCGAAACTACAGCCAAAATCCAACACGTGAAAATCACAGGATTGGGAAAATTCAGACAGCATCCGCAATGCTCAAACGTCATTTACCTTGAAATCTCTTCATACGCGATTTCAAACCAATATAGAAGCTCTAATTTTGGAAAAAATCAAAGACTACGTTCCAGCTGACACGATAAACACCAGCAAATTGCTTTATTTGCAGCATTTGCTCCTAGCAGATCCAAGGTTTTACGCACCTGGGCCGAACGACTTATTACTAGGGGCTGACGTCTATGCCGACGTCATAGAGAGCGGAATTATCAGGGGTGCACCAGGACAACCTACAGCTCAACACACGCAGCTTGGTTGGATTCTACTAGGAAAAATCAAAAGTAGTGACGAAATCACTACACTTACTGCACAAATAAGCAGAAATCAAAATCCAAACCAACGAAGAAGAAGAAAAAACGTGCATCCCGGTGAGAAAAACCAGAAAACCTCACACCAACACCTAAGTCAGAGCACAAAACAAGCCAAATTCCTATCCAAAGGAAGCAACTGTCAAACAAAATATATGACAGTAAAACTGTCTGGACAATTCCAAAACCATAAGGAAAATAAAATAAACACATCTGAAAATCCGGCAAATCGTGTCAGAACGAAACGGGACGAAACTGAAACGAAAAAGTGCTATGTCAAATGCCAGACTTACAATCAGACATCGACGACCGCATGGCGCAGCACAGTTTCAAACCAAAACAAATGGACAGTTCCAATGACAGAAAACATGCCTACTCCAAAAATAACGCCATCTTTGGCATCCGACCCAACGGAGTAAACGGTACGAGCCTAAGAAGCATCCGAAGGCATTCGTAGATGTATAGCTTTACAAACTATACATATCAAATAGTTGTGACAGAATTCACAAATACAACAAGTGCTTAACATCAGCAAAACTATCAAGCCAATCTGTCACATGACAATCTACCCCAGATCCACTACATCTGGAAATTATAAAAAAAAACTTAAGTTGCCACATAGACGCAACATCAAGTTGCTACAATCTTTCAAGAAAGGTGCGTCATGTCAGTCCTACCACATCAAAAAATGATTACTGACAAAAATCATCCAAATACAAAACTGACATACAAGTCAGACTCAAAACAGCAGCAAATCTTCAAAACCAATGATCAGTATTTACTTCATCAATCACTTCAGTTGTTTCAAACGCTTACGTTCGATGAACTGACTAGTCAGCATAAGTCGACACTAAGTCAGTATAAGTGTCAGATCCATTGACACAGCCGACTACAAAATTACAAAAGAATCAAGTATAAGCAGAATAGTACGTTTTAACAAAAATCTTCTACTACCCACACTTTGCAGCACGAAGCAGTAACGCCATCTTACAACATAAAGAGGAAACATTATACCAATAAAACAGTGCCGGTAATGCAGATCACTACAAAATCAAACCCTACTTCACTTATGATCCAAAGCGCCAAAACTTTGACAACTGGCAAAGCAGAAATAGGCGGAACAAATTCTTTTCCTTTAAAATTATTATTTGCAAATTTTTTTTTTTTTTATATTATTATTTCTATTGACTTCTCCATCTTTTCTTTTTATCATTTGTGAGTTTTTATTTATGTGTGACTTATTATTTTGGCTTGCGATTTTTATTTTTTTTTGCCTTTTATTTTTTATTTAACCACAAAGGAGAAACATGAATTCGCTACCCAATTTGGAGGACTGTCTGTACATTGATGACGTCCCTAAGCTCGAGATTCCTTTAAAGGACAAGATCAGGACAACAGATATGCCAAGACGGCCAAAGACATTTGTACCTCCGTTTGAGGCACTTCTAGCAACAGACCATATAAAAGGGCTAGCTAACGAAGCAACGCTTCGAAAACCAACTAGGCCGGCTAGGCCTCCTACTGGTGCCGGAAGATCTGCCATACAACCAGCAGCAGGAACAAACCCACACAAGGCCACATTCAAAGGGCCGTCATTTGTGGCCTCAAAGTTGGCACCTCAAAAAACGATGCCACCCAGCGCATCATTTAAAAAGCCAGCTTTGTCGGCCTCAGCCATAACGTCGCATCCATGCTTTCAAAAACCAGCGCTGACGGCTTCATCAGCGACGCAATGCGACACATCAGCAATTCAGCCAGCTTTGACGGCTCTCTCAACGTCAACGCATGCTACAGCATCATCGGCTTTATTGGCAACGCCACCAAAAACAAAGCCACATGATGCGTTGACAAAAAAAGGCCTGCAAGTCAAACAGCGGCTACAACATCATAGCCTAGATCGCGCAAGAGGCCAGCTCTGACGGCTTCAACATCGACCACAGTACAATACGACGTGCCATTAAAAAAAACCAGCGTTGATGATGCCATCCAACGCACCATCCAAAAAGCCAGCTTTGAAGGGTTACTCTAAATATGATACAAAGCTAGCTACAAAAGCTTCCTCCACGACGCACAGTGCGTCAAATCAAAGGCCAGCGTTGACAGCGTCTTACGCAAAGCAGCAGGACGCATCAGTCAGAAAATCAGCCTTTACGGCTCCCTCAACGTCATCACATGCTACGCCAGCATCATCAGCTTTAACTGCAACGCCAGCAAAAACAAGGCCGCATGACGCATCACCAAAAAAAAAGGGCTTGCAAGTCAAACAGCGACATCATACAACATGTCACGCAAAAAGCCAGCTCAGACGGCTTCAGAACGTCGTCCAAACATAAATCCAACAAGGCCTCCTACGAATTTCATCGTGGAGCCACATCTATGTGAACAAGTACATACTCAACCAATTCCATGGCTGAAAATATTCACCGCTAGAAAATGCTTCCACATCACGACCGAAGATGGAGACACACTCAGGTTTCTCAAGTTGAAAACGGGACAGGTCAGAGTAAGGCTACAAAAAAATCAAACACAACACGTAAGTTTACACAATTTACTTTTTTTTCTCTCTCTCTAACAACAAACATACTTAACATAATTCCTCCTTTTTCGAGAGGCGGGAGGATGTTCCGTCGTGGAACAATCTTTAAAATTAAAACTAAACTTACATACTAAACTCACACACTTAAAACATTTCCGACGACGAATCACTCGATAGGGATCCCTCGATGCTATCGGCAACATTATCTAAAAAGAAAAACAAAAGCATCTATAAAAAATAAATAAACAAATAGAAGTCTCAGATCATTCACGATCTGAGACTTCAATTAAAACGAAAACTCACAACAATAACGCATTAATTCCCACGATGCAAGAAAATATCCCGCGATGTCCTAAGGGACCAAAAATGTAAAAAGGTAAACATATTATTAATAAAATAAATAACATAAAAATTCAAAAACTTACCACCAAAACAGCTGCCATGAACCAATTTGACAGATTCAAAATTCCGATTAGAACTATGATGACGCCATTTGGGGACCAAATGTATGAAAATTCACACAATGACGCGGGCGTCATTGGCAACGCCACTGGCAGACACAATTTCTATTGTGTTTCTGCCTATAAATAGCGAGCTACTGGAAGTAGCAAATCACTCAAGCTCTGACTGAGCACCAAGACAGATCGGCAGTTGATATTGAAGCCAAAATTAAGTCTTGTTTAACCAATTAAATCAAGGGAAGTATATGAATCCCTTTTACTAACAAATTTAATATATATATATTTTCAGCACCCTACATCATGAGTCTTGATCCCAGCCATTTTAAAGAGCAGTTGTATGACGCTCACTCTGATAAAACAAAAATCCTACCCCCTTTAATTGAATTTATTAATCATAGTGTCTTTTTTATTACAGATTAAAATTCGCCAGTGTAGGGTCGTTATTTTAAGGTAGTAGTAAGTGGAATTGAATTAAAGTAGCTTAAGTGAATTTTAGATTATATTAGATTTAAGTACTGAACTGCCTAGTTGTTAAGAAGCATTTTGTGATTAATAAAACTAGTGACTTATTTTGTCAAAATGAAAATCCTGTCTTATCATTTCCAAAACCGGCACCTGCCCCTTTTTTGCATGCTAAGCCCACATTGGGACTTAACAATCCCAGAAAATCTTATTTTCCCATATAAATTTGTGAATTTCTCTCAAGCATTTCTTTTCCGCCATTTTGAAAACCGTATAAATGTCAAATTGCTATCTCCCAGCTGCCATGAATTTTCATCATTTGAGTTCGCTGAAAGTTGTATGGCAGTTGGAATACACGTGCAAGAATTATGGCAAGTTGCATGCAAGCTGTACTTGCAGGTGTACCTCCCGGGTTAATGGCGCGGATTATACTTCTGATACTTCCTTTTCCGAGAAAGAATAATTGTGTCGAAACAAATTTAGTTCTTTTAAAAGGTTCCAATTTGTTTCAATAGATTTAGCGCAATTTAGTGACATTGGTACTTCTATGGAAAGAACTGCTCAAATGAGCGATAAAAGACAGCTGCTAAAATCACTGATTATCCATATGAGTAAATCAGAGATGGTCGCTGAGATTACTGATCGTCTATATGAGTAAATTAGGTTTAGATTTCTTTGTATTTTGTAATTAGTAAAAATGCTAAATTTCAACAGAAAATGATTACTTCAAGATATTGCTTCCCACACATCATACAAATATTTTTTTGACGTCATTTCGTTAGATATAATACGTGCTTATAGTATTACCACATCCGTGATCTTAGTAAAGAAATTCATGATTTTAATTTTACTTCAAGAAATGGAAAATTTCTGTAAAAATGAATTAAGGCAGAAAAGCATGTACGAATTACTCCAATAACTAAAAGCCAAATAAGGAAATATTGTTGCAATAATCCCTGGTAAAAATAGAAATCAAAATCTTATTAAAAGTAGGTATCTAAATATAAGATCATAATAAATATATTAATATTATTTACCTTCCTGTTAGAAAAGTACACAGCTTTGGCAGTGATGAAACCAGTTAATATAAACTGGGGGAGTTTAAATATTATTATTAAATATTATAATTATTATATATGTATAATGATAATAACTAAATATAAAATATCTCTATATACCTACTATTTAAAAGCGTTTTTTACATGGGATATTCTACTAGCTTTCATTTGATTATTTTCTGACTGGCAATAAAATGAAGGCAATCCGAGTGCTCATGCGGCGCTTTAAAATCATATTCACGATTTGTCAATTTTAGGATCTATTTTTGGGACCCATTAAATGATATTAAATGTACATATGTTATGTGCATATGCCAATAAACCATACAATTTAGTTAACCTAATAAACCATACTATCCCGAAATTTAAGCATTGGGCGAATAAACATTAATTAATGTGATGAGGAGTTTGAACTTGGTTAGGCACTTAATGAAATTAGTCTTGAATAAGTTGCAAAATGTGTTTTAATTTTCCCAAGAAAGCATTCAAAAGTTATAAGAAAAGTAAATGGTGTTTAGAATTGAGACATTCAGAAGCCAAATCGATTAACACCATTGCTGAATTTCTTGTTACTATGAGTAGAGAAAGGGTTTCCAAGTCTAATCCTTTTCGGAAGCAAGGACATCAACTCAAAATATAGATACCCTATACTGAAAAGCAGTAAAATTTTGAATACATAACCTTGCTTCCGGAAAGAATTAAACTAGAAAAACCTTACGTACTTCGTAGCAAACCAAATTGAGTTAATCGATTTGACTTCTGAGCGACGCAATTATGATCCAACAAACAAAATCACGTATGTCAGTATTTCAGTACTTATTTTGGCCATCAGCGAGATTCGAACCTACATAATCACATTAGAAGCTCTGCGCTCTATCCACTGAACCACCAGCGCCATGTCCAATACATTTTCAATTCCACTTTTCATAGAGAAGCGCTATTCCACAACTGCTGCCCTGAAATGCTATCTACCCTCAAATGACCGCCTTCTACATCTACATCCTTTTAATAATTGCAGCTGTGAGATTTATATATTTTAAAGTCTTCTCCTTCCCTAATTCTAATTAAATGCTGAAAAACTGATTCGTTTTGAGAAAAGGAATTGCATTTTAACACTAGGCACAATAGCAGAGCCAGGACAAATCGACATCTATTATTCGAAAATAGCTTCGATTGAACCGGCAGAATTTAAGGCTCACTGAATTCTAATTAAATGGTGAAAACCTGATTCGTTTTGTCAAAAGGAATCACATTTAAGCACTAGGCTCAGTAGCAGAACCGCGTTTTGCTAGTAGAACCAGGCCAAATCGACATCTATTATTCGAAAACAGCTTCGATTGAACCGGCAGAATTTAAGGCTCATTGAATTCTAATGAAATGCTGAAAAACTGATTCTTTTTCAGAAAAGCAATTTCATTTTGGCACTAGGCACAGTCGTAGAAGCGCGTTTTGCTAGCAGAATCAGGCAAAATCGACATCTATTATTCGAAAACAGCTTTAATTGAACCGGCAGAATTTAAGGCTCATTGAATTCTAATTAAATGCTGAAAAATTGATTCGTTTTGTGAAAAGGAATTGCATTTTAGCACTAGGCTCACTAGCAGAAGCGCGTTTTGGTAGCAGAACCAGGCCAAATCGACATCTATTATTCGAAAACAGCTTAAATTGAACCGCCAGAATTTAATGCTCTTGTAATTCTAATTAAATGCTGAGAAACCAATGCGATTTGTACGTGGAAATTTCTTTTTAGGGCTATTTAGTGCGGTACTGATATTCTCTTATAAATTATCAACTCCAATATTCGTGTACTTTGAATGAATTCTGTCGTATCTTTAACTAAAATTATTTATATGTCGTTATACATGCAGCCTTAAATTAGCCTTAAATTTACATCGAAAATAGTAAGTTTTATAGGTAGTAGTTACGCTATGTATGTTCTGCGACACTGTTTTTTGGCTTCCAGGATTTTGCCATAGATGGCGCCACCGTCGCTAGGTGGTTTGAGGGCATACTAAATGTGGGGCGGTGTCTTGACTACCGATACTACCAGCATGTTGGATGTGTGTGGATGTTCAACCAACCTAAAAGAAAAGGAGAAATTGGATTAATGTAAACCAAAAAAAAATCTTACCAGCATCTGGAGACTACACAGATGCAACGGTCCCACGACGACCTGAAATAAACAAAAATGAATTATAAAATTGAACTAAATCAAAATAAAGAACTAAAATCACAAGAAAACTATGTTATTTAATAAATTCAAAGCACATTCAAACAATAACAAAACATGCAAAGCTAAATAAAATTCTTACTACAAAACATAAAACATAAAGAATATGTTAGTACCCATGCCAGGGCACACAATAAACCTCTTTTCAATAGATTCGTGAATACCTGAGATGAGAATTTTACAAAACAAAAAAACTCACCTTGACAGGTAAACACGGTATTGGAAAAGGTGGGAATTTACACAAAACCTGCATATAAATTTAACAAATTTTTTTACAAACCAGTGCAATAATCCATGAATCCCACGAGGACCACCTTTCAACAACACTAAAACACTATTTCTTACACAAAATTTAACAAAAAATAAACTCGCGCGCCACTGACACTTCGCATATAAACACCGACGTGTACTTCATATTTTCGCGACGTTCAAAATGTCATCCCGGGGTAAAACGAGACGACGAATCAAATGGGCGCGTTCGCGTCGCGATATTTATCACGGATTGCGGGATAATCGCAAATTTTCAAACTCACCTTTACACCAATGAGTGCGAGAGAGACACAAAGGTGTGAAAGGGTCATGATAAAGATGAACTAAAATGAATTTTGAGAGGAATTCTTTAAATTGAAATTAAACATGGCGAAAACGATAAGTTATGGCAAAAATTAGAAAATGTATCAGAATTCCTCGAAATTAAAAAGGATTTCTATGGGAAAGGTGTCAAAAAATGCAACTTGCAATTTGACATCAATTGAGAATGATAAATTTGATCAAAGAATTCGATTTTATGGATATGAAATCGGAACAAATTTTCTTATAAAAAGGGGGTTCATTCGCTCATTCTGCCTTCATATTTTTCAAAGTTGTCAAAGTGCGAGCACATGCACTAGCATTACTCCCACATTTTGCAATTTTCAACAGTGACATCAGCCATAGTTAGAGTTTTCTTCATAACCAGAACTTAGTGTTATAAAAGGAATATTCCTCTGGTTTATCATTTTTAAGACTTGGTATACAGAGTTAAAGCAAAACTTCAGCAGTACATACAGTGTCAAATTTTAAAGGGTAAATTAAATTAAATTATTATTCTGATTTTTTTTCTCAATCTGCGTTAAATTCATTGTGTATATCTATACCAGGTGGTGATCATAGACACATGTATGAAAGTAACAAGAACGATTGAATTTTTACTAACTATTTTCTTTATTTCAGCAATTTAATTCATTTGCATTTAGTCAATTCAATCAAACCGAAATTTCAAACAATTACTCATCGTGTAGAAACTATGCCATTAGGTCATTTTTTACACAACATAATAATTGGAAACTAGATTTGCATTG